>CM076574.1:51401984-52141489 GCA_034641835.2 Pinus albicaulis | reverse complement strand
AAAATCTTATATCTGAAGACTTGGTCAAACAGCTTAAACTTGAGACCATTCCACATCCGAAGCCTTATCCACTTGGATGGATATGCAAGGATGCTAATTTGCAAGTCTCAAGGAAGTGCATATTGTGCTTTGCAATAACTTCACACTTTATTGACACAGTTGAACTTGGTGTGGTGCTACTTGATATCTCAGGTATTGTTTTGGGAAATCCTTACTTATTTGACAGCAAGGCTATCTTTCATCGCCATGAAAACAAGTATCACTTGTTCAAAGATGGTAAAGAGTACATTGTGAGAGCTCAGAAGAAGAAGCTGGAATCTTCTTTACTCCATGCAAGTCAATTAAAAAGACTCGTTAATGCAAGTCAAAGTCTAACTTTGTTAATGTTGATACAACCAGATTTTGAGCATTCGCCTTTTTATGATGTTGCTAATGATTTGTATCAGTTTAATAACAGTTTGTCTTTGAAAAAATATGATGTTATGTTGCAAAAATTACCTTTTGAGTCAGCCAATGCAGTGAATGAAGTGTCAAAGAAAAGCAGTGCAAGCAAGGAGGACACACAATTCAGCATGGGAAAAAGTTGGTTTCAGAATGGTAGAATTTGCCATGGGAACAGTTTGCAAGGTGAAGGTTATTTTAAGTCTTCTGGGAAGTTTGATTAGTGTAGAAAAATTTTGTTTTCTGCAGATTACAATTGTTGTTCTACAAATTTTAATCATTTGCATCATGACTCTGCCAATCTTAGCAATGGTCGATCAGTTGATTCCAGAGACAGTTTATCATTTTCTCAAAAGCTTCATTTGATAAAATTAGGTAGATTTTAGTTATTCAAGCGTGGAAGAGTGGAGAATTATTCTCCACATCATCAGTTTCAGTAATCAGAGAGCTTTTGGGGTCCAAAAGCTTCCCATTTGGGAGGTGTGATCAAGAGATCAAGTCTCTTGTAGAAAAATGCTCAAAAATGAAGTTGCTAAGAATTGGTCCGAGCCAGATCAACTGGAAAGAGATTGGAAAAAATATCTTGTAGACGTGAACGGCACTGAAAACCGATGTCGTATGAGAAAGTTATTCAGCTTTGAATTTTTTCAATTTCAGTTAAAAAATGTTCAAAATTTGACTTTATAAAAAAATATTTTTACTAAAAAAAGAATATTCCACAAAATATTTCGAGAATATTTCGTGGAATATTCCAAAAAATATTCTGTGGAATATTCCGCAGGTGGCCTGGCCAGCCCGGAGGTCGCCACGTGGCCCCAAGGTGGAATGAAAGGCGTTTAAAAATTTGTTTATGGTCGCGGCAAGATTTGAACATGGGTCGAGGCAGAGACAACCCAATGGCCTAACCAACGGGCCACGGATGTTACTTGTTAAACCATTGCAACGGAATATTATTTAAACCTTGATGTTTGTTTTGGTCGTGGTCCCGTGGACCAGCGCCAGGGGCGGAGGACATTAATACATTATGGTTCAAACTTTAACGAAACCCGTAAATAACTCAAAGTCCATAAAAGATTTCGGAACGGTTCGGTCACATGGACCTTATCCATTGGCACCTTCCATCTGGCGGTCAGTATGGCGGATTCCACCTATTTAGGCACCTACCCCTATTTTTTCGGTGTTATCTGGAGTTCCACCACATTTGGTGGAGCTTTTGTAGCCCTAACTAGGCAAAACTTCAGTTAGCCATAACTTTGGCTAGGAAAGTCCAATTGAAGCAATTTTTTTTTTGATTTTGGGGTATTGAATCATTTTGGAGCTGTTGGGATAGGTTACAGAGCCATCAGGGTGCTCTATCAATTATTTTACCAGCAATTTTGGTTGTGGAGCCACCAGGGCCTAATGAAAGATCAGCTCTGTTAGACTATACTCATCCATTGGAGGTGGATGAATAGTAAATTTATACTGATTTCAGTCCTCTGTTTCTGAATTTGCAGCTCAATTTTCCTTTTGAGGCTTTCTACATAGTGTAATTCTTAATTTGAGCATTAATGAAAAAGGGAAAAGCCTAATTCGAGGCTTTTGGACCCAATAGAGGTAGCCCAAGAGAGGGGTGAACTGCTTAAACAAATGCTTACTATTATGATGTGCATTTTTACTGTTATATTTCAGATTTTAATTGATTATACAGTAAATTTTCATAAGTTCACTTTTCCCAATTAGAATTATACAGTGAACACAACTCCTTAGCTTCACTTCAAACCACATTACTTCCATTGCAGAATACCTGAACTTGCTTATTCACACATAAAATTTTGATTAATGAATACTTTGCACATAAACAAATACTTTCATTGATCAGATCTAATTAAATGTTTACATTATATTTCTTTAGGCAGAGCCATCAAGTGGGCCAAAAGCTTTTGGTTTCATCCTTTCTAGTAAAGGTGAAATAACCAGTAAAAGCCCCTACTGTCAATCTCTATATAAGAAATAATTTTTTCACACAATTTCAGATCATTTGCAAAAGGCTACTTGAATAAGAGTTTGACTCTACAACCATTTTTTTGAAAAGCTTTGTCAATTTTTTTGAAAGCTTTGTGAATTTTTTTGAATTTATTTTGTTCATTGAAATTATGATGACAACTTCTTCAAGTGAGGTTTCAAAATCCTCCTCCATAAGATTCTTCGATGAAGACATGAAGCGAGACTTCTACATCTTGAAGGACATGGTGCAAATTCTGTTTGAAGATAGAAGAGAAAGAACTATACTTCGTGAGAATTTTTTTGCAATGGAACATGCGTGAGAAATTATTCAAAGAATGCATGAGATGGAGATGCAATTCCATCAAGCCTGAGAGGCTTTAACCAAGAACATGCGTGAAGCAGAGGTAATTCACTCTAATTTTTCTTCAGTTTCCTCTTCATGTAGATGTGTTGGTTCATTTGAAAAGCACACTAGAGCTATAGGGTCCAAGTTAATGTTTAAAATGGTCTATGAAGGAAAGGGTTTAGGAAAACATGCACAAGGCATGATTGATCCTATTTTGGTTGAGAAGATACCTAAGAAATTTGGTCTTGGTTATGTTCAATCTAATGGCAAAAACTCCAAAGCCATGAAGGCATATGAGGAAAATTCAAAAAGAACTTTTGTTCCAAGTTATAAACCACAAACATGTCAAGTTTTTTTTCGAGTTGATTTCCATTGTTTGAACCTATGTTGCAGCAGGAAGATTTTACACATGCAACATATGGAAAGCATGCGAATTCGGACAGTTTTCAAGACATGAACAGTAATGTTAGTCTTCAAGAGAAAGTTGGAACCTCTACTAGTTCATCTCCTCAATAAGGTAAAAAGGATGGATATGCAAAGTAGCATGTGATGTATAATTATTCCCATAGTCAAGTTGATTATCTTTCTGCAAGGCATGAGAATTCTTCATGCTTTAATGGAAGAAAGAGTTGTTGTTCATATTATGGTCTATGTAACCATGTTGTTTCAAAATGCTGGAAGAGGATGAAGGCATACAAGAAGTAGTTTAGGCAAAGGCAACTTGCAAAGAAGGTGAAAAAGACTTGCACACATTTCCAGAAGAGGGGACATGTTGTTTCCCAATGTTGGACATTGCATCCAACTAATCGTCCCAAGCACATGAAGTGAGAGGAAAGAAATACTGACAAAAGTGGAACCGAAGATTCCATCATTGATGTGAAAACAGATGTTTCACATGAAGAAGATTTGCAGTAGCAAAATTCATTCTGCAAGTGGCTTGGTAAGAAGTGGTTTGACTTATTGTCACAGTAAGACATACTTTCATTTGTACATATGAAAATTTCAGTCAAGTATGCATGCATTTATGCTATAATCTCCCATTTTTTTTAACCTCCTTGGATCGATGATCAAGGAAGCGATGTTTAGCTACCTTCTGTAAATTTATCGCCAGAAGTTTCTAAGTGAGTGCAAGAAAGACAGTTCTTAACAAGAGGACAAGCGCATCAAGGAAGGGAAGTGTCGACTACCTTCGAGTTGTGGTTCAAAGGCACTAAGCCATACAAGGAAAGTGTATCGAGGCTGAAAATAAGAGGGTGTTGTACTCTCATCTACTGTACATATCAGCATATTAGTATTTTGGGGTCCAAAAGATTCCTAATGGGGAGGTTTGATTAGAACTGGATCATGGACCTAAGTGATAGCTCAAAATTCAAAGTGTTAAAAAGTGTGCCAAACATGAGTGACCAAATAGATCTCGTCTTCTGGATTCCAACGTCATGAACGGTTCGAAAAACTGACACCATATGAAGAAGTTATTGCAATTTGAAAATTATAGTAAACTGTAATTTTTGGACTTTGACCAAGTTTGACTTGAGTTTTGGGAAAATTAAAAATAAAATATTCCAGGGAATATTCCTGGAATATTCTTGGAATATTCCTTGAAATATTCCCTGAAATATTCCATTCAGGCCAATTAGGTCATGCCAAGTGGTGGAAGGTCATTTGATAGTAGATTGACTATTTGTTTTCGAGCCAATTGGAGGCTGCCACGTAGCAGGCCCAGAGGCTGCCACGTGGCCCAGGATGGTGTTGTAAAATATTTTAGAGCCGACCAGGTTCGATTGCAAGACCTCTCGCCTGTAGTGCCCGAGTCTTATCATTCATCTACACAAGTGGTTCTTAACCATTGGTGGCGTGGTTTAAATTTAATGTTGATGGTTTTCACATATGGGGGCCCAGAGGGGCCAACCCTGAGGGCCAGCTCCTCCCCATGTGCCCAACCGTTCAAGTCCAGGTGTTAATCAAAATGGTCACGGTAAGTGTTAAAACTTTGAACGTGTTCACATGGCGGGTTATATGACTGTTGAACGATGTGCATACGCTATGGTTTTGAAGACCGCAGTAATAGCCATGCCCACTCTCCCTCTCCACCAAAAAACCTTTAATGCTATGGTTGAAGTGCTAACGAATTTCACAGTTCGCCGACAGTTATGGGTAGACCGAAAACCTTGTGACAGGTGCCATCAACCAACAATTAATTGCACAGTTAGGCTAGGGGTTTAACTGGAGCTCACCCACCAATCTTGGTGAAATTTTCAAATTAAATTCAGTTAACTTAAGTTCCTCCAAGTTTGGTGGATGATTTTTAGAGGTCATTGGGAAAATTGAGTTTAGGCTCTATCTTGAGTTAGATTCGACCAACTTTGGAGTGCCAATAGTAAATTTTGACTATCTCCAACATTCCAGACTCATTGGTGAGGGTTGCAGAGCAATCAAAGGAATTTTGAGAAATTTTTTACTTCAGTGACATTATAGGGGCCACTAGGGCCACCATGGGCCAACAACGGTTTGAGGCCGATCTAGTGCAGGTACAAGGCTTATTCAGAAATCCAATAGTCAATTTTGGATGTTTCAAATGTTCTGGAACTAATGGTGTGCTTTTCAAAGCCTGTAGAGGAATTTTGAATGCCAAGATTCTTCAGTGAAGTTTCAGGGGCCACCAGGGCGAGCAAGTACCAACAACATTTCAGGGCCTAGCTAAGGAAGCTAGAGACCTTATGCAGCAAACCAATAGTAATTTCTAATTATTTTGATACTTATGAATCCATTGGAGGAGTTTGAAGAAGATTTTGATGACTTATAGAGGTCGAGAACCCATAGAGAAGTTTTACTTGACCCCAGAGCCAGAGGGTGCCACAAGGTGTTGAAGGCGAAATCAGAGAAGCTACAGGCCAATTTCAGTGAAAAAATAGTCTATTCTAAATATTTTTGGCATTCTGAATCCAATGAAGGGATTTTCAAAGCCATTTGAAGACTTCTGAACATTGAGAAACTACAGGGAATTTTTGGGCAGCCTAGTGCAAATCGTGGAGGGAGACCTAGATTGGGGATGAAATGCTCATTTTGAGCAAAAAATTAGTCCATTTTTTGTGTCTGATGTGTGCTAGAGACAGTAGGTGATTTTTCAGGGATAGTTAAAGAATTATGAAGGATTTAGTGCGACGGAGAAGCTGAGTGTAACTCATAGCACTGAGAGAAGGAATCAAGTCTAAGGAAGCCTAGATCTATTTGTAGAGTGATGACAGCCATGACAGGGATATAGATGGAATTATAAGCCCATCGGTTTAGTTTAGTAACCATTGGAGTTAAGTGTGTAACTTGTAAAGGAATTTTTTACATAATCCCAAAGAACCAAGTCAAGATGACATGAGCTGAAGGAGACGTAGCCCACAATATGTGGATGAACTCCTAGATTATATTTGCTTTTATGTGTGTATTTTTATTTGATGCATTATATTGTTGTTACACATGTATAATTTTAGCAAAAAAAAATGGACAAGACACATAAATAGTTAAAAATCATACACCTGTTTCGAGTAAAAATTTCCGCAAAAGTCAAGTACAAGCTAGATCTTTTATTTGTTTAATTGAGTAGGAATTTCTTGAAAAGCATAACAAGTTATCCAACCTATTTTTATATTACTTGATATGGAAAAGAGTGCAACTGGAAACATCCAGTCACTCACACAACATGGGCATGCATGTGATTGTGGAATTTTCCAAGTAGTTATGTGCCTACAACCCTGATATATGTGCCACCTTTTCAGGCCCAAGGCTCAGGTCACTTCTCAGAACTCCATGATACTTCCTGAAATGAAATATAACATGCAAATAATGATGTAAATTCAATCACTTCAACAAGGAATTGACTAGACCCCTAGAATCCATGATAGGAATTTCGTCCAACATGTCACGAATATGAAATCTACAGGTTTAAAAAACAAGTTTGAGCATAGGAGTCTCATACTTATTTGAGAATCAAAAAGAAGCCTTGTTGCCTCATCACATTAGTTTCATTATCATATAATAGTTCATATATTCATTGTTCGTTCATTTAAATCAAAACATGATGAGATCTATACGTCATCATTTTCATAGAACACATTCATAAACAGTATATAAACAACATAAATGAAAAGAATAGAATAACCATATAAGCCACATAATAGCAAGCATATTTACCCATAAATACAAGAGGAAAATATCTCTTATTTCCATAATAAAAATGAAACCAATTCTGGGACTTCCACGTGCCACTTGACCATAGACATGGTTGAGCCAAATCACTCTTCAGTAAACCCCCGTGCCATAATCAAAACATGAATGTGGGATCTCATAAAACACATTAATCAAAACAAAACTAGGGCTTCTAGAAGCCAACCACATTAACCATCAACCAGTGATTCCACCTCACAACCGGACATCACTAAACATCAATAGATCGGTCTTTACCCAAGATGTCTAGGGCTCCAGAGAATTTGTTCCATCCAGGGCTTGCAGGACTAGTAACTAAACCCACAAATGTCTTCGGGCTTCCAAAGCATTTCTCCAACCAGGGCTTCCAAGACTAGTAACTCAATCCACCAAGGGCTTTGAGAGAATTTTTCCAGCCAAGGCTTCCAAGACTAGTAGATCAACCCAATTTGTTACATGGCTTCCATAGCCTTTGTCCAACCAAGGTTTATAGGAACTAATAACTCAACCCACAACCAAAGGAACATGAAAAAAAATAAAAAAAAATCCACATTACCATGGCTATCCAGGAAACAGAAAGGCTAGGAAAAACCATTATCAATCCAGGAAATCCTCCATGCAAATGACATATCATAACCAATAAATCACATGTATGTACCATGCATGCAAAAACTAGTAAGGACATGCATGAAACTTGATACCTACAAAGAAATCTATTTATAGCCACTGATCTCAATGTCCTCTTGTGCTTTCCTGCCTTTCCTTTTACTTCTTGCTCCAAATCCCAAGTATGCCACACTCCTCCCAAAAGTTCTCCAAGTAACTCTAAGTGTCCAAAAATATGAGAGAGATAATATGTTATGAAAAAAACTCCCAAAATAGAAGAAAAGAGAGATCAACGCCTTAGATATCAACCACTTAGAGGGGGAAACCTCCTTTACATTACATAAATGAACAATTCTTGGATGATTCAAATGAAAACACGTCCTTTATATATATAGGATTCCATGGGGTCATAATATAATCCTAGATGACCTAACAATAATAAAGTAAGGGAACAACAATAACAATAGTGGGATTTTATGGGGGACAATAATAACAATATGGGGACTACATAGGTACAACAATAATAATAAGGTGGCTACACTAACAATAATAAGGGACTACACTAGTAATATAGGGACATAACATGCCCCTCTCCTTCAAAAAAGTGTTGTCCTCAACACTTGAGTAGTTTTGGATGCTTTTGTATAAAATTCTTATCCTCCCATATGGAATCTTCAGTGGGTAAGTTCTTCCACTTGATGATATACTTTGGAATTGATTGATTTTGGAGCTATCAAGTTCTTTTTTCTGTGACTACTTCAGGTTCCAATATGATTTTTCCTTCCTCATCAAGTTCTAGAAATATTGTTTGAACTAGAAGTTTGCCACCTATAACCTTCTTTAAGCATGAAACATGGAAAACTGGGTGCACTTGAGAAGAAGCAGGAAGCTCCAATTTATATGCCATAGTACCAATATTTTGCAACACCTTGTAAGGACCATAGTAATTTGGTGATAATTTATTATCCTTCTTAGCTTGCTTGAGGGACATTTGTTTGTATGGTTGTAACCGTAAAAATACTCAATCTCCTATATCAAAACTTCTCTCACTGCGATGTTGATATGCATGTTGTTTCATTCGATTTTGTGCCAAATTTAGGTTATCCTTTAAGAGCCCGAGAAATTGTTTTTGATGCTCGATGTGATCTTCCATTGCTTGAACCTTAGAATTTTATCTTAAATATGATGTGATGGACGGAGGATGATATCCATAAAGTGCCATAAATGGGGTCATTTTTGCTACAGTATGGAATGAAGTGTTATACCAGCATTCAGCCTGAGGTAACCACTTGACCCATTATGTTTGTTTATTACATACAAAACAATGAATATATCCTTCCAAACATCTATTCACTATCTCAGTTTTCCAATACGATTGTGGATGATAAGATGAGCTATGAGATAGTTGAGTATCCAAACAAGAAATCAATTCCATCCAAAAATTTCCAGTGAAAATGGGATATCTGTCACTTACAATAATATTTTTGTTGCCATGTAGCTTTTGAATTGTTTCCATAAATGCAGTAGAAATTGTACTTGCTTTAAATGGATGAGATAATGCACAAAAGTGTGCATACTTAGTAAGTCTATCGACTACCACCGTGATGATACTATTTCCTTCGGAGTTAGGTAAACCTGTGATAAAATCCATTGAAACCTCCTCCCAATGTTGAATTTGAATGGATAAAGGTTGTAGTAGAATCGGGGTCTTAATTGTCTCAAATTTATTTTGCTAGAAAACCAAAAATTCCGCCACAATCTTTTGAATATCAAATTTAAGGCCATCCCAAAACAATTCTTTCTTCACCCTGTGGTAAGTTTTTAAAAAACTTGAGTGTCCTCCTAGGGGAGAGATGTGAAATTCCAAAAGAATATTTTGTTTTAATTGGGAATTCTTACAAATATATAAGTGATATTTGTACCATAAGGAATAATTTTTCCAACTAAATGTATCAGATGTACTGATAACTTGCTACAAATTTTTAATTATTGTCCACACTTCTTCATCATTCTTCCATTGCTCCCTTGCTTCAGTTATCCAATCTGGTTTGATAATAGGAATGGAACAAAGAAATTCTTCCACCTCCTCATCCTTTCTTGAGAGTGCATCTGAAACAAAATTTATCTTCCCCTTTTGTAGATGATTTCAAAGTCATAACCGAACATCTTTGTAACCCATTTTGTTGCTCTTTTGAATATAGTCTTTGTTCCAAAAATAATTTAAGACTATCATGATCAATTTTTACCTTGAAGTGTCTCCCCATTAGGTAAGGTTGCCATTTATTTAGTGCATGCAATATTGCCAAAATTTCCTTATCATGAATATCTTTCTGTAAATACTTTCCTTTGATTGGGTATTCCTTATTGCATTAAAACAACACCAATTCTAGTTCTTGAGGCATCACATTCCACAATAAATATTTTTGTGAAGTTGGGCGTAGCTAAGACCGGTGCTCGGCACATTGCCTCTTTAAGATGTTCAAAGGCCTTAGTTGCTTCAAGAGTCAATGAAAGTGCATCTTTCTTCAAAAATGTTGTTATATATGCTGCTATTCTCCCATAATTCTTAACAAACTTGTGATAATACCATGTTAATCCAAGAAATCCTTGCAACTAATTTATGGTTGTGATGACTTTCCATTCATTAATGGATTTTATTTTGTTAGGGTCTACATTAACACCCTCTTGAGATAGAATATGACTCAAATATTCCACCTCCTGTACTCCAAAGAAATATTTGGATTTTTTTCATATAATTTTTCCTCCTTCAATAGCTTGAGCACCCTGTCAACATGTTGAACATGATCCTTCCAAGACCTGCTATAGATTAGTATATCATAAAAATATACTAACACAAATTTTCTAAGGAAGGGTTTGAAAATGGAATTCGTCAACCCTTGAAATGTAGAAGGTGCATTGGTAAGGAAAAAAGGCATGACCAAAAATTCATTATGACCCTCATGAGTTCAAAATGTTTTTAGAATATCTTCAGCCTTCATTCTAATTTGATGATATCCTGAATGAAGATCCAACTTGGTAAAATAAATTGCTCCATGTAATTCATCCAATAATTCATTAATCATAGGAATGGGAAATTTATCTTTAATAGTGATCTTATGGAGCTCCCTATAATCTGGACACATGCGTCATGATCCATCCTTCTTATGCACCAATACTACTAGAGCAGAGAAAGAACTTTGACTAGGTTGAATTATACCAGCCTCTAACATTCTGCAATCATACGTTCAATTTCGCTCTTTTGGACATAAGGATATATATAAAGCCTGATGTTTGGATGAACACTTCCTGAATCAAATAAATATCATTATCATGATCACAAATAGGTGGTAGTACTTTGGTAGTTTCAAACACATTGGAATGATTTTCCAAGACTATTTGGATATATTGGTGAAATAGATGATTTTGATGTTGTAACTTCTAGTGAGCATAATTGTGGAATTACGCCTCATTGTTCCTTCTCTAGAAGCTTTCTCATGACATTAGAGCTTATTATATTTCTATGATTTCCTATGATATCTCATAATTCAACTTCCTTTCCTTTCGAAAAAAAATTCAAGAAAATTTATTGAAAATTAAATGCTATCGTCCCCAAAGATCGTAACCATTGTACTCCTAGTACAACATCAACACCTCCCATTGGAATGTAAAGCATTGGACTATTCAATACATATTTCCCCATGATTATCTTGATATTATGACACTTTCCAGAAAAATTTATAGTTCCTACATTTGAAACCATCACTTGACACTCTGGTGCTGGGTATAGGAAGCACTTCAATTCCTTGGATACCTTACAATGAATAAAATTATGGGTACTACCTGAATCAATCAACACTGCTACATTTTTCTTCTCATTGAGAGTTTGAGGAGTGGTAATTCCTGCTAATGCATTACAGGATATGGTCAGACTCATTTATTCTTTCTTTAGGGTTGGTTCCTGGTGTATATCATATTCTTTTGAAGTTTCTTGTTAATCTTCTTCCTCCTCCTCACAATCAATGTAAAATAATTTCTTGTCAACACACTTATGACCTTTAGTGTATTTTATATCACAACTATAACAAAGCCATTTTTCTCTTTTTTCTTCTAATTTTTGTGGTGTAAACCTTGTAGGTTGTGGAAGTATAGGAGTAGCAACATTTCCATATTTATATATGTGAGTGGTAGGCTTCCTTGTCGCCATAATTTTACTTTCAATTTCTCTTTCCAACTTGAATGCCTTCTCCAATGAACTAGAGTCCCAAAGGCAAACATCATGTTGGATTTTATCCTTTAAATTCCCTCTGAAGACATCAATCCTGTGTTACTATGGAATATCAATTACCCTTATATTTAATTTTTGGAAGTCCTCAATGTGGTCTACCATTGAACCCTTTTGTTTGATATATTTATGAATTGTATAAATAAGGTGTTGCTATCATTTTATCCGTAAAAATTAACCAAGTGAAAATTGTTTTACGAGAGAAAAACCATCGATACCATACAAATGTATTTTCTTCTAAATATAAAGCTGAAATGTGTACCTTTTGTGTGTTTTTCACATTATGGAGATCAAAATATTGCTCCATATGTAGTATCCATGTTATGGGATCCTTGCCATCAAACTCCCTCATATCAATCTTTGGAATATGGTGGGTCTTCAATCCAACATTAGTGTTTATGAAATCACGATTAACATTTATTTGTTCTCATCACGATTTTCCTCTACTAACCTTTTTCCATTAGGAATCATTTCTTGTATCAAGTTTGTCAAACCTTCCTTCAAACCTTCCATGTCTACTTTTACATCATTCTTCATATCTTCTGTTAGTATGAATCCTTTTTCGATGTGTACGAAAAAAACCACTTTAGCTACGCATAACTAATACCCCTAACATCAAAAGTGGCTGCCAATATCTTCAGATCTACAGTTAGTTGATCAAGACAAGAGCTGCAAAAAACCAGATCTATGCATAGAAAGACATTAAGCAGTAAAAATAAGGGTTTGCTCCATATATCCAATAGACAAGACAAGAACAATTTTTGAAAGAATTTTTTGTATTAAGGGCACTTGGGAGGAAAACAAGAAGATGTTTCCAATTCTCCTCAATGGGATGGGTTCTTGGAAGTCCTCAGCACTTCAGATCTAGCATTTCTCTCTCCTGTTGGTGTAGAAAACCCAGACAAAGATAGAACTCAAAGGGAGCTCACAAAGCAAATAATGGAAAATATGACAATGATAATGGCTCAAAGTCAGACCAAGAGTTTAGATCCAGAGTGATCTAATAGGCAACAAAAGGTGAAGAATGGTAGGAAAAACCCTCCTATTTATAACAAAATATTGGGTCATTCTAGATCTTCGTGCATGATTAAAATAATGTTAACCAAATCTAGATCAACCTTTTATGGAATATTTTATTATATTTGTTGGAGGGAAAAAGTATTTGACTTGGGTCAAATCGCTTTATTTGTTAATAATAAATAAATAAATGATTTATTTATCTTTTTAAGGAAGTGGTTGAAGGATAATCAAATAAATAATGATTTATTTAATTATTTGTGGATGATTTGGTCATATTTAACAAGGAATAATATCTAAATAAGATTTAAATAAATATTCCTAGAAAATAATAAGATAAATAAAGGTTTATGTAATTAATTTCTTTGTTTTGGGTTAAACATGACTAGGAATAATAATTAAATTATGGTTTAATTAATTATTCCATGAGGAAAATAAAACAAATATAGGTTTGTTTAATATTTTATTTTGGGGTTTCATGTTTAGACCATAAACAACCTAATAAATGTGGTTTATTAAGTTATTTTACATAGTGAGAGCAATTTTACTTAGGGTAAAATTGGTCTTACATGGTGTACTTGGGTCCATCTAATGATAGTAGGTTAGATGACCAAAAAATGGTGTAACATCTTCCATGTTGCCTTTCATTTTTTCATCGATGCCATCCATATTATGTTCCATGCATTTCTTCAAACCATCCATCTTAGCTTCCACGCCTTTCTTCAAACAATCCATCTTAGCTTCCATTTCATTTTTTGTTTCTCTTTGTGAGAGAGAAATTTGTTGCACTTGGTCTTGTAATTTTGATATAACATGTTTCACTTCTTCCTCTTCATGAGTCAGAGTAGAGCCTTTTGAGGCAGTAATGAGTGTTGAATTATTTTTAGTGACCCTTTGAACACCCGACACTAATATATATGCTTCAATATGCCCTTGGAATCACTTCAAATTTAATTTTCAAATAAGACTTATGCAATTTAAAAAAAACACACACACATTTTCTTCCTTTTGAGGAGCCCAGAATCGAAACTGATGTATCTCTATTACATAGAAATTTGTCATTGTCCCTATTTTTCTTCCTTTTGAGGAGCTCGAAATTGAAACTGATGTATCTCTGTTACATAGAAATTTGTCATTGTCCCTGTACTCCCCCTTCCCGATCCTGGAGACCCCTAATAGTGACCCCTGTGTCTATTTTGCATCATGAAGATGTGCCATCATATCCCTTCTGGCATAATGAGTAAACTCTCTGTTGACCATTCTTAAAGAAGCTCCTTCAAAACATGATTATCTAGAGTGACACACCCTCTATGTGTCTTTCTCGCATCGATGGCTCTTTTTTTGTCTATGGCAGCATCGATCGGTGCTAGAATGAGCATCATACCCATGTTGGTCCTCTTATAGAATGTTTTTAAAAAATGGAAGTGAAGCGTCGAGATATAGAAGCTCGTTTTATGTTCCTGATGATAGAGCCGAGCTTCTCCCTTTGGGATCCTTTTTCCTACAAAAGTGGAACCACCCAAAGGGATAACCCATTTATCCACCTGAAGTGGATCCATGTTCTCTCTTCCCTTGCTATAAAATGGACATTCTCCCATAGCTCTGCTATTTAGAACAGAGATAGAAGAATAATAGAGATATATTTGTTGTTACTGGTATCGAGCGAGAATTGAGAAATTTTTCCCTTCATATCAAGTTGAAACGAGCGCTTTGGAGATGTGCCTAGATTCAGACCCATCAAAGGAGAGATGCAACATCAAGGCACAGGTTGTAACTCCCCATCTCTATTTTAATATAATACAATTAATTTGTGCTTTCAATTCTCATCTTTAATGTATGATTGAATTATTAGTTATCCTTGATAAACTAGGAAGATTTTGTATGAAAGATATATTATATGCTTTCAGATTTGTCTTTTTTTTATCCCTTGTGTAGGTAACCAAGTGCTAGTAATGGCGAGGATCTGACTATGGAGCACGAAGGATCGAAGGATTCAAGGGAGGAACAACATCAGATCGAGGTAGGTGATATATTTACGATATGCATACATTTACAATCTAGGAAAGTAGGCTTCTGATTGTTCCATGTTGTTACTAGACCCTTCCTAGGGCTAGAGGGATCGTCTCTGTCTGCAGAGAGGATTTTCCTGCATAAAAAATTAGCGATTCCACTGGGGAGTGCTAGCCTTTAAGTCACTTGTTTTCGATTTTTTATTTCTTGTTTTGTCATCAATTTTCGTCGAGTGTCTGTATCCTTGTCTTTTTAGCTTTTGTAATTTATTACAGACATTTATTTCTCTATTGAAGTGATAAACCCAGTGTCATTTTAGAAAACCCTTTTATTTTTTAGTCTTCTCCTCCATCGACGCTAGTATTTCTCTGACAGTCGCGTCGATCGGCATTGAATTCATTTGCACAATTGTGCTTTTATTCTTCCATTGTGGGTTGCGTCTTAAAAACAGTGTCAATTTCTGTGTGTAACTTTTTTAGGGTTTCCTTCATTTGGTCAGATAGTGGGTCTTATCCTTTTGAGTGTTCTTTGTTGTTTGAATAACTCTTGTTCTTCTTTGTTCAGGGACAATTCTAATTCAATTTTTGCATATTTTTCTGACTCTTTTGAAAAGTTAGAGCATCCTTATCATCCTAGGGTTTCTAGGTGTCTTCAGGTCACCCGAGCGGTTGCTTGCTTTGTTGATTTCCAGACTTCTTGTTGAATGAAGTCTTGTCGTATCTTTCAGACTTTTTGTTTGATTGAAGTTTGTCTTTCTGTCAATTTTCGCGAGTATAATTTTGAAATGTAAACCCTGAATGCATTTGAGTTTCTTTTTTCCATCAAGCATAGATCGCAATTTCTTGTTTTTTGATTGGAGTTTGTTTTATTTGAGTGATTGATCAATGTGTAAATGAAGACTTTCTTGTTTTGAGGAAATTGGCTTACACCTCTCTTTGATTTTCGAAATCTTTGCCTCTTGCATCAATTTCTGAGAGATTTCATTAGTAATCAAATCATTGTTCATTGTTTTTCATTCTACATTTTGCATTGTACTTATAAGGAAAATACATAAAAAAACATTGTTTTGTTTCGTTTTAGAAAAAGAGAAGTTTCATTTCGATTCGCTTCTAACTGCATTTAGTGAAAGGAAGAAATTGTAAATTTTTTGTTTTGCTTTAAGATCCTGCACTTGAAGAGAAAAGTGAATGTCATTTTATGACTTATTTTTTTATACATTGATTGTGTGAGTTTATTTCTCGTTCATTAATGTAGTATTCATCGAAATGAATAATTTATTCTCTCATTTAACTGCATCTTAGGGGTTCAGGTGACATCGGCAGGATTTTAAAATCGAGACATAATTCAAGATCAACCTTAAAATTTATTCAATCAACCTAAGGAGCATTTGGAATCTAATGAATCACATTTAGAGGTCTAGGCTAGAGACATGTTATGGCGTCGTTAAGCATAGGAGCTATCGCTAAAAGTTTTCATTACAACGTGGGGGTGATATCCCATCCCGCATATGAAAGTATATTTTGGGACGATCTCATCAAACGGTTACACATCAGACAACACTACTATGGATTTGGACTCCCATGTACCGTCGTGTATTTTTTGGGAGGAACCATTAGGCTAAAAACCTACCATAGGTGACTAAGTTAGCTGCCTTGTAGACATGATGCACTGAAAACAACATTCAAGGAGATTGGTTGACGTACATTAATTCCTTGGTCATTTCTCTTTCATTTGATCGTCAAGATGTGTATTTCACTTCAAAACTACCTAGTAATCCTTTTTCCTAGCTTACCCTTTTTAGTTTATTTCATTTTTTTTCTAAATTTAATTGCCCACGTTCACATGGACTACCTGTTAGAACGTTTCTGGGTGACATCATGAGTAAATCCTTATAAAGATATTGTTTAAAGACTTGAATTAATCATATTTTCTCTTTTGCGTTTTGAGATAAGATCATCGTGGTTGAACCACCAAGTTGAGTTTCCTCTCCATTGTCCCTTTCCAAATAGACTTTGTTGCCTGTCTCTTTTGATTCTATACCTTAGACTCAGACTCAAACTAAGGATTTTTCCCTCGTTCTGAGTGTCCAACCTATCAATTATCAATCTCCTCTTGATGCTCTAGTAAGCTACATTTCCTACCCTCTGAATCCATTATTTTATCCCATTTAAATCTCCCCTCAACGGCCCTATAGTCCATACGACACACCCAGTGTACCATTTGTGAATTCACCTTGTCCATCTCAGACCACTATCTGTTATTTATTCCTAATGGCTTCTGAAGGAGAGGTTTCATCTCCCCCGGAGGTTTCAAGCACCATGCGTGGTGTATATTAGTCTTTTCTCGAGGGACATCAATACCCTCTCAAGGGTTTTCCCTATGTGGAGACCTCTCAACCTTCCACCCAATCATATATTCCTCAAGGATACACCTCATTGGGACACTTGGTCTTGAGTATGTCAAGTGTTATGCCTTTGTATTATAATAATATTGGGCAGAATACCAGGGTGTCTGTCCCTGGTCCAATTGTTTCCAACATACCTATTTCCATGGATGTTCGAACTATAATCACACCTACACCTGCGAAGTCAATTGTTTGCATCAGTGTTTACGTAGGTGTTTCAGTTTCTGGAGGAGGTCCTACCCTGTCGAATGTTTCCCAATCCTCCATTGGAACATTTGTGAGTGGAACTAAAGCTCACATTTCAGGCTCCTCTCAAGCTATTGACCATTCCTATATCTGCTCGATCATCTGGTCCAACGAGGTTAACATATGATAATTATCAACAATTCTTGCAAAGTCTTAACCAGAATCACTATATTCTATATGGTTCCCAACAGTTGCAGACCCAACCAATAAATATGCAAGGATTTCAAGGGTTGTATGACCTTCAATCAGGGGGTTATACTTTTCAACAGGGTCCTATCTATGTTCAAAATCAACCTTATGGGCAACAAGGACAACCTTACATACAAAAATCAATGCCTTATGTACAAATCAGTCAACCTTTTTCTCATAAAGGCCATTTTTCCTATTTTCAGTAATGACAACCTTCCGGATAACCAAGCCAACCCTAATTTCAACAGGGTCAACCTTTTGTCCAACAAGGACAACCCTCCTTCCTACAAAGTCAAGTCTTTGTTCAACCAGGCCAACTTGGTCATCAGGGGCAACCTGGCCAATCTTAGTAACCCCTGGGTATCCCGTCGTCTAATCCTTAGGGTACCAGTGATCTGAAAATGGAAGTAATTGAAAATGTGTGCAAGGTATCCATTTTCCTTAACTTAAATGTGAAACTTCTTAGATCTATTCCAGAGATTGACTGTAGGGGAATTTACTGGATATGTCACCTTTGATAAATGGATGAGATCTGGAGGCTACCTAGCCCTTTACAGACTGTGTCTTTAGAACTTAAAGAAGTTAACACTCATAATCTAAAAATGAAATTACTTGTATTTGATGTTCAAGGTATTCATTTTCCATAAAATTATATGTGCAAACAGTTTGATATGTCTTGTAATTGAAACAAAGTGCTTTTGGTAAATTTCTGAGTCTTATGTGTGAAGGAGTGTTATTTCATTTTACTGTTTAACATACTTCATCTAAAAAACACAACAAGATAATTTCACATAATATAACACAGTAGCTGATAAGGCAGTTCACCCCTCCTGGGCTACATCTGTTGGGTCCAAGGCCCCCAAATGGGCATGTCCTTGCTCTTATTAGATGCTCAAATTGGTTATACAGTGGTAAGAAAGCCTAAACAGGAAAAATAAGCTATATAAATGAGTTTAGAACACAGAAAATAGTAAATATTGGCTTTTTTTTCACCTCCAATGCCTAACCATAGCCCAATACAACTCCAACACTCCCTAGGCCCTAATGGCTCTCCAAGCTTCTCTGCTGAAAAAGTACTTGAAGATGAGCTCTGTTGCCTCTGAAACCTGCACCATTGGCTCTGAAATGCTCAAAATACCCGAAATCAAAAAACATTTCACTCCAAAAGGTTTTTTCTAGTGAAATTTATTCCCTAAAATAGTATTTTCCCAATTTCCACTAAAAAACCTCCACTAAATTTGGATTAGCTTCAGTTAAACCCAACAATTTTGGCAATGCCGCCGAAAATGGGGTCTCCGATCAAAATTAGCATGCGGTTTAATTAAACATTAATTGTTAAGGGGGGGGGGGGGTGGTCACATGGACCAGCGCCCAACCTG
Organism: Pinus albicaulis; assembly: GCA_034641835.2. Taxonomy (NCBI): domain Eukaryota; kingdom Viridiplantae; phylum Streptophyta; class Pinopsida; order Pinales; family Pinaceae; genus Pinus; species Pinus albicaulis. Next base: position 52,122,389 of record CM076574.1, on the reverse strand, counting down.
TTGTCTTAACCGTTGGGTAAACGGTTTGAAAAATGTGGCATAAACCATAACATTAAATGCTCCATTGCTTAACATGTGACCTTATCCATTTAAACCGCAACTGTAACTGTCGGGGAATGCAGTCCATGGTTCTGGGCTCTGCGGAATATGAAATTCGCATATAAGGGGGATGGCCCCCATTTGCTGCCGGATGTTTTTAAAACAAAACTTAAATATAACATCCAACACAACATAGTTAAGAACCATTATGGAGCCTGATTGGTTAGGTCGTCGCATTGGCGAGCGGGAGGCCTGGTTTCGATTCCTACCGAGATATATACCAAATTTTTATCACACCTCCATTGCACCGATCCTGGGCCAAGTGGTGGCCTCCGGGCCTGCCATGTGGCAGCATCTGATTGGTCCTCAGATTCAAAGCCAAAATTTCCACAAACCAGTGCTTGACACTTGGCGATTAATGATTGGTCCATGGGGAATATTTTGTGGAATATTTCAAGGAATATTCCCAGAATATTTTGAGGAATATTCTCAGGATATTCTTTTTTAAATATTTTCCAAATTCAAAAGTCAACCCTGGTCAAACTGATTTTTGAAGGAATTTGAAAATTGAAAACCTGCATAACTTTCACATGAGAAGTCAGATTTGAGTGTCGTTCACAGTTCCGTAATTGTATTGAAGAGGCCTATCCGGTCACTTTGATTCCAACCAATTTTGAGCAATTCCAAATTTGAACATTTTTACAACTTAGGACATGATCACCTGATCACACCTCCCAAATGGGAAGCTTTTGGACCCCAAAAGCTCTCTGATTACCAAAACTGAATATGAGGAGACTGATTCTCGACTCTTCCAACCTTGAATAAATGAAATCTTCCCAACTTCATCAAATTGAGCTTTTCATAAAAAGATAAATTGTCTCTTGAATTCACTGACCAATCGTTGCTAAAATTGACTGAGTCATGATGCAAATTCTTGAAATCTACAGAAAAAAAACTATATTTTGCAGAAAGCATACTGTTTCTACAATGGTCAAACTTCAAAGAAGACTTAAAATAAAGTTGACCTTTCCAACTGTTCACATGGCGAATTTTTGCTGAATGAGCCCTGTACTTGTGCCGAAACCCGACCAAGTTTTCTCGCCATACCAATATGCCATTCTGAAACCAAAATTGACCCATGCTGAACTGTGTGCCCTCTTTTCTTGCATGCCTTTCCATCTCATGGAATCTTGCACTGCTTTGCACTGACACTTTGTTCTCTGCACCGATCGATGCCAAAGGTACCTTGTGCAACATTATGTCATCTTATTTCAAAGATAAACTATTATCAAGCCGAAACATATCATCAAAAATATCAGGAAAAGGTAAATGTACAAAATCTTGTTGTTTAAACATCAAAAAAGTTAGATTTTGACTTGCATTAACTAGCCTTTTCAATTGCCATGCATGGACTAAAGAAGATTCTAGCTTCTTCTTATGTGCTCTCACAATGTATTCTTTTCCATCCTTGAACAAGTGATACTTGTTCTCATGGCGATGGAAGATGGCCTTTCTGTCATATAAATATGGACTACCCAACACAACACCTGTAATTTCAAGCGGTACTACTTCCAGTTCAACCCAATCAACATAATGAGATGTTATGGCGAAGCACAAGATACACTTATTTGAGACTTGTAATTTTACATCCTTGCATATCCACCCAAGTGGATAAGGCTTTGGATGAGGAATTGTCTCAAGTTTCAGCTATTTCACCAAGTCTTCTGAGATGAGATTAGCTTGAGACCCACTATCAAAAAGTGTGTCTATCTTTGTGTGGTTTGAGATTATCCTCACATGAAATATCTCTATCCTCCTCTTTTCATTTTCAGTTTCTTTGTGACAGTTTAATGTGCTAGAACTGGGATTTGTTTCTTGTAAAACCTCTTTCCCTTTCATGTTCTTTAATACCATGGCGATACTTTTTATCTCATCACCTGATTCTGACCCTAAGTCCTGTTCAATAGTTGCAACAGTTTTTCCCTTTTTTTTGGTTTTGTATTTGTTTTTATATTTCTCTGGTTTCAGCTCCGAATGAAGCTTCCAACAATGGTCTTCATTGTGGCTTGTTTTTGAACAGTTCTTGCAAAATAATTTCCCTTTTTCCTTTCTAGAGTTTTCAATATTTTTTCTTCCTTTTCTTTAAAATTACTACCCTCATTCAGTGCATCAAAAGTATTTTTTCCTCTAGCCTCTAAATGCATAGCCTATACACAAACTTCTTCTAGACTAGTAGGATTAAACATAAGGATAGTGTGTTTAAGGTAACTGTGCAAACCACCTATATAATTTAGCAAAGTATCTTGAATTTGTAAGTCTACCCCTAATAAGAGTGCTCTTCTCCTAAATTCCTAGGTATAGTCTTGCACATTCTGTCCCTTAAGCTGTCTAAAGTTTGGCTTGTTCATTATAGCCTTTTGAAGATGAGCAAGAGGATAAAATTGTTTCTTGATTGAGTAATAAATTCAGTCCATGATAGAGTAATATTACCATGTTTCTTGATTTCATCCCTGGTCTTGGCTTCCCACCATACCAATGCTGCTCCATCCATCCTTAGAGACGCTAGTTGTATTTTTGTGTCATCATCATGCAGATTTTGAATCCTTAAATAGACTTCCAATTTTATGATCCAATTATCTAATTTCTCTGCATTAACTTCACCGTCAAACATGGGCAATTCAAATTTGACATCAAGCTTTAAAAAATGATTTTTACCAGTGATTTTCAACTTATGTGACTGATTTACCGAAGTTGAGGAAGACAATGTTGAGGAAGAGGATGATGATGGAGATGATGGATCACCATTTCCTCCATTACCTTTATTTGACTAATCATTACCCTTATTTCTTCCTAAGGAATCCTCTCCTTCTCCTTGGTTTTTAGACCCTTCTCTAGCAATCCTATCATTTCTTTCTTGATAGAGGATCCTTACCATTTCAGTCATATCCAAGAAAGATTTCTGAAATACCCTTTATTCTTCCTTGGGATCCATCTCTTCATGAGCTTCACCTTCTCTTGAATACATGCTTGTAGCTGCTTCTAGGGCTCTTGGAGGTGGTTCTCTAACCCTTCTTGGTTGTGGATTAGTTTGTGCACTAACCAAGTTTCCTTCACCTCTCTTGAGTTTTAACCTAGTCAACATCAAAACTTGCAAACAAATGACTTAATCTTTGCATAAAAAAAATGTTGAGTAAAAAATCTAGCTCTAAACCATAGCTCTGATACCAACTGATATGAAAATGGAAGTACCTGAAAATGTCTGCAAGGTATCCATTTTCCTTAACTTAAATGTGAAACTTCTTAGATCTATTCCAGAGATTGACTATAGGGGAATTTACTGGATATGTCACCTTTGATAAAAGGATGAGATCCAGAGGCTACCTGGCCCTTTACAGACTCTGTCTTTAGAACTTGAATAATTTAACACTCATAATATGAAAATTAAATTAATTGTGTTTTTTTTTCAAGGTATTCATTTCCTTAAAATTATATGTGAAAATTGTTTGATATGTCATGCAATTGAAACAAAGTGCTTTTGGTAAATTTTTGAGTCTTATGTGTGAAGGAGTGTTATTTCATTTTACTGTTTAACATACTTAATCTGAAAAAAATAGTAAGATAATTTCACATAATATAACACAACAGCTGATAAGGCAGTTCACCCTTCCTGGGCTACATCTATCGGGTCCAAGGCCCCCAAATGGGCATGTACTTGCTTTTATTAGATGATCAAATTGGTTATACAGTGATAATAAAGCCTAAATAGGAAAAATAAGCTGTAGAAATGAGTTCAGAAAACATAAAATAGTAAATATTGGCTTTTTTTTCACCTCCAATGGCCAACCATAGCCCAATACAGCTCCAACACTCCCTAGGCCCTGATGGCTCTCTAAGATTCTCTGCTGAAAAAGTACCTGAAGATGAGCTCTGTTACCTCTGCAACCTACACCATTCGCTCTGAAATGCTCAAAATACCTTAATCAAAAAACAATTCGCTCCAAAAGGTTCTATCTACTGAAATTTATGCCCCAAAATAGTATTTTCCCAATTTCCACTAAAAAACCTCCGCTAAATTTGGATTAACTTCAGTTAAACCCAAAAATTTTGGCAATGTTGCCAAAAATGGGGGCTCCGATCAAAATTAGCATGCATTTTAACTAAACATTAATTGTTGGGGGGGGGGCGGGGTCACATGGACCACCGCCCAACCCGTCGTCTTAACCGTTGGGTAAACGGTTTGAAAACTGTGGCATAAACCATAACGTTAAATGTTCCGCTGCTTAACATGTGACCTTGTCCATTTAAACCGAAACTGTAACTTTTGAGGAATATAACCCATGGTTCCAGGCTCTGGGTCATGTGGAACTTGCATATAAGGGGGTTGGCCCCCATTTGGCACCGCATGTTTTTAAAAAAAAACTTAAATATAACATCCAACACAACATAGTTAAGAACCATTGTGGAGCCCGATTGGTTGGGTCGTTGCATTGGCGGATGAGAGGCCTAGTTTCGATTCTTGCCGAGATATATACCAAATTTTTATCACACCTCCATTGCACCGATCCTGGGCCACATGACGGCCTCCGGGCCTGCCACATGGCAACATCTGATTGGTCCTCAGATTCAAAGCCAACCTTTCCACAAACCAGTGATTGACACTTGGTGAGTAATGATTGGTCCACAGGGAGTATTTCATGGAATATTCCAAGGAATATTCTCGGAATATTATTTTTTAAAATATTTTCCATATTCAAAAGTCAACCCTAGTCAAACTGATTTTTGAAGAATTTGAAAATTTCAAACCTGCATAACTTTCACATGCGAAGTCAGATTTCAGCATCGTTTGTGGCACTAGAATCGTATCGATGAGGCCTATCCAGTCGCTCTGGTTCCAACCAATTTTGAGTGATTCCAAATTTGAGCATTTTTACAACTTAGGAAATGATCACCTGATCAACCAACCAACAACCCCAATTCAACCCTTGGGCTCACAAGGTCAACCATTATGTTCCCAAGGCTACCTTTTGGGCTCGCAGGGTCAATCACAGGGAAATCCTTTCTATAAATTTCAGAAAAAGAATTCATATGATGTGACCTATGGTCAAGTTGGAGCTCAATGGTCTACTTCAGGTCAAAATCCATTTTTGGGTCAACAACCGGGATATGGTCTGAATCCACAAGGTTTCATTCCTTATGGAAGAAATATGTATGGTAAAAATCCTTCAGGACAAAACCCTTGGGGGAAAAATTTCTCCCAATATGGTTGGAATCCACAAATGGGCATGTATCAAGACCAAACACCATGCCCTTCAATCTAAAATTTCCATTTATTGTGATGTTGGAACTTCCTGATGTGTCAATATTGACCAATGATCCAATTCTTCACAATCCGTATTGGCTCCCAGTTCCAACCAAATTTCGAGAGATTGCCCAAATTTTGAAGGCAAGTATGGAGAAGACCCTCAAGCACATGTTATGACGTACCAACTTTGGTTCTTCTCCAATTCCTGGATCAATGATTCTTCCTGTATATGTATTTTTCAAAGAATGTTAGCTAGTGCCACTGTAAAGTGGTACATTGAACTTTCACGTGGAAATTTTCAGGATTTCAACTCCCTAGCCATGGATTTCCTTACAAATTTCTAGTTGCATGTTCATTATGAAACAAGAACCCACCTCCTTACGTCCTTAAAATAAGATATTGCTACATATATCTATGATAATATTCATGAATGGAGTAGGGGTCGTTGTTTGATCAAATTTGATATTCCTAATCAACTTTTGACAGAATGGTTTACGAAATCATTCACCAATCAGATCGCTAAGGATATTGTTATGGGGCAACTATCAGAGAAGAGAAATCCATATCCCGGTTTGGTTTAATCCTATTCTGGCACATTATACGATATTTTCCCTAGCACTTCACACTTGAGCTCTCATTTTGGAACCTCAAAATCTCTGGTGACACCACCGGTGGATGACGTCATTAGTTATGTTTCCCAGAATTCCCATAAGTATTCTTCTGCTTCTAAGCATAAATATTCTTCTTTCTCAGATTCCATTCAATCTTCTGTGGCCAATAAATCCCCTAAAGGAAAGAATAATGTAAAAGGTAAATCTAAATATGATGCCCCAAAGAATGATTCCCCCAAACCTCACACTAATGATGGAGCTAAATGTAAACCGAAGTATCCTTGCCTGATATGTGATGACGAACATTACACCAAGGAATTTCGTAAACGGGCCATGGTGAGTTGATTATTGAAGGGCAATGAAGGGGCTCTAGTTGTTCTTTAAGAGTCATTTCCATCACAGAAGACTAATATGGTGGAACAACCCCAGTCTTCCACCTCTTTGGTTCTCGGGTTTTCGTGATGAATGGTGCTACACCCGTATCTATCGTTACAAGATCTAAATATTATTGAAAATCACGTCAATCGGTGGGGAAAGAAATCAACGCTGCTCGTACTCCTTCTCCCTCACCCACTTCTGGCCCTCTTCATATTGAAAGGCCTAGTTATGATCCCGTTGTATGGCCACCATCTAAAGGTGTGCTCTGTAAGTCCTCCTATAATCTGAATGCCTGTGCCGCTCAACACTACAATATTTTTGAGTATTTGGCTCAGGCGCCTTCCTCTATGCCCATGCTAGAGGTGATTTAGAGCTGTCTGTCACAACATAAATCATTATTATCCGCTATCGAAGGAATCGATCCATCTAATTTTAGCCTTATGATTTTTAATCTAGAGAATTTCGTTCCATGTCTCCCTCATCAACTTGATTTGATTATCCAAGTTGGTATTAATGGAAATAATATCCATCAAGCAATATTGGATGAAGGTACGCCCACATCCATTATGTCTGTCTCATGTTGGAAATCCATTGGTTCTCCAACTCTTAACTAGTCTCCCAATACTTTGGAGTCCTTTGACAGAAGGGACTCTCGTCATTTTGGTATCCTTCCCAACTTTCCTATCACGTTGCAAGGAAAATGGTCAATTTTGACGTTGAAGCCTTTGATGAAAAACTCAATTATAATATTCTCCTCAGTCGAAGTTGGTCTCATGCTATGATTCGCGTGTTTTCCGCTCTCTTTCATGTTCTTTTTTTCCCACACAAAGGAAATATCATCACTATTGATAATTTATCCTTTTTTACTTCCACTTCTTCAGAAGGAAATTTTCCATATGTAGACCATACCACCACACCCTATGAAAGTGTGGGGGCTAGAATTCAAAGATTGTACCCTTATCGGTCTATTTTCTATTCCTCCACCAAACACTACTGAGGTCAATATGATCTCCACTTCTTCTGATCCTTAGATCATCCCTTCACCTGATTAGGTCGATTCATTTGGTGATGTGATTTTGTTAAGCCCGGTAGAAGTCAATTATTGTGAAATCGCCTCGACTTCAACTAATGAGTCTGAACATGCTACTTCTAACATGCATTTTGATGCATACTCACAATCTCCTTGGCTCAGTTCTTCGGATTTATCTGGTCCCCTGAATAAGACATTTCCATATGACTAGAGTATCGTAGAAACTATGTCTCTTGAGGAAGCACCTTGGAAATATATCCAGCATCGTTCATTGTTTCTCCCGAGCCTTGGAGTAGCTCTGTCATGTCTTGAAAATCTCGCTCCCCATGTTATACGTGATCCGATCCCAACATAAATGACAACCCATGAGGTCTTCTCTGAGAAGAACATGGGAAATGTCATTGCGATGCAATAATGGCTATCAACATTTCTGTGAAACCAAGAATTGTCAAGAACATTCATATTCGGGTTAATTTCTCTCCAGATGAGGTCAAGCTCTATACTAGTCTCTTTCAAGAATTTTGAGATGTTTTTCCATTTTCCTATGAGGAAATGACTGGAATCGACCCAAGTATAGTGGTGCATGAGATAACGACTTACCCTGATGTGATGCTTGTTCCTAAGCGACTTCGCCCTGTGCACCCTAGAAAGGCAGCTGCCATAAAGGGAGAGGTTGAGAAATTTCTTAAGGATGGATTTATTTATCCCATCCCATTGACAGATTGGGTTTCCAATATTTTCCCTGTCAATAAAAAGTAGAGTACCATTCACTATTGTGTTGATTACTGAGATATCAATCGGGTCTGCCTGAAGGATAACTATCCCACTTAGTTTATTCACCATATCATTGATGAATGCACTAGGATTGAGATATTCTCCTTTATGGATGGTTTTTCTAGCTACAACCAGATTAACATCTTGTCGGTTGATCAACACAATACTTCCTTTATTTATCCATGGGGAACCTTTGCTTACAAAAGGCTCCCTTTCAGTCTGAAGAATGTCAGTGCTACCTTTCAGCGCACGACGTCCTATGCTTTCCATGAAATTAATCACATCATACATCCTTACTTGGATGACCTCCTTGCTCATTTAGTTAAGCGCCATGACCATCCTAAGCACCTTTAGGATTTTTCTACGCTGCTGACACTATAATATTAATTCGAATCGGCATAAATGTGTTTTCTACGTTGCATCTGGTAGACTCCTTGGGTTTCTCATCTCTAAAGAAGGCATTCGTCTCGATCCATTAAAATTCAAGGCTATCATTAATTTACCCCCTCCCTCCTCTTTATCTCAATTGCATAGTCTACAACAGAAAGATAATTTCCTACATCATTTCATTCCAAACTATCCAGAGCTTGCTAAGGGTTTTACACAATTACTGAAGCAAGGGATAGCATTTCTATGGGATGAAGTTTCTCAAAGCACCTTCGATGCTTTAAAGAACGTTCTCATTAATTCTCCTTTAATGCATGCCCAAAATTATCATTGTGACTATTTCCGTTACTTAGCAGCTTCTTCTAGTACCATTGCTATGGTGTTGGTCAAAGACGACAATGATGGTATTGAACATGTCATGTACTACCTCAGTCGTAACCTTATGGATAGAGAGACTTGATATTCCCTTGTCGAGAAATTGGATTTAGCTGCGGTACATGTTGTTTAGCTCTTTCGGCATTATATTCACTTACGCACCACTACTGTGATCTACAGCCGCAATCCTATGACTTATATTTTGACACGCCAGTTACTGGGGGGAAATATTCAAAATGGATTGTCATTTTATAGGATTTTGAATTAGAATTCATTGCTGCCAAATCTAAGAAATCATTGGTTTTCACTGAATTGATATGCTCCCTTCCCTCTGCTTCCACTCCATCCGATCTTGATGAGCATATTATGGATGACACTCTCTTCATTCTCAACATTATGAATCCATGGTACGGTGATATCATCGTGTATCTCCAAACCCAAACTCTCCAATTTGAGTTGGACAATACTGATCATCGACGTATTCGACATCATTCTCAACCATATCGTATCATTGGGGATACTTTATACCATGCTGGGATCAATTTGATTCTTCATCGATGTCTGAATTTCAAAGAGGCTGAGAGGGTGCTCAATGACTGCCACTCTGGGGCATGTGGTGGTCATATGTCTGGCTATGAAAAAACTCAAAATATCCTTCATGCTAGTTATTTATGGAATTCTATTTTTAAATATTGTATCCTTTTCATCCGTAAATGCCATGATTTCCAAATTTATCAGCGGAAGATGCACATGACACCCACACCCTTACACCTAGTTGTTACTGTCGACCTGTTTTCAAAATGGGGCATTGAATTCATGACATGTAACCCTCACTCATCTGAGGGGCATGCTTATATCATCATCGTTGTTGACTATTTTACTAAATGGGCCGAGGTGATGCCTACATATGTTTTTTATGGTAAAACTGCGACTCGGGTTCTCTTCAATCATGTTATTGTTTGGTTCGACATTCCTCAAGCCATTTTCAATGACCATGGCTCTCATTTTCCCCATTACATGATGGTTGAGCTAACTTCTCATTTGGGCTTGCGTCATGACAGCTCAACTCCATATTACCCTCAGGCCAACAACCAAGTAGAAGTAATAAATAAAGTCTAAGTTACTATGCTTTAGCGCACTATTGGGATGCACAAGTCAAAATGGCATCTCATGTTGTTTTCAAATCTCTGAGCATACAAAACCTAAACCAAGAATTATATTGGATTCACTCCATTTAAGTTAGTATATGGCCTTGAAGCAACTTTGTCAACTAAAAGTGAAATTCCTTTGCTCAAATTAGCTGTCGAATTTCTTCTGAATACCTCGCCCGAAGAAGAATGTCTCTTGTACTTGGAAAGACTTGATGAAACTCGATGCTCTGTCGTTTTGGTTACTGAAGCACAAAATAATTGGGTCAAAGCCCATTTTTATCAGATAGTTTCTCCATGTGCCTTCTCTAAAGGAGACTTTGTCCTTCTCTATGACCAAGCAAATGAATAACTAGGGGCAGGAAAATTCAAACTTATGTGGCATGGGTCGTACATCATAAGACATGTTTTGCATAAAGGGGCCTATAAGATGATTGATTATGAAGGTAATGCTTTGGATAAGCCTCGAAACGGGCTTTATCTAAAGAAATAGTATGCATGATTTTCTCATGTATGACTCTTGTAAATTAGTGTGCTTTTCATTTCTGTACTTTTTGGGTTTGGTGTGCGTTTGCATGAGGTTTTCCAACTTATCTTGTTTTACTTAATTTTCATGTGTCTTTCACTCCTTATGTTACTTTCCCTCATGGTGCCTATTGTAGTACCTGGAATCTATCTTCTGCGTCCTGATTTATCTATGACCCTAATGGTGAGTTAGTAGATATGAAAGGTATATGTTTAGGTCATACAACCAATAATATTGTTGAATACAGTGTAGTTATTGAGCTTCTGTCCGAATCAATCACTCTCAGAAATAGAGAACTGGTTGTTAACCTAGATTCGCAGTTTGTTGTCCTATAGCTCAATGGGAAATATTCCATAATACACCCTCAAATTCTGAGAATGTATCTGCATGTTCATCTGTTAGAAAGAAATTTTGATTACATTACATATCATCACATTCGACGACACATGAATACATTAACATATGCATTAGCTAATTATGTTCTAGATAAACATTTGTGAAATTTATAATCATTACAAAATGCATGGAATAGGAAAATAACACACACACACACACACACACACATATATATCGATTTGATTTGAAAATAGTGTTCAAAGTACATCATAACCCCTAAAAATAATATATGTTCTAGTACATAGTGAGACTCACAGGTCTCGACAAAACTACAACTATAGAAATAAAAAATAAACTAATCAGTGTGAAGATCATGATATCAGGCTACTGCTCAAATAACTTGAGTCAATAGCCAATGAATGTGATCGGATACTCTGACAGTATGACGCTAGTATTGGTGTGGAGTGTCTCCCACTCGAGCATACTATGGAATATCGGCAGTCAAAGCATCCAAGTTCCATGCAATCTATTCTTCCAAATCTGCTCCTTCCACATAAGGAGTGGCCTCTTGCCACCCTTCTGGCGATTGGTGACATACCTGCTAGCCGTTGAGGTCTGACATATGCGATACATAAAGTTTCAATATCAGCACATACACACACAGATATATATATATATATATATATATATATATATATATATATATATATATATATATATATAACATGAAAAAGATAACAAAAACATGTTTTTACATCTGTCATCCCAGTGTTCGCCCGCTGGAAGTGGTAAGTCAGGATCACCCCAGAAATTTTTCACGAAGTATGGCCAATCCTCCACCACGATTAGCTGACGCCTCAACCATGTAAAGAAGGTAGGTTTGAATGACATCTACTATCTGCCTCCTCCATGAGGCATCAACTCTACCCACCTCGATATTCGTGGCTCTCATGGTAAAAGTTCCTCTACCTCTACCCCCTAGTATTGGAACAATGGTACTCATTCTAGGAATATGGCCATCAGAATGGATCCATACCTGAACTGATTCAATTTACTCTTGTTTCACTTTGTGAGTTGATTTTTTTTATTTTCCACCACGACCTCTGACTAGTTGAAAATGATGGGTGCCATATAATCCACAGCAGTCTCTAGTTGAGCCTTGGTGGCCTCATGCAGTTCTTGCGCCCCAACCACACGTTTAATGGTATATGGAACTACCTTGAGTGGTAGATTGGCCACAATAATTATGTCTATATTTCCACTCGAAGATTGTATTGCATTAGAGCATGATCTCCCAATGAGCATGTCGATGTTTGTGCCAATGATTCGGGCTCCGGTCAAGTGTGCTCTTTCCCTTCTACATGAGAGGCCAGTAATGAAGTAGATGTATGCCACTTCAATTTCAAGTTATTGATCACCAAGAATAAGTCTCTCCCAATCCGTATCACAAATGCTTATCAAATATTGTAATAGAGATGGTTGGGCTCTTATGTCAGAATTCATGAATAACTTGAGAAGCCCACAACTCCTCAATGCATGAATGCAATCCCTGTTCTCCATGGCTGCTCTATAAACCTCTTCATGATCTCTCTCTTTCCATTCAATCACCATGATTTATTTCTCTTCCTCCCCGCAAACAATATTCACATAGTCCATTGTCAGTTTTTATGGTTAAAAAACTGACTTCAATATATTTTTGTGAGATATTTTCCTCATTATTTCACTCTGCGGGCAATGTAATAGTTTTAAAAATAGCAGCGACGATCGATGCCCTGCCCATTTTAAAAATGGTGTGCGATCCCGACATGGGATCCCCGTGCCAATCCACTGCGACCATTGGTTTAAACTAACTCTCAAAAAATTTAAAATATGCCATGAAAAAAAATAAAACAAGTATTAAAATGCAGGGAAGGAGAGCACCTCTTACTTAGCACTGATGGTTCATTGATTTGCCTCCCAGATCTCCCGCAATATGCTCCTGAAGAACTAAGGTAAAAGAGGGTAAAAACTTATTCTCAATAGTGTGAAAGTGAAAAGTGAAATTTTTTTACTTTCTATATCTTTTATAAGTGTTCAAGGTCACTTTAGGTTTTCTTATTATATTTAATAATATTTTAATGTTTTTACCTCGAAAACAAATTATGGGTTTGTTATTGTGTAGGGGTCAATTTCTTCATGTATGACATGTTTACGAGTTCTAGTTTATTAATTTTTTAGACTCGATTAAAAATAAATGACAATGTAACCCCCTGGAGTCATCTTTCAACTCTTTTCTAACTCTCTAAACATGAAAATATTGTTGAGTTCTTGTCATTTTGAGCTTGATAAAGTCCACGAAATGTCATTTACCAAGTATATGTTCGCCCCTTTTTCAAGCCGGGATAAATTATTTATGGAAAAGGAATACCTTAGTCAATCATGACTAAGAGGTTCTCTCACACTTTGTTTTCTACCTTTTCAGGTATGAGGGACTATTTACGAAAAGAGCCATCTATATTTTTCTTTTCACCTCTTTTCAAACTCTCTAAATGTGAAAAGATGTCGAGTTCCACCTTTATCAGACTCATTAAAATTTAAAAAAAAAATTAATCCATCATCATCACGACACCGAGTTCCTCCTTCCTAGGGCTCATAAGATGTAGTTGGATGGAATTGTCTAAAGGAAAAACTTATATAAAAAGCATATGCTATCCCCTTCAAGCTTGTATATAAAAATAATTGGGGTACTCACCAGAGATGGTGGGGGTAAATGGAAAGTATTAATCAGCTGTGTTGCTAGTATGTCACTCTTGAACATGACACATCCTCTATTTTGTGTCAGGTTTGGGATATCCTACATTTTCCACTTTTCCTCCATGGGTTTGGGAAATTTGTTTTTCCTCTCATGCCATTACCATTTTTGTCAACATGACCTCTGATTCCATTTGAGTCAAATACTTCCAAACTCCAGAGTTGTGTCTCTAATATGTTCAAGAGAAGTTACTTTTGTGTCTCATTCATTTCCTAATTCTCTGATCACTTTCATTATTACCTTATTGCCTTCATCTTGTGCCGATGATGTGGGATGCATTATGGTCGTCCTTCGATGGATCGCTTCCTATCGACTTCATCTCATTATCTAGGAAGTTGATCTAGAGATCCCTTTTTAAGTACCTTAGAGCTTGCATGCCCTAATGGCAAGTTGTTCACATCTGATGAAATGCTTACATCATTGGCCTTCGATAAGATGTTCGACGTCAGCTCCTTATTCACATCTCGTGGATTGTTTTGCTAGTACCTTGAGGGCCATTGTCATTATTGGTGGTTTCTCTCGTGCATGTTAACGGTTTACATCATTGAGTGGTAATCAGAAAATTTTCCTGCATGTTTGACATCAACTCATTTATTCACATACCTAAATTTGTACTTGATCGGGTTGTGACGGAGTGCAAGACCCTGGGTTTTGTTCGATAAAGCCTAGGTTGTGAGGCGATATATATTATTCATGATTGTACACATGACTCTTCCATTTGGATGGATGCGACCGTACCTTCAGTCTATATTTTCGATCCTATTTATTCAGATGACTACGACCATACCTCGGATCCTATTTACGGACGACTGCATCCATACCTCATGTCATGTGACTATTTCACAGATTTCAGCTATGTATATATGTGCTTGTTTGCGTAGGTTTTCTGACGACGACGTCTTGGTCCTTGCATGTACTCGTAAATCATTTCACCCCTCACTCTCATTCAACCTCCATGCTTTAGGGGGCATCTCTTACACAACAATTTCTCACTATCCCTGTACTCCCCGTTCCTAATCTTGGATACCCGTAACAGTGACCCTTGTGTCTATTTTACATCATGAAGATGTCCCATCATATCCCTTCTAGCATAATGAGTAAACTCTTTGTTGACCATTCCTGAAACAACTCCTTGAAAACATGATTATCTGGAGAAATGCCTTATCTTCATGTATTTATTGCACCGATGGCTCTTTTTTGGTCTGGGTGTTACACAACATTTTGTCACCGTCCCTGCAATCCCTCGCCCCACATATTGGAGGGTATTTTCTGTGACCTGTGAGTAGTGTCATACTCTACAAACACCTTATTTGCATCCTTTTGCATAAGGACATCATTTCTCCTGTTGAACATTTCCTCAGAAAGCCCACAAAACCCTATGTTTTGGCATTGGCGCGGGTAGCCAATTCACCCCTCCTGCCAGTGTGGAGGATGTACACTAGAGGCTGCGCCAGCTGGTGCTATGTCTCTTTGTTCTGCCCATGCCAGCCTTTTTGGGAATGTTTTTTAAAAAATTAGAGGTGGAATTTTCTTTTAACCAGCTCAGGGATGAGTCACATCAAGTGGTTAAACTTAATAAGAAATGGATCTCTTCCTTTAGGTAGTGGTTTTTGGAACATTATTTGGATATCGGACTCCCCTCCATGATTATAGGGATGCTAACCTCACCCTCTTCCTCTATATAAAAAATCCTTATCCCTTTACAAAATTTAGTTGAACATATTGCCAAGAATCTAAACTTGGAGAATAGATACTATAGCTGAGTAATCGCTATAGTGAAGGTAGAACCAAGGAGAACTCTGTAGAGAGAGCCCCATCTGAATTCCCAATGAGCTTTTGTGAGACGCGCTCTGCTGGAATGTTGTTGGAGGAGACCGCAACGTCGAAGCTTGGTTGTACTCTTCCTTCCTTTCATTAGTATACTCGACTATGGTATTGGTTCCATCATTGTGTTATGTTTATTTAATGCATTTGATTTAGTCTTCTTCGACTGGCTGATAGTTATGGATGTGAAATAGTATGTTGTATATCATCTTTGTTTCTTGTGTATGTCCAGGTATCCGAGCATAAGAACGGGTGGATCGTGATTTGTCAAACCAAGATCGAGAGGCAGCAACTCTTTCGATGACCACAATAGCACAGGATATATGGTAAGTTATCTATCGAATATTCATCCATTCGTTAACTAGGAATTGATGTCATAGTGTGTCTTGTTTGTGGCTAGACCCACTCTAGGGCTAGTGGGATCGCCTCTATCCGCAGAGGGGATTTACCTCACCAACAAATTGGCAACTCCACTAGGGATCAGTGCGAGCTTGTATTTCATCCATTAGGTCTTATTCTTGGTCTTTGCTTCCTTAAATTCCCTTTTCTGGTTGTTTTGTTGAGTCTTAGACCCCTGTTCAGCCCCAGAGGATCATATCTGACGTTTGTTTTTCCAAAATTTTCATTTTTCTAGTGTTGGCTTGATTGGCACGGTTTCTAGTCTGACAGTCACGCCCACTAGTGCTTGTTTCCAGTTCGTCACCCGTGCCATCCCCTGTCTGGCATGGATTACAGCCAAACAGTCGCGCCATTTCCTGTAGGTGTTAGGGTTTCCCCTATTTTGGAGTTTTTTGTCAGTACTGGTGCCTTTGGGTGTTTTCTTGACTTGATTTGAGTGCTTTGAGATTGTTTTTGATTGTGAACGGTCTCCTTCCTTTGGATTTTTGTCCATTTATGTCAGCATCATGGCCTTAGGGTTTTCTAGTGCTTTGGTGTGTTGAGCCTCCTATAGGAGCTTCGGTCTTTTATTTCACAACCACCTTCATTATTTTCTTGATTGCATTCAACTCCTTGGATCCATTTTGAGTGATTTCATTTGGTGGAATGAGTCTTACCTCTTTCATTTAGTTTTGCTTCTTGTCACTCGAAGCATAGCTCACATTGCTTGTATGGGTCTGTTTCGACATCTTTCTTCGATTTCAGAGATTGTGACATTGGTTTGAGTTGTTGTTTTGTTTGCGTTTGGGATTGTTTAATTGTTTCATTTCAACTCTTGCATTCACATTCTCGAACTAGTGTGATGGTTTACTTTTCATGTCATTTAGTGCATTGTTTGCTCTATTACAGAAAAAAATCGAAAAAATATATTTCGTGCTTGCATTCTTGTTTGCATTGTGGAATTGAAAAATCTTTCGCATAACTAGCATTGGGCATTCTAGGAGATATTTGACGTTTTCATTAGCTTGCATCAGATTTTGTAGTATATGCTTCTGTGTGTTCTCATTATTTATATCACTTGAAAACTCCTAACTTTCTCGTAGATATCTTTTCATTGAATGAAATGGTATTTTATGGCATGTAGCTTGCATTTAGGGATTTGTGAGATCCAATATTTGGTAGGACCTTGGAATTGAAACATAAATACAAGATCAACTTAAAAAATTTCAATTAACCTAACACAACATTGAAATTTAACGAAACATTTAGTGGTCTAAGTTAGAGATGTGTTCCGGCATCTTTAAACCTAGCAATTGTCACTCGCCATCTGGCTTCAGAAAACACTAGTACGAACTTGTGCTCCCCGTACCTTCGAGTATATAAAGGGATACCCCTATAGGTTTCAATCCTCTTATCGATAGGAAGCTGAGTCTGCTACCTTATAACCATGATACACTGAACACAACATTCAGGGAGACTACCTGCACGTACGTCAAGTACTTGGTTGATTTTTTCTTTCATTTTATAACCAAGGTGTATATGGAAGTTCATGTGAACCTGGTACACTCTTTTACCTAGACTACCTGAGCAGTCATTTTCAATCTTTACTGACTCCATAAATTTGAAAATATCATCGAGCACTTGTCCTTTCGCGCTCGCTTAAAACTGAAAGAGACTAGAGTCATCTTTGATTGTTTCTTGACTCTTAAGACATGAAACAACAAATTTTTGGTTTCAATGTGGTAAAATAAACTACCTACGATTACATGCCCATTAAATTTTGATTACTTGGCATGTCTTTTTTTGCCTTGGTTTTGATCCAAGAGTCTTCTTTTTCGATATTTTTCCCTTTTATTGTGTGCTACGGTCATAGTGGCAGAACCATCAGTTTCGTCTACTAGCAGTCCTTTCTCGAACGATTCATCTGAGACTTCTCATAACTTTAGGTCTGTCTAGTTTGAACAACCTATCATCCCATCAGAGCACCCCTTTGGAGAACCAGTTGAGTTACATTGGCCTCTTTCAAATGCTTGGTTTGGGTTTGGGGTCGGGGAACATTTCCCCCCTCTCAGATCGGGATCACCATTTTTGGCTGCTATTATACCTCCCAGCCCCGTAGTATTTTGCAAGATCTCACGGTGGATTCAAACATGGACTCGTCTGGTCCTAATGGCAGTGAGGGTATTCCAGTTTCTGATGAAGAATACCAAATTTTCTAGAAAGACATCCATCAAGAGCCTACTCAATCTTCACCGTCCGTGTCACTTTCAGCCAGATATAGTTCTTTGTGTCAGATTATAGCTGGTATTGCCTCCATGGCAACATCAACCCCATCAAGGGGGCTAGTTCTCCCATCGTTACAGATGTTGCTAATGACACATGTCTGACACCTTTTGTTACATCTGTCCCCACTACGCCTACTGTCTGTGCGGCTGCATCGGCGTCGGTTGTCACCGCTCAGTCGTCAGGAGTCTCAACTTTGGTAGAGACTTCAATTGCCATGGCAATCCCTGACGACCTTTATTTTGAGGAGTATCGGCTAGATTTTCAGCATCAGAGCTCCCAGACTTATCAGTCCCCTCAGGATCCTTATCGGTCTTATTTCTCTCATTATGGAGTGGATGGTACCCTGATTTATTCACAACCGTTTCAATATGATGAGCACGAAAATCGTATCTATTTTCCTGCTCCTGAGGCTTACCAGTTCATTAACGGTTTTATACCTACCTTGCCTGTGCAACCTTCTAACCAACAAGGATAACCCCTTCAGAGACAACCTTCAGTTCAGCAAGGGTATGCGTTTGGACTGCAAGGACAACCCTTTCAGGGACAACCTTCGGCCCAACAAGGGTATGTGTACAACCCACAAGGGCAACCCTTACAGGGACAACCTTTGGTCTAGCAAGGATTTTTTTACGGTCCTCAAGGGCAGTCTTACAATCTTCAAGGTCAACCTTTACAAGCTTAGCCCATGAACCAACCAGGGCAACCTCAAGTACCAGCTAGGCAACTGGTATATCAACTCGGACCTTCGTATGGTCTTGGGGGGAAATCCATCCATCTCAACCTTTGGTTCAACCTCAAGAGCCATATCTTCTTATTGGTCCAAATTTTGTGCAAGCAAGGCCATCTTATGGTCCTGCTCCAGGTCAACCTAGTTATCAGGCACAACCTTGCCCACCCCAACCATCAAGCCAACCTACTTCGTAGGCACAACCTGGTGGCCCCCATCAGTCAGGTCAACCTACTCATTCGGGACAACCTGCACAGCCACCGCACTACTCTATGCCACAGCCGAATCAACCTATGCGCCCGACCTATTTAGCTCAGCAGGGCCCTACTTATGAGCAGCCCGTTCGACCCCAAGGCAGGTATTACCCTCAAGGTCAATATCAACTAGTATACAACATGCCTCAAGGTTATTCTTATTAACCTCAACCGTCGGGCTACACTTATACTCCACAGCAAAATCCTTATGCTGCTCAATGAGGACCCTTGTATACTCAAAATCAGTATCCTGATTTTCAACCCCTGTATCCTGGTCCTCAGCCGCCATATCAACCAAATTATCTGGCTTATACCCCTTATGGTCAGAATCCTCTGGGACAGAACCAATGGGGGCAAATTTTTACTCAACCAGGATGGAGTATGGGTAAAGGTCCTTATCGGGGACCCGCTATGCCTTTTAACCCTCAATTACCTTTTCTCGCCATGTTGGAGTTGCCGGATGTGTCCAAATTATCAAATGATCCCATTATTCATAATCCTTATTGGCATTCGGTTCCAACGAAGGTTCCTGGTGATTGTCCCAAGTTTGAGGGCAAGTCTGGAGAAGACCTCCAAGCTCACGTCATGACATACCATTTATGGTGTTCTTCCAATTCTTGGGTGGATGACTCTGTTCGACTCTGTCTTTTCCAGCACACTCTCACCAGGGCTGTTGCTAAGTGGTACATCGAACTGCCTCACAGCATATTTCAAGATTTCAACACTCTTGCTATGAAATTCCTTACACATTTCTAGTTTTCAGTTCATTATGAAGCCGGGGCATATCTCCTAACATCCTTAGAACAGGACCAGGCTACCCATATCTCAGACCACATTCATGAATGGAGACGGTGTCGTCGCCTAATCAAGTTTGAAATTCCTGATCAGCTTCTTACTCATTGGTTCACTACCTCTTTTTTCAATCAGATTGCGAAAGACATCACCATGGGGGAATTTGTAACCGAGGAACAAGCCATCGCCATGGGGGAATTTGTATATGGGGGAATTTGTAACCGAGGAACAAGCCATCGCTTATGCCCAGTACCTTGATTTAGTGTACTCTCAATTGGGCATTTTGTATGACATCTTGACTGAGGCTCCATGACCTAGGACCTCTAAAGCATCCGCTGTCCCATCAGTCGATGGCATTATTGGTTTCAGGTCTCAGATTTCACACAAGTCTTCCAATGGGAAGCAGAAATCAAATTCTTCCAATAATTCTGCTCCTCAGGCTACCCCGGATTCTAGTAAAACCTCAGAGGTCAATGTAATTCAGGCCAATCTTGCGGACAAGACTTCCAAGGGGAGAAAGAAGGGAAAAGGCAAGGCCAAAGCTGATGCCCCAAAACCAGAATCGTCTAAACCTCGTGCTGATGATGGTTCACAACGAAAGCCGAAGTATCCCTGTCTGATTTGTGATGAGGACCACTACACTAAAGATTACCCTAGACAATTTGAGGTTAGTCAACTACTCAAAAGCACTGAGGGGACTCCGGCGGTGCTTAAAGAACCTTTCCCATCTCAGTAGACTCATATGGTCGAGAAACCTCCACCATTTGCATCGTTTGGCTCTCAAGTATTCATGATGAAAGGTTCTGCACCTGTTTCCATCGCCACTCGGTCGAAGGATTATGCTTGATCACGTCAGGCAGCTGGGAAAGAGGTCATTGATGGTCCTCCTCCCCCACCTACTTCTGGTCCTCTTGAGATTGAAAGGGCTAGTGCTGAACTCGTTGTACAACCACCTTCTAAAGGTGTTCTCCAGAAATCTTCTTATAATCCTAATGCTCGTACTGCTCAACATTACAGTATTGTTGAGGATTTAGCGCAGGAGCCATCCACGATGTCCACGTTAGAAGTGCTTCAGAGTTGTCCATCTCAACGGAAAGCATTATTATCTGTGATCAGCGGGATTGATCTTGCTGATTCTAGTTTTCTCTCTTTCGACTTAGATAATTTTTTCCCCTGACCTTTGCACCAGATTGTGCTTGTCATACAAGTCCGCATTAAAAATATCAATATCCATAGAGTTGTTGTGGACGAAGGTGCATCTACCTGTGTCATGACATCTGCTTACTGGAAGGCTATTAGCTCTCCAGCTCTCACTTCATCACCCAATGCCCTGGAGGCATTTGATGGAAGGGAATCGAAACCTCTGGGTGTTCTCGCTAGCTTTCCAATCACGTTGCAAGGAAAGACGATCAACATTGAAGTAGAAGTTGTTGACGCTAAAATCAATTACAATCTTATACTCAGTTGCAGTTGGAATCACGCTATGCTGTGCGTTCCATCCACCCTCTTTTGACTTCTAAAGTTTCCACACGAGGGAAAAATCATCACTGTCAATCAATTTTCATTCTTTACCTTGTCTTCTGAGGAAAACATACCATACATGGATCAGATTCCTTCTCCCCCTAATAGTGTAGGGCCCGGTCTTTTCAAAGACCCCGCTCTAATGGGTATCTTTCCCTTTCCACCACAAATACCATTCAAGTTAATATGGTCTTTCAGTCAGATGATCCATGGATTGTCCCTTTACCTGAACAGGTTGATTCATTTCGGGATTCGATGCCACTTAGTCTTATTGAAATCAACTATTGTGAGCTCACAGTTGCATCTGGTTCTCCCCCTTCTAAAGGTGCTCCTTTGAGCATGCTCTTGACATTTATTCTCAATCCCCCTGGCTCCGTTGAAAGAAGTGTTTCCATCTGATGAGGCTATAATGGAAACCATGTCTCTCGAAGATCTGTCGTGGAGCAATGGGCATCATCGTTCCTTGTTCATGCATTGCCTCAGGCAAATGTCTATCTGTCTTGAGCGTTTTTCATCTAAATTTCCTTCTCCGCCACTTCAAATGCCTATTTTGACTCATGAAGTCTTTTCTGTAGGTAACTTGGGTAACATTACTCAGACAATGCCTATCGACATTTCCATGAAACCGGGAATTGTCGAGAACATCCATGTGGGAGTCACTTGCTCTTCCGATGAAGTCCAAGTGTATACTAGCCTCTTTCATGAATTCCATGATGTTTTCTCCTGGTATTAAGAAGAGATGCCTTGAATTGACCCTAGTATTGTGCTGCATGAGATTCCCACCTACCCATGTGCGAAGCCTGTTCGTCAGCGTCTTCATCTAGTGCATCATCAGAAAGCCGCCGCTATCAAAGCTAAAGTTGAAAAACATCTTAAAGCGGGTTTCATTTATCTGATTCCTCTGACAGAGTGGGTTTCCAATATTGTTCCTGTGGGTAAGAAGTAAGGAGAAATTTGTGTCTTTGTTGATTACCGCGATATCAATCAGGCCTATGCTAAGGATAACTATCCCACCCCTTTCATTGATCAAATCATTAACGATTGCACAGGGAGTGAAATTTTTCCCTTATGGACATCTTTTCTGGCTATAATCAGATCAACATTCTCCCGACCGATAAACACAAAAACAATTTTATCTGTCCTTGGGGAACGTTCGTGTATAAGAAACTCCCTTTCGGCCTGAAGAACATTGGGGCTACATTCTAGCGCACGATGTCTTATGCCTTTCACGATATTCATCATATTGTTCGACCATACCTGGATGACCTTCCAGCTCATTTAGCTGCATGAAAAGACCACTCAGACCATCTCCGCTAGATCTTTCTTCATTGTAGATGCTACAACATCCAGCTCAATCCCCATAAATGCATATTTTGCATCGACTCCGGTATAATTTTAGGGTTTATCGTATCTAAATATGGAATTCTCCTTGACCCACTTAAGGTTGAGGCTATTGTTAATCTCTCCTCCCCATCCTCGTTACACCAGCTCCAGAGTCTCCAAGGGAAAATGAATTTCTTACTTCGTTTCATCCCAGACTACGCCGAAGTAGCCAAAGGATTCACTCGAATTTTGAAGCAGGATGTCCCTTTCTATTGGGATGAGATTGCTCAGCAGTCTTTTTATAGGCTTAAAATGCTGCTTGTCAACACTCCCCTATTACGTCCTCCGAATTACCATCGTGATTTCACCCTCTATCTAGTTGATGCCTTCAGTACAATCGACATGGTTTTGGTTCAAGATGATGATGACGGCAATGAGCATGTTATTTACTACTTGTCTCAGAACCTTCTCGACCCTGAAACACATTACGTGCATGTCGAGAAGTTAGCGTTGGCTACGATCCAGGCCATCCAATGTTTTCGTCATTATATCCTTTTACGCACAGTGACCGTGATTTATGATTGTAGCCCCATGACCTATATTCTATCTTGGCAGTTGCTAGGGGTAAAATAATCGAAGTGGATCGTTATCTTCCAAGAGTTTTATTTGGAGTTTAATACTGCCAAATCCAAGAAATCACTTGTTTTCGCTGATTTGATTTGTTCTCTCCCCGTCGACTCTGCTCCCTCTCATTCCGAGGATCACATTCTGGACAAAACTCTTTTCTTAATTAGCACCCTCAATCTGTGGTACGATGATATCATCATGTATCTCCAAACATCTACATTCAGGTCTAAGTTAACGAAAGATGCCTTATGCCACATTCGACATCAATCGCAACCTTATCATATTGTTGGAGATACCCTCTATCGTGTTGGAGTCGATCCCATACTCCGATGATGTCTGAACCTTGAGGAAGCTAAGAAAGTTTTAAATGACTGCCATAGTGGCACTTGTGGTGGTCACATTTTTGGTTATGCCACCACACAGAAGATCCTTCGTGCTGGCTATTTCTGGCCATCCATTTTTAAAGATTGCATCATCATAGTATGCAAATGTCATGCGTGCTAGATATATCAACACAAGATGCGTGTGCCACCTATTCCTTTACACCTTGTCATTAGTGTGGGTCATTTTTTCAAATGGGACATCTATTTTATGACGTGTAACCCTCTTTTGGCGAGGGGGCATGCCTATATTATCATCGCTGTCGACTATTTCACAAAATGGGCGAAGCAATGCCTACACTGGCTGTGAACGGTAAGACAGCGGTACAATTCAAATTCAATCACGTTATTGCTCGGTTTGGTGTCCCTAAAGCCATCATTACCAATCATGGTTCTCATTGTCAGGATTATATGATGGCGGAGCTGAAATTTAAGTTGGGTCTGCGTCATGACAGCTCAATGCCTTATTATCCTGAAGCTAATGGCCAAGTTGAAGCCGTAAACAAAGTCCTTGTTACAATTCTTCAACAAAAAATTGGGATCCATAAATCAAACTGGCATCTCATGTTGTTTTCAGCTCTTTGGGCTTACCAAAATTTGATTAAGAGTGGAACTAGATTTACCCCATTGCAGTTGGCATACGGTCTGGAAGCTACTCTTCCGATTGAATGTGAAATCCCTTCACTCAAACTAGCTGTGGAATTACTCCTAATACTTCGTCTGAGGAGGAACGTCTCCTCTACTTAGAGAGATTGGATGAAACTCATTGCTTAGCTGCCTTGGTCATCAAAGCATAGAATAAGTGAGTCAAATCTCATTTTGACCAAATAGTTTCCCCTCATTATTTTATCGAAGGCAATCTCATTCTCCTGTACGACCAAGCTCATTACAAGCTGGGGGCAGGAAAATTCCAACCCATATGGCATGGGCCCTACATCATCAAACGTGTGTTAACAGTGATATCAATCCATGGTACGATGATATCATCATGTATCTCCAAACATCTACTTTCAGGTCTGAGTTAACGAAATATGTCTGACGCCGCATTCGACATCGGTCGCAACCTTATCGTATTGTCGGAGATACCCTCTATCGTGTTGGAGTTGATCCCATACTCCGATGATGTCTGACCCTCGAGGAAGATGAGAAAGTTTTAAATGATTGCCATAGTGGCACCTGTGGTGGTCACATTTCTGGTTATGCCACCGCACAGAAGATCCTTCGTGTTGGCTATTTCTAGCTGTCCATTTTTAAAGACTACATCATCGTAGTATGAAAATGTCATGCGTGCTGGATATATCAATGCAATATGCGTGCACCACCTATTCCTTTACACCTTTTCATTATTGTGGGTCCTTTTGCCAAATGGGACATCTATTTTATGAACTGTAACCCTCTTTCGGCTAGGGGGCATGCCTATATTATCGTCGTCGTCGATTATTTCACAAAATGGGCCGAAGCAATGCTTACACTGGCTGCGGACGGTAAGACAGTGACACAATTCATATTCAATCACATTATTGCTCGGTTTGGTGTCCCTCAAGCCATCATTACCAATAATGGTTCTCATTTTCAGGATTATATGATGGCGGAGCTGAAATCTAAGTTGGGCCTGTGTCACAACAGCTCAATGCCTTATTATCCTGAAGCTAATGGCCAAGTTGAAGCTGTAAACAAAGTCCTTGTTACAATTCTTCAACAAACAATTGGGATCCATAAATCAAACTAGCATCACATGTTGTTTTCATCTCTTTGGGCTTACCAAAATTTGATTAAGAGTGGAACCAAATTTACCCTATTCCAGTTGGTATACGGTCTGGAAGCTACTCTTCCGATTGAAAGTGAAATCCCTTCACTCAAAATAGCCGTGGAATTACTACCTAATACTTCATCTGAGGAGGAACGTCTACTCTACTTAGAGAGATTGGATGAAACTCGTTGCTTAGTTGCCTTGGTCATCAAAGCACGGAATAAGTGATTCAAAGCTCATTTTGACCAAATTATGAAGGGTATCCTTTAGCACAGCCCAGGAATAGGTTTTACCTCAAAAAGTATTATGCTTGAGTCTTTCATGCATGATATGTGTACTTAGGTGATTTTTTCATTTTTGTGCATGTTTTGGTTTGATGTGCTTTGTGAGATTTTTTCTGCTTATTGGGTCTTGTTTGTTATGCAAATGTCTATTTCCCCTTATGTCGGTTTTGTGGATGGTGCTTTCAGCAGTAACGGGAACTTGTCTTCGGCAGCCTGGGTAATTTATGATCCTGGTGAGTTGATTAACTTACAAGGTATTTGTCTAGGACTAGTAGCAAACAATGTCACTGAATATAGTGTTGTTTTGGAACTATTAACTGAGGCAGTTAACCTCGGCATATGCACGTTGCTTGTGAATTTGGATTCATAGCTTTTTGTTCTTCAACTTAATGGTCATTATTCGGTTCGGAACCCATGCATTTTTAGATTTTATTTGCATATTCGTTTACTTGAAAGACATTTTTCTTTCATTACATATCAACATATACCAAGACGAATGAACACATTAACTGATGCAATAGCTAACATTGTGCTAGATAAACATTTGTGTAATTTATAAAAACATCATCATATGTAAATAGACCCATGTAGAAAATAGATGTATATATATATTGACTTTTTGCAGTGTGTGCATCATATAAAACCCAAAAAATAATATATGTTTGTTTCAGTTACATCGTGAGACAACATGTCTCTCAAAATGTGCGTAAATAAATCCTAAGTGCCTCATCGGCGTGGTGCTCATAATAACACGTCACTGCCCATACCAAACGCCTCAGCAAGTGGTGGATACGACTCAGCACCCCTAAAGTGTGCCTCCTATAGGCCCGAGAAACATCATCAAAATGAGCATATTCTGGAATCCCACGGGTGATCCCCTCTAGGTTCTGTACTATCTCCTCGTCACTGCCCTCACCATGATGATCGAAATCACGAGGAGTTTGCCTCGCTATCGGTGACATACCTACAAGACACTCTAGGCTGACATATGCATACATATAAATTTAACTATCAAAACATGCATATATACCAAAAAATTATAAACTCATGAAAATAATATGAGTCTCACCTAGCTCTTCATCCCAATCCTCTCCTTCCTTGAGCGGGAGGTCGGGATCACCGATGAAGTTTGTGCCAGCGTAGGGCCAATCCTCCAAAATAATCACTTTTCGTTAGAGCCAGTCAAAAAAATCTACCCTCGAGGACATCTGTTGGCCACTCCCTACTCTAGGCATCAGTGCAACCCATCGGGCCATCCATGGCTCTGTAGGTGGCAGCATTAGGACAATAACCTCCTGATGATGGAATATGGGTAATTGTTCCAAGAAGAGCGATACCAGAATCGATCCATACCCAAACTACTTCAGTTTGGTCTTCTTGCACTTGGTGAGCTGTCGTTTGATGTTGATAGTCATGGCCTCGGCCCAGTTGAAGATATTTGGGTTCATGCACTCTAAGGCAAGAATTAGTTGTGTCTTTGTGGCCTCATGTGGTGCCTGCGATCTCGCAACCCTTGTGATAGTGTGCAGCGCTACTCTTAGTGCCAGATCGGGGACAATTTAGATGTCCACTTTGCCACTCCCTGTTCCTTTTTGTGCCCCTTGGCACACCCAGTCAATTACCATTCCCATGCTTTCCCTAGAAGGACGGGTGCCGGTCAAGATAGGGACTGCACCTCTACACAACAATATAGTGATGAAATTCACATATGAGACTTCGATTTCAAGCTCTTGATCCCAAAGTACAAACTTTTCTTGATCTTCATCCCAAATGCTTATCAAATATTGAAGCAATTCAGGTTGAGCCCGGAGAACTGGTGTCAGGAAGAACTTCTTGAGCCCACAATTTCTGAGGGCGTTCATGCATTGTTCATTTTCCAAGGCCTGTTCATCCTCCTCATTGTGTTCTCTCTCTTTCCACTCAATTACCATATTTTTCTACTTGGTACCTGCATGCATTGTCCATATGAACATTGTAAGTCCCCTTGGGCATTAAAATTTGTAATCAAACAGTTACATTTTCCTGAAATTAAGGAGTATTTTGGGTTGCGCAATTTACGCGACTATTTTGCTAATAGTCATGCCACCTGGCGTGACCCCTGTGTAAAAAGGGGCCGATTGGCGTAGGTCCATGCCTGAAACCTACACCAACCACGATGCCCTAGTTTTTACAAATCCTCCCCTGAGGGATTCAAAATGACAATTAAAGGTAATTAAATATAGCTCAAAAGATAGCAAATGGTGTCGACTCTTACTTGAAATTGACGGAATCCGGATTGGTTCACTGGATTTTTCACAATCGTCGCCACAAGATTGCAAGGAAAATGGGTCACTGTTGCTCCAGAAAGAGGTAAAAGTGAAAAGTAAATAATTTTTACCACTTATGGTATTTTATAAATTTTCAAAATCTTGAGTTAGGTTTTAAAACATATTTTTCGATCATTTTATCATATTATTTTCGAGAAATACGTTTTACATGTGTCCTTTTGTGCAGTGATAGGTTTTCACATGGTTATGATGAAGAACGAGTTGTATTTTATACTTTTTCGGACTTGGTAAAAACATGAAAAAGTCACTACTGGAGTCACCTTTCAACTCTTTTCTGACTCTCTAAAACTGAAAAGATCGCCGAGTTGCTTGTCATTTTGAGCTCATTAAATTGGCTGTGAAATGATATCTACCCTGTATACGTTTACCCATTTTTTGAGCTGGGATAGATTATTTACGAAAAAAGAATACCGTAGCCTATCGCGACTAAGAGGTTCTTTCAGATATTGTTTTCTACCTTTTCGGATCTAAGCGACTATTTATGAAAAAGGGACTGCTGGAGTTTTCTTTTCTGCCTTATTTTCAAAATCTCTAAACATGAAAATATGTTGATTTCTCCCTTTGTCAGACTCGTTAAAACCTGATGACATCAGAATCCATCGTCATGATGTTACTCGACATCCTCCTTCCTAGCGCTCGTAAAATGTACTAGGTTGGATTTGTCTGAAGGATAAACTTACATCGCAAGCATATGCTATCCCCTTCAAGCTTGTTTTTCAAAAATAATTGGGGTACTCACCGGAAATGGTGGGGGGAAATGGAACCGCACTATAGTCATGTTGGTAGTATGTTGCTCTTGAACATGGAACTTTTATGCATTCGTGTCAGGTTGGGGATATCTCATCTCGTTATTTTTTTGCCTCCATGGGTTTGGGAAATATTTTTTGACCTCTCATTTTCTCTTTGTCATGTCACCATGACCTCATATCCCTTGACGTAAAATACTTCCAAATCCAGTGTTGTGTCGCTGATATGTTCAAGAGAATTTTTCCTCTGGAGTTTTCAATCTCCCTCTGATTCTTTGTTGGTCTTGATTCACAAACAACATGATCCTTTGTCTCGTGTCGATGACATGGGAAACATTATGGCCCACCTTTGATCAAGATCACTTCTTGTTGACTCCAACTCATTATCCGGGAAGTTGATCTAGAGACTCCCTTCAGGTACCTTGGAGCCCGCATGCCTCAATGGAAGGTTCTTCACATTCGACGTAAGGTCCACATCATTGGCCTTTGATCAATTGACTCTGTGGGTGTTTGATGTCAAATCACTGTTCAAATTTCATGGATTGTACCATTTTTACCTTGAGGGCCATTGTCATTATTGGTGGTTTCTCTCGCATCTGTTAATAGCTTTCATCCTTGGCTGGTAATTAGACGATTTTCTTGCATGTTCGACTTCAACTCACATATTCGCATGCTCGAATTTGTACTTTGTTCGAATCGAGATGGAGCACAAGACCCTGGGTTTTATCTGATAAAATCCAGGTTGTGGTTTCTTTTGTGGATTACTATGACTTATTATATGACTTTTCTAATTGGATGGCTATGACCTTACCTAGTTGTCTTTTGTTGATCCCTACTGTTGGATGGTTATGTCCATACCTCGGATCTCATTGTTTGTGTACTCTATTATGGATGGTTGCACCCATGCCACATGTCATGTATCATATGTATCAGTTTTACTTGTACTTGCAGGTCTTTCGACAACAATGTTTGGGTCGAATGCGTTCTCATAAAGCATTTCACCCCTCCCTCTCTCTCGGACCTCATGCTTTAGGGGGCATATGTTACATAACATTTTTTCATCGTCCTTGCAATCCATCACCCTGCATATTGGAGGGTCTTTTTAATGACCTATGAGTAGTGTCATACTCTATAAACACCTTCTTTGCATCCTTCTACATAAAGAAATCATTTCTCATGTTGAACATTTCCTCAAAAAGCCCACAAAAACCTATGTTTTGGCATTGGCACAGGTAGCCATTTCACCCCTTGCGCCAGTATGGAGGATGTACACTAGAGGCCGTGCCAGCTGGAGCTTTATCTCTTTTTTGTGCTCGTGCCAGCCTTTTTGGGAATGTTTTTTAACAAATTAGAGGTAGAATTTTTCTTTAACCAGCTAAGGGATGAGTCACAGCAAGTGGTTAAACTCGATAAGCCATGGATATCTTCCTTTAGGTAGTGGTTTTTGGAACATTATTTGAAGATAGGACTGCCCTCCATGATTATAGGGATCTGAACCTCACCATCTTCCTCTATATAAATAGGCCTTCTCCCTTTATAAAATCTAGTTGAACATATTCCCAAGAAGTTGAACTTAGAGAAGAGATACTATACCTGAGTAATTTCTATAGAGAAGGTAGAACCAAGGAGAAATCTGTAGAGAGAGCCCCATCCAAATTCCCGACAAGCATTTGTGAGACACGCTCTGCTAGAACCCTGTTGGAGGAGACCGCAACGTCGATGTACTCTTCCTTCCTTTCATTAATATACTCAACTATGGTATTGGTTCCATCATTGTATTATGTTTATTTAATGAATTTGAATTAGTCTTATTCGAATGACTAATAGTTACGGATGCGAAATAGTATGTTGTATATCATCTTTGTTTCTTATGTATGTGCAGGCATCCGAGTGTGAGAATGGGCGAATCGTGATCTGTCAAACCAGGAGGGAGAGGCAGCGACTCTTTCGATGACCACAACAGCGTAGGATATATAGTAAGTTATCCATCTAATCTTTGTCCATTCGTTAACTATGAATTGATGTCATAGTGTGTCTTGTTTGTGGCTAGATCCACTCTAGGGCTAGTGGGATCACCTCTATCCACAGAGGGGATTAACGTCACCAACACTAGGGCAGTGCCAATCAGTGCTAGAATGAGGATCATATCCACGCCGATCCTCTTCTGGAAAGTTTTTTAAAAATGGATGTGAAGTTCTGAGATCTATAAGCTTCGTGGCGAAGATTTGGTTTTTTTTTCCTAAGGATACAGTCCAGCTTCTCCCTTTGGGCTATTTTTTACTACAAAAGTGAAACCATCCAAAGGGATAACCCATTTCCCCACCTTAAGTGGATCCATGTTCCCTCTTCCTTTGCTATAAAATGGACATTCTCCCATAGCTCTGCTAGTTAGAACAGAGATAGAATAATACCAAAGAGGTATTTGTTGCTATAGGTATCGAGCAAGAGTTGAGACCTTTCACCCTTCATATCAAGTTGAAACGAGCGCTTTGGAGAAGTTTCTGGATCTAGACCCGTCGAAGGAGAGTTGCGACATGAAGGAACGGGTTGTAACTCCCCCTCTCTATTTTAATATAATACCACTGATTCATCCTTTCCATTCTCATATTTAATGTATGATTGGATTCTTATTTCTCCTTGATCAACTAGGTAGATTTTATATGCAAGATATATGTTATGGTTTCACGTTTATTTTTGTTTGATCCCTTGTGCAGGTAACCAAGTGTCAATAATAGTGAGGATCTGATTTTGGAGCGCAAAGGATCAAAGGATTCAAGAATAGAACAACATCATATTGAGGAAGGTGATATATTCATGATATGAATACATTTACAATCTAGGAAAGTAGGCTCCTAATTTTTCCCTATTCTTACTGGACCCATCCTGGGGCTAAAGGGATCATCTCTATCCACAGAGAGGATTTTCCTACATAATAATCTCTATAATTTTGGATCCCCAAGATTTTATATCTATTACTTTAGTAGCCCTCTAAATCTTCTTTCCAATGCCATAGGTCTGACCTGATTTGGATTATTTAAGAAAACGTTATGCCCAATCTCCCACAATGACATAATTATGGAATGGTTTAGTAGAGAGAGATTGTACAACTTTCCACGTGTCATTGTTTCCTCCTTCGGCTCTGAAATCAATACACAAGAAACTAAATTCCATGTGATTTTGGCCTCTTTTTATAGAATTCCAATCCAATTCTTAGATAGAGTCTTATGATGATTTTCCAAAGGTAAAATCTTTGAGCTGAATTTGGGGAGTCTGCCAAAACTCTAACTTCCACAAATCATATCTCCGAAAATGCGAACTAAGATCTAAATTTTTTACACGAAGTTCCTGAGGAGTTCTTCACCAATGGGTTTTTGTTTTAGCTTCTAAAACTTCATAGAAACAAAGTTATAGTGAAAATTACATGATGAAATGTGTTGGAACAGGGTCTCTTACGAGCTGTAAAACTGGTCCAATTTTGAATACTTTTGATTATATTTAGTCTAGCGCAGGGGTTTTGGGGTGGCTCAAAGCCTTGAAAGCATTATAATGGGAAAAAGGGTAAACTAAGGGCCTGAAAACCATGGTTTACGTACCAAGGGAAAATTTAGGCTAGATTATTATAAATAGAGGGACATTTTATATTGTAAGTAGGCAATGAAGGGCTATTGATGCGAATTGTGGTTTAAGATATCTGTTGGGGTTTTTTGGGAAAGGACTCCTGCTGGCTGTGTGCACAGAGATCTAGAGTCCAGTTGTGTGCGGACCGTGTTGCTGTGTGCGAAGGTTGGGATGGGTATTGTAAGAAGGAATTGATGAATTTATGAATAAGAAAGGTTGCCTGAGAACTGAATCTATGTGTACTATTTGTGCGAATCATTGGTAATTACTGAATTATAAGCATTTTGTATTCAAGTTGCGAAAGATTTGTGTAAGTGTGTTTGCTGTATCTGAAACTATTCTATTTTGTTTTATGAAATATTGTGCTACTATCATAAAAGTATATTATTATAGATCTAGAGTACGTGGTTGCGAAAAGAGACCTATCGACCCTACATAGAAAGAGGTGATCTGGGTATCAGAGGGCCGGACATAGCTCTGCTTGCCTTAGCTATCCATTCTCATGGTGTAGAAACCTGGCTCTAGCACCCACCCATACTACTTCGGGTGAGACTTTGACCTGCACAAGCAGGTCACTGCCAAAAAGGCCAGTAGTATAAGGGTTTGTTGGCAAACTTTGAAACTCCAAACCTGGGATAGGACCCCTCGAGCCAAAAAATGGTTCCGTTGCCAGGACCTGGAGCATTTTTAGGAATGGATCGGGTAATGAAAATAGATTATTTGAAGCCTGAAAGGAAGGAAATTGAGGAGTGGTTTGAAAATCAGATCTAGGAGTTTGTGGTAAAAGAAAATTGCAGTGAGAATTTAACGGCGGAAAGGTGGAAAAATAGGTAGATTCTTACTGAAAGCTACGAAATATTCTTTGTAACATTTTCCATTGAACTTCAGGAGTGGTTGGCTAGGCTCGTAGAATTCCAGAAGTGTTGGAAGGATGAGCGATTCACTCAGTGGACCCCAGAGCTGATCTAGCAGCTGGAAAGGACTGACAATACTATCACACGCATACTAGATCACTGGATGGATAGTGTGCTAGGAGGATTTGTTACAGAATTTTTCATTGATCAGTTTGTCTCCCACTCTGAGGCCGAACGATGATTCTTTAAAGGGTTCTAAGGAAAATTTCTGAAGATATTACCATTGTTGATTAAGATATTACTGTGTGAAAAGAGCATTCTTTGTAGTCATAACGACTGAATGACCTCGGATCTAGATGAGAGTGCGACGCATAGTGGTAAATAATATCGGACCAACCTCAATGGGGGGGGGGGGATATGCCTATAACCTTTTGCGAGAATCGACTACGTAAGATCCCCAGGCTACACCACTGCCCATGCCGCACAAAGGTAAGAACTCACCCATACCATCACCCCTGCCAGACAGTGATATGGATGCGCACCTGAGACTACCTACCTTCAAGGGGGTAGGGGATGAGGATATGGAACAATTTTGGTTTGTTGCAAATTCCGTCTGGACCGCGCAAAATGTGACAACCGATATAGTGAAGAGGGCATAGCTTTCCCTGGTGTTCGAGGACAGAGCATTGGACTGGTATATGCAATAGATTTCCCAGAATGGGAGTGCATCTATTCAACATGTCAAAGACGCTCTGAAGCAACAGTTCCAGAAGCCAAAATCTTACTCTCAGTTGGTAGTAGAAGTAAAGGACTTTAAGCAAGGTGTGTCTGAATCTGTGTGGGAGGTTGGCCAGTGATTGAAGAAAGCAATCAGGGAAGGAGGGTTTGAGTATGACGATAGACAACATACGGAATGGTTCATTGCTATGTTTTTACCCCACCTGCGTATGCCAATGAGTCACCAAACCTTTGAGTCGTAGGAAAAAGCTATGGAAGTCGCTATGAAATTAGAAGCTGCACCCAGAGAAGATACTTCAGTAGGAGTACAAAAAATTCAGGAGCATCTTGGAGCTATGCACATGGAAATTCAGAACCTGTGAAAGGAGTGAGGAAAATAATCCCACACAAATCTATGGTGCATATGATGTCGGGTATCTGGCCATACGAAGGATCAATGCCCTCTATTGGCAGATTACATGCAGGTAGGAAGACCTAGTTCCATACGTCCGGGAGCAAGTGGGGAACCCATCCTGTTACGACCAAGCTCAAGCGGACCTGTGTTGTGGTGCGACGACTACCATGTAGTAGGGCTACATGATACGAAATATTGCCCTCGACTAGGTGCGTATGTCCCAGAACTGAAGCAACAGTGATGCAGGTTCTACTAGTCGGTGGGACGCGATGAGCAGAACTATCGCACTTATGACTTGATGATAGATCATGGGAAATTTTATAGGGTACAATCAGACCCTATGTCACCAAGAACTTTTGTGAGCTTCAGAGGCTCTTCAGCAAGAGGCAGAGGAGGTCGGGGAGGAAGCGCAGGATGGGGACGTGGGTAGCTAATCTATTATAAATGTGGGGAGGTAGGACACTTCACCAGGGACTACCCAAATCCCACCAGGCCATCATGAAAATATTGTAGACAGCTGGACCATGTGGTTGAATATTTCCCAATTTTAATAACCAAGGTGCAGGAAAAATAGCCCACCCCTACGCAGAATGTGCAAAGAGTTAAAGCCAAGCTAAGAAACATAGACCCCAAGTGTCAAAGTCATAACATGCAGTGGGATGGTCACCCAGGGAGCAAAGGAAGCACCTGCCAGGGATCCTACGACCTCTCCGGAAGGATCAAACATTAGCAAGGGACAAGAAACAATAGCAGCTACTACGCAGATGCCGACACACCTCAAGATAGAGGAGGGGTTTGAGCCCTTTCTACAGGCCTGTCTGAAGCTGCTACGTAACCAATAGGCTGTAGAGAACCTTCAAGCACTAATGCATAGCTATGCAACTCAGCCCGATCCGTTTCTCGGGACCAAGGATGTACACAAGCTATACAGATATAAAAAACACACCGGAAGAGAAATGCGGTTGACTGCGCAGATTGGTGACTATGAGATGGATCAAGTTATTTTATACCTTGGACCAGATGTGAACGTATTACCAAAGAAAAAATGGAAATGACTGGGGGAGCCTAAATTGGAATGGTCCACCATCCAGCTACGCATGGAAAATCAACAAAAGATCATCCCTCTGGGAAGGCTACCGAAAGTCATGGTAGATATCGCAGGGGTAAAAGTCCTAGCTGACTTTGAGGTAATAGAAATTGTGGAAGATGCAGATCCCTACCCAAAACTCTTAGAAATATACTAGGCTATAGATATGGGGGGTGTCATCAATCTCAAAAAGTGCAGCATGGTGTTTGAAAATAATGGTACGCGCGTAATAGTACTTGTAATATCCCAAAACTAGAATTTTCTACAAAAACAAGAATATATTAAGATATTCTGAAGTTGCAGATGTAGAAATATAGCTTATATGATGTGTTAAAAAACACATGTCCCTCAACTTAGTGAAACAACAGCAACAGAAGAATGCCTACACCTTCCCCAGTGGGGAAAATGAAATAATTAGACCCTGGAAATGTTATTTTTGAAGATATACATTATTACTGGGTGAAATAACACTGGGTTCCCTTAGCATATGTTTTTAGGGTCTCACATACAAAAGGGGATCAGAAAGAAATCCCTTTTGATATGTTAAACAGACCTCCCAGCTATCCGACAACTTGAAAATAGCCAAATCCCATGACTTAAGTTATGCAGAAGAAGCCTAAATCATATACAACGTTATTTTATGAGGGTTTCTATAATAAAATAATGAAATAACATGGATCTAGAGTTACATGGAATAATATTCCAAGAAAACAGAAATCTGGCCTCCTTATTGCATTATAAAGCTAACCTGGCAAGATTTTCATGAAACACATGTACAATAAAGAGTAGATCTTAATATTTAGCTCAGAAAATGTAGTATTACTACAAAATTACAGAAATATATCTGAAAAATACAAAATAGGGATGAGGATCCCTTCCTTTAGTCTTCCGGGAGAAAGGTTGGCCCTTTCCCTAGGAAACTAGCTCAAAAACAAGGGTCTTAACCCTGCTCCAACAACTCTACATAAAATGAAGTAGTTCTTGCAAGGGACTGCAATGTAGGAGATGATAAATGATTTGGCCTGCTGCCAAGATCTAAAATTTTCTCAGAACTCTTCCTAGCGGATTTCTCAAGAGGAGGAAAGCACCTTCTACTGAGAAACAAACCCAAAAGTGGTGTAAGAGTCCTCCAGTGCAACACCCTGCAACTCAGCAATATTCTGCTACAGAAATAACGTTGGGACTGAAGAATGATGCTTGGCCTTGAGCCTAGATGTGGAGAAATACTTAACAAGCTCTCCCAAGATGCCTCCCAAGGGAAGAGGTGGGATTCCCGCTCGAGAACACCCATCTCTACCTCGCTAAATAGCAAGGTGAAACCAAGTCTAAATAGACAAGATCAATAGATCAAAACAAAAAATCATGAATAAACAAGGCCTCCATCCTCTTCCTATATAGCAAGTGAACCTCTCATTGGGTCCCATCCACATGTGCCATCAAGCTCATGCAAGTTGTCCTACACCAAAACTGTGTTGTCCAAAGGAGATTCAATGTATCTAGACAGCTTAGTTGACTTGGTCAAAGTTGACTGAATCAACATGTCCCCATCTCTATTCACACCTAGGGGTGCTCAAATTAGCTGCTTATTCTCACCCCTTTTCACATTAGGGTGTTATTGAACCTTCTAAAGAGGTTAATGGGCCTCCCTACCCAATTATTCATCCCCCTAGTGATAAAACAACTCTAATATTCCATTTAGCTTGGAGGCTAAAATTTTGGAATATTACAGTCCTCCCCTCCAAAATTTTTCTTGTCCTCAAGAAGCTGCATAAGGAGAGAAAAATTCTCCCCTCCTCTTCTTGTGACCTCCTCATCATAAATTCTCCACCACTGCTCAACATGATCTGCTACAAATCTATCCTCCAATGTCTCCTCCCAAGCATGCAAAACCATATGGCTTACATCATAGAAAGGTGGAAGATGTAAGTGGAAACCTCCCTGTTGTCCAATGGCCTCCTCAAGGTAGGAGTGATGATGAACATGGGGAATATTTTTCCCAATGAGTGACTCCCACACCCATGCTATCATCCAAATGAAATGATCCAATCTAGTTAGCTTAAAAAGATCCTCAACCCCTGATTCATATAATGTATTGGGGCTGCATGGAGAGATTGGATCCTCCCAACCAAGTGGCTTCTCTCTCCATCTATGTTAAGTGTGGGGCTGATGCTAATCTTGGGCTGAAATATCATGGCATCCAAGAGTGTCCCAAGCTACCCCATCAAACAAATAAACCACGAAGTCCCTCCTCCAAAAACTGAAACTCTCCAAATGGCTTCTCCCAGATGAAGAAGAGGGATGTAATTTGGCAATCATGGGCTGCCCATTGTTCCTCCAGAAACATGCATCATGTAAATTATGGAGAATCATCCTCCCAATGGAAATATTTAACTCATATCCCACTCTCCAATCAAAGCTTCCACTCAACATAGAGATATCAACAATACATGGAAGCAGAAACCAATAGAAACAAGTTGTCATATGACAACTGAAAATTGGATCAAGGTCCCATACAAGGAACCAGTGCAGTGCATTCTTTTCCTGCATAAAATAAAACAAAAAAAAGTGCTTTTCCAGACACTTGTTTGCTGCCACAATCATTTTACAAGATATAAGAATGAAATTACAAAAGGGTGTCAATGGTGCACACCAAAAATCATGTGGCTTTCCCCACAAACCACCAATGAGATAGCCAATATCAATGCTACAAATGGCTTCAAGTACATCATTATACAATATTCAAGAAGGAATAATCCTCCTTGGTACAATATGCTGCTCATAAAAATACAAGAAGTACAAAACATAAGGTGAAATTGTACATTCTCCATCATGCACTTGAAGACTTGAGCTGAAATGGCTCAACTGAAAATGCTCCCTTACTCCGAATGAGTAGGAAGGTGGCTGTGAAATCCTATCCATCATCATCTGGGCTATGCATCTCTTTGTATGCTGAAATATGTCTTGCTGAATGCCCTCCCAAATTAACTCCTCTACCAAGGCAAGATATGCTTCAAAATGCATGGAAAAGAAGTCTTCATGTGCTACATGCAGCAACTTCTCCTTGAGCTTAGAAGCTCTAATCAAGAAGACTCTGCCATAAGAATATATGACCATATCATCCACCATATATCTTTCATCTCCATCAGGATCATCAATAATCATGCAAGCACCAAAATCCTTGGAGTACTCTACCAAGAGTTGAGACCTCCAATAAGGATCAATCCTCCTAAGGGACATCATTGGTGATCTGCAAGGTGAAGCTCTATATATGTTGTTGTCCTTTCCTTTGACATCCCTCATGCCAAATTCATCCTCCAGATTGCTACCATGCCCATCATGTAGCTGCTCATGCTAAAAAATAAGAAATGATCTTTGGAAGTTGGCCTCCCATGAAAATCTCTCCTCCAAGAAGAATCTTCGAATCTTGGCCAAAGCAAGCATGAATGGCCTCCATCTACCCCAATGTATGGAGGATTCCTCCCTCAAAGGAAGTACTCTCTGTTTCTCCAAATCCATGGAGCAGCTCCCTTGCACCATGAAGGTGCCATCCTCCATAACTGTAGCAACCTGTGTCAGTGCAGTACAGGTAGTGAGAGTGGGTGGTGCTGAAAATGGGAGGATGTATTCCTCCTCCTTGAGTTTTTCCCAAACTATTTGCGTTGCACTGGAATCCTCCAAAGTTTTCACCTCCTTGGAATCCAAGTGTGATGAACCAAATGGCAAGATTTGTCTTACCAACTCCAAGTCTAGTGGTCTCCCTGGTGGAATGCCTCCATGTAGTGAGACATCCATGGCAACAAAAGACTGTCTATATGGTTGGGCAACCTTGCCCTTGCCCTCACAGCGCAAACCAATCTCCTTCCTCCTTGCACCAGCTCTCTGAAATAGATATGGGTGTGTGCTATTCATCAAGTTATGATGTCCTTCCTCCCTACCTTCTCCTTCCATCAATAACATCTCACAATCAAGCTGCTCAGTGACTTTACTTTGACTCCCACATGTGAGATCCTTGGGAAATTCTTGCAATGTAACAAGAAATCCTCCTGTTGGAGCATGTGCTCCTCCTTCCTCTGCATGAGGCACTAGATATTCTCTAGATGTGACAGTGTTGTAACCCCCATCCTTCTCTTCATATTCAATATGAACAGGGGGTAACTGCTCAATAAGAGGTTCCTCCTTTGAAAAATGACCCCTCATGCCCTCTTTTCCAAGGCCATGAAATAAATATCTTTCCTTCAACAAGGTTTCATGCAAGATACGATCTCCTCCAATAGGGTTTTGAAGTGGTTTTGAGTTTACAGGTTCTCCCAAATTATGCAAAAGTTTCAGTGGTTTGATTGTTTCATGTTTTGCATTAAATCTCTTAACCAATCTCTTAGTGAAATTTTCAAAAGAAGAAGTATTAACATTTTTCAATAAAAATGACTCAAACATACACCAAGCATAAGCCTTACCTTCAAAGTGCAGCACTGCAACTCTGATGGCTTCTTCTTCAGAAACTGGGTGTTGCTGCAAGTAAGTGCATAAATCCTCCACCCAAGATTTGGTTGAGAAAGTTGGGGACCCATCAAAGGTATATAGAGAAAATCTATCCATGTCATGTACCTGGCTCCTCTCCACCTTGATCTTCCAAAACTCTTTGAAAGTAATATGATCTCTAAATTTCTTAGTTTGAGACTCATACTCTTGCAGAAAAGTATTAAGAGATTCCTTCTCTAGAATTTCCTCTTCTTTCATATTTCTCACAGAAAACCTGGGAATTTCACTGCATTGTGCACAATGGGGTGTAGCTGCATGCTCACACCTATCATGTACCAATATAGATCTGGCTCTAGATCCAAACTCCTCAGGAGATTCCCCCTCTCCTCTCATCTTCTTAAGATTTTCATTGATGCACTGCACAGATTTTGGAAGAAGCTTTGTAAGCCTATATTCCATTTTTCCTCCACATAATGGATTCTTCTTTCTGTTCATCTCTCCTTCTTTGGATAGATGCATGGCTTTGATACCACTATAATATCCCAAAACTTGAATTTTCTACAACAACAGGAATATATTAATATATTATAAAGTTGGAGATGCAACAATATAGCTTATATGATTTGTTCAAAAACTCATAGCCCTCAAATTAGTGAAATAACAACAACAAAATAATGCCTACACCTTCCCAAGTGGGAGAAATGCAAGAATTGGACCCTGGAAACATTATTTCTGAAGATATGAATTATAAATGGGTGAAATAACACTGGGTTCCCTTAGAATATGCTATTAGGGTCTCACATACAAAAGGGGATCAGAAAGAAATCCCTTTTGATATGTTAAACAGGCCTCCCGGCTACCCGACAGCTTGAAAATAGCCAAATCCCATGACTTAAGCTATGCAGAAGAAGAATAAATCATAGAAAATGTTATTTTATGAGGGTTTCTATAGTAAAATGATTAAATAACATGGATCCATAGTTACATGGAATAATATGCCAAGAAAACAAAAATCTGGCCTCCTTATTGCATTATAAATCTAACCCGATAAGGGTTTCATGAAACACATGTACAAGAAAGAGAATATATGAATATTCAGAACAGAAAATGTAGTATTACTGCAACATTACAGAAATATAGCTGAAAAATAAAAAATAGGGATGAGGATTCCTTCCTCTAGTATTTCGGGAGAAGGGTTGGCCCTTTCCTTAGGAAACTAGCTCAAAAACAAGGGTCTTAACCCTACTGCAGCAACTTTGCATAAAATTATGTACTTCCTACAAGCGACTAAACTGTAGGAGATGAGAACTGCTTTGGCCTGCTTCCAAGATCTGAAATATGCTCATAAATCTTCCTAGCTAATTTCTCAAGAGGAGGAAAGCACCTTCTACTGAGAAACATACCCAGAAGTGGTGTAAGAGTCCTCCACTGCAACACCCTCCAACTCAGCAATATTCTGCTGCAGAAATAATTTTGGGACTAAATAATGATGCTTGGCCTTGAGCCTGGATGTGGAGCAATACTAAACAAGCTCTCCCAAGAGGCCTCTCAAGGGAAGAGGTGGGATTCCCGCTCGGAAACACCCAATGCTACCTTGCTAAATAGCAAGGTGAAGCCAAGTCTAAATAGACAAGATCAATATATTGAAATACAAAAGCATGAATAACGTAGGCCTCCATCCTCTTCCTATATAGAAAGTGAACCTCTCCTCATTGGGTCCCATCCACATGTGCCATCAAGCTCATGCAAGTTGTCCTCCACCAAAATTGTGCTGTCTAAAGGAGATTCAATGTATCTAGACAGCTTAGTTGACTTGGTCAAAGTTGACTGAATCAACATGTCCCCATCTCTGTTCACACCTAAGGGTGCTCAAATTAGATACTTATTATTATCCCTTTTCACATTAGGGTGTTATTGATCCTTCTAAAGAGGTTAATGGGCCTCCCTACCCAATTATTCATCCCCCTAGTGATACAACAACTCTAATATTCCATTTATCTTGGAGGCTAAAATTTTGGAATATTACAGTACCACTGGATCCCATAGAAGGTGCGCAGTATACAGAGCTAGCACGTGACAAGGAAGAAATAGATCACATTTACAAATTGACTACGCAGGACGAAGACTCGATTAACCCCACAATGGAAGGAGTACTCTGCTGGGAAAAGGACAGTGAATGCTTTTCCAACTCTGATGGAAAATTGGAGAATTGACAAGGCCGGTTACATGAAGTTTCGGCGCTACGATGTCTTCGGGTCACAAGGAAATTCCATTGCATTTCCGTCAAGGTAAGAGACCTGCCCTACCTTGAGGACGCGGGTGACATTAAGGAGTTTTTAGGCGCATTTGAAGCCGTAGTTTCCAAGGAACATAGGCTAGGGACACTTCCACTAGCTCTGCGCGGAGTGCCTGGGCATTGGTGGGATATGCACGAGCTGGTATTCCACACTTGTGAGGACTGTCAGGATAAGATGGTCCTGCGATTTGGAGCTCCAGCTGGAAGATGGATCCAACAGTTCCTTGGGTCAGAGGATCCACATGGATATTTGTTGGCATGGGAAACACAAGGTTGTGATAGGACCCCAAACAAAAAATTTCACCTGGTTATCCATGACCTAGGCTTGCGTCCGACTGCGTGGTATTTAGATGCAGAGTTGCACCAGTACATGCGCAGTTGGGATAATTTTCGGGATGAGTGTCTGTGAACATTTGAGGTGGAAGATGGCACAAGGACGCTTGACGCAACTCTGCTACACATGAATACCCTGACCAAGGGAATAGCACGCCTGTCAAGAGGTATAGTGGCCAAGTTGCTAGAGTGGTACCTGGACTGTATTACAAAACACCTGGCATCAGCTTTAATTTGGGGTATGCGAGTAGCACGTAGGTGTCATCCAAGATCTGTAAATCTGTGGGAAAACCTTCAGGTACAAATAACAACCATTAGACCACTACACTTTGGTGAGAAGGGAACCTTACCGTTACAAAAAATGGGCGGTTTGCCATCAATATGACAAGTTATGGCGATTTTGTTTTGGACTTTCGATGGTAAGTTTCAAGTGAGATTTACTCTACTGTGGGATGGCCCCAGATAGCATAAGGTCAACATGATAGTTTCGCTCAAGGCTTCATATTGTCTCTGTACCCTGCCTCTGTTATTCTCCTGCTTGCTTATTGGGATCTTTAACATTTTCTGGGAAGCCTGTCCTTTTGTTGCTATGGCAGTCCCTAACCCTTCGCCACCTACCAGTTCAGCGCCTGAAGACATTGTGTAGAGAGGGTCTTGGGATGCCAAGATTGATAAGATTATTGGCCTCTGGCCCCCTATAGGGAGAATTGAATTTGAGCCCTGTGTAGAGGGGCACCACAGCTGCACGACAAGATTTCCTGACCTTTACAACCCTAGAATGATCATAGGCCCCAGCCGGATGGCCTCGGATGATACCACGAAGGAGGGAATGCAATTGCCACAGTTCGCCACCAACTCTGATGCAGTCAAGTCGTAGCTAGTCCTGCGCATGGAAGGGATGAAGCGATATAGGGATACGATGTGCCTTCTCTGCAATTCCAAACTATCGACTAGTGAAATACATATTTTTTCGCTATCGTGCACTATCATGGTTGGCGACCATGCCCTGAAATCTACGGACCTACAAATAGACTTGGCGCAGCTACCCCATGAGGCGTTACAGGATTTATACACTGATGTGTTGCAAGAGATCCCTAACCGTGACTGCACTGCATGGCAACAACGTGAAGTACCCCTAGAAGTTTGGGCACAATGGGTTGAATTGATCATGGAAGCAATGAATATTATTAAGGAACAACTTACTCCTGGCACTCAGTTGGTCAAGGCAGCTATGTAGCTCTAGACAGCGGTTTGGTTCCACCCCATGCTTCAGCGTGTCTAGGAAAACTTACGACAGAAGGAAGCTACTTTCAATCAGGTCGAAGCTCCCTTGCCTTCCCTCATCCCTGCACAACGTCTAGCCCCCTTAAAAACCCGCAACGCCTTCATAGATACGATTGCGGATCTCTGCTACGCCAAGCACATCATCAGAAAGCACTTGAGACCATGGGGCGATACTGCCTTCCAGATATCTAAGGGTGCT
The DNA here is from genome assembly GCA_034641835.2 of Pinus albicaulis. Taxonomy (NCBI): domain Eukaryota; kingdom Viridiplantae; phylum Streptophyta; class Pinopsida; order Pinales; family Pinaceae; genus Pinus; species Pinus albicaulis. The sequence continues at coordinate 52,078,191 of CM076574.1, read as the reverse complement.
CATAACACCATTGCGTGCCTCCACCGGATCTTGGAGCAGGTTACCACGACTCCGGAAGACCTTGCCTCCATGAAGCTTGTTAATATCGCACAACAAGATGCTTCCCAAAGTCAGGAAGTGCTCCCTCTGCTCATCATTACTTTCAATACCTTGCGCGCACAGATAGCGACCACACCACCACAGTGACTCGGGACGAGTCACAAGATTGTGTTGGGGGATTGTTGGAACAGGGTCTCCTACGAGCTACGAAACTGGTCCAATTTTGAATGCTTTTGATTATATTTAGTCTAGCATAGGGGTTTTGGTGTGGGTCAAAGCCCCGAAAGCATTGTAATGGGAAAAAGGGTGAACCAGGGGTCCGAAAACCATGGTTTGCGGACCATAGGAAAGTATAGGCTAGATTATTATAAATAGAGGAACATTTTGTATTGTAAGTAGGAAATGAAGGGCTATTGATGCGAATTGTGGATTAAGATATCTGTTGGGGTTTTTGGGGAAAGGACTCCTACTGGCTGTGTGTGCGGAGATCCGGAGTCTAGCTATGTGCGGACCCTGCTGCTGTGTGCACAAGCTGGGATGGGTATTGTAAGAAGGAATTGATGAATTGATGAATAAGAAAGGTTGCTTGAGAACTGAATCTATGTGCATTATTTGTGCGAATCATTGGTAATTAGTGCATTATGCGCATTCTGTATTCAAGCTACGAAAGATCTATGTAAGTGTGTTTGCTGTATCTGGATTTGCTCTATTCTATTTTATGCAATATTGTGCTACTGACATAAAAGTATATTATTATAGATCTAGTGCACATGGATGTGAAAAGAGACCTATCGGCCCTGTGCAGAGAGAGGCGACCTAGGTATCACAGGGCCGGATGCAGCTATGCTTGCCTTACCTATCCTTTCTTAGGGTGCAAACACCTGGTTCCAGAACCCACCCATACTACTTTGGCTGAGACTTTCACCTGCGCAAGTAGGTCACTGCTAAAAGGGTCAGTAGTATAAGTGTTTGTTGGCAAACCTTGAAACTCCAAACCTGGGTCAGGACCCCTCGAGCCAACAAACTGTTTGAAGCAGTGAAACCCTAGAATCCAAAGCTCTGATACCAAATGTTATGAAACTAGCTCCCAAAATAGAAGAAAAGAGAGACCAACGCCTTATAAATCAATCACTTTGAGGGGGAAACCTCCTATACATTACATAAATTAACAATTATTGCATGATTCAAATGGAAAAACCTCCTTTCTATATATAGGATTCCAAGGGGTCACAATATAATTCTAGTTGACCTAATAATAATAATGTAAGGGCACAGCAATAACAATAGTGGGATTTTATGGGGCACAATAATAACAATATGAGGAATACATGGGTACAAAAATAATAATAAGGGGGCTACACTAACAAAAATAAGGGACTACACTAGTAATATAGGGGCGTAACAGAATAGAATGAGAACTCCAAAACTTAACTCACAAATGTATGCACTAAAATATTGTAAAATGATCCTCATAAGAATTTTTATCAATGGGGCCTATAATTTCTTCAACTTTCCATTATTTTCCTTTGTTTTCCTCCTCACATGAAACCTGTGACCTTTCACCTTCCTTATCTCCTAATTTCCATTATTTTCATAAATTAAATTCCAATTAATTCCCAATTCCTTTCCAAATCCCTTTCCATTTCCTTTGCCAATTTTGTTTAGAAATAATAATAAAAATGAACATCCACTAGGATGTTTTTCCCACCATTTAGCTTGGAATATGTGTCCTATGACCTTGGTCTTATATTTTTTTACATGAATTTTTTTTAAGCAAGGCTTTTACACAACCCCCCCTTGGGGGAACATCATCCTCGGTGTTCAATGACACATATAAACCAACAAACTGCTGAAAACAAAACATAATTCGTATGGAGATCTATAACAGAGTGCGTTGTAGTATTTACAATGATATATTGTTGAAAAGATGAAAAACATATTTTTTACTGGATATTTATAACACAACTCATTACAGTATTTACAATAACAACCACATTTACAATAACAACCACATTTACACTCATAAACATTTTATTCAACCAAAAAATAACCATACTATCTAGGGATATTTATAAATCGAGCTCGATAAAGTATTTGCAATAGTATACACATATGCATATTTCCTTAACCAATAAATAAAAGGATACAATGCTCATAGCAACAACAAATGATTCCAAAGGCTCACACCTCCACCCTCAAAAGAAATACTAGGATTCAACTTCTTCCTAGGAAATCCAGAATCCAATGCCAAATTCGAATCTGCATCCACTATCCAACATTACAATCTTGTGACACTTATTCGCTCAGAAAAAAGTTACCAGATCATTGTTCTAGGGCACACTCCCAATTTTCATATGATTCCATATTGCAATGCTAACAACAACAAAAAAATCAAACCCCAACCTTCCCTTCTCTTCTACACAGTCCCTTAGGAAACCCCTCCCTTGGCAAGTCTTCCTCGCATTAGAAGGTCCAAAAACCAGGACATATCCTTTCCTAAAACCATCATACCAATCATAACATGCTCATGGAAATAAATGGACATTATTTTTTACCAATGTCCCACAATGGTTCTGCTCTTGAAATGCTTTACCAGCATACTACTCCCTGTTTCAATTCCTTTTGTCGTTGTTGCTATTTCTTACAATCAGTTTCAACTACCCACCCAGGCATGTCCATCCAATCCTATACCAAGCACATAACTGGCATTAGGTTCAAAATAAATTGAAATAAATTCACATCCTACTTCATCGGTAGCTCCTCAACAAGGTGCACTTGCAATTCTATTCACTTCCTGTCACAACAAGTCAAACTATATGTTTGATCAAATCACCACGTATAAACAAATCACATCTTGTTAGCTCAAAATAAATGATAATAGATCATAATCATAGATCACATATAACCATCATAAACCATAATCATAGACCAGATGAATAGTTAAAAGTGGAGTAAAATACTGATACTTACCCTTCATTCCGTACTCATTCCTTTGTTCTTTTTGTACACATCCTAGATCAGTTTCCACACCCGACAAGCACCTAGTGCCTTTCCTTCCCTTCAATCATGTACACATAAACACAATGTACATCACAACACATACATCCACACATAGCATACAACATCACGTAATACATAAACCCACACCCGACACACAACATAAAAAACACATCTACACCTAGTGTACAACACAACACATACACCTACATGCAGTGTACAACAAAACACATACACCTACACTCGGAATACAACATAACACATATACTTGCATCCAGTGTACGGAAAAACACATACACCTACACCTTGTGTACAAAACAACACAATGCATACACCTACACCCGGTTTATAACATAATGCAGATACATACACAAAGTAAAACATAACGAATACACGTGTCACAATGCCATGACTACACAATGCACATACACAGTACCACATGTACACAAAACATCATGTACAACATTCACACAATGCCACATGTGCATGACACAAGATGTACGACATGCACACAATATCACATGTACACCATTTACACAATACCGCCTATATACACAACCACCTACACAACATGTACACATCATCACATGTACATGACACTACCTGCACAAAGTGTACACATTTCCACATGTACACTGCACCACCTTTACAACCTATACAAAACACGACATGTACACAACACCACATGCATGACATGTACACAACACCACATGTACACAACACCACATGCATGACATGTACACAATATCAGTTGCACACAACACTACATGTACAACATGTACAGAAGACCACATGCACACAACACCACATATACAGTCATGCACACAACACCATATGTACATAGTACCACTTGTATAAAATGCACACAACACCATATGTACATAGCACTGCATATAAAACATATACATAGCATCATATGTACACATCACGACATATCCAACATGCGCACAACACCATATGCACACAAAACTACATATACAACACGCACACAGTATGATATGTGAACAACACCGCATATTCAACATGTACATAGAACCATATATACCTAGCACTGCATATGCAATATATACACAACACCATATATACCACAAACACAAAACATCATATGTACACAATACTACATATACTACATGTGCACAAGACCAGTACTTCACATTCTAAGACCACATTTTCGTTACGATATGACCTTGCTTCTAGTTTCTTACCCATGTTTTTTCCATCATTCCACAAAACAAAGTGTTTTCATTCCACTGATGTATCACTTAACATTTATTTTCCATAACAAAAAAATAGGCATAATACAAGCATATAATATCAATTCATATCCACATGATACTGACCTCATAGATATGTCAAGGTTACTCTTCCCACTGGATTCCTCTTAAGACCAAGAATCTCTTCATGCCATTCACATGCATAGGCAATCATTCCTCCATAAGAGTGATCCCTCACAACCCTATCAGACAGTGTCATAGATGCATAGATACATACATATATATATTCATTAGCACAAAACAATCATGATATTGTTAGAAAATGATATACATACATACATATATACATATAAACATTATCATTAAAAAATCATGATCCATGACGACCCTATTAGCCATGAAATACATATATACATGTATACATATATAAACATCAACATAATTACCAGACAACATAAGGTCAATGTTAAGAGAAACTCCTTCATCTGTGCACACCATGAAAAAAATAATGAGAACAACCATTCCCAACATAGCCAAGGCACATGACACCTCAGATCCATTTACTTTACCTTTTCTATTACCTTTCTCAAGTTTGTACTACCATCTCCAATTTACCATAATGGACCCAACCAGTCCAACTGGCTGTCATACTATTTCCTTCAACTTCCCTCACTTATGCACTGAGCTTCATTCGAGTTTGACATTTCCTATTGAGTTCCACACATATCTCCCTAAGATCATTAACTTTCCTCTTTCCCAAGCTAATTCCCAAGACTCTCAAAACATAAATTAAAGAACAAGAAACAAATAAGAAGAAAACCATGAAAACCAATAACAATACGACACCAAAAACAAAGTTGCAAGGCCTTGGATTAGACATAAAAAAACCACAATCAAGCGCAAAAATTCATAAAATACCAAAAGAAAAAATACTAGCAACAAACACCATGAAATAAATCCCATGGGTTCCCAATCATTTTAAGGGAAATCTCAACCTGGGCCTTATTCAATATTTCATGGAAGTCTCTTTTTCCATGCAATCCCCTGCATCATACTTCCATAGAAAAATAATTTCTAGTGCATAAAAAAATATAAAATATACCAGTTATCTTACCTTGTTGTGTCAATCACGTTGCCTCGTGACTGAAAATTTCCATGCCATCTCTTAAGGGACTACAATTCCCTTGAAAAATCCAACCATAACTAGAAACTAGTTGTTATACCTGTCAAATATATGTTTAGGAATACAATATATATCCACATAATTTCAGAAAAAAATATAAGTTAAGAATACTTCATGTGTGAAAAGTTCTCATTCATTCAGAATTAGGGTTTCCAAATATAACCAAATGAATTGTTACCCAATTCCTTTCTTTCACCATTTACCTTGTTGTAATTGAGTCTTACTATGTACTATCACCTTACCCAATTTTTAGGTATATGAACAAATCAACTATTACATATTCATGCTAAGACCAATCATTTTTCTCTGCAACTATTCACATATGTCAGTCACATGTTCCAAATATCAAGAAAACATATCTATGAATTTGAAATCAGCATTTACCAAGTCTAACAACCATGTCATAATAAAAAATCAACTCACAATCACCAGTCATAATACATACTACTACAACTGTCACCTACATACACTCAAGTACATATCATCTCTCTCAATGCATATGTGTTAATACAACCATCTTAAAACAATATCATTTCTTCAAGAAATCTTATAGACACATACTCATATCATGCAATTAATCAAACATTCAAACAAACTATAAACACACCATGTTAGATAAATAAAATATACAACATAATAGACACCAAAAACTCAAGCACCAAATAGACAACATAATCAAACAATGAAGTACGAAGTAGATGAGATAAGAAAACTCATACCTTAATGTATCTCAGGGAGACTATGCTGTCTTCACAATCAATCTAGATTAGGACAATATAACTTCTCAACATACCAATTCAAACATAAATAAGGTCATGATATCCATAACAGTAACTAGCTAACATGTTCACATAATAAACTCATAAACAACTGTCATTCAAGCATAACAACCACATATGCACAACCAGTCTAGATTACTACAACACACTATCATAATTAGGTCGAATCATACCTGAATGTCATAACCCTAACCATCTGTATAGGCCAATACAAATTAGCATGATACATATAACATCAAGACATTAAAGAAATAACCATAATCACCAAGTTAACTAACATATAACAACAAAAAGTTATATATAACATACGTATAGCCAACATATAACATAATCATCAAGTTAACTATAATATCACAATCAACAATGTAACTTATAACATACTTATAAAAAACATATAATATAATCATCAAGTTAACTAATGTAAAAAAATAACAACAATGCATATAACAACACATTACTATCATTAATGAATATTCAGCACATGTGCATATGACTCCACTGATTCACTAGCATCTACCATGCATGTAACCACAACAACAATAAAATGACAAACATGCACACAAACCGAATGCATATAACAATCCATTAACTAACATACCTGCATGCCAATCATACAATACTTGTATGACGATATTTTCTTACCCCAAAATCTAGTCATGCAACTTCACTATGATGATCTGCATCTCCTTCTCTATCTAAACAAACACATCAACATCATAACATATCAACAAGATCATGATGATATAAAATTCGTACAATTACCTTATGGACAACAACCTTAACCATGAAAATACATGCATAAAAACATATAGAAACTAACATGCATAACAAATGCATAGTCGACATGCACTCATGATAGTCACATCCAACAACAATACCATCAAATTCTTCCCATGACAAACACATTCTTCCCATCCATCCTAAGTGTTGAGCCATGCTCTGATACCACTCTATAACACCCTCCTCTCACATCTACCCAAATAACAAATCAATCGATGTAAACATGTGACAAACATATACTATGATATTATTCAACCCCATATGTCCCAGTTAAGGAATTGGAATCGACATAATAGAGCAAAAAATACCTTCTGCACCTACTACAGGACACCCATGAGTCAGCCAAACCTTCTAGGAGGCTATCCCTGAGACAAACTGACCCTTCAGTGCATCAATCCCCCTGTCGCTCCCTTGAAATGAGAAAGAGTGTGAATAGAAACCTCTAGTCACTCGCAAAACATGGGCATTCATGTGACTAGAGAATTTTCCAGGTATTTTTGTGCCTGTGTGCTCGATTTATGTGTCCCTTTTTTAGGCCTAGGGTTCAGATCATTGCCCAAAATTCCATGATACTTCGAAAAATGAAATATAAAAATAGAATAATGATCTAAATGAAATCACTTGAACAAGGAATTTACTAGACCCCTAGTAGCCATGACATACATTTCGTCAAACATGTCACAAATATGTAATCTACAGCTTTAAAAAAAATATCTAAGCATAGGTATCTCATACTTATCTGATAATTTCTCAAAAGCCTTGTTTTGTCATCACATTAGCTACATTATCATATATTATAGAACACATTCATAACCATCATGTAAAAAAAATATATGAAAATCAATTAAGACACATAATAAAAATAATACTTACCCATCAATAGAAGAGGAAAATATCTCTTATTTAAATAAGAAAAATGCAACCAAGTTCGGGACTTCCGCATACCACTTGATCGTAGACATGTATGATCCAAATCTCTCTTTAGCCATCCATCCTCATGTCATATTCCAAGCACGGATGTGGGATATTAAAAAAAACATAAATCAAAACCAAACCAGGGCTTCCAGAGGCCAACCAATTCAACCCTCAACCAGTGATTCCACCTCATAGTCGAACATCACTAACCATCACGAGATCATTCTTTACAGAATCTATCGAAGGATCCAAAGTGTTTTTTCCAACTAGGGATTCCAAGACTAGTAACTCAATCCACAACTATCATTGGGTTTCCAGAGAATTTTTCCAACTAGGGCTTCCAAGACTAGTAACTCAACCTACAAAAGGCTTCCAGAGATTTTTTCCAACCAAGTATTCTAGGACTAGTAACTCAACCCATGTTATTACAAGGATTCCAGAGCATTTTTCCAGCCAAGGCTTCCAAGAACTCATAACTCAACCCACAACCAAAGGCACATGAAAACAAAAAATAAGAAGGTAAAACCCACAACACCATGGCTATCTAGGAAAAGGAAAGGCTAGGAAAAACCACTATCAATCCAGGAAATTCTCCATGCCAATGAGAAATCAAAACTAAGAAACCACATGCATGTACCATGCATGCCAAAGCTATTCAGGAAACCATGCATGAAACTAGATACCTACAAAGAAATCTAGTTATATCCATTGATCCCAATGTCATATTGTGGTTTCCTACATTTCATTTTCCTTCTTTCTCCAATTACAAAGTATGCCACACTCCTCCGAAGTGTGTTCTAAGAAACTCTAATTGTCCAAGAGTATGAGAGGGAGAGAATAGAATGAGAGCTCCAAAACTAGGTTGACAAAATTCTGAGCAAAAATCTTATGAACTGATCCTCATAAGCCTTTTTTATCAGCGAGGCCTCTAATTTATTCAATTTTCCATTATTTTCTTTTGTTTTCCTCCTCACATGCAACCTGTGACCTTTCACCTTCCTTTTCTCCGAATTTCCATTATTTTCATAAATAAAATTCCAATTAATGCCTCATTCCTTTCCAAAGACTTTGAAATTGCCTTTTTCAATTTCCTTTAGCCGTAATAAACCAAATGAACACCCAATAAGATGCTTTTCCCACCACTCATCTTGTAATATGTGTCCCATTACCTCTGTCTTATATTTGTTTACATGATTTTTTTTTAACCAAGGTTGTTACATTACTCCACTATCCTTTTTGTTATTTTCAACTTTTATCAGATTTTGAAGATCCCATATAATTTTCTGGTCATAAAATTAAAAGTTCCAATCAAGAGTGTCGCCAAAATAAAAAAACTACTACAAAAACATGAGGAATGTAGAGAAATATTTTCAAAAACCTTGGTTTCTCCCTTAGCACTATCATCCATGTGACTGGAGCTATAACCAATCCATTGGGCCTTTCTCAATGTCAATGGAGCCTAACACTTCTCCCTTGACCCATCATGCATGAAACTATAGCTTAATCTCAATATAAACATTATTTCTTCAATCCATAACCACTACAAACTAATGGGCCATCTTCTTCAACACTCAAACACTCCTCCAAGACTCTGCAATACATTTGAAACTAATGAAATAAGCTAAGAACAAGTCGTGACATGCTAGACCTATTATTCCAACATTACCACCAATACCAACACCCTCATCTCCTCAAGCAGCAACCAAAACATCTTTAATATATCTAGAAGCATCTCTGACACCTGTAGAAGCAACACCCAAATTCCTCCAACACTAATTGAAAATCCTCCAACAAAAGCAACCTCATCTCATCACATGTAGCAATAATCCAATGTCTCCAAGACATGTAAATACATATGCAACACCAAGAGCATCACTCAAACATCCTGCAGTAGCAACATCTCCAATAAACACATCATGAGAAGCTCCCAACCTCATGGAGAAGCAACCTCTCCAACTAACACAACATGTATGGAATCAATCTCCTCAACAACCACACAATCATCTCCATTAGGTCTAGTCATAGGTATGTTGACATCAATTCCAACTAACAAGACCATCACCAATCATCCATCGGTAAACACTCATCAGAAATGGATATGACCAAAAACACTAGGAGCTCGTAGACATCAATTACAACACTACAACTCCAACAAACTCACCCTTTGGCATTGATGTCAACCTCAATACAACATGTGAGGCTGAATCACCAATCCAAAAGATCTCCCACTTTAGCATCAATGGAAAAGGCCCATACAAACACTGAATTACAATTCGAATAATGTGTCAGATGAGATAAGGAATCCCCCTGTATACATAACATCATATTGATGAAACCCATAGAAGTGTCATCTACAATATAAGCATGTAGAATAAGGAAACCGACCTCCAACACCACTAGCAAATTCCATGTCAAATTTGAAGACTGAACATGCTCCCCCTAAGCATGTAATGGAGTTGCAATCATACACTATGCCTGCTAAAATGAGCCTCCTTTCCAATTGAAAGAGACTACTCCTCATGAAAATGACCCAAAATGACTTAGGACATGATATATAATGAAGTAAAATACAACATAGTGCTTCATGGATCAAGTACAAGGCTATGAAAAATACATAGAATTAACAGGTGACTCCTATATACCTATCATCAACCATGACTTTATGGACCCAAGTTTACATCATGCACCAAATGAAGTGGGTTTACATTAACATATGCATCATAATACATGACTTGTACATCCATGGGTCTCTCCATGAGAAATACACCCAAAATATGATATAATAACAGTACATGGATTTTTCAAATGCACACAAAGGTGCTCATCATCAATATGTTCCCAACAACATAAAGTAACATGATTACAAGGCATCCTTGAACATCAACATGTGCTCCATATGGAAGAAACAATACAGTGAAATACATGGCATACAAGACCTTTGCAAACTATGATATAATATCTCCAAATGTAACAACAATAATAGAGGTACTAATAATTATCATATGCTAGTGCATGGATACTCAACATCCTGGCCATCAACATCCCATCAAGGAAGATCCTGCAACAATATCCTAACATCCACCAACAACTAACACAATACTCCACACGTGCATTAAAAATACCAATATGTCATAGTAGTAGCATCAAATTTCTCCAGATCATCATTAAGACCATCAACCATCAACAATAATGCATCATCAACTAAAATCATCGAATCAATAGGTAGAAACAATAAAATATCATGTGAAACCTCACCATTAGTGCAAATAATGAGAAACAACATCTATCATTCCAAACATCACAAGGAGAAACAAATTCATAGCCTCATCATAAGTTAGCAACATACTATCAATGAGGCATAATCAAAAAATTGGTGAGAAGCAACAAGCAAATATCCTCATCATGGGAAACAACAATATTTCTAGGCATAATCATCCATATGAATCAACATAATTCAACCAAATGAATTTCCAAGACATCATAAGCAACATCAAATCCATCCATCTAAAATATATCATCAACACGCATGATTCGTCTAGAAGTAGAAACATAAACAATGAAGTACATAAATTATAGATGATCCAACTAGAAAAATGTGACAACAATAATAATAATAATCCTACATAACACAATGTCAAAATTATACAAATCCATTAGGAAGCACACATTCTGCCCCTGAATGTGTGATCCTCCATCACACATTGACCAAATGCATAAGACAACCATGTGGCTGTCAAATCTCCAATAATCATCATGTAGTTTCTCCAAAACGCATCAGTAAAAATTTAGTTGAAAAATAATCAATGAAAGTTGCAACAAGTCTGATATACATGTCTTTTCCACTCATATAAAATAAATATTTTAGCTACAAAAGTATTGAGTGAAAAGAAATAAACATAAGGATCAAGCCTTGAGAAACTAGCTCCCCATGAGTATGATATACCTCATATGAAGTGATCCGGCTGAAATGAAGGTACATGAAAGAAATCAATCAAGTTTCTAGAATTCCCCCTGAGACGATTAATCCAGGTGGATATTGGTGGCCACCCACCTATTCTGTTTTGACCCCCACCATCGGTCCTTTCACTTTTTCACAACTTACTATTTTTAGCAATTTTTTGGGTCGTGCACTTCCAAATCCGTTTTGAGGCCCTAATGATCCAAGTGGATATTAGTGGCCACCCACCTATTCCACTTGAACCCCCACCATTTTTTCTTTCAGTTTTTCAGTTTCAACACAACTTACTATTTTTAGCATTTTTTTGGGTTTTGAACTTCAAGAGCTGTTTTGAGGCCCTAAACAACATTTTTGGAAAAACTAGGAGCAACATGTGAGTCCATTTGATGTTTCTCATGTCAAAAACTGTATTCCTCAGAAAGATATTTCTAATGAGGCATTGAGCGCATAAAATGGAGATCGTATGCCAAAGTTACATCCTTGAGAAATTGATGTGCCAATTTACCCAAACGGGGCCCATAGTTTTGGCACTTCAACTCCTAGGATTGGGTTTTTTGATGTTTAGGGTTTTCCATTGTTTATCAATTAATAAATATTCCCTTGATGCTCATTGTGACACAGTTTAGAGGCATGTAGTCAGCACATCTCTTCTTAGACATAAGCTACCAACACCCTAGCTAGTCTATTTGCATTATGTCTGTAAGAACATTTCAATCATTTGATTTTAATGAAATGAAGTTTTATTTCTACTGCATATTTGTATTTATGTTTATTTATGTTTATTATTACGTTCCTACATAAATTCAGACCAACCATAGAAGTCTGACGCATACCATTTCATTCAAGTAGATCTTACATGCAAGAATGGATTGTAGTAGGGACTGATCTCATCTAATCTGAATCTAATGAGGAAGAGTACTCTCTTGGTCTCTTCTCTGTCATTCTTTCCTACATGCAAACTTTTCTCACCCTTTTCAAAATTGCTACCAATTTTCCACATTGGAATGGTTCTCTTCACTTTCTCCAATTGTTGGTTCTTTTCCTCAAGCTCATTTCTCAATTTTTCAATCACACCTTCAAGAATTTCAACATAACATTTTCTATATTTTTTCTTGTTGAAATTTACTTCTTCTAATATTTTCAATTCTCCCAGCTGTGTTCTCAAGGTATTAATTTCTTCTTATTTTTCCCTGTCATAACAATTCTATTCTGTATTAGTCTTTCCACTACCTAGAAAAATATTCAATAACAACCATGAAAGATTTTTATTGATCCTTAAGAAGCATATAATTGTGATCATCATCTCTGTCACTAAACAAATATGAATTATTTTCATTAGCACTATCCGAAATATAACTCAACAATATACCATCACGGCCTATACCTTTATATTTGTTGTCCTTTTTCACAACTAGTTCAAGTGGAGCTTCTTTTTTCTTCTCTTCTCAATTTCTTCATATTTTTTGTTGTTCTTGGCTCCATAAAACATATGCAATATGTCCCAAATTTCCTTGGCAGATTTTATATCTTCAATTTTTTCCACATCTGCATTATGGATATTTTCGAAAATAATTTTCCTTGCTTGACCATTTTGTTTCGTACTTTAGATGTTGGAAAATATTCATCATTTCCTTTAGAAAACAATCTCCAAATGTTATAGCCACAAAAAAATATTTTTTTTTTCACATTTTCTTGTGAAACCTTAAAACATGCGGCAGGAAGAACCAATTTCTTTCGAGAACTCATTTTGAAAGGAAAAAAAATATGCAAATTTCTACCAAAATATCGAAGATCGACTCTCCAGTGATCAAGCTTCACCAAATAACCCCACTCTGATACCAAATATTGGAAACTAGATCACTACTGCGGGGGGGGGGATTGATTCACCCCCCCTCTCATTAGTGATCTAGTTTCCAATAATTGGTATCAGAGCGGGGTTCTCGGGTGAATATTGATTTCTCGAGAGTGGATCTTCGAGATTTTCGTATAAATTTGCATTTTTTCATAATGAGTTCTATAAAGAAATTGGTTCTTACTGGTGCATACTTTAAGGTTTAGCAAGAAAATGTGGAAAACACATTTATTTTTTTTGGCTCTAAAATTTGGATATTGGTTTTTGAGGGAAATGATGAAGATTTTCCTACATCTAAAGTATGGAAACAAAATTCTCAAGAAAGGAAAATTATTTTCGAAAATATCCATAGTGCAGATTTGGAGAAAACTGGAGATTTAAAATCTTCCAAGGAAATTTGGGATAGATGGCATATGTTATATGGACCCAACAACAACAATGATGAATAAATTTAGAAGAGTAGAAAAAAGAAGAAAGAAGCCTGACTTGAACCAGTTGTGAAAAATGACAACAAATCTGAAGGTATAAGTGGCAATGATATATTGCTGAGTTATATTTCAAATAGTGGTAATGACAATGATTCATATTTTTTTAGTGATAGAGATGATGATCACAACTATATGCTTCTTAAGGATCAATAAACATCTCCCATGGTTTTTGTTGAAGATTTTCCTAGTGAAATTGGTAGACTAACAAATGACTGCAAGGAGAATAAGAAGAAATTGCAATATTATGAACAAAGGAGAAAAATATTAAGGAATAAATTAATACCTTAAGAAAACATGTGGAAAAATTGAAAACATTAGAAGAAGTCAATTTCAACAAGAAAAAATATAGAAAATATTATGTTGAATTTCTTGAAGGTTAGATTGAAAATTTGAGAAAGGAGCTTAAGGAAAAGAACCAACAATTGGAGAAAGTGAAGAGCACCATTCCAGTGTGGAAAATCGGTAGCAATTTTCAAAAGGGTGAGACAGGCTTCCATGTAGGAAAGAATGACAAAGAAGAGACCGAGAGAGTACTCCTCCTCATCAAATTCAGATTAGATGAGACCAGTCCATACTGCAGTCCATTCTTGCATGTAAGATCTACTTGAATGAAAAAATATGCATGCGACTTGTATGGTCTTAGGGGGAATGTCAGCAACTTGATTCAGTTCCTTCATGTGCCTTCATTTCATTCGGATCACTTCATATGAGGTATATCATGCTCACTGGGAGCTAGTTTCTCAAGGCTTGATCCTTATGTTTATTTATTTTCACTCATTACCTTTGTAGCTAATGTATTTATTGTATATGAATGGAAAATACATGTATATCAGCCTTGTTGGAACTTTCATTGATTATTTTTCAACTATATCTTTACTGATGGTTTTTGGAGCAACTGCAGATGATTATTGGAGATTTGATAGCCACATGGTTGTCTTATGCATATGGTCAATGTGTCATGGAGGATGACATATTTAAGGGGAGCATGTGTGCTTCCTAATGGATTTTTATAATGTCGATATTTTTTTATGTAGGATTATTATTATTACTATTGTCACATTTTTCTAGTTGGATCATCTATAATCTATGTACTTAATTGTTTATGTTTCTACTTCTAGATGAATCATGGATGCTAATGCTATATTTTAGATGGATGAATTTGATGTTGCTTATGATGTGTTGGAAATTAATTTGGTTGAATTATGTTGATTCATATGGATGATTATGTCTAGAAATATTGTTGTTACTCATGATGAGGATATGTACTTGTTGCTTCTCACAGATTTGTTGATTATGCCACATTGACAATATGTTGCTAACTTATGATGAGGCTATGCATTTGTTTCTCCTCATGATGTTTGGCATAATGGATGTTGTTGCTCATTCTTTGCACTAATAGTGAGGTTGCATATGATATTTTATTTTTTCTACATATCGATGTGCTTCCCATCATTTTATTTTATGGTGCATTATTTTTTATGGTTGATGGTATTAATTATGATGTGGGTACATTTGCTGCTGCTACTATGACATATTGGTATTGCCAATGCACATGTGGAGTATGGTGTCGATTGCTAGTGGATGTTAGGATCATGTTGCATGTTCTTCATTGACGGGATGGTGATGGCCAAGATGTTGAGTAGCCATGTAATAGCATATGATGATTTTTAGTAACTCTATTATTATTGCTACATTTGCAGATATTACATCGTAGGTCATGGAGGTCTTGTATGCCATGTATTTCATTGTATTGTTGCTACCATATGGAGCACGTGTTGATGTTCAGATATGCCTTGTACTCCTGTTAATTTTTGTTGTTGGGAATGTATATATGATGAGCACCTTTGTGTGCATTTGTAAAATCCATGTACAATTATTGTATCATCTCTTGGGTGTATTTCTCATGGAGAGACCCATGGATGTCCAAGTCATGTATTATGATGTATATATTAATGTAACCCCACTTCATTTGGTGCATGATGTAAACTTGGGTACATAAAGTCTGGGTTGATGATAGGTATATAAGAGTAATATTTCAATTCTATGTACATTTCATAGCCTTGTAATTGATCCATGAAGCACTATGTTATATTGTACTTCATTTTATATCATGTCTTAAGTTAGTTTGAGTCATCATCATGAGGATTAGTCTATTGCGCTTGGAAAGGAGGCTCATTTTAGCAGACATAGTGTATGATTTCAAATCCATTACATGCTTATGGAGAGAATTTTCAATCTTCAAATTTGACATGGAATTGTCTAGTGGTGTTGGAAGTATGTTTCCTTATTTTAGATGCTTATCTTGCATATGACACTTCTATGGGTTGCATCACTATGTTGTTATGTATACAGGGGGATACGCTGCCTCATATGACACATTATTGGGACTATAATTTAGTGTTTGTATGGAAATTTTCCATTAATGTCAGAGGGGGAGATAATTTTGATTGGTGAGTTAGCCTCACATGTTATGTTGATGTTGGCATCAATGCCAATGAGGCACTTTTAAAAATTTTCTTAAATTACTTTATTTTTTATACCATGCAAAAAATGAAACAAAATACCATATGTTAGGGCACCAGAAATAAATATGCAAACATAAAAGTAAATCACACAATGGAGACAAATATTTCTAGTGGAAAACCCTCTCCTGGGCAAAAAACAACACGCTGCTACTGCGCTCCTTAAATTCTATTAGGTCAAATAATTTTTTACATAGATTTAAAAATATGGCTACTATCAAATGGATAATTTTTCTCAAGCGTATCTACAAACTACCATCTTCTGAAGGCCACGATGATAAATGATCCTCAGTCGGTTTCTCCTGAACTATCAACAAATCTATAGAATTCGATCTGTTGGAAGTTACCCTGGCCAACGAGCCTAGCATATTTTCCGCTGAACTATCCAACCACCATTGGATTTGATAAATATACTCTCTTATATTTATTTCCACTTTAGTCATCCAAATACTTTTGACCAGAACTAATAGCTTATCGACATGAGCACTACAACAAACTATCGAGAAAGCACAACCAAATCTAAATCGAAACTCCAACCTCCAAATATTCCAAAAGAAGTAATGCAATATCACCATACACTATACGAATCCACACTGCATATTCTCACTCAATAACACAAATATCATGGATGAAACATATTTTAGCTATCTACTGCTACAAATACAAACTTCTTCAGAAATTATGCATTAGAGAACACATGCAACTTGCAAACTCTTCACCAGTCACATACTCTCACAACAAAACTAGATGATCAATCAACTCACAATGAGATATCTCCAATATTTATATGAAATCAAGTGCTCAACTTAATAATTACTCAGAAATACTGAGATCAACAATCATGTTCATATGCTTGATTGGATCCACATTCAGATCATTGACTCAATCAACCATTAAGTACACTATTTTTTTTTATATATTTTCAACTCTAATTAGCTTTTGGAGGTCCCAAAAACTTTTACGATCATAAAATACATTTTTTTTATCAATAATGATGCCAAAACATAAAAATTAGCTCAAAAAAATGAGGAATAAGTAAAAAATCTCGTCAAAACCCTCATTCACTCCCTTAGCACCTTTATCCATGTGACTAAAGTTATAACCATTACCTTGGGCCTATATCCATGTGACTGGAGCCTAAAAAATCTTCCTTGACCCATCATACATGCGACCGTGCCTTAAGCTCAGTAAAAACATCAGTTCTTCAGTCCATAACCTCTTCCAATTGATGAACCATCTTCTTCAAATCTTGAACACTCCTCCAATCATCTGCAACAGGTCTACAACTTATCAAATTGGATAAGAACAAGTAAGTGACATGCAATACCTATTATTCAAAATTTAGAACCAAGACCAACACCTCCAGCTCCTCAAGAAACAACCACAACATGTCTAATAGTTGTAGCAACATCTATGATACTTGTAGTAGCAACATCCTCAACATCTACAACAACAACATCACATCCAACTTCATCCAAAATTGATGGAAGATCCTTCAACACAAGTAACCTCATATGATCAGATGTAGTAGCAATCGAATGTCTCCAAGACATGTAGAGACATATGCAACACCAAGAGAAGAAATCCAACAACCTGCAATAGAAGCATATCTAATCAACACAACATGAGAAACACTCCAACCTCCTCTAGCAGCAACATCTCCAACCAACACAACATGTCTGGAATCCATCTCCTCAGCAGCCGCAACATCATCTCCACTAGTTCTAGTCATAGGTATGTTGAGATCAATGCGAACTAACAATAGAATCACCAATTATACAACACCAAACCTTCATCACACATGAATATGAACATTAGCACCAGGATCTCATTGACATCAATGCCAACACTACAATGCCAATATAATTCTGAATGTTTTTTTATGCTCAAATTATGATTGTACAACCTTTTACATTTCTTATGACTAAGTGTAAGCATATGAACCTTATAATAACAAATCCATCCATTCTACATAAATCACAATCAAAAGGACTAATTGATTTAGTTCATAGGAACACATTAGATATTCCATGTTTCCTTACCCAAATAAGTAACTTAACTTACATTACACATAACATCTTATTCATCGTTTTGAATAAGATTATGTATGGCCTTGAGTATTTTAGCACAAGTTTACACAAATTTGTTTTATTCCTTTCATTTGATTATTAGTGTAATTGCAATCAGAAGATAATCATATATCAGTACAAGGATACAACACAACTAGAGAGTACTGGAATAATTAATGAAAATTTATTTCTTTTGACATAATTCTCAATGGTATATTGAAGAAGATAATTATTTTAAACACACAGACACACAGACACACACACACACACACAGATATATATATAAAATGGACTAAATTTTCAACCACTAGTTAGTATATCTATCTATATGTTCTAGCATAGTGATTATTCTTATTGGATGATACTTCTAACAAAATTCATTTAATTATTATGCTAAGTACTCAATTACAGTGTAGAGCTTACAACAAGTAGCTGATAATTATTTAAAAGAATATACTGTAACTATGTATGTACAATTTATATCATTCTAAAAGTTAGACCTTAACCCACAATATAACAACACATATCTAACCGTAATCAGTTTCTATGGTAACTACTATGTATACTCATACATAACTTATTTCATATACAAATAAATATTTTCTTCCACATTTATCTACGTATTTCCAAAGACATTAACTCTTACAAAACTCCAAACATAATACTTACTGCAATAACATATCTCATTGAATCCATTGCTTAGAAAATAATTAAGTTATGCATGTATAACTCGTAGCATACACATCTGATTATATGAATTCCACATTCAATCTGCATTGTCATTATAACAACCTTAACTATTCCAACATAAATTTATAAAATATAAGCAACAATATGTTTAGCCATAATTATATGTTTGGGGAATATTTAGGAACAAAGAAAGTTCCACCCTGTTAGTCATCCATAATTTTGATCCTATCCAAAGATGACTAAGTTGACAATCCAAGATTTCTAGAAACAATATTTGAAGAAACATTGTGATTTCTAGAAACCTCACTGCCTTCATCATCCTAAGTCCATCAGTTAACTAAATATATTCATCTATGCATTCTAAAAATCACCTTCTCTTTCAAAGGGAAGCTTGTTTCAGCCTATTTACCCCATTTTCTCCTCCATTTCGCTCCCTCCTTTTTTATCCTTCATTTTCCTCTAAAAAATTCCCTTTCCTCTTTCTCATTTTACCCTCATTGTCCTTAAAAACCCTCAAACATACCTTTTAAACTCACAAAAATCCTTTTTATGATTTAAAAATACCCCTCTTTACCTATTGGAACTTCAAAAATCCAAACAAACTCTGGTTTTTTCCTTTTTATGCCCTTTTATAAATTTGGGTTTTAAAGCCCCTTTTTGGGTTTGAGCTCTAGCCCCTTCCACCATATATCCGAGTGCTATGACCAAGCGCCCAAACTCCCATCACATCGACGCTATTACTCTTTCATCGCGTTTCTCCCCCTTCACCCGCCGATGTGATTGACCCCTTTTTCCTTGGCCCCTGGTCACTTCTCCTCCATAGGAACATGCCACAACCCAAGCTCTTAGCCCCCCTCATCGCATCGACATTCCCTTTTTCTCCCTCCCCCTTATCTTTTCCTTCTACTGATCTCCCGATGCGATAAGCCCTTCTTTCTTCTACTCCTGGTCACTTATTCCTCCACAGGACCACTCCTCCCGCATCCTCCTTCCTTTTTCCCTTACCCAAGCCATGACTTCTCCGATGCATCCTCAACCATCAATCACCCATGATCTGACGACTCTTATCTCCTCTCCGCACTGTCGGATCTACCTCTTCCCATCTGACGGCTCATATGCGATATCGCACAACATTCGCTCCCAAGGTTTAACAACCAAAAGTTATGTGAAACTGACGGTTTCGTAAGGGACGCGTGTCACGAAATAACTAGATCATGTTCAATTGGGGAAAAAACACAAACCACCGTTGCCCCACGCGAAAACCACTGGTGGTTTTCAAAACTACTTTTGCCCATTTTTCTCGCCCAACTCCATTTTAAACTCTTTTTCCACAGTTTTCTCAATTTCCTCCCTCTATAGCATTCCTCCACTACTCCTCCACCACTCCTTAGCCTCTGCACATAGTTTTGCAAACCCCGCAGGATTATATAATATATTTATTGGTTTTTGTAGGTTCTATGGTAGTTTTAAGGGCCGAAAACCCTCCCACAATCCATAAAAGGACGTGCCAGAAGGTGATGACTTTCCCAGTCCAAACAGAGGCTAAATAATGAAGAAAGGGACAGCCATGGTTTCATTTCATGACTTGATTAGTGCTTATGAGAATGGGTTATACAATCAAACCCTCCGGCGGAGCCACATGTACACAAAAGAAGACAAGGAGATCATTGAAAGTCAAAGGTTAAAGCATAAGTCAGGAAACCAAAGCTTAACCCGCAGGTTATAGATAAAAACACATTCAAAGCTAAAACAAGGTTAAAGGACAAAGACGAACAAATCAACAGAGGAGAGCTTCGAATGACACATCCGTAGAGCTACTCCTCCTGGGACTAAAATACGCCTTGAAAATTATTGTGCTGATAGAACTTCTTTAAAACTGTTAAGGTAGTTATTGTAAAAGTATGGGTGGTCTCGAAACCCATACTGTCCGTTTTACTCGTACCAGAAGAAAAGACAGGGTTGTAGCAGCCAGTATACTTCTCTACAAAGACACTCTTCGGAGTTATTACCCGTCTGTCAATAAGGCCGCAAAGTCTACAAGAACTACTTGATTGGGCAAGAAAGTTAATGGAATATTTATGGCACAGAATGGGCATTCGGATGCCTTTCATCTCTGTTTTCATTAACAATTAAGGCCATCTCTGTCACCTCTCCTTCCCATTCACCTATAAATCATGTTTGAACCCTCATTGTAAAAGGTTGGCAATTGATGAATTCTGAAGTAATACATAGACCATTGTTTTGAGGAAGAATTGGTATTTTGAAGAAGCGTGGATGTATTTGATTTTTTGTTGATGTAGGAGGCTAGACCATTGGATTCCTGAGCCTGGTTTTGGTGAAGTACCCTCTATTCGTTAATGTTATTTCCTATTATTCACTTTGTTCCATTATACTTCACTTGCAGTAGAGTAAAAATCCTAGGCTAAGAAATGTCTCCTAGAAGCAGCTTAGGCATGTTTACTTTTCACTGCCTCTATGTTTTCATTTGCTGAAGGTTGATTTAGTAGTTTAACTACTTTTAAATCCCTAAGCTTGTTCATTCCAGAATATTTCAAATAGTTGGTGTCAAGGTTTAATTATGGTTTTCCCTGTTTTCTTGCTGCCTCTTAAAAGCTACTTCTGAAGTCATCCTTCAAACGTTATTGTCTACAACCTGGTAAAGAGGATTTGTTCCGATCTTACCCTCTATTTCTTGCTGTGATAGTCATATTTGAAGGTCTTTATAATTGCAGTCTTAGATTCTTGGGTGTTCCCCCTTTTATGGATGTAATTAGTTGTGTTTCTTATATGTTTTCTAACTCCTTTAAGTGAAACAATTAGAAGAAACAGAGTGTTCCTCTCCTTCTTTATCTTACTTAAAATTCTGTCTTGTTTATGTTATCTGCATAAAGTATGTTGGTAGAATTCATGGCTACCCCTGGCTATTGGATATTTCTTTATGTTTACATATTGTTCCGAGTCCCTTTGTTGAAAGGTATACATAATTAAGGAGCCTTAAAAAGCCCTTAAAGCTCTACTTTTCCTTCCAAATCCTTTATGCTCATTTCATCCCATCTATATGATTTCACAAACCCATTGACCAAATTATATTTTCCCTTTGGTTCCCCAAATTTATCAATATGGACTGTTTATAATTCCATATGACTCCATTGCCCAATGGCTTGTAGATTTCCATACTCTATCCATGTTGCCTAGATCATCTCTGTCCAACCAACAAACAAACAAATTTTCACTTCACAACTAGCCTAAAATCAACCCTTTAAAGCACAAAAGCTATATCCCACAAACATATTGAGAGATCCCTCTCTGAGACTAGAAGGGCTAGATCCTAGAGCTCTAAATTTTGGTTTATATGTTGCCTTGTCATTTGGTTTTCCAATCAGCCAAATCACAGGACACTAACATTCTGGCAATCATGGTGGGACTTCTGAGTATATATTAGTATAAATACCTCTTAAAACTCTTTAGACCCTCAGTAAATCAAATAATACCAAGTGAATCTGCCACATCATCACCAAACCAACATTTTGGTCATCACGGTGGGACGTCTGAGTATATAGTCACATAAATACCTGTTAAAAACTCATTAGACCCTTAGTAAATCAAAAAATATCTAGTGAATCTTCCACCTCATCGCCACAACTAACATTTTGGCGATCACGGTGGGACCTCTGAGTTCATAGTTGCCTAGCAAGCTCTTATAGACTCATTAGTCCTTCAAACAACCATAGAAAATTATAAAAACCCAAAAAAAATTATATTGGTTTCATAATAAACATTGGTGGTGGAACAAAAAACATTTTACCTCCAAAAGAGCTAAAAATTTCCACCTGGCGACTCCACTGGCCTCCAATAGGCCTATTACTTCACTAGTCCTTATAAACTCCCCTGGGAATGTGTTTAGAAAACCCAATCATGTTGTTGGTGGACAAAAAAGTTCAAATCTTCCACCTGGAAACTCCACAACCTACAAAGGACCTAAAGACCCCATTGCTAGAAGACTTTGAACTGGTTGACAAGATTCAGTGACCCTTTCTGATTTACAAACATGGATTCAGATAGAGACCCAAAAGCAAAACTATGGGCCAAGATGGAAAAAATGTTGTACATGTTTGGAAAGATAATGGATAGGTATGAGGCTAATTTAAATATTGATGACCTAGAGTAGCCCAAACTTTTTCCAGATCAAGAGCAAAATCAACCACTATAAGACCTAGACAATGAGCAAGACATATATGATGCTCAATACTTTATAGAAGGTGCTGAGAAAAGTTACAGAGAAAACAATGAAGAAGGCTCTCAAGAAAATTATGACAACATACCTCTATCTTGTATTACACTGTTAAGAGAACTTTATGACCAAAATGAAAATTCTAATAGTGAGCAGTACTTTGAGAAAACAAGTAGCCACTTAGAAAACACAGAATCTGATGTAAAAGAAGAACTAGCACATATAGGGACTCTCCCTCTATGTTACAACTCATTTCAGATTACACAAGAAGAGTGGCATCCTGATAATATAGAAGAAACAATTCATGAACCTTGCATTCTAACTGAGTATCATAATAATCATGAGGAGTTGTTTGAAACAGAAGAAGATTAGGAAACAGTAGAAAACCCTCAAAGTTTCCCTGCAAGCACAAGTGAAGATTCACTAGAAGAGGCTCAAGAATACATCCAGCCTCAAAAACAATTGACATAAGAGAAAGAGGACTTTCGTACTTCTGTCCAAAGCCAAAGAAAGATCCCTCCTCTCCTGATAGAAGAAGAAATTGATCAAATATTAAACAAACATCCAGCGCTCAAAAATTCATTTGAACAAAACACTTCCGCTCATCTACCTATTGAACCTTATTGTCTTGAAACATAAAATAAACTTGTATATCAACTTTAAGAAAAGCAAACTGATAACCCAATATGCTTGATTGGTGAAATTGTTTATGCTAATGATTTTCCAATTTTTGACTAGTCTAATGATGATGATGAACTCCAAATAGAAACTAATAATGCAGGGAAACCAATAGTGGATTGGTGTTATGAATTTCATTATCATAAGCTTGAAAGCAGTAATCAAACAATGCTACCCATCAGGAATAACTTTCACATAATTGGGAATCAACATTTTATCATTTTTGATGATGAGTTTGAGAAGAAAGAGGAATTTCTTGAGCAGGATGAAGATAAGAAGCCTTCTCCTGAAAAGGTTGAGGTAATAAAAGATACCCCTGCTCAAGAATATGATGATCTTTTCACAAAGTAAAATCCACTGAATCAGAGCATACTAGGACTACAAGAGGACAACACTGCAATATGTGATGAGTCCTCCAGTTCAGATGATAATGAGGATGAGGAAGAGGTTCTTTCTCAAAACACTCTCAAGCTTGATCCAGTAGAGGAAAAGGTAAGCTTGGTTGGAACCTATCTTCCAGATACTCATAACCAGGCATTGTTTCAAGATCCCTATGCTCATTTCTTGAAGATATTTGAATAAGGGATGAAGGTTGTTAACATCAGTGTATTACGAAAGGCAAGAAGATTTTTTAACATTGCTACTAAGAGACAAGTGAGATGGGAGTGGTCCTTTTGTTTATCCTGTATGCTCAAAGAGATGAGCAAAGACCAGTCATGGAACAATTTAATTGAATTGATGTATTGGAAAATAAAGTTTGTCACCTAAACTTGTAAATATTCCACAGTTAGATTAGGATAGATAGGAAATCAAATAAGCTTAGCCTGTGAGCATTTATTTATTTTTTTGTTTTTTCTTTGAAAGAAAATTTGAAAAAATACAAAAAAATAGAAAAAGAGAAAAGAGGACAGATATAAAAGAAGAAAGGTACAGCCCCATACCCAAAAAAGAGAATTTTTTGAAAGTGAGCAAATCCAAGTGCCACTGCTAGTTTGAAAATGATATATTGTTCAGTCATCTAGCCTAATCATGGTTGAACATACTTTAAATTTATGTTGATAAGTTAGTAGAAGTACAGATTGATAAGATTTTCTCAGACTTGACTTATTAGTAGAATAGATTAGGATAGAAAAGGAATGGTTCTAACAAGGTTAGCATAGAAAAGGAATGGTTCTAATAAACTCTAGATCTGAACCAAGGAAAGAAAAAGATAGCTCTAAATAAATCAAAACTAGAGCTGGAAAAGGACTAGAAGGATATTTATAATTTTCAAATCTTAAGCCTTCATCATTTTTTTTTATTTTTCTTCAAATAAAGTCTATGTGCAATTTGTACATACAACCATAGACACCATAGCAAATCAGACAGTCTAATCCTGATTTGACTATGTTTAATTTTCCCATTTTAGAAATAGAAATAAAAACTGTCAAACAACTTAATCTTGACAGATAGTAGCTAGGTAGAAAATAAAGAGTTCTACAGTTTAATCTAGACTCTTGGAAGAAATAAGGATAGGATTAGATAGTTTATTTCTGTTTTAAAAATTAAAATGTCAAAGAGTTTGCTAGTTCAAATGCACTCACAGGAAGAAGAAAAAATGTTAGGACAAGTAGGATTGGGTAGGTAGAGATGTTGTTTTGAAGAAAATGGAGTAGTCTATCCAGGCAACGTTTTAGCACGGACGGCAGTTTTTTGCCGGAATCCGGGCAACTTAAATTCAAGAAATCAGGTACTTGCAATGTTTGAAATCAATTTTTGAGGTTGGAAATGGATTCAGCACTACCAAAATCCCTTAGGGCACTCAAAATACTTAAGTTTAACAACTGTAAACATGATTCTGATGAAATATTTGCCGGATTTTTAAAAAATCTTTGCCGGAGTCCGGGCTAAAACGTTGCCTGGAAATGACACGCCGAAGAAAATACATATTACAGATTGATAAAAGTTGTCCTTTTCAGAGAAATGTCAGCAAGAAAGCAAAGAAGAAATCTACCCAATGGATAAGGCATTGGTCTTCTAAAAGCTAGAGATTGATAACTGAGGTTATGGACACCTAGAAGGATAGTTGTCCTCCCGAAGTGGAGCCACTGTTAGTCATCCATAATTTTGATCCAATCCAAAGATGACTAAGTTGAAAATCCAAGATTTCTAGAAACAATATTTGAAGAAACATTGTGAGTTCTAGAAACCTCACTGCCTTCATCATCCTAATTCCATCAGTTCATTGAATATCTTCATCTATGCATTCTAAAATCAGCTTTTGTTTCAAAGGGAAGCTTGTTTCAACCTATTTACCCCATTTTCTCCTCCATTTCAGTCCCCCCTTTTTTATCCTTCATTTTCCTCTAAAAAATCCCATTTCCTCCTTCTCATTTTACCCTCATTATCCTTAAAAACCATCAAACATTCCTTTTAAACTCATAAAAATCATTTTTAGGATTTAAAAATTCCCCTCTTTTCCTATCAGAACTTCAAAAATCCAAACAAACTTTGATTTTTTCCTTTTTCTTCCCTTATATAAATTTCGGTTTTAAAGCCCCTTTTTGGGTGTGAGCTCCAACCCCTTCCACCATATATCCAAGCGCTATAACCAAGCGCCAAAACTCCCATTGCATTGGCACTATTACTCTTTCATCGCGTTTCTCCCCCTTCACCTGCCGATGCGATTGGCCCCTTTTTCCTTGGCCCCTGGTCACTTCTCCTCCACAGGACCATGCCACAACCCAAGCTCTTAGCCCCCCTCATCTCATCGGCATTCCCTTTTTCTCCCTCCCCGTTATATTTTCCTTCTAGTGATCTCCCAATGCGATAAGCCCTTCTTTCTTTTTCTCCTGGTCACTTATTCCTCCACGGCACCACTCCTCCCGCATCCTCCTTCCTTCTTCCCTTACCCGAGCCACAACTTATCCGTTGCATCCTCGACTGTTGATCACCTATGATCTGACGACTCTTCTCTCCTCTCCGCACCGTCAAATATGCCTCTTCCCATCCGATGGCTCATATGCAATATCGTGCAACATTCGCTCCCGAGGTTTAACAACCAAAAGTTACACGAAAATGGTTGTTTCGTAAGGGACACGTGTCATGAAATAACTTGATCGCATTCGATTGGGGGAAGACCAAAAACCACCATTTCTCCACGCAAAAACCACTGGTGCTTTTCAAAACCATTTTTGCCTAATTTTCTCGCCTAACTCCATTTTAAACTATTTTTTGGTGGTTTTCTCCATTTCCTCCCTCTGCAGCATTCCTCCACTGCTCCTCCACCACTCCTCAACCTCTACACGCAGTTTTTCCAACCCTGCAGGATTATATAATATATTTATTGGTTTTTACAGGTTCTATGGCAGTTTTAAGGGCCGAAAACCATCCCACAGCCCATAAAAGGATAGGCCAGAAGGTGATGACTTTCGCAGTCCAAACAGAGGCCAAATAATGAAGAAAGGGACTGACATGGTTTCATTCCATGACTTGATCAATGCTTATGAGCATGGGTTATACAATCAAACCCACTGGCACAACCACATGTACACAAAAGAAGACAAGGAGATCATTGAAAGTCAGAGGTTAAAGCATAAATCAGGAAACCAAAGCTTAACCCGCAGGTTATATATAAAAAAACAGTCAAATCTAAAATAGGATTAAAGGACAAAGACGTACAAATCAAGAGAGGAGAGCTTCGAATGACACATCCGTAGAGCTATTTACTCCTCCTGGGACTAAAAGACGCCTTGACAATTATTGTGCTGACAGAACTTCTTTAAAATTGTTAAGGCATTTATTGTAAAAGTATGGGTGGTCTAAAAACCCATATTGTCTATTTTACTCATACCAGAAGAAAAGATAGGACTATAGCAGCTAAAATACTTCTCTACAAAGAGACTCTTTGGAGTTATTACTAGTCTGTCAATAAGGCCGCAAAATCTACAAGAACTACTTGATTGGGCAAGAAAGTTAATGTAATATTTATGGCACAGAATGAGCATTTGGATGCCTTTCATATCTATTTTGATTAACCATTAAGTCCATCTCTGTCACCTCTCCTTCCCATTCACCTATAAATCATGTTCGAACCATCATTGTAAAATGTTGGCACTTGATGAATTCTGAAGTAATACATAGACCACTGTTTTTAAGAAGAATTGGTATTTTGAAGAAGTGTGGATGTATTTTCTTTTCTGTTGATGAAGGAGTCTAGACCATTGGATTCCTGAGCTGGTTTGGTGAATTACCCTCTATTCGTTAATGTTATTTCCTGTTATTCACTTTGTTTCATTATGCTTCGCTTGCAGTAGAATAAAAAGCTTAGGCTAAGAAATGTCTCCTAGAAGCACCTTAGGCCTGTTTACTTTTCACTGCCTCTATGTTTTCATGTGCTGAAGGTTCATTTAGTAGTTTAAATACTTTTAAATGATTAAGATTGTTCATTCCAGAATAGTTCAAATAGTTGGTGTCAAGGTTAAATTATGGTTTTCCCTATTTGCTTGCTGCCTCTTAAAAGCTACTTCTGAAATCATCCTTCAAATGTTATTGTCTGCAGCCTGGAAGAGAGGATTTGTTTCGATCTTACCCTCTGTTTCTCACTGTGATAGTCACATTTGAAGGTCTTTATAATTACAGTCTTAGATTCTTGGGTGTTCCCCCTTTTATGGATGTAAGTAGTTGTGTTTCTTATATGTTTTCTAACTCCTTTAAGTGAAACAATTAGAAGAAACATAGTGTTCCTCTCCTTCTTTGTCTTACTTAAAAGTCTGTCTTGTTTATGTTATCTGCATAAAGTATGTTGGTAGAATTCATGGTTAGCCCTGGCTATTGGATATTTATTTATGTTTAGATAGTGTTGCAAGTCCCTTTTTTGAAAGGTATACATAATTAAGGAGCCTTAAACAGCCCTTAAGGCTCTACTTTTCCTTCCAAATCCTTTATGTTCATCTCATCCCATCTATATGATTTCACAGACCCATTGACAAAGTTAGATTTGCCCTTTGGTTCCCCAAATTCATCAATCTGAACTATTTATACTTCCATATGACTCCATTGCCCAATGGCTTGTAAATTTCCATACTCTATCTATGCTGCCTAGATCATCTCTGTCCAACCAAAAAACAAACAAATTTTCACTTCACAACTAGCGTAAAATCAACCTTTTAAATCAAAAAAGCTATATCCCACAAACATATTGAGAGCTCCCTCTCTAAGACTAGGAGGGCTAGATTCTAGAGCTCTAAAGTTTGGTTTATATGTTGCCTTGTCATTTGGTTTGCCAATCAACCAAATCACATGACCCCAACACAACCAGCCATAAATTGTCTCCAAAAAATCCCCTTGAGCTTAGACCTTCTTGCCTTTAGGAATCAACAACCTACTTGGGTTCCTGAGTGTTTTTTCTTATATATTTTTCCCAAAAAAAATCCATAACATCGTCTTGCTTTATGGGTCTACATCCCTTAGTTTCCCACACATTTTGTTTTAATTTAAGAAAATGATATTTTCTTTTTTCTATAAAGCATGATGCTTTCTCTCCGATTGTGATTCATTCTAATTTTTACCCAATCTTATCATTTCTCTCTATCTAAGTCATTAACATAATATTTCTCTCCCATTATGTTAATATTTTTTTAAGAAATTTGTCCTAGGAATTTTTAGGAGCGTTTTTGGGAAGGTCCACCATGTGGACTATAACCACTAACATTTTTTTATAAGTTGGAAATAAGTCTCTAATACTCTAGTTCTATTTTCTAAATATTTCCAAATAAATCATTTATTATTTTGATAAAATAAAACATAATGATGTCATCACATAGTCATAGGGGCTTCATTGGGGGAGAAATACAATACAACATGGGCTCATATTGGAGGATAAATATTAAGGAAAAAATGACATAATATATTGGGGGATATATAGGGGGTAAAATGTTTTTATATTGGAAATATAAAAAAAATCGAACTCCAAGTTAATGAAAAAATGGATACCTATGATATCTAGTGAAATTAGGGGTTTTTAAAATTGGGAGGGTGTACTAGGTTCATATTGGCAGGGAGCTAAATAATGTGATTTTTAGAGGGTATTTCCAATATGTAGTCAAATTAAGGGTATTTTGTAATATGCCATGAACGCACATGATATGTCATAGGCTCACTAAGTAAAGCCCCATGCACATAGTTTCCATGATAACTTCAATATCCATTAAGTTAAACAATAATTTAAAATTCTAAAAATATACATGTGCGAAAAAGAAAAACATAGGGGTGTCACATTTTCCCCCACTTAGAATAAACACTCTCCTTGGTGCTTTCTTTTAGCTCCATTTCTCTTGTAAAAATACTAAAAATTCCTCATCCAATGTTTCCTCCATATCTGAGGTAGCCTCCTCTAGGTTAAAGTGCTTCCATTGCACTTTAACTTGGTTGATGGATTGATGTGGAACATGGTTTCACTCTAATATAATATTTGTAGTGGTTTTATATATAAATATCCTTTTGGTTCCACTTGTAACTAATTTTAATCAATGATGTGAGAATTTTCATGAACAAACTTTTTCAACAAACAGACATGAAAAACTTTATGCACTTTTATGTGACTCGGCAGTGGTAGCTAGTAGGCCACCAACCCAAATGTAGCTGATATCTCCAACGGTCCATAGAACCTTCATGCTACTTTATGACATGTTCTTAGTCTCAAAGTGATCTTCTTCAGTTTGAATTTGATGTATATGTGTTCTACCACTTTTATTTATTTGTGCATTGTCTTTTGATATGCATAGATTCTCTACTTATCTTGGGAATTATTCAAATTCTATCTTGTTTTCTTTACTTTCTGTTCCATTTCCTGAAGGACATCACGATCTAACGCCAACCTATCTTCCATCAAAATCCAAGTTAAATGTATGTGACACTTCTTCCCATACATAGCTTCAAATGGGGTCATTTTTATAGATTCCTAAAATTTGTTATTATATTCAAAATTTGTTAACTGTAAGTAATCCTCCTACTTAGTTGATCAATCCATCACATACATCTCAAAATGTCTTCCAAAATCTAGTTTGTCCTTTCTGTTTGACCATATTTTCGAGTATTGTAGGCTATAATAAAGTTTAGCTACATACCCATTCCTTTAAGAAATGTCTTCTAGAAGTTAGAATTAAAATCAGTGTCTCTATTTGATATCACTACTTTTAGTATTCCATGCAACTGAAATATTTCCTTCATGAATATATCCACTATTTGGGTTGTTCCAAAAGTACACTGAATAGGCATAAAATGTGCTATGTTATTTAATTTTCCACAAAAATCATAATAGATTTATGTTATATTTTGGTTCTTGGGAGACCAGTGATGAATTCTAAAGAAATAACCTCCCATTTACATTCTGGAATGGGTAAAGGGTTTAACATTCTAATTGGGTGTTTGTGTTCTACCTTCACCTATTGGCACTCTAAACATTTATCCAAATACCCAGTCACTTCTCTCTTCATGCATGGCATACAAAATTCCCTTTTTAATGTTGTGATCATTTTCTGATATCTAGGGTGCCTTGAAAAAGGCTTCCAATGATGTTCATTCAGAATAAGATATTTCAATGCAGCTTCATTGGCAACATCAATTCAGTTCCTGAATGTTCACAATTTATCTTGATTTTATGCATAACCAGGTAGTTATGTAGGTTGTAATTTCTATGGAAACTACTGATAAACTTCATCTTTCTGTACTAAAATCTTTATTTTCTCAGCAAAAAGTTTCTTGGCACTCCTAATAGAAATTTAATTTAACTTATTTACACTTGTAATTAGGGTGTCTAAAACTTTATTCTCTCTACCTTTGATGTGTTTTGTGTCAAATTAAAATTCACTTAAGAATTCCATCCACCTAACTTATCTTGCATTCAAATGAGATTGACTAAAATAATATTTATAGTTATGTGGTTAGTAATAAGTGTATTTTGTTTCCCAATAAGTAATGTCTCCACATCTTCAACGTATGTATAATAGAAGCTAATTCAAAATCATAAAAAACATATTTCTTTTCATGACATTTCAATTTTCTTGATTCATGAGAAACTCCATAATTTTCCTACATTAACACACCACCCATCCCTTCAAGGCATGCATCAGTACATACCGCAAATTATTATTTTGGATCTGCAGTATTTAATATTGGGGCTATTATTAATATATGTTCTAATGTGCCAAAAAAACTCTTGGCACTTTGTTGTCCAATTAAATTTCACTCCTTTCTTCTACAGAGAAGTGATGGGATAGGTTAGTTTAGAAAATCCTTCAATGGATATTCTATAATAACAAGTATTTTCCATGAAGGACCTAATATACAATATTTCCTTGGGTACTGGCCAATTTAATATGGCCTTAACCCTTTTAGGATCAACATATATGCATTATTTAGAGAGAACATGACCCAAGTATTGAATTTTGTCTTTATAAAAGTCAAACTTGCTAAAATTTGCATATAACTAGTGTTATCTTAAATTTTGCAACACTATTATTAAATGGTCTTCATGTTCATTTAGGTTTTTCAAATATATCAGGATATCATATATGAAAACTGATACAAAATTCTCTATATAATTACTAAACATGTTGTTAATTAAGCATTAAAAAGTTACAGGTGCATTAGTAAGGCCAAAAGTTAGTACTATGAATTTGTATCGTCCATACCTTGTTTTGAATGTTATTTTGTGTATATCCTCATATATTATCCTTAACTCATGGTAAATTGATCTAAGATCTATCTTTGATAACATTTTTCCCCTCTCACTTAATCAGACAGATCATTTATGTGGGCTAAAGGATATATAACAACCCCACGTTAAAATTTCATGTAATAAATTTTAATAAATACCAAATAAGACAATGGATAAGGGACATGTATTCCAAGATGAATGTTAGGAAAATATCCTAGTGTGCATCACTTGTTGTTTTATGGCTAAGGCGAAATTGGAAAAGGCAATGGCTAAGGATTTGGAAAGGAAAAAACATATTTTTGGCACATTATTTATGAAAATCATGGAAATTAGGAGAAAAGTAAGGTGAAAGGTCGTAGGTTTCATGTGAGGAGGAAAATGAAGGAAAATAATGGAAGATTGAAGAAATTAGAGGCCTCATCAATAAATAGTCCCCAAAGCATAAGTTGGTAGTGTTTTCTCAGTTTAGTTTTAGAATTTGTCTCACAGAGGATAATATCACCAAGAGTAGAAAGAAATAAAGCAAGGAAATGAAGGAAAGGAAATCAAAGGAAGGATAAGGAAAGAAAAGGAAAGCAACGTAAGGCAAGGATAAAGCATTATTAATAGTAATACTTGCTGGTAACAGGTTCCATATATGAGTTCCTAGCTGGTTTTGACATGCATGGTATCTGCATGTTGCTGTTTGTTTGTTTGGTTGTCATTAGCATGTATTGTTTCGAGTTTCAATAATGGATTTTAACCTAGCCTTTCCATTTCAAGATAGCCATGTTCTGATGGGATTTTTCTTAGTTTTGAGCTTTGTATTTCCAAAATATTTGGGATCCGGGTGACGTGGTCATAGGAAAATTACCAAAGGCCTCGGAATCCCTTGACCGGTAATGGAGGGATACATTGTAAATATTGAGGGTGGAGACAGGAAAATTCCTCAAGTTATTGTTGAATAAATTCTCAGGCATCCAAGCTCGCTTTGGTTTTGTTATCCCAACACTATTTTGGGTGAGATAACTGTATGGAGAGGGTGGAGGTGGTTTAACCTTTGGATTCCCTTCATTTTATTTAGATTTTTATCTCATGAGATCCCATATTCATGCTTGTAATATGGCACATGGGTGATTGGTTGAAAGAAATATTTAATTCAGACAATCTATGGCCAAGTGGAACGTGAACCCGGTTGAAATTTTACTATGTTTAATAAAAGTTGGGTTTCTATTACTTTTGATGAGGAATTGTACTGGTTGTTATGTGGATTTAATGGTTTTTCTCTTCTTGTTATTTATCTAGTTATATTTTTTCTATAAGCATCGTTATATGACAGATCTAAGTCATGGCTATTTTTATGTTTTCAATTGTAACTGAATGAATAATGAATGCAAGAAATAATTGGTGTTATAAAATATAATTTGAGAAGCCAATGGCCCTTCTTGTTAAACCTCTTATTATTTTTCATTCCCCTATGATCAGATTTGCATTCATGACCTGTAGGTAGCATATCTACCAAGTGTTTTAAAAAATGTCAGTCCTAGTTGGGGATGGTCAGGTCAAGTCATGGTTTCATTTTTTGGTTTACAATAATTTTTTCTATGTCATTTATCTTCTCTGGAAGTTTCACTGAGTTATGAGAAAATACCTAAGTTGTGGCCCTGAAAAAGTGGAAAATAATTTATATTTGTTGGCATATAACTAAGGATAATGTCCATGATTGCATGGAGGAAGGCTTATTAGTGTGATTGGGAACCCATATTTGTATGGAGGCCTTGGAAAGGGGGTGAATGGTGCTCTAGGTTAGGGAAAAAGTGAGTTGTCTTAGGGGTTGGACACCTGGAGGGGTTGGGTTACTCTTGAAGGTATCGTGGAACATGAGGGAATTCAGTAAGTTGTCGACTCCATTTCCTTAAGGTCACATAGGAGGTTGATTCTTATCATAGTGACCCTTAGCTCATGTTACCCTGGGAAAGCTAGTGAAAGTGGGTAAATGTAGGAGGAGGTGTTACAGGGTGGTATTAGAGCATGGTTTCGCTCTCTTTGGGTAAATTTTGATTTTGTCAAGCTTATGATTGCCATGCATGGGGTAATGGTATATAGTTGGTATGTTC
The DNA here is from genome assembly GCA_034641835.2 of Pinus albicaulis. Lineage (NCBI taxonomy): Eukaryota > Viridiplantae > Streptophyta > Pinopsida > Pinales > Pinaceae > Pinus > Pinus albicaulis. Next base: position 52,043,002 of record CM076574.1, on the reverse strand, counting down.
ATGCATGATGTTGTTATGATGTTATGTTATTACATGGATATGTTTATGATTATACATATACATGATAACGTGGACTGGTCTTGTAGATGAGAAAATCCTCCCATGAAAATCACTGAGGTATGGAGACTGTATTTTGGTATTTTTATCTAACATGGTATACTTGCAGGAATAGGAGAATCAAATATGAGAAGAAAAATGTTAGACTACAGTTCATGTGAATTTCCCTAAAAATCAGTTGGCAAGCAATGAGAAGAGTATTCTCCTAATATAGAAGATACATTGAAGAGCTTAAGGGAATATATCAAAAGTTTCAAAGCAGAAAATGACAGGTAGGTTAAGGCTTGAGAAATAATTGTGAGGGCTCAGGAGAAGTAGGTAGAGGTTAATGCAGTGATTCTTTAGAGGTTTTCAAAGTTGTAGAAACATGGAAAGTTGAAAATCAATCAAGAGCAGGAAGAGAAAACAAATGGAGTGTATAGTGGCATATCTCAGTTTGGATAGATATTGGATAGAGGGGACACAATCAGAGGTGGAATATAATTGTAAACAACTAACAGAAAGGGCAGTATGTATGGGCATCATTATAGTTTATCATCCAAGAAACATCATCACATTCATTACCTTCATAGTCCTTATAGGAGGAGGGATTATTTTCCTAAGGAGTTCAAGAAAGTGAATCCTCATACATTTGATGGAGAGATAAATAAGTTCGAAGATATAGAGTCATGGTTTCTTGGGATGAAGAAGTTATTCAGATTTCAAAACTATTAGGAGAATATTAAATCCAAGATATGCACCTTTAGAATTAAACGGAAAATAGTTATCTAGTGGGAAGATGTGAAGAATTTCAAGGAAATTCAGGAATAAATATTGATTTGGGATGATTTTGAGAGGATATTCAATAAAAATTACTTATCATAGAGGTAACATGATGACAAAGGTAAGGATTTTTATGAGCTATATATGGGTTCTATGACAGATGATGAGTATACTAGTATATTCTTGGAGTTGTTGAGGTATGTTCCATATCTCTAGGAGGAAAATGATAAGATTCAGAGATTCATTAGTGGATCACGAGTAGAATATAGATACCGGATTGAGTGTGATGAGCCTAGATCACTAGAGGAATCCATCTAGAAACTGAAGCATTGTTATGATAATTCAAAGCCAAAAGTTGAGCCTAAACATGACTTGAAGGGAAATTATAAAGTAAAGTGGAAATTTCCACGGAAGCAAGGAAGAACTCAATATGTAGGTGAGAAAGAAAAGTTTTCTCCTTACAAGACTTTCAATGCAGTTGAGAAGGTACATGCATCACGGCTTGGAGATAAGTAGACTAGAGGTGATTGTAGAGCACCGTTACAGTGTTCCATATGTAGAAAATATAATCGTAAGAAGGATTTTCCATTGTAATAGGGAGGTAGGAATCATATCTATAGTGCACACAAGGTGAAAAATATTGGGGATTTTGTTCTTATTATTCCTTATATTTTTGTGGTTGTCGAAAATAGGCAAGGAGATCACCAGACATCTATCATCCAGATGGACGGTAAGCTTTATGATCAAGTTATTTCTATTTTGATTGATCTTAGATTTAATTATATCTATGTTAATCCCATCCTCATGGATAAGTGTGGTTTGAGAAAAGACATTCATGCAAAGTCTTGGTTGGTTCAATTGGCTATAGGTACTAATAATAGGGTTAATCATTGGGTAAGATCTTCTACATTTGATTCGAATGGTTTTCCTACAATAACACATTTGAATGTACTACCATTGGGATCATATAGTATGCTTTTGGGTATGGATTGGGTGGATCTTCATAGGACCAAAGTAGATTTCTATGATAAGGCTATTGAGTGCCTGGATGATAATAGAGAGAATATAATTTTGCAGGGAAAGAAGAAGCCTACATCAGTGAGAATGGTCACAACTATGCAGGCTAATTGCAACTACACGAAAGGGGGTGTGATGTTTGAAGTTCATATTTACAGTGACAAGGGTAAGGACTTCGAGGATGAAAAAATATTCAAGAGGTACCCTATATTACAGTAGTTTTATGATTTTTTTTGAGAAGAGATTCCAGTGTTTCCTCCACACAGGGAGGTATAATTTCTATTTAGTTGGTACAAGTGGAAACACTAGCATCAAAGGCACCTTATAGGATGAGCACTCCAGAGTTAGTAGATTTGAAGTTGTAGTTGAAGGAAATTCTTGATAAGGGATACATTAGGCCAAGTGTATCACCTTAGGGTGCACCAATACTGTTTGTGAAGAAGAAGGATGGTACTCTTATATTGTGCATTGATTACATGCAGTTCAACAAGGTGACAATCAAGAATATGTACCCATTTCTGAGGATTTAAGACTTGTTTGATGAGTTGAAGGGAACAATAGTGTACTCAAATATTGATTTGCGATAAGGATATCGTTAGGTACGCATCAAGGAAAAGGAAATATAAATTACTTCCTTGAGGACGAGGTATGGGCATTATTAGTTTGTTGTAGTTCCATTCAATTTGACTAATGCTCCAAATACTTTTGTGTTTGATGAATAGTGTGTTGCATCTTTATCTGGGCAAGTTTGTTGTTGTATTCATTGATGACATCTTGGTATATTTTAAGAATGAGGAAGAGCATGTATAACATTTACTAGTAGTCCTGAGATTTCTAAGAGAGCATCAGTTGTATGCTAATCTTAGCAAGTGTAGTTTATTTTAGACAGAAGTACACTACTTCGGACATGTTGTTTCCAAGAATGGAATAGAAGTAGATCTAGAGAAGATAAAGGCTATCATGGATTGGAAAAATCCTAGAAATGTGGAGGAATTCAGATCATTCATTGGGTTATAAAGTTACTACAAGAGGTTCATTAAGAAATTCCCATGCATTTCATATCCAATTATATCATTTTAGAGGAAAGGTGAGAAGTTTGAATGGACAGAGGAGTGTGAAACAAATTTTGAGAAGTTGAATAAGTTGTTGAAAAATTCTCTAGTGTTAAAGATTGCAGATCCAGATAAAGAGTTCGTAGTATGTACAAATTATTGCAAGAGAGGGATTGGTCAGGTCCTTATGTAGGAGGGATAGGTGATATTCTATGAGTACAATAAATTGAATGAGAATGAGTAGGACTATGTGACTCATGACCTTGAGTTGGTAGCTATTGTTAGCCACCTATAAATTTTTGACAAGAAAACAGGTGGCTAAAATGTTTTTGAGCCTTCAAGAAATACAATTCCTCTAAAAACATATCATTCTTGAAGCCTCTTTGTGTTGTTCGTCCTTTGAAGAATCCTCACTGTTGCTTCCACTTAAAAAGCCTCACTGTCTGTGAAAGAATTTTTGCTCAAAAAGGCCTCCTTTCCCCCTTATTTCATTCCCACAAAGCCTCTATTTCCATCACCTTTTCCCCTTTAAAAATCCCTCACTAACCCTCTAAATCATAAAAAACCCCTTTTTAAACCTTGTGGCTCCCTTCATTTGGTTTAAAAACCTCTTTTTCTGCCTACCAGAACCCTTCTCTAAGCCTTAAAAACATTCATTTTGGCTTAAAAACACTTATTTTTCATTGAGGAGTTAAGCCCCCTTTGGCTAAGCCCCAACCCTTTTCTCCGCATGTAACCCAGTTTCAGAACCAAGCGCTAAAGCTCCGGGTGCTTATCGCAATTGGAAGTTTGCGATGGGTGCATTTATTTTGTTAACTGAAAAGTTTCGATGCGATGAAGTTTTGGTCTATTGGCTTTTGCTGCGATCTCCACCGTTGATCTATAGAGATCGACAGCGATCGCTCTTAAATCTTTCTACGCCCATCCCCTCTCTACATTATCCTCTGACTACATATAGACTGTTGATCTCCCTGCCAGATCCAATGGCCATTGCAACATCGCATCATCGCCAATTGGAAATTCTTAAGGTGTCACCCTCTGCCTCCCCCGATTGTGATCCTCTGATTCAATCGTGACTTTTCGATTGATCTAGATCGATGGCATACATTGCATCGTGCCCTCCACCATATTTATTCATTGGAGCCTCTATTGACTTCATCACTTAACCTCTGTCGTTGATCTCCTCCTGAGATCCAACGATCCAAAGCTAATCGCCCTCTACCCATCGGGTCTCACCACCAGAGGCGCCCGAATTTCATTAATTGTTTTCATTTCCCTTTGTATTTGCCCAAATGTTAAGCCTTTGTGTTTTACACTAAAGGCCTATTTTCTCCAGCTGACCTACCTTACCCTGTAAATCCTGACCGTTGATCTCATATGCCTATCTAATCCAACGGTCTGCGACCCTCTTTGCATCGAAACTTCATCAAGTCATCCTTCCACCATTCTTCTATGACTTTCACCTATTTTTCACCTTTCATTCACCATTCCACAGGCCTCCCCAGCAGTCTTTCACCACTCCCCTGGATTTCTTAACTAGTCTATTTCATTGTGCAAAGTCTATAGAGGGAGAAATTCACTCTGTCTCTACAGTCATAGTCACTATGGTTGAGAGCGCAGAAAGACCATTACAACAGCAACAAAGTGTATTAATGAGTAGATTAAAGGGATATAAGGCTCCTTATTGAATATTTAACACCTATAATCCAATTTTTAAAAGATAAAGACACAGTGTGAAGACCATAAAGAAGATCAAGGCCTAATTCACCCTAAAACATGAGGATAAAGTAAATTAAAGGTGTTTTAGGAAAGGGAAAAGACATATGTCAATCAGAGAAAGCCTCCACCGCCATAGAAAAGGCAAATTGAACCCTCTCCAGCGCCAAAATCCAACCTCTACAGCTACCAAAATACACCTCTAGCCTCACAGAAATCAAAGAAGGTCTATTTATTGACAGAGTAGAGATATTTGCATAAATCCGGCTGAAAAGTTATTTCTAACTGTCAGCAGAGTTACGTTAAAGATAAGAAGCAACCCTAAAGTCAATCTCTTCATCCATTAAGCCTCAAAGGGCAGAACAAACAATTATGAATTATGGGCAACATGCAGACTTTCTATCACCTTACTTATTTCAAAGGTCTAGAACAGATAGTCAGAGTACAAATACAAGAAAAGGACCATTTAATGAAGCATGGAGCATGTCATTTGTTATCCATAAAGCCTCTCATAGGCCGAGAAAAATTAAGTTCTTCATTTAATTGGGCCAACTATCTCATCTACTACTTCACTTCCTCATTCACCTATAAGAATTCATCGAAAATCCATTATAAAGGTTGTTGTTAGGTGGTTGGGATTCTATTAGTTGTTAGAACTGTTATTGAGGGGAAGTAGTTGAGTAGTCTGTAATATAGTAGGCTAGGAAGAGAAGTTTGTATTGTAAAAGGCCACTGAGCTCAAAGTACGTGACTGGTTTTGCACATCAATTAATCAAGCAGATCCATAGGATCCTGGTCTATATTATTGGTGATGTATTCTCACTACAATTGTCTCCTTTCATGATCTTGCATACTATTCATATTTATTTGATAAAGAACAACAAGCATATACTAGGATATATTGCTGGAAGTACCCTAAGTCTCACTGTAAATCTTTATCTTTGATGTTTTCTGCTGAGTTGTGTATATAAGAGCTAATTCATAATGATTTAACCAGTATAGTAATGGGCTGGTCCATGCTTACTGATGTCTGAATTTGGAGTTAGTTTCTTAGATCTCTCTGAGTGACTGTCAAAAGCATTGAAGGTTAAAAGTCCTTCTCTGATCTTAGGCCTTACTCTCTGTCTCATTTTAAATGTTTTCTAGTACTCTGAAAGTGGTTATGAGGACTGCTGGATTGTTTCTCTTTGAGAGTATGCTGAAGCAGGTCTGGAGTTAAATGACCTCTGATCTAATCTCAAGCTACCCTTTGTGCCTTTATGGGAGTTTCCTTTGAAGCGTGTCAAAAGCAAGCCTGATGTTAAATGGCCTTTGACCTGATCTTAGACTGCCCTTTGGTTTCTTTCCTTCACCCACTCTTAATGTTCCATTCCACCATCTATCTAAAAACATCCTTTGGTATAGATGACTTGCGCTATGGAAACCCTTGGTTAGTTGTTATGCAATTAATCCCCTTTCATGACTCCATAGCCCAATGGATTGATACTTTCTTGATCTATCTTCTTTTGCCGAAACATCTTGCTACTTTGTTCCTTTCATTCCATAACCTTCTCAGCTAATGATATCTAGCCTAAACCCAACAAAAAAATCATTTAAAACCCCTTGTGCCTCATACCTAGCCTAATACCTCAAATTGAGCCTCAAAGGTATATCATTCTTTGCGTTTATAGAGAGATCCCTCTCTGGATCCAGGAGGGCTAGATCCTAGGATCCCAAAGTGGTTTGATGTTGTCTTATCTTTTGGTCTTGCCAATCTGGCCAAAACATAGGAACCACAACATAATGGTGACTCCACTAAGGACTTCTGAGTGTTTTCCATATTATACATCCTTTAGACCTCAGAAATCCAAAATATTTGGTTAGATTGGTATTCACTTGTTGATGGTGGACAACAACCGGTTTCAAAGATTCACATTCATCCACCTGGTGACTCCACACTCCATAGTTCCTAATAGACCTCAAGACTCCACTGGAGGAAGAACCTGAAATATGGCCAGACCTCATATAAGGATAGAAAATTTAGGATGGATTTGGTTTAAAGAATTCATTGTTTTCATCTACCACTATGTTCTATCCTACTTTAAGCCTAATCAAGTGTACAAAGAAAAGACCCAAATTGAGTATGGGAAAGATCTCAAGTCTTAGTCTTGAAACCCTGAGCAGACCCATACACCTGTGAAAGACCTAGTGGAACAAGAGCCTCATGATGTACCTTTGACCCCTGATGAAACTTCAAGCAGCCATAAGCCTCTTGTCGCACTACCTACACCTACAAAGGTCATAGAAAGATATAAGCCTCTGGTTTTGCCTCCTGTCTTCCAACCCCTTCCTGTAAGACTTACAAATAAGCTGCCTCTTTTGATGGAGATAATTCAAAGATCACTGCCGAGCAGCATGTAAAAAGGCTTGAGGATTTACTTGACCTGTATGAAATATAAGAAGATGATGTATGTATTATAATTTTTTCCTTTTCATTACAAGGAAATGTTAAGAGTTGGTTTAAAAACCTTCCAGTTGCAAGCATTTTCAGCGTTCATCAATTTTCTCAAGTTTTTCTTGATAGATGGTTAGTCCTGGGAAATGTATTCCTCATCCTAGAAGAATACCAAAATTTGAGAAGACAAACAGGAGAGACAGTACAATATTTTTCAACCAGGTTCAATAAGGTATACAATGCAATACCTGCTAACATAAATCCACCTTTGGGATGGGCCCTATTGCACTATCCAAGTTCTTTTGACCCTAAGGTGGAATTCCACATAAGAGAAAGAGAGCCTTCGAGCCTGGAATAAATGCAAAGCATAGAAATTACTATCGAGTACAACATAAAGTGCAGGGAGGAAATATTAAAAGAAATAAAGAAGGGCCAAGAAAAGCAGAAAAGGCAGATCTCTTTAGAAAACAAGCTAGAAAGATTAATAAAGACAACCAACACCTTGCTAAACCTAGAAGAGGAAGAATATGAGGTTGAAACCAGAAATGATGATTGGGAAAGACCTACACCCTATCCTTTGGAAAAGCAAACCAAATCTCTGCAATACATAAGCAACATGCCAAGCATGTATCATGAATAAGAGTTTAGATCAGAGGATGAACTTGCAGATTGTTTTGGAGAAAGACTTGCTGAGACTACAGAAGGTTTGATTGGAAACATTGCCTATGTTGGATAGGTAAATCCCCTCTGCAGACAGAGGCGATCCCTACTAGCCCAGATCGGGTCTAGCAACAACCATGTCATGCTAAGATGCAAGTTCCCAATTGCAAAAATACCAAGATGCGACAGGAGGCCTACCTTAAGTCCTACGATGTCATCGTTTGTGGAGGATATGGAATCCCTGTCCCTTGCTCTAGCAAATCACAATTCTCCCGCTCGAAGTGATCGAACACCTGCACATACAAGAAGAAACAACAAACAAACAAGTGTAAAACCTAATACATGCAATTATGTATCAGTCAGAGAAGATACAACTCATAACATAAAACATGAACATCTGAGTGGAACCATAATCAAAGTCGTTTATTATTAATCAGAAAAAGGAAAAATACAACCTGAGCTCTGACGCTAGATCTTCCTTCGGCGGGTCGATAGAGGAGTACGTCTCGGTAAAGCTCATCGGGAAAAGGACAAGTCTCTCTCTCTTCGACTGTCTGATGATAATCTCCTTACAATTGATTCAGCTCTATTCAGGCTAGCTTGCAAAGGGAAAATGACAAGCCTATATAGATTGTGGAAGGGGAGTTGGGATCCCTACAATGGTGGGATTGGCCCTATCCTCAAGGAAGCTTCCATGATAGGTGGAAAACCACTTCCCCTACATGGAGATCTAGAGCCAAACCTCCGAACTCAATTTAGAGACGAGTTCAGGAGTTGGTTGGAATCAAACTTCTGCCATTTATTTGTTTTAAAAACTCCTTATTAAGCCTGGTGCAGGTGATACACTAGGATAGAGCACCAGTTGGCGCACCCTATTTGGTGGATTTCCCCCATTGGTGCAAGGGCTGGACTGGCTAGCCGCACCAATGCAAAAAAGGCTATTTTTAGGGATTTTCACAGGAAATTTTCTTCAGAGGAATGGTTGTCCTTGTCAAGGGGGATGCCATGAAAGTGGTTTCAGGTCATGCCACTAATCACAGGTCACAGAATAATCCCTCCAATGTGTGGGGCGGGGAATTGCAGGGACGGTGACAAATTACTGTGTAACATCCTACCATTGTGATTTTCCTAGTTTTGAGCTTTCTGACGTTGATATTTTCCAAAGGGAAACTAAGCTTGTAGGACCATCATTGGAAGATCTATGGGAGGAATATCATGGCTAGAAACTTCTAGAGAACAATGAGCCAATGCAGGCTATCTATGATACCGATGAAGAAAGTGTTGTAAGCCTAATAACAGATGAAGATTCAATGAATCCTCACTCTGTTATAATTCAAATCATCAATGATAATGGCCATGAAGATGGAAGTCATCAGTTTTCTAGCCATGAGGATGAGGAAGAAATAAATGAAGATAATCTTGAGCAAGATGAATATCCTGAACCTTCTCCTAAAAGGGTTGAGGTAATCAAATAAACCCCTACTCAAGACTATGTTAATCTTTTCAGAGTTCAGACCACTCCTGCAGTACCCATCAGGGTCACTGGAGGACAACCCTACAGTATATGATGAGTCCTATAGTTCAAGATGCAATGAATATGAGGAATATTTTCTTTCTCAAAGAAATATTTCTCTTAGCCCAGTGGAAGAGGAAGCAATCCTGGTTGAAGCATGCCTGCCAAATATTCACAATCAAGTATCATTTCATGATCCTTATGCTCATTTCCTACAAACATTTGAAGAAGGATCAAAGTTCATTTTGAGCAGCTTGTTGCAGACAACAAGAAAATATTTAAAATTTGCTGGTAGAAAACAAAGAGAATGGGAGTGGCCCTGCCTATCTAGCATGCTAAAAGAGATGAGCAGAAAAGACCAGTCATGGGATCATCTAATTGACTGGATGTATTGGAAAAGAGTGTTTATAAGCTAGACATGTAAATATCTCAAGTTAGAGTAGGGTAGGTAGGAAAACTCAATAAAGCTTAGCCTGTGAGCATTTAGTTAGTTTTTTTTAATTTCTACAAATTTTTAGTCGATATGCAGCTTGTATTTATGCTATGGATTCACAACAGACCAGACAGTCTAATCCTGGTTTGTATGTGTTTAAATTTTTGTTTTAGAATGTAGAGAAATAAATCTGCTAGACAGTTTAATCCTAGCAGATATTAGTTTAGGTAGAGAAACTATGAGGCCAACTGTTTAATCTGGTCTCATGGAATAATAAGGGTAGCAGTAGAATAGGTTTATTTTCATATCTGTGAAATTGATGATGTAAATGGTCTGCAAGTCTAAATGCACCATGAAGAAAAAATGTTAGGACAATAGTATGGGTAGGTAGTTGTTTGGGAGAATGTTACTATTGATATGATGTCTTCATGATTTGTGGTAGATGGTAAAGAAGAAATGATGTGTCAAGTACCAGGCATCTGGCCTACCTCCCAAAGATTATTTTCTGAGGTTCTTGACACCTTCAAGAAGATGCCATTCCCATGTGGAGCCACTGTTAGCCACCTATAAATTTTTGACAAGAAAATAGGTGGCTAAAATGTTTTTGAGCCTTCAAGAAATAAATTTCCTCTGAAAACATATCATTCTTGAAGCCTCTTTGTGTTGTTCATCCTTTGAAGTATCCTCACTGTTGTTTCCACTTAAAAAGCCTCACTGTCTGTGAAAGAATTTTTTCTCAAAAAAGCCTCCTTTCCCCCCTATTTTATTCCCACAAAGCCTCTGTTTCCAACAGCTTTTCCCCTTTCAAAATACCTCACTAACCCTCTAAATCATAAAAATCCCCTTTTTAAACCTTGTGGCTCCCTTCATTTGGTTTAAAAACCTCTTTTTTCTGCCTATCGGAACCCTTCTCTAAGCCTTAAAAACATTCATTTTGGCTTAAAAACACTTATTTTTCATTGAGGCGTCAATCCCACTTTGGCTAAGCCCCAACCCATTTCTCCGCATGTAACTGGGCATCAAAACCAAGTGCTAAAGCTCCGAGCACTTATCGCAATCAGAGGTTTGCGGTGGGCGCATTTCTTTTGTTAACTGAAAAGTTCCGATGCGACGAAGTTTTGGTCTATTGGCTTCCGTTGTGATCTCCACTGTTGATCTACAGAGATCGACGGCTATCGCTCTTAAATATTTCTCCACCCATCCCCTCTCTACATTATCCTCTGACTACATATAGACCGTTGATCTCCCCGCCAAATCTGATGGTCATCGCAACATTGCATCATCACTAATCAGAAATTCTTAAGGTGTCACCCTCTGCCTCCCCCGATTGTGATCCTCCAATTCAATCGTGAATATCCGATCGATCTAGATTGACAGCCTACATTGCATCGCACCCTCCACCATATTTATTCATCAAATCCTCTATTAACTTCATCACTTAACCTCCGCCGTTGATCTCCTCCTGAGATCCAACGGTCCAAAGCTAATCGCCCTCCGCCCGTCAAGTCCCACCACCAGAGGTGCCCGACTTTCATTCGTTTTTATCATTTCCCTTTATATTTTCCCAAAGGTTAAGCCTTTGTGTTTTACACTAAAGGCCTATTTTCTCTGGCTAACCTGCCTTACCTGGTAAATCCTGACTGTTGATCTCATATGCCTATCTAATCCAACGGTCTGTGACCCTCTTTGCACCGAACCTTCATCAGGTCATCCTTCCACCATTCGGCTGTGACTTTCACCTACTTTTCACCTTTCAGCCACCATTCCACAGGCCTCCACAGTGGTCTTTCACCACTCCCCTGGATTTATTAACTAGTCTATTTCATTGTGCAGGGTCTACAGAGTGAGAAATTCACTCTGTCTCTACAGTCATAGTCATTGTGGCTGAGAGCGTAGAGAGGCCATTACAGTAGCAGCGAAGTGTATCAACGAGCAGATTAAAGGGATATAAGGCTCCTTATTGAATATTTAATGCCTATAATCAAACTTTTAATGGATAAAGACACAGTGTGAAGACCATAAAGAAGATGAAGGCCCTAATTCAACCTAAAACACAAGGATAAAGTAAATTAAATTGTTTAGGAAAAGGAAAAAGACATACGATCCTAGAAAGCCTCCACCACCCATGCGAGGCCAAGTGTGAACCCTCTCGATTGCAAAAATCAAACCTCTCCGACTACCAGAACTGCACTGGAAACCTCAGAAATCAAAAGAAGGTCTATTTATTAACGAGACGAGAGATATTTGCTTAAAGACGTTGAGCAGTTATTTTCTATGGCTAAGCGAGAGTTATGTTAAAGATAAGAATCAACCCAAAGAAAGTGATCTCTTAGGTCATTAAGCCTCAAAGGCTGGAAAAAACAATTATGAAGTATGGGAAACTGCATAGACTTTCTATCCCACTGCATATTTCAAAAGGTCAGAATGAGACGAGTCAGTGCAAATATGACGAAAGGACCATTTAATGAATCATGGAGGGCATCGGTTCTAACATCCATCGAGCTCTCGGGGAGAAATTTGAGAAACATAAGTTATTATTGATTGAACCTTTATCATCACTACTTACTTCTCATTCACTATAGTATTACTGAAAATCCATTGTAAAGGGATTGTTGTTAGGTGGTTGGGATTCTATTAATTCATTAGAACTATTATTGAGGGTAGTAGTTGAGTGATGTAATAAGTAAATTTGGGAAGAAGTCATGTTGTAAAGGCCATTGAGCTCAAGGCAGTATTTGGTTTTGCACATCAATTAATCAGCGAGATCCATAGGATCCTGGTATATATCATTGGTGATGTATTCTCCTTTTAATTGTCTCCTTTCATGTTCTTACATACTATTCATATTTCTCTGATAAAGAACAACAAGCACTAGATTAGGATATACTGCTGGAAGTACCTTAAGTCTCTGTAATAACATCTTTGATGTTTTTTGTTGGGTTGTGTATCTAAGAGATAATTCATCATGATTTAACCAACATAGTAATGGGCTGATCCATGCTTTTTGATGTCTGAATTTTGTAGTTATTTTCTTAGATCTCTCTGGTGAGTGTAAAAAGCATTGAAGGTTAAAACTCTTCTCTGATCTTAGGCCCTTTTCTGTTTCATTTTAAATGTTTTCTACTACTCTATGAAAGTGGTTATGAGGACTACTGGATTGTTTCTCTTGAGGAGTATTCTGAAGGAGGTCTGGAGTTAAATGACCTCTTATCTGATCTTCAGCTACATGTACCATGTTGAGGAGCTCAGGGGGTTCATGTCATGGTTGGCCCTATCACATATATTGGAGGCATGCCAATGATTGGGAGGAAAACAATTTGTATCAAAAAAAAATATGAGACAGAAGAAGATGCATACATGTAAGTAGGTTGTATGAGATAGAAGATGCATAGGTTGTATGACACAGAAGATGCATACATGTAAGTAGGTTGTCGGCCGGAGAGAAATGGGAAGAGAAACATTGAATCTTTTGTATGCAAGTCAATAAATAGAAAAGGGAAAAACATGAAAGGGATTAATTCCTTGTATCACAATTTAAAGATTAAAAACAAATTTATTATTTTACAAAATAGAACTATTACGTGTCAATTTGTTTCATAATTGTGACGATGGGATTTATCTACTCCAAATTCAATGGTAACAATCTCCTCAATAATTTGGGCACGAGATGCTAATTTCAAAAATCTCTGGAGCTCATTTTGGGGAGTTTATCTTCTTTCTCATGAACAACAGGGAAAATTTTAGGGGCTAATATTCGCAAGTGGGTTATTTTTCCATGCTTTTTCCAAAAATTAACTTCGTCAACTTTCATTTTTCTTAAAAAAAATTCACCCAAATTTTACAGTACAAAATTATTTTACCTTAAAAAATCGTCAATATTTTATATAGACTAATATAAAATCATTATAAATATAAATATTTCTACAAAAATATCACCAAACATTTTACAATTTACATATTAGGGACTAGTAATATTCACCAAATTTTCTAAAATTTAAGATAAACTTCCATTCTTAGATTTTTTCCTGATGAACAGACGAGCATACTAATTTCTTGGCTTTTGGTTACACACCTCAGTGTGCTCCTTAAGTTGCAGGGCACATCATATCTCCTTAACTCTAGTATTAATCGCAAGCTCTCCTACATGATACACTTGTTGGCATAACTACACAACACACAAGTAATATCAAGCCTCCAAAACGAGTAATATACCCATATAAAATGTTGATGTAATTTCTAATTCAATCAAATATCAATGTCATAAATCCTATGTTGAGTTTTGATCATAATATGGATTAACATATAGACACCATTGTATTTGTACTTAAAATTGCTAGCAGGGTTGTATGAAGACCATTAATTGCCACCCTAACATGTACCATGTGTCTTGTCCCACATGCATGTTGTGGTTGACCCTTTGTTAGTTTGCATAGGTTGGTAGCAATGCAAATGGGTGATCACCATCGCACCCTTAGACTTTAGTTGTCACAAAAATCATCAACATTGAGCCACATTAATCTTGACATTATTAATTGTATGTGTCATTAGTGTTGGGGGAGTGGATGGACCCATTATAATTTTAGCCTTATAACACATTTGGTTTGCACCCTTAACCATATCAATATTTTGTTTACATTTAATAAAATTGCATCCTTTGTCACTTTGGTAAAGGTTTTCCATAGTTACATTTCATATATTAAAAAAAAAAATAGGGCTTTTACCGATTCAAATAAAAAAATGGGATTTTTATATATTTAACAACGTAAAGAGTATGGTTGACAAATTCAACTCTAACATGGGAGAAATATTCTTTGTTTTTTCATGACTATGAGTAGATTAGTGTGCGTAATAAATCGTTGTAGACATTGATGTCATGAGTATATTAAATAAAAGTGTTCCAACCACATATGCATTGTAGACAAATCACATGTATGACAATGCAAAACTTCATATAACCACATGTTAATTCCATAATATAAATTGTGCAATGATGTCAATATTCCTTATTTCATCACAGCACCCCCACCTACTTTAATTAAATAAATTAGTTTATTTTGTAAGCATTATTTTAAGTCCTTTAGGAGGAAGGATTATGATGATGGTGCGATGGTTTGCATAAAAAATGTGTATAAGTGGCTCAATATGTATAATGTGATTTATTTTCTTTCAAGTGATATCACAACCATGTTTGAGCTAGATGAAATTGATTTCAACAAAGGATAATTGCATTTCTTTTTTTTTTCTAAGACACATCATAAGGCAAAACCACAACTGCTATAAGGAGGATGTGGAGAATGATGTGTACTAAGAATAGCATTATATCCAATTAAGCCTTGTAAGTAACACACAAGCATCAACAACTACCATATAACAACCATAAAGACAAACATGTGGCCATTGCAACTACCACACATGCAAAGCTAACATCCTTGTAGTTGTATTGTGATGTCCATGACCAACCATAGATTGCCACCCTTAATGCTCACAACCAACTACCAACCACCACATAATCAACACTAGTCAAGTCACATAGCCCTTACATATGCATCATTACAACCCATATAAGCTTTTTTAAGAGATAAAAAACTCTTTTTGGGAGCATTACTATCAAATTTGTGAGCATGATTTACCCAAGTTGAGGTGTCAAAACAAATAATTGAAAAAAGATCATAATGTGCTTACTAATGCTAACATATAATGGAAAAAATATCTAATAGCATTGAATTGAGCATTAAATTTGATTAAATTACATGCCAATCATCTATGAAAATAATCCTTTAAAATATGTTCTTAATGACATAAAAAATTTACAAATTAATGGAATTACAAGTTTGATATGTTGGATTAAAAAATTGATGCACCACTCCAAAGGAATATAGCAATGAGTATCTCGTTATCATCTACAAGGAACAAATACATAGGTTCCATTGTCATAAATAACTCAAAGAGACCATCCACAACATTTACCAATAGAATATACACCGAAGTACCCAAACTTTATCGACAAGATAACCTAAAGGATGTTATTTTTGTAAATCGAGGTATGAACTGCTAGATATTCAAAACCAATGTTTTAAAATAATTTCAATGCATTAAAGAGTGTAAGCTCTTTTAAATATTGACTCATCTATGACATATTGGATATGGGAAGAGGAATGAGAAATACTTAGGAACTTTAGTACAACATTTAATAGAGAACCAATGGGTACAAAATTACATCTTAAGTTTAAATTCAAGCATAATTAAACAAGATTGGTTGCATAGCAGCTAGTCCCTGCCGTGAGGGAGAGCTTTGAAAAGCTTTTCTGTGGACTATGAACCAACTTCTACATAAATAGGTTATGGAGACATTATCCACTTTGTTAAGGCATAAATTCAACTACAAACTGTCATGCAAATTGTCCTTCAAATAATAGAGAATCTGTAAACTGTTCTGCAAACTGTCCTTCAAATAGCAAAGAATCTGCAAACTGTCTTGTAAATTATCCTTCAAATAACAGAGAATGCAAACATAGACTCTTTGCTAATGAAAAATTGCAAAGCAGCTATATATTGCAATCAGTGTAGATATAAAACCAAATAAAACACTGCAAAATAATCAAATTGAAAAATATGCTAACACAAACCCATTTGCTAAGGTAATGCAAAATTTCAATGCAACCTTATAATGTGATTAGGATAAGTAAAAAATCAAGTAAAATACCCTAGTTCAAATCTCCAAAGTTGTCCAAAAATAGTAGCTGCCACAAGAGATCCCCATGTTAGGAGTTAGTATCTTGAAATTAAGTGAAAGATCATGTCTTAAAATTAAGTAAAAATTTGTGTCTTAAAACATACATAAAATGCTGAGTTTTAAAATGTTGTGTGATTCCAGAATAGAATTAAAAATGTCATAGCCAAACCTGCTACTAAGTTCTGAATATGCCTGCACTTGTAGAAGATGATAATGGTAATCAAGTTAGAAATAACATCGACAGGGTTTTATAAAAGCATGGACCTAGTGCTCGAATACATAGAAACCCTGCTGCTTTGATCAGATACTTGATCACGCATTTCGATACTAAAAATAAATAAATGGACACCTCTTACAGGCATTCCATACCCAAAAAGGTGTAAATAAAATTACAAATAAATATAATATTGATGAGTGGGTGGAATCACAAATGTCCTTATTTGGAAAGAGATCCACATTGCATTTTGCATGGAATCCCGATGTTGCCACTTGGTAGATGTAGGGTTGTTTAGTCACATTGATTTTCACGAACATCCTCCAACTTTTCAATTGAAGACTCTCAAATGTCTCTGAACTCAAATTTCCATCCTACAGTGTGTGACACACTTGACTGGTTGTCTCTTCTATGCATCCAAAGGAGTGCTTGCATCATTATTCCAATGCATTCAACGAGTAATGATGAGTGGACAAAGCGACTGATCAGATTTTTCAAGAGAGCACATGTAAGTAGCACTTAGTTCGCCATTGAAAATTACATGGATCAGGATGAAGAATGTTCTGCAGTCAAACAATACAACATTCTTCACTTTCTTATGCTATCTTATGGTTCAAAGTGGATGGCTTATCTAGTTCTCTCGTTGCCATAAGGGCATTGAAAGATTTTATCCTGGACAACAAAGTAAGTGAATTTCATGCCCATGTCTTTCTAACACAAGCTATGGTCAAATATGATGCCAATAACACCAATATATCATGTCAAGCGTTGTTTTCTTAGACCCGATCTACTAACCATCAAATATTTACAACATTTAATTGCCTTGCTCATGGTGAAATATTTATAGCATTTAATTTCCTTGGTCAACCTGAGTTTCCCTCACTATCTAGAATGCCCGAGGACTAAAAATGCAACCCAGTTGGTGGAATTCCAATTGACACTGCGAGGGAGAGCATTGCAGTGGTTTATGAAGTGGAAGTAGAGTACTCCAGAAATTGTCTCTTGGGAAAGACATACTGCCCTTTTTTTTTGTCATTCTTCCTGTTTTTCAACGTCAACGGAGAAATTTGGACATAAAAAACATTCAAAGAAAAATTACAAGTAAAAATGTTGTCAAGTAAAACTACTTGTTGAGGACCTAGGATGAACCATGCAAGAACAATTTTCATTTCCAGCTCCTGGATGACAGGCTTCTTATTGAAGGGGTGGAACAAGGGTTTGTGTTTTTCATGACCCACAGGGCCCTTGGGTTTTTCGGAATTGGCTTGGATGATGAGGTTTCGGTGCTGGGGTGCCCTTTCAAAGGGCAGTTTTTTGGAGTATACCATTCTGTATGGAGTGATATAACATTTCAAGGATTTCAGGGAATTGGTATTTGAAACGAAGTTATGGTGATAAATGATAGCTGAATTGTGAACGAAGGAGGAGGAGAAATTGAGAATTTTGATAGAACCAAGGAAATTAAATGAGGATGCTATGAGAATAGGCACTTACTAATTCTACTAGCTATTGATAAATGACAGCCGAAAGGCTACTCGTTGTTATGGCCAACTGCAGCAGACAACCGAAGAGTCAACATCCAAAAGGTTGCTCGTTGTTATGGCTAACTACAGCAGACAACCGAAGAGTGAATATTGTAGCTGTCAGTGAAAGTGCTTGTTGCGATTATGATTATCTATTCTGGTTGAGGCTTATTTCTATGCCTTTGCCTTTATCTGTTCCGGTTGAGGCTTATTTTCACTTGCTGCTCTTGTCCTTGTGGGATCATTTTCAGGTTCTGGGCCACCACGACAAAGCCTCAATAGCCTTCAAGGTCGGAAGATGTGGTGAATAACCTTCAAACAACCTTCAAGGTGACAGTGGTGTCAGTTGTCAGAGTACGTGCAGATATGGCCAACGTGGCAAAGTCTTGTTAAAAAACTCATGCAAACTTTTATAGTCAAAACTCATGCAAACATTTATTGTCTTAAACTAATGTTAGTATTATTTTAGTAATTTCAAAATGCTAAGAAAAAAAATATGGCTATAACCTAAGTTTATAGCCTCCCCGCCTTGGGAAGAGGCCAATAAGACAAAAAAAAATTGCGTACACTTGAACCTAAAGACATTGGCTATCTTGAATTTTAGACAAATAAATCAAGTAAAACTAATGCTATGTTCACAATTTCGATTACAATAGTCCCTCTGCAGGCACGACAGGGACTAATAGGGTGAAAATTAAATATAAAGGACATCAAAAAAAAAAATTATGATGGAAAATTTTAGGGTTCAATAATCATTTACTAAGAAGAAAAGAGCTCCAAGATATAGTCCTTCTCAATAAAGAGAACCGATATTTGGAGGAAATAAAAAATAAAGCAAAAAATTATAAGCACGACAAAGTGCTTTAAATGCAAGTTGTTGAAGGGGATTCGATGATATAAATACAAACAATTTTTTTTAATGGAAAATTATGACAATGACCCTGGGTTAAAAGACATGTCAAAATCAACTGAGAATGAAGGTCACAATTCATAAAAATAACTTAAAAGTCAAAATGAAGAATCAACACCAACTATATATGTTTCCACCCTTACGGATAAATGTTTGTAGAAATTAATTATAGATTCAATACTGCTCATGTAATGTTCCAAAACATAAGACTCAAATCTACTCTACTTATCTGCAGAAAGCAATTCACGATTGACAAGCAATATCAAAAACATGTGACATCATTTAACACACATACATGAGGATATATCTAGGGGAAATAAACTACTCAAAACCCATTCCTATCTATATTGGATTAGTTGGAAAATATAGAATAAATATAATTCTTACTCAAGCCTCAACAACCTCTACACAAGTTTAATCTATCTCACTACATCACAAACTGAATGTTATCACTGGAAAATTGGACAAGAAGAAGACATCATGAATTTCCAAGCAGAAGGATTTACAGGGCTGAGAAACATTAGAGAATCTGGAAAATTTAAAAATATCTAGGGTCAAGAGGAAAAATTATCAAATTACGCACAGAAGACAGGAAAAGTGCACTCCGCACATATTTTTCTTCGATAGTCACGCTGGTCTCTGCAATTTTCCCTTGATAAGTCGTGCGGTCCTGAGCATGGTGGAAGGTCACCATCTGGGACCACTTGACACACTTCAGGAAAAGATTCACCACTTGAGGACACCCAAGGACAGCCGCCTAGAGCCACCTTGAGACCTCAAGTGAACACACAATCGAATCAACCCCCACTCTTGGGTCACTACCCACAATTTTACCAAGAGAGGGAAGAAGGATTTGAATTTTTCCTATAAAATGCCGCCATGAGAAGAACAAAATGAGAACACATTGTTATGTTGGCCAAATTTCCCATGAGAAAACCACCAGTGTTTGTCCTAGCAACAATAGAGTGAAGGGGTTCATTTGTTGGCCATCCAACACCTCAATCCCTAAGGATAAGTTCACCAAGTGTCTGGCATCCAATCACTCGTTAGAGGAGAAGAGAGAGGCCTACAAACCAGCTAAAGGGGAAATCCCTCCTTGCTTTGGGTATTAGAGCTCCATAGTTCTAAGGACTCACTGCAAGTGCGTAACGTTCTAATGCTTCTTTAATAATAGTGGCTAATAAGAGGGGATTAGTTCTCCATTTGGATTATTAGCTCGTTTGACTCGATTGATATTGTGTTTATGTTTTATTTTTGTTTTGTTTCCTCTTCTTGTTTGTAGCATGCTATGTCCCATAAACTAGTTTTTATACATGTTAGTATGTTTCCAATAACCATCTAACAACTCTTTTTTCCCTGTGACCATTGCTTGTAGGTTGGCAATCACTCCTATCAAGCATCAGTGTTTTAGTACACTCATGCACTAAACACACCAACACAATATTTGCGACTCCACTTATTTTTCCTCTTAAGCTAAGTGGTTGTGTTTTTGCAGAGCATCATTTCTACTCAAGATTGTTGCAGGACCAACTCTCCTCTTCATCAACTTCTCTCATTCACCCTTTGTGAAGAGGTTCAGTTTAGGAGCTTCAGAATTTTCGTGTGCAGAAAAAATGCGGGCATTCATCACAGACAAACGCATTGGTCCACGCGCATTCAGCTCAAACAAGTGCGCAAAGTCACGCGCCTGTGTAGAAAAATTCCGCATGGAAACCAGTGAACCATTTTTTCATTAGTTTTCTTCAGTTTTTACAAGTGTAAAGTGACTGGCAGCCCAGAATAAGTCTACCAGCATTGTGTGTTGGTGTCCCTTGACTATTAGGACATGTTTGTAGCTTTACTTTAGTTTAGCTATTTGCATAGTTTTAATTTTTAGTTTATTATTCACATAGTTTAATTAGGAGGCAAGTAAGTGGCTAAAATTTACCCATGCTATCTGAATGAACTTATTTAGTGATAATAGACACCAAACATGTAGGTAATTAGCAAGGAGTAAGTGGCCCATATCCACGCATGCTTATCTAGTTTCCATTTGTTTTTTCCTAGTCGTTGTATTAATTTTAGTTTAAAATTTTGCATTAGGAACCGGGACTAGGATCAAATTATCTAAGAAGGCAAGTAATCTTTGTTTCCCTTGCACTTCTTGGTGACCCTGGGCATGCATATGAATGCTCTCTTTTGATATTTTTCCATCTCCATTTAGTCCAACATTTAGCCTAAATAGGCAAAATTGTAAGTGGCCCATTATCCACGCATCATTTTCCTTTTGAAAGGAACAATCAAAACATAGTTTAAATAGGAGGGAGTGTAAAGGATCATCGCATATCCGCATCCTACAAACATTGTGATTGTACACTTTATCACACGCATTTCCACACCATAAGTGAAGTAAGCCACCTTAAACCTGTATAGTCAGCTCTTCAATATCCCCACAAGGGCTGGGAATGTTAATAGTTGGGTGCTGATCATTGAGGGTAGGCATCAAATAATCCACATGGTCGGTTTAAATTCTTGAAACATAGAAGTTGAATTTATAGGGATATTTAAACCCATCTATACGCACGGAAAATAATACTTGAGCACCACAGAGGCAGTTAACGAGTTAGCTTAGGCCCGGTGTGCGGTATTATTTGGGGCTACCTAACCCATCTATAGCTCGATGCAGTATGTTGAAAAAAAATACAGGCTCATGCTCAAAATCTCACATGGGACAACGATACTTAGTGGAAAAATCTAGGGCATCCTTCTATATGGGTGGTGGAGTAGGCAGCACTAGATCCTCTTTCCATTACCTTGGTCGATTCTTCGACTACTAGAAAGCGTCGCCAGTTTTTTCAGGACATTGGCCCCAGTACCCACCAGAAGATATCTTTGCAAGGCCCAGTTACAATTGAGAGTGTGATGATGATTAGGTCTTCTAGGATTTTGACTATCACACACAAAACAACAAAAACCATTTTTTTTATTGACTGATCACATAGGATTAATCTAAAGGGAAATTAACCTTTTATTTTCAATTCGTTTTATGTATGCGATCACTTTTTGATATATAATCTCTCTCCTCTCATAAAACTGAAAAATATTTCAAAAGTCAAACCTAGTCGACACCATAACGGACCCAACAGGACCTCATCGATCTAGACATTTTTTTGACCTCCCCCATTAGAGGGAGGAGTTCCAGGTCTTTCACCATTCAGGCGTCAAAGACAGTCAATCGCCACCCTTATTGGTCCATCCTTTATCGAGGCTTCTTTAATTGGGAACTCCCAAGGGTCACCCAATGCCACACCGGTGGGAACCCCCTCAGGGTCACCACACACTATTCATCCCACAACCCCTAGAGGGCAAAGGAGCGCTACCCATTCAGGGAGCCAACAGAACACACAGTCGGGTTCGTCACAGACAAACCCCATACACAACCAGAACCCTATGTTCTCACAGTCTACAATGGCATTCAACACTCAATTACCTTTCTTAGCATCTTTAAACTTACCCGATCTATCAAAGTCAACAAATGACCCCATTGCACACAATCCCACTTGGCCCTCCATGCCCACGAAGCTCCCTTTGGACATTCCAAAGTTTGAAGGGAAGCAAGTGGAAGAAAATGGAAACCATGTAATGAATTTCCACCTATGGTGTTCGTCGAACAGTATTATTGATGATACTATTCGGTTAATACTATTTCAGTGCACCTTAACCGAACCAGTCGCGAAATGGTATGTGGAGCAGCCTTCTGCTTCACATGGAACCTTTAACGCCCTTTCTATTGTGTTCCTCACATATTTCCAGTTACCCATCCACCACGACTCAAGAATGGAGTTACTGACGCATTTTAGACAAATGACAGCAATTCATATCTCAGACCATCTCCATGAATGGAATTCTGTGTAAAGCCAAACTCAACGATCGATTTTTACTAGACCTATTCCCGAAAACTCTCACAGCAAAGATTTCGAAGGATGTAGCAACTCAAGGACCTATTTCTGAAGAGGATGCCATTAGAAAATCCCAGCAACTCGAGTTGATATACACTTAGTTAGGATACATCTATAACATCTTTCCTAACGCCTCGCGCCTACAAACTTATAAGGAATTTCCAAGAACATCGAACAACGCAAATGGATGGATAAGATCCATGAACCTAAATCATAAGCGTGGTAATCCATACCCCAATTACGTGTATGATCCTAACCCGAGAACATCCTGCCTTAAGCTTCTAATCGGAAGTCATCATGCACCTTTGTAGAACATGACCAATAGGGTGTCGTCGTACCATCATCAGCAAGGAGGATCATACCCTCCCACAGAGGCGACCCAGTACGCAGCTAGAAACGCTGATGGAAGAGCTCCCCCCCAACAGTCATTTACAAAATATGGATAGTGACCTTAAAATTCCCACTCCCCAGCATAAAAGCCACCAATGCACAATAATGCACTAGTGAACTTTGTGTAGCCTTCCCAGGCACAACCGCACCAGCCATATGGCCAGAAGAATCATAGTCATCCTCCTAAAACGACAAGGAAAAAACCAAAAAATAAACAAAATGGAGATCCTGGACAGGGGGGAAATAACCAACAGCACCCTCCACGATCTCAGGCTGGGGGCAACCCCAACCAAAATCAAAACCAGGAGCCAAGTAACTCCCAAGGGTAGAATAAGAGGGCTAATCTTCAGACCAACCACTCTTGCACAATTTTTGGTCAGTATGGCCATTAAACTCATCACTTTCCTGAACTCCTCGAGCAGAAGAAGCTTCAGGGTAACCGAGGACAAGGGGGGCCCACACAACAAACAACTATAATGCAAGAGCCCTTCCCCCACCAAGGGGCAGTTAGTACCCAACAGCAACAAACACCCCCCGACGATTCCGGAAACAACAACCACAAAATCTATATGACTCGTGAGGAAATTTTCTTTTAAACACAAAATCGAAGTTACAATACCCTGCTAGACACCAGTACGTCAGGGGCTAGCACAAGTGCACTTAGAGCACCGATGACTATATCAAAAATTCCTATTGAACCTTTACCAAAAATGGCTAAGGGACCAACAAGGCAAGCAGGACACCACTCCAAAACGGCCCATAATTATAGCATCATGGACAATTTAGCTCAATATCTTGTTGCTATGTCAACTTTGGAAGTCCTGCAATCTTGCCCAAAGTAATGGAAAGCCTTACTTTCTGCGTTAGGCGCAATCGACCCTATTGATTCACGCCTAATGGCTTTTGACTTAGATAAAGCCACCCCCAGGATTCCTTCATTGGTTTCCTTCTAGATACCGGTGTCAGTCCATAACATAACTATCCACCAATGTATCATTGACGAGGGTGCATCCATATGCATCATGTCAAAAATTGTTTGGAAGAAGTTAGGATCTCCCGAACTGAAGCCATTGTACATCATGCTCAAATCATACGATGGGCGACCTTCTGCTCCCGTTAGCCTCTACCAAAATGTCCTAGTCTGCTTAGCTAGAAAGATGGTTCTTATAGACATTGATGTCTTGGACGCTCATCTAGATTACAATATACTCCTTGGGCGGAGTTATATGTACGCCATGTCTGCCATAGCATCCTCCATCTTCTGGATCATGATGTTCCCCCACGAGGACCACATCATCACCGTCGACCAATTGACGTACCATGACAAGCGACCCCTGACAAATTTTGATGTCGTTCTACCCTATGTGGACACATCTGCTGAAACACTCACACAGTACCAAGAATATCGCCCTGGCCAATTCAAACCGTTGTTTATCCTCGGATCATTCCTAGGAGATCCCCTTTTCATACTAGGATCATTCCCTGATATCATAGGGGCTCCGGTGTGCATGATGTCTACATCAAGCATCGAAGCCAGCTAGGATACAGAGACCAGTAGTAACGAAACTGAGGCCTCGGGCACGACATCCTCTCTATGCTACGGCATCTCCCAAACTCCTTTTCTATACCCCCACCTAGTTTTTTGTCACAACAATTTTTGGCAACGGTAGTGTTTCCAAACATATATTTCGCAATACCAATTTGGTACTTGGTCCCACTCGCCATGTCCGGAAGCACGGGCATCACCTCTATAGGATTAACCCCCCTCACTCCTAAGGAGGCCCTGCCTATTAAGGAATCCACCGCAACCATACCGTTTAAGGAAACACCCATCGCAAATCCGGTTATAGAAACCAAGAAAACCCATAAAAAAGGGAAAACGATAGATTATACCATCATACTAAGGTAATTACAAACTTGTGCAGTGTGCGACATAGTAAGCTACCCTACCCATATATGGCTGAAGTTGGATGAATTAAAACCATTCCTAAGCTCCGAAAGAAATATCACAAAGACAAGTTCCCGTAAAAAGGAACTAGCCACAAAAAACCAAGGTAAATCATTGCGTACCAACCATGCATGCGCTATCTGTAACAATTATGGGCATTACACTCATCATTGTCCAGAAATTCTGTGATATAGGGATGCCTTACATGCCCTAGAACAATCATATCAAGAGGATTCCCCCATACATACAAATGGAGAATAACCTCGGGTCATATTATACCTTAAGGAGGCACGAAATCCACTAGAAAGACTCTCGTTTGTCCCTCCTCATCCTATCTAGCGATGTGCACTTTGAGATGAACGGTATCATTTCATCGTTGAATGTGCAGCCCTGGAATTGTTTCAACGATGGTATCCAATTAATGTAGTATACCATGCGAACCTTCTAGTGATCCAACATTCGTGTCAGATATGTGGTGGCGATCACCCATTACATCATTGTCATTACATCCCTCGATTTCGCTTAGCATTAACCAGTCTACGCATAGCCATAGTCCGCCTCTCTCTAGAATATAGGTCAGACACAAAATCCATGGATAGCTCGACAACGCAAGAGGATGTGACAAGCAGATCCATTCTCTTTCTGTCAGCAGAAAAGTGGTCAGTCAGGGAACCCTTAGTCACCCCCACCTACCCTCCACGGATAAGACCAACCTGTGCATTGTGCAACGCACACAACCATTTGGTCACCAAATGCCCAGACCTAGAATCACTACGAATATGGTTCCCGATCACGTTATCAACCGAGCAAGAAGGCAATACCCAAGAAAAAATTTCTTGTCTAGTATGTCAGGGCAACCATCATGCTCAGCAATGTACTTATACCCCTTGAGTGCACCCACTAATTGACATCATTCGTTCATTAGAAATGCAGCGCTGGGATATCATCAATCCAAAGTTTAGAGAACCTATTGTAAGGCAGTCTACCCCATTTCAATACCAAAATATTAGGCGAGTAAAATATGCATCAACCCTAAGAGGACCCATGTACGGTCTAGGGTAGCATGCGGGCTATGCGACAGAATTGACCACCAAGTTAAAGAGTTTGCAAAAGAAGGTTAAATCTACACTCCCTAAGAGAGCTAGATATCCCAAAACCAAAAACTCGGAAATGGAAGCAGCAGAATCTCTCCCCTATGCATGATCCTTTCCGAGCGTCCACTTCAGGGACGAATAGTAGTGTTGGTTCACACACCATCTACTCGATAGGCACAATGGTACCGTGCACGATTTTCACCAGCTATAACCACGAAACAGAGGCATGCCCATTAATGGAAACATTTAGGCACCTCTGCACCAAGCACAACTTCCAAAACCCGAAAAGTGCCAAGCCTTATGAGGAACTTAGACTTGCTCTCACGCAAGACGCCACAATGGAAATTCCTCCCCTGCCAAACACCAACAACATGATACATCATATATGATTCATATCATCGTGTATCAGAACCATGACTCGAGTTGTATTCTCATCATTCATAGGTGTCGAGTCAGCTGCAACTACAAGAGTAGTTGTACCAACGACGGTGAAAACCCAATATATCTGCACCCTGTCGACTGCGTCTGGTTCCACAACATCGATGATGGAATCTTATTCATGTCTGTCGACCAGATCCATTAGGACTGAACCACTTCCTCACAGCCTTGCGTAGACCTAATCCCCCTTAGTATCCTTATTCCACTCAGATGAGGATATTCTTGAGGCCATGATGGAACCAGATTATCCGTGGAATGTGATGCATCACCGCTCGCTTTTTCTTCCTGAAAAAACGTTTCGCCCTAACAAAAAAGGAAACCAAGATATTTATGAAATCGAATCAAACTATTTCCTTCCATCAGGGAAATTTGATTGGTTCAAAAATCCCATCCCAACACCTAATGCGTTCGAAGAAGGGAACATGTCAAACATTTCTCCTACCATCAAGGTGAATATCTCTCGAAATCCTGAGAAAGTCGAAGAAATTTCACTGGGGGAAGCATGTTCCCCATATGAGATAGCCCCTTACACCAATTTATTGCAATAATATCGAGATATTTTCGCATAGCACTACTCAGAAATGCCAAGACTTAGTCCCACTATTATAGAGCACCACATTGACACTTGGCCTGACGTACCACCAGTATGCCAGAAACAACGTCAAATTCACCCATCCAAGGAAAAAGAAATTAAACAAGAAATTGATAAGCTTCACAAATCTAGGTTCATCTACCCCATCACTTACACATCATGGGTTTCCAACCCTATTCCTGTCATGAAAAAATAGGGCACCATATGCGTTTGTACCGATTTTTGTGATTTGAACAAGGCCTGTCCAAAGGAAAATTGCCCTACCCCATTCATCGACTAGGTCATCGATGCTTGCATGGGACACAATGCCCTCTCCTTCATCGACTAGGTATAATCAAATCCAAATACGTCTCACCGACTAGTAAAAAACTGCGTTCACCACCCCATGGGGCACGTTCGAGTACCAGGTGATGCCATTTGGTCTTAAAAATGATGGAGCCACTTTCCAACGGGCCATGAATTATATATTTCATTACTTGGAACACTTCATCCTCACCTACTTGGACAACCTCACTATTCGATCCAAGAAGCAAACTGATCATCTCGAGGATCTGTGACTGGTATTCCAACGATGTCGGCAATACAACCTATGCTTGAATCCCCTCAAGTGCGTCTTCTACATCATAGAAGGATGACTTCTAGGTTTTATTGTGTCCCAACAAGGGATTAGAGTGAACCCTCTCAAGGTCCAAGCTATCAAAGAGGTACCGCCACCTCGACCCCTCGAGCAACTACAAAGCTTGCAGGGAAAGACCAATTTTATGAGATGCTTCATCCCAGACTACACCACTTGCGCTCAGGGATTCCTATGCCTCCTTCGTCAGGATATCCCATTCAAATGGGACGATCAAGACCAACAATAATTTGAGGCATTAAAAGACACATTATCTTCAGCACCATTGATCAGTCCCCCAAACTATGATAAGGATTGCACCCTATATCTATCAGCATCTGGGACCTCTTTGGTCAGGGTGTTAATCCAGTTTGGCCCCGATGGGAAATAAAACGTAATTTATTACGTTAGTAAAACCTTATCAAGTCCCACATTAAGATATGAGCCCAAAGAAAATACGACCCTCACATTGATACACGCATTCCAAAAACTTCGCCACTACATTATCTTAAGGAATAAAACAGTCATCATGGATATTAACCCCATGAAATACCTGCTCACACACTATTTAATGAACCATAAGTATGCTCGTTGGATAGTTATACTGCAAGAATTCAACTTACAGTTACACTCCCCCAGAGAAAGAAGGCTTTAATTTTATCCGAGTTGATCTCGAACCTCGCAAGTCAGACCAAAGGATCACCAATCAATGATTCACTACCAAAAAGACATCTCTTCCTAGTGACGATTGACGACCCTTGGTATGGAGATATTCTCATATTTCTACGAACCCAAAAGTTCAGAGCCAACCTCACACGTGACGACTGTAGGTGCATCCGCCACCAGGTCCCCCAATACCTCCTCATGGGATATGTCCTATACCAACAGGGCATCGACACCATCTTACGTTCATTCCTCACCCACAAACAAGCTGAGAAAGCCCTTGATGGCTGTCACAGCGGAGCTTGCGGTGGCCATCTCTCCGGAATGGCCACTCCCCAAAAAGTCCTGCAAGCGGGATATTTTTGGCCCACATTATTCTGCGACTGGATTTCAACAGTCAAAAGGTGCAAGCAATGTCAATGCTTCACTCACAAGGCAAGAGCCCCTCCCGCCCCCATACACCCCGTCATAGTCGCTAGTCACTTCTACAAATGGGGGATCGACTTCATGAATTGCAACCCCATGTCGTTAGGAAACTACAAATACATTATTATGGTTGTTGACTACTTCACCAAATGGGCAGAGGCCATGCCCACATACGACAACACAACAGAAACCATTGCATGGTTTTTTCTCAACCATTTCATCGCCCGGTTCGGTGTACCAAAAGAGTTGGTCTCCGACCATGGAAAACACTTCAAAAACGAGGTTTTCCAGAAGCTATCTCATCACCCTAGATTCGCACATGAATTCACTTCACCATACCACCCCCAATCCAACGGACAGGTAGAAGTTGTAAACAAAGTACTCAAAACAATGTTACATCGCATGGTGAATAACCACAAAATAAACTAGCACCCTATGCTTTTCTCCACCCTGTGAGCATACCGCATGGCAGTGAAAACATCGGCGGGGTTCACACCCTTCCACTTAGTGTATGAGGTCGAAGCCGTGATTCCCATATAATGTGACATCCCTAACTTACATGCCGCCATCGAACTCCTCGATGACACCCAGCCTCTAGAGCAATGCTTAGTACAACTAGAGCTTGTCGATGAAATTCGACGACAGTCACTCCAACACAATGAGGCCCATAAAAAGTGGGTGAAAGCATCGTTTGACCGCAACATCACCCATCGATCATTTATCGAGGGGGAGTTATTCCTCCGCTATGATTTCGCGAAAGAATCCCTAGGGCCAGGAAAATTTGAAACCTTGTGGAAAGGTCCCTATGTCATAAAACATTGTCTCCTAAAGGGGGCATACAGCTTGACAGAGCCTGACGGAACATGCCTGAACAACCCGTCAATGGTCTCTACCTCAATAAATTTTACCCATAAGGGTCACGAGGGTCCAACCCTAGAGATAGCAAACACATAGCAAACTTTGTTTTTTATCACACACTTGTTCCAAAAAGCGCTCTGGTGTCACAAATGGATTTTCAACCCAACCATTATTTTGGGTTCGTTGATGGAGCATCGTGATGGTCTCAAAATTTAGTAGTAGCTGCCTAGGTCATCTACTACCCTAACCGATTTCCATTCTTCACCAACGGAGTATGCATCGGATCAGATACAAACAATCAGGCAGAAAATGGCGCCATCATAGGGCTCATGAGCGATGCCTTCAATCAAGGCATTTGCCACTTGCATATCTCCCTTGATTCTCAGTTAGTGGTTTCATAGTTAAACCAATAATTTGAGGTATGAGATTCACAAGTTTTGAGAAAATATTTGCGTACAAAATTACTAAGTCGTCAGTTTTATCATATTACATTCACACATGTACCAAGAAATCAAAACCAGACAACAGATCGCATAGCTAACCACATCCTAGACTGGAATGCATCTCGTATAAACCATCATACATAAAACCGAAAAAACATAAAAACATATATATCCATCAGTGATACACAACATCCATGAAAAAATATAAACAATATACACACCATCTATGGCCGCAAGAAAAAAAATACATCTTGCATATATACCAAAAAGTATGTGTGAGTACAAATAACAAGTCATGTATCTGACCCGTAGGTTAGCCAAGAAATACATATACACATGTCATCAAAAATAAGTGAAGCATCCTCATAATGGGTGCTTTCCCTCTGTACAAGATATCTCTAGTGTTGCACCCTACCAGGTGGGGCAGCTGGACCCATGGCTGCACCTGGTGCTAGTACTAGGGCAGCCGCAAAAATTGAAGCCGCCATGCGGCGCAAATTCGGACAATAGCCCCTCTCTCGGGCCATCAATGTCTCCAACCAAACATCATCTAGATCATCGACAAACCCATAGGTCTACATACCCTAGGTCAGCCTATCCACTCGATCGCAAGCATCCGCCAAGTCAGTGGCTTGGGCCTTAAATGCAGCGAGCTGCTGCACCATTTCTGCCCTATGGGCCTCCGCCGCCTCGGCACGAGCAATCGTCGTAGCACACTCGGCAGCAGCAGGGCTGCTACCCTCTCCAGAAGGGCCAGCTCCATCATGGGGTCCTCCACCCTAGGGTTGTCCCAGATCTCCCCCTACCCCCCAGCCTAGGGCTGAGCTCCTCTAACCCTCCAGTTGGGCTAGT
This sequence comes from Pinus albicaulis, assembly GCA_034641835.2. Classification (NCBI taxonomy): domain Eukaryota; kingdom Viridiplantae; phylum Streptophyta; class Pinopsida; order Pinales; family Pinaceae; genus Pinus; species Pinus albicaulis. Next base: position 52,011,723 of record CM076574.1, on the reverse strand, counting down.
GTCCTACCAACCGAGCAGTGGGATGCCCCACCTTTCCCACATCTGCAAGAGTAATAAAAATAATTTCAGTGTCATCACAATACACATATACATCATAAATACTCAACAAGTGTAGAAAAAAGTACAAAAAATCATACATGCCGGTCCCCAAGTGTACCCAGCAGGAAGACCCATATTCGGGTCTCCCCAATAGTCCATCCTAGAGTATGTAAACTGGAGGAACATCTGAGGGTTGGCCTCAAATCAACCCTTGGTAGTTGCGTTCCTATAACACCCTACCTCACCTCCTCCTCCATGAGTCATCACTGGGGCCCACTGCCTCATACGAGGGTCCTGATGAAACCCCATAGGCACAGCCACCATGGGTCATAGCAGCACCACTCTCTCAAAAATAATGCTACAAAGGATGCTAGCATATGTAAATAGCTTAGATCCGACTCGGACCTTCGCTAGCTAGGACACCATACCGTCATAGAAATGACAGGCAAAGTCAAAGAAATGCCTGGCCCGAAGTCAGTGCAGGACACCAATCTCTGGCCCTGACACCCTATGCGGTGATGATGACCCCGTCAGTCTCACATTCATAGCCAGAACACACTGCTCGGCTAAAACAGTCACCGATTATATCAGAATTCACCCCGCCACAATGATGCTCTGCCCAGCGCTGAAGCGCTACCCTCCCAGGTGGGAGTGGATGGGGCAGTGCCTCACCCTGAGGCAACATACCGGTCACAAAATATATATCCGTCTCTAGATGGATAGGAACATCATACCCTCGCAGCACCATCACTTTGTGTCGCCTGTTCAAGCAATGGACCACGTCGCGCATTAAACAATCATGTGACCTCAGGAGGTCATTCTCAAGGAACATGAGAAGACCCCACTGAGCAAGTTGCTGACGAGAATTGGCATATTGTGCCACAACCATACGAAGCTCTGGCCAGTCTCTTTCTCTCCACAACATCCTATCACTAAACAAACACACATCGGTGACATCAAAACACCAAAAAATTTAAAAATTTCCCAAAAAATTCACCTTGGCTTTTCGACGCGCCTGTTTCTCAAGTAGGCACGCTAACTGCGCGTTTGTATCTCATACAGACGCAGAAGCTACATGTTTGTATCTCAGATAGACGCATAAGTCACACGCAAAAACACCCACATGTGTGAAATCTCCGCGGAAATTCTTGGTTTCGCGCGGAGATTTCGCGCCTGTGCCCTGATCGCCCGTGCGGTTAAGGCCAAAAATGGCTAGGGTTCCGTACAAACCCAATTTGTACAGACACCTACCTAGAAAACACTAAAAAAATTGAAATGTAGGACACTTTGGCGCTTACCTGACACTAATGGCATGAATCCCTGGTACATAGGCTGACCACAATGGCAAGAAAGGCTCAGCAAGCTCTGACCTCTCAAGCTCTCAACACTCAAATGAAACAATTGAGTTGAAATGAGCCATATTGGCCTATATATCACCCTTTTCAAATTTTTTGAAGGACCATAACAAGAGCTTAGAAAGACCAAATGCAAAATTGAAAGCAACATAGTGATCAGCACCTCATAATGCCCAAAGGAAGCCTCACACATTCACGTCTCTGAAAAAATAATTTTTCAGTTCCGACAGGTATGCCTCTCTTATCATTCTTTCATTCAGCACATTTTGTCAATATATTTGAATGAAAATATGCTTTCACTTGGGGTATTTGTTGTAGGTATTATATAGTACGACAAACCACTTGTTACCCCATGCACCAAAGGTTTCAGAGTAAGTATCATCCTACCCTCAGCATGATAGGGTCCCAGAGAAACTTTGCATATCCCGACATCATTTCTCCACAATAAATCAACCATAGGTTCCAAACACCCGACCATGTTTATCGTCTCCCCACCTTGCACATGATAAACATCCTCATTGGTCGGTAGAGCCTCCCCCTCCATGGCATCCATCACTCAAAGTAGACCATGCATCAAAAAATATGACGTCATGGCCATATCACCTCATTCCGGGAAGCACTTCATGATCATTCATCCAACATGCATTAAGTCAAGTTTTACCATATCAGAATAAAACCCCTTTCTCGGACTACCATTCTCGCAAGAAGATCGAACATGCACCACCGCGTCTCACATTTGACCTACCATCCCCCCATCAGCATAGCCCATCTGTGATATTTTTCATCTGCTTCATCATCCCTGCACTGAGACTAACCAATGGGGCCCCCACCCTCAACAAAAACACCTTTCTCACGTCATCATTATGCGATCTTTTTCATGGTTTTTGGGCACCCGTCTCCGTGTTTTGTACAATCCAAACCCATTTTTTATTCTTTTGTCAAGTGTACAAATAATTTTTTTTAGGAGAAAATCCTCCACCCATCCATCTATTTTTCTCCCATGGCAGCAGTCCCTAATCACCCTTGGTCCAGGCTTCACACCTTTCACACAAAGCCACCATGACATTCATAACCAACATATATCCACCCTAGACGTCCTACCGACTCTAGGGCTTTCCTCATCATAAATAGTTATGACTACCGCTAAAGTGCTCTTTTCGTGCTCCGTCCTTGGGCCACTGAACTCCCATCATCATTTTTCAGTCATTTCTTACCATCATGCCTATGTTAAACCTATCATATTAGAGACCCTAGTCCCTTGAATCAGTAGCTCTCTCGTTCGGTTGAGGCATCCTTTTTGTCGACTTCAACAACCATTCTCCAAAAAGGAAGCGATATCTTGGATGGCTCCTCATCTCAATAGGGGCATCCTCGAATGGCACTGTGGGAATCATCATTTTCCACCGATGTCATCAATCCTCCTAACATTCGATTACAACACAAGCTTGCATTTCAAGATGGTATCATACTTCACAACCATTTCACTTTTTCTGAATTCGTCGAAGACTCGTTCCATTATAAGAATATCTTTCAGCAAATCTTACACAGGAAGATCTTAGTCATACACCCATGCATACAATGAGATTTATATGCCATGCCAAGATTATTCATGTGGGCACCACATTCAACCTATTGTCAAATAAAAACGCCCCTGAGGGTAAGTGCATGTCAACCCCTCCATTCAAATTCTTGCCTACCGCTCCATATAAACCTTTTCAAACCTGCTACCGTGGCCAAAAACCTCCATATTCTGCTTCTCGTTACCCTTTCCGCCCAAAAAATACACTGTACAAAGGCTAAAAATCGCAATATAAGATTTATCAGGCCTAGCCCCTGCAGTTCCAGCCCCTTTGTTTTGTTCCCCATACAACTCAGGTGCTAGACCAAGCGCCAGATGGAAAGGAGCCTATCGTTAAAGTTTTCGGGCGCGTCTGGAGCCGTCCAATCAAATCCAATCGACGGAGCGGAGTTGGTTTTCCGTGGTGGTCCCCGCACCCGCGCGCATTGCAAAAACCGGTTGTTTATTCCGCACCACCATTGCCTGGCGAGCAGTATTTCCCTTGGAGCCAGCGATTCCATAGATCGCATGACAAGTGTCCAAGTGTACGATGACTAAAACCGCCCATTTCGCGCATTAAAGGTCAGAGCAAAGACGGGTAGCGGAATTCATCAACGCCGTCGGATCTGTCAGCCCTCATCTAACAGTGGTTGTCCTCCAAAGTTGCACGAGATTTAGCACAAGTTATATAACGCCCGGGTCCACCATTCCGCCGTTGTACAATACCTTTCAACCATCGATTTCATTTTGATCGTATGGTCATGAATTGTTTACACACCTGCTGACCGAACCTTCCACCACGTCAGCGCTACACGTGTCCACCATCTCATCCTCCGCTATTCATATGTAAATATCATCCATACGTTGCATGTTGATATATTTCTCTGGTCAGCCTGTCCGCCATACCTCCATTGTGTTTTCTCCATCATCTTGTAGTCCTCCCGTCACCCTGCACATTCTCCCACTTGGCCATGCCTTCATCTCCATTTCTGCCAACACCTTCACGTTCGCCATCCCTGTTTGGTTTTTCTTAACTAGTTTGCAGTTTTGCAGGTTTGCCACGGCTGAGAATTACCACGATTTACTGCTTTTCTTACAGAGGCTCATAGCACCGCCATTAACAGTCTCCGAGGGAGAAATTTAAGATGGGAACTGGAGGTAGTTGTTGTGATGTGACTCCATTTGATGTGAATAGAAAGAAAATCCCTCGAACCCTCCAGAGAAAATCAAAAGGCAGATATGTGACGGAGAAAACATTAATGGGGCAGCCGACAAAAATCAGTGAAAGATCGAGAAATGCGATGCCCTGCATTAAAGATCTGGGATTTCAATTCAGAGATAGAGGGCCGAGAGTACTATGCACAACCACAAGCTATCTCAAGGTTTTACGGCAGCAGATTTTTCCCTTTTAGTAAAGGGAAGAACATTGTATATTTTATTATTTGTGTCTTGTTCATGAGGAGATTTTCATCCTCAGCATTATTTCTGGAGGTAGATTGTAAAGTACAGTTATTTATATTTAGTCATTCATAGTGTGGGCGCGAATGTTTTTTGCCATTTTATTCAAATCAGATCATTAAATGTGTATCACCTGCCTCCTTTCTCTAGAGTTTTCTGCTTCTCCTATAAAAACTATGAAAAAACACATTGTAAGGGTTCCAGATTTCTATCAGCAAACTGTGCAGTGAAAGGCTTTGTATACATCTTGTAAAGTTTCTGTATGAAGGCTCAGAGCCCGTAGGGTCTCAGTGAGGAGGAGTTATAACTGTAATGAGGATTCTGGTCTTTGGTATCCCACAGTATGTAATCTTTTCTTATGTGTTAATATAATATATCATTTCATTGCATTTATCTTCTTGTATCATGTTCTAGAATGTGAGTGGCTCACTGGTCTTAAGTAAGGATTCATCCTAGTTGGTGCCCATACTTGGATTAGTCAAGCGCTTTAAATAGGCCTAGTCATGATATACTGTTCCATGTTCATTTCATCCATATTTTCTGCTATATTAGTTACTTGGGGAGGGTGCTTTTAAAACGCCATTGTCATGTATGGATTCTTAGTTGGATAAGCCCATATGTGGTTTTGTTGTGTATCTGGGTATCAGCCTCATGCTAACTAGTATCTTCTTCATGTTTCTTCACTGCATCCATTTTCTGATATTTGATTTCTATGGCATATTATTTGAACTGGCCCTCTTTGCAGTAAGTTGTCTCTTAACTGTCTGATGCTTTAATATTGAAGCTTTGCATGCTGTTCCTAAAATTTTCTTATCTCTACATCAGCTTCTGAGAGGGTTTGGTCCCATTCAAGATCACTTTCCTTGTTTTACAAGAGATATCAGGAGAGCATTTGGATTGACACTCCAGATTTATTATATGCCTTCTTGCTATGATAAGATGTCCTAGGCACTGGTCTATGGCAACTCTAGACTGTCTCTAGGAGTGAAAATAATTGTCTACAACATCTTTCTGGCGTCGTTGCTGGGGAAAAAATATAAGAATATCAGTTTCCCTGGGCCTCGACAAATCGTTTTCACTCTCTAATCAGGTGAGCACAGAGAGTTGAAGAGTTGCGTATCTCTCACCTTGGCGACTCCACTGTTCTTTATTTGATAAATCTATTGGTAGTCCTGGCTCCTCAAAAGCCACATTTGAGGTCAGATTCCTCTAAGTTAAAGACATCCTCTGTATCTGACCCAGAGAAGATTATTCATAGAAGAAGTTGGAAAGAAAGACAATCAGCCCGTGCTGAAGTCCCTGAACATTCTGTAGAAGATTATCCATCCTCTTCTTCTCAAGAAATTCCAGAAGAAAATCCCGAATATTACTCAGATAGCCCACCAAGGGGAAGTGCTAGAGCTAAAGTGAACTTTCATCCTACCCTTGAGGCTGAGGAAGTTAAAGAAGTTACAGAAGTAGCCCCTGTTAATCGTGAATTGTTTCCATCTACACCTCAAGCTTCTGTACAGTATATTCCTATTGTTATTCATACTCCTCTTCCTTCATTTGTACATCAAATTACTGCACAACCCCTACCTCCTCCAATGGCTAATGTACCAGCTTTTCTCTTGAACAAATATGCTCCCTTGGCCTTGCCACAAGTGCTAAATGATATGCCACAGGATTATTTGAAGATTCTGCCTAGATTTAATGGAGAAAATGAAATTGATGCTCAGAAACATCTTGAGACTTTCTGCTCCTTTGCAGAGAACCTTAATGTTGAACATTTGGATGCGGTCTTGAGATTGTTTGTGCAATCTTTGGATGGTGAAGCCAGAAAATGGTTCAAGACATTGGGAAACCGTTCAGTAACCACCTGGGATGACATGGAGAATACTTTTCTTAGGAAATGGGGAGAAAAGAAAGATCATGGACAGTGTCTCACTGAGTTCAATACACTCAAGAAGAGACATAATGAAGGGGTGTCAGAGTTTATTAAGAGATTTAATAAGTTATATCTAAATCTCCCTGCAGATATGAAGCCTCATCAGAACGCTGCAAAAGTTGTTTTCATTGCAGCCTTTGACTCAGATTTCGATTTCTCCCTCAGGGAGAGAAAGCCTGCCACCCTAGATGATGCTCAGTCAGATGCTCTTGAATTAGAAGCAAACTTTTCCTCCACTGGGAAATTAAAAGGAAAAGTTGAACAGGATACTAGAAGGAGAGGCAAAGAAGAGGTCTCTACCTCCAATCAAGACAAAGACTCTGACAAAATGGACGAAATAAGCAAAATGATTAAGAAGATGGTCAAGCTTGAATTGGAGGCTAAGAACGCAGCCCTTAAAAATTTCTACAATGCTCCAAACAGAGGATACAATTCCCAGTACAAAAGACCACCCCTGCAAATATTGCCCAGAGATACAAAGGAGCAGCAAGATCAGGTACCACACCCATTGTACCTGGAAGGCCCAGCAGATGACTCCACTAAAGATGCTGCTTATGAATTAGAAGATTCAAATCATGCTTTCTCAAACAATGAAGAAATGGAATGCCCGTTGCAAGAAGAAGAGGAGGAAGCAGAAATTGACCATTATTGTAAACAATTTAATGATTTCATGCAAGCACATTTCAATAGAATATATAATCTGAGATCTTCAGGGAAGTGGACTAGAACTCAAGATCAAAATGAAAAGTCTAAAGAAGTCGCAATAGAAAAATCCCCTTTTGCTTTCAATTTGCAAAAAGAACTTGAAAAGATCAAAATCCCAGTCCCCTTGACTGAACTGTTGAAACAACCAGCATATCAATCTCAAGTCGCCTCTTTCATACTTCCTCCAGAAGCAGCATTCACCCCAGATAATATCAAGCACTGGCAGGTCTTTGATGATGAAGAACAGATGACGGGATTCCTAGCAATAGAAGGTGAATTCTCCAACATGGAGATTGATGCTGACGAAAGAAATTTGACACCACTTGATAGTCAAAGAAAGGAGGAAGGAAATTTGGTGAAGGACTTTAATCCATGGAATGAAGAAATCAGATTGCTGGAGAGTATGTTGAATAAATATGATTCAATACAGGAAGAAGAGGAGGAGAGCAAAGAAGAGATCCTTGAGCAAGATGAAAGTAACGAGTCTTCTCTTGAAAAAGAGGAAGCAAAGGTACAAGCCCCTGCTCAAGAATACATAAATATTTTCAAGGAGCTCAGCACATCAGCGTAGAATATACCAGAGCTCCAAAAGGACTCAGCTCCAATATACATTGAGTCCTCCAGTTTAGAGAACGAAGGAGATGAAGGAGATTCTCTATCTCAAGAGAGTCTTCCTCTTGATCCAGTGGAAGGAGATAAAATCCTAGTTGAAGCCTGCCTGCCAGATACTCTTAACCAGGTATCATTTCATGATCCTTATGTGCATTTCCTGCAAACATTTGAAGAAGGATCAAGGGTCTTTTCTAGCAACATATTGCCAGCAGAGAGAAAATTTTTCAAAGCTGTTACTGTGGAACAAAAAGAATAGATCCCACTGCCTTCCAAAATACAAGAAGAAGGTGATCAAGCTTTCGAGAGCCATATTGAAGATGCAGTGGAAAATGCAAAAATAAAAGTTGCCCAAGTTGAAGACAGCAGTGGGCAAGGTAAGTTCCAGACAAAAGAAAGGCTGGGCATACAAATTGACAGCATCAAAAGACTGATGATGAAGGTGCCTCAGAAACAGAAGATAGCAGCAAGAAAGCAAAGAAAATTTGGCAATGGAAAAACAAGAACAGAATGTGAAAGCATAGCTGGAGGAAAATTGCAGAACAAAATATGGAAACATAGAGGGGTACAGTTGAAGAATAATGTAACTAATGGATACCAGCAAAGCAAAGTATGGGACCCAGGAGGTGAAGACAGCCTGGTGTATTATATTGTACATTAGTTTTCTTTTTGTTTCATCATTCTTTTAATAATGTGTGGGTGCCGATTAATTATGAAGTGAAAACTAGAGGTGCTAAAGAGCAGAATCCACTTAGAGCATGATCAGATGGTCTGCAGGTTCTCGACATGTCCAAGGATGGAACATGTCGTCCCCGGATGGAGACGATGTTGTGCATGTCAACCCCCTCCATTCAAATTCTTGGCCTACCGCCCCATATAAACCTTTCAAACACTCGCTACCGTGGCCAAAAACCTCCATATTACTCGTTTGTGTTTACCCTTTCTGCCCAAAAAATACACTGTACAAAGGCTAAAAATCGTAGTATAAGATTTATCGAGGCCTAGCCCTATGCACTTCGAGCCCCTTTGTTTTGTTCCACATACGACTCGAGTGCTAGACCAAGCGCCGGATGGAAAGGAGCCTATCGTTAAAGTTTTTCGGGCGCGTGCGGAGCCGTCTAGATCAAATCCAATCGACGGAGCGGAGTTGGTTTTCCGTGGTGGTCCCCGCACTCGCGCGCATTGCAAAAAAAACGGTTGTTTATTCCGCACCACCATTTCCTGGCGAGTGATATTTCCCTTGGAGCCAGCGATTCCATAGATCGCATGACAAGTGTGCGTGACTAAAACCGCCCATTTCGTGCATTAAAGGTCGGAACAAAGACGGGTAGCTGGGAATTCATCAACGCGGCGTCGAATCTGTCGTACCTCATCCTAATGGTGGTTGTCCTCCAAAGTTGCACGAGATTTAGCACAAGTTATATAACGCCCGGGTCCACCATTTCACCGGCTACAATACCTTTCAGCTCGTCGATTTCATTTCGATCGTATGGTCATGAATTGTTTACACACTGCTGACCAAACCTCCCACCACGTCGATGCTACACGTGTCCACCATCTCATCTTCGGCTATTCATATGTAAATATCATCGATACGTTACATGTTGATATCTTTCTGCATCGTCGCCCTGTCGCCATACCTCCCACTCTGTGTTTTCTCCATCATCTTGTAGTCCTCCCGTCACCCCCGCACATTCTCCTCGCTTGGCCATGCCTTCTATCTCCATTTCACGCCGACACCTTCACGTTTGCCATCCCCTGTTTGGTTTTTCTTAACTGGGTTTGCGGTTTTGCAGGTTTGTCGCGGCGAGAATTACCACGATTCTACTGTTTTCTTCTTCTGAAGCTCATAGCACCGCCATTAACGAGTCTCCGAGGGAGAAATTTAAGATGGGAACTAGAGGTAGTTGATGTGATGTGACTCCATTTGATGTCAATAGAAAGAAAAATCCCTCGAACCCCTCCCAGAGAAAATCAAAAAGGAAGATCCGTGACGAGAGAAAACATTAATGGGGCGACCTACAAAAATCAGCGTGAAAGATCGAGAAATGCGATGCCTTGCATTAAAGATACGGGATTTCAATTCAAGATAGAGGGCCGAGAGTACTATGCACAACCACAAGCTATCTCAAGGTTTTACGGCAGCTAGATTTTTCCCTTTCGGTAAAGAGCGGAACATTGTATATTTTATTATTTGTGTCTTGTTCATGAGGAGATTTGCATCCTCGGCATTTATTTCTCGGAGATAGATTGTAAAAGTACGATTATTTATATTTAGTCATTCATAGTGTGGGCGCGAATGTTTTCATGCCATTTTATTCAAATCGAGATCATTAAATGTGTATCACCTACCTCCTTTCTCTAGAGTTTTTCGCTTCTCCTATAAAAACTATGAAAAAACACATTGTAAGGGTTCAGGATTTCTATCGACGAAAGCTGTGCGCGTGAAAGGCTTTGTATACATCTTGTAAAGTTTTTTGTATGAAGAAGCTCGAAAGCCCGTAGGGTCTCGGTGAGGAGGAGTTATATATCGTAATGAGGATTCGAGTCTTTGGTATCCTTACAAGTATGTAATCTTTTCTTATGTGTTAATATAATATCTCATTTCATTGCATGTATCTTCTTGTATCTATGTTCTAGAATGCGAGTGGCTCACCGGTCTTAAGTAAGGATTCATCCTAGTTGGTGCCCATACTTGGATTAGTCAAGCGCTTTAAATAGGCCTAGTCATGATATATTGTTCCATGTTCATTTCATCCATATTTTTTCTGCTATATTAGTTACTTGAGGAGGGTGCTTTTAAACGCCATTGTCATGTATGGATTCTTAGTTGGATAAGCCCATATGTGGTTCGTCTGTGTGTATCCGGGTATTAGCCTCATGCTAACTAGTATCTTCTTCATGTTTCTTCACTGCATCCACTTTCTGATATTTGATTTACGTGGCATATTATTTGATCAGCCTCATTGCGGTAAGTTGTCTCTTAATTATCCGATTGCTTTTGTATTGGAGTTTTGCATGTTGTTCCTACATTATTCTTATCTTTGTATCAGCTTAAGAGAGTTTGGTTCCATTTAAACTAATTTCCTTGTTTTACAAGAGATAGCGGGAGAGCTTTTGGATTGACAACCCAAGCTATATTATGAGCTCCTTGCTATGATAAGATGTCCTAGAGCACTGGTCTATGGCAACTCTAGGGCTCGTCTCTAGGGGATGACAAAATTTTCTACAACAAAGGGTGTGAGCAATCGTCGTCATCAACCAAATCAGCGAGATCACTACCATATAAGTGACACGAGACACAACCTTTATCTGTCAAATAGACTTTTTAACTAGCCGGAGCATCACGAGCATGGGACATGTTCGCCTCATAGAAAAAAATTGTAATTATTGTGTTATACTATCTCGTTGCGGGTTTCCAACAAAACACGGTCCCTCTTTTACTCACAATAAGGGGTCTCCAACCTTGGGCTACGAATAGGGTCTCTCTCTCTCTCTCTCTCTCTCTCTCTCTCTCTCTCTCTTGACACGGGTTATACAGGGACATAAACTATAATGTATTTTGGCTATACGATTCTTCCTAGACCTCACACATTAGAGGGACAACTTTTATCACTAGAAAATCGGACAAGCGTAAGACATCATGAAATGTCAAGAAAAAAGGGATTTATAGGGCTAAGAAACATTAGAGAATACGGAAAAATTTAAAAATATCTAAGGTCAAGAGGCAAAATTATCAAATTGTGCACAAAATACACGAAGAAAAGTGCACTACGCGCCCATTTTTATTCAATAGTCACACTTTGGTCTCCGCGTCTTTCTCTCGATAAGTTGCACGGTCCACGAGCATGGCGAAAGGTCACCATCCAAGACCACTTGACACACTTCGGGAAAAGATTCTCCACTTGTGGTAGCCCAAGGAAAACCGCCAGAGCCACCTCGGAGACCTCAAGTGAGCACACAATGGAATCAAACCCCCACTCTTGGGTCACTATCCACAATTGTACCAAGAGAGGAAGAAGGAGTTGAATTTTGCCTATAAAATTCCACCATGAGAAGAAAAAAAATGAGAACACATTTTTATGCTAGCCAAATTTCCCATGAGCAAACCGGCGAGTGTGTTGTCCCGGTAGCAATAGAGTGAAGGGGTTCGGTTGTTGTCCATCCAACACCTCAATCCCCTGAGGAGAAGTCCACCAAGTTTCCAGCATCTAATCACTCGTTAGAGGAGAAGAAGAGAGGCACGCAAACCAACTCAAGGGGAAAGCCCTCCTTGCTTTAGGTATTAGAGCTCCATATCTCTAAGGACTCATGTAAGTGTGTAACATTCTACCACCTCTTTACTAATAGCGACTAATAAGAGGGGATTAGTACTTCATTCTAATTATTAGCTCGTTTGACTCGATTGAGCTTGTGTTTATGTTTTATTGTTGTTTTGTTTCCTCTTCTTGTTTGTAGCATGCTATGTTCCATAAACTAGTTTTTCTACATGTTAGTATGTTTCCACTAACCATATAACAACTCTTTTTTCCCTGTGACCATTGCTTGTAGGTTAACAATCACTCCTATCAAGCACCGGTGTTTTAGTACACTCGTGCACTAAACACACCAACACACTGACTCTGGCCAATACTTAGCCAATTTTCCTGCATGTCAAGCTTTTATTTCCTTGCATTGTTTCCTTGGAAATTATACCCTATTATTTAGGGAAATTCCTCATCCAGAACTTTTATAATCCCTATAGGCCCTTCTCTAACTACAGGCACCACCTGTACAACTTGGATAACTATAAAATCGATAATACACTACCCTTGAACCACAATCTCAACTGGGTAACTCAAATTTCATGCATGCATGAGTTAATTATTATTTGATTAATCAGTTAACTAGTTGAACACTGAAGTTGCACCCCATTGCTAGACCTCCTACTAGTTCCTCCTGTAGTTGGAACTAATTTAACTGACCTTAAGTCAATTTAACTATCAATTAAATTGTTAAAACTGAAATTAAACTCAACCTAGGCTCCTAAAATTTAGGAATCACTATACACAACTCAAAATAATCCCTCAACTCGAATTAACTAATTTAACTGAGTGATAACAACTCAGTTAACTCATTCAAGTTGTCTTGTGATGGAATTTTGAATTTATCCTCATTTAATTCAAGGGAAAATTAAATCATGATTTCCTTACTGCCATTTTTCAACACTCACTCTCAGCAAGAAATGGATTCTCATTTACCCTGATCCAAAACCTTTGGAATGTACTGCATGCAACACTTCTCTTTATTTTTGTTGCTACTACAACATCTCCAACTAAGAAGCATACATAAAAATAAATAAAAATAATCATTGAATCAATCTGCAATTGTCTACTTGGAAAACTGTGTTGTTGTTGAATCTGCTACTAAGTCTCGTGTTTTGATGCCAACACTGATCTTCACTCATTAGTATCTGACTGGCATTGTTCCTCCTACTACTGAATACTCTGGGCCCCCGTAGCTAGGTAATGATCCATGAGACAAAAACACCTCAATGGACCCTGCCAAAATTTCTCCACTCCTGGGACTAATGCTTCACATCACCCCACCTCACACTTGCAAGTATGGCTACATCTTCTCCCTCTTCCCACTTGGCTTGAAATATCTCCCTAATGGAGGTCTCTGCTTGAGTGGATGTTTCCACGTTGTCTCCTCTCTGCTTCTCCAATTGTCGCTACTCCACAACTTGTTGAGGTTGCTTCTTAGGTTCCATTTTGAGAGGTAAATCATATTCCCTCTCAACCACAAAGGCTCTAACCTTTTCCTTGCTCCTCAATGTTTTTCATACATCTTTGACCTCAAGTGCATACATGTTCTTGAATCACACATTGATCTGCTTCACTTGTCCCATGGCGATGTGTCTAAGGAAAACCTTCCCTTTTCTAAATATCACACCATAGTCGTGGTCTTCCAATACCGCGACAGAAACCAAATTATTCTTTAGAACTAGTAAAAACATCAAATACTTGAGCCTGAGAGGGGATCCATACTCCCTATAAAAAGTAAATGTAATGATATTGGTCGCACTATACCTCCCATCATCTCTAAACTCAATGTTATGCTTGAGGTATTTCTCCTCCAAGTCATTGAAGAAATCTATATTCCCCTTCATGTGGAACAAGGCACCACTGTCAAGATACTGCATGCTTCCCGTTACTGTGTTTTCTATGCATGCAATGAGAGTAAAATAAATCTTGAATTGTGAAGGAGCTTCACCTGTTGTTGCTACTGCAAGTTCCTTCGTACTTGCCTTCTTTTGTGTACATTTCCTGGCATAGTGCCTCAATTCATGACAATGAAACCACTTGATATTGGAAAAGTCTTTCTTATTTCCCTCCTCACCTTGGGACTTCTTTCCCTTTCCTTTTTTTCCTTTGTTGACTAATGAAAGGTCATATTCATCTTCTTTGGATGAGGTCCCATATTTATTGTCTCTCCTTATTTCTTCCTGCACTAGATCAGACCATATCCACTCCCAACTTGGTAGCTTATCTCTACCATTTATGAAATCTTGATAATTGTTCCAGCTCTTGGGAAGACCCAACAGAGCTAGAGCTACCAAATCTTCTTCGGGATAGTCACACCGGCCCCACGAATTTCATCACGACATTGTGTAAACTTGCTCAGGTACTACGAAATTGTGTCATTCTTTTGCATCTTGATACTCTGAAGCTTGTCCTTGAGTGTCAGATTCTTGTGGTCACTATTGTTCTCAAACAAATTTGTCAGTGTTTTACACATCGCGAACGAAGTTTCTTTCTCGCGGAGATTCAAGAAAATATGATCTCAAACTCCCTCTAATATGATTCCATTCACTTTAGCCACATCCTTCTTCCACTGAGCGAGATCCTGGGAATTGGTTTTACTACATCTGCTTTGATGTAATCTAGCAGCCCATTGTCATCCAATATTGGCTCCATGCATATCTTACATGCCACAAAATTTGTGACTCCTTCCAAAGCATACTTGAGCCTCGGTCAGGAGGAATTCATCTTCTCGGTCCTGGAGAAAGCCTAAAAATTTGCTATTGAAATTCGAACCTCCTACAAAGACAACTTCAAATTCTCTTCTCTAATGTGAATCTATCTTTGATACCATGTAGAAATTAATTGTAGATTTGATATTGCTCTTGTAATGTTCTAAAACATAAGACTCAAATCTACTTTACTCATCTGCGGAAAGCAATTCATGCTTAAGAAGCAATATCAAAAGCATGTGACATCCTTTAACAAACATACACGAGGATATAACTAGGGGAAAGAAAATAGAGAATAAATACAATGCTTGCTCAAGCCTGAGCAACCTCTGCACAGGTATAATCTATCTCATTGCCTCACAGACTGATTCTGGCTAACACTTAGCCAATTTTCATGCATGCCAAGCTCATATTTCCTTATGTTGTTTCCTTGGGAGTTAGCTCCTATTATTTAGGGAAATTCCTCATCCATAACTACGCAATCCATATAGGCATTTCTCTGACTGCATGCACCACCTGTACAACTTGCATAATTATACAGTTGATAGTACACTGCCCTTGAACTCCAATCTCAATTGGGTAACTTGAAATTCATGCATGCATGAGTTAATTTTTAGTTGATATGATCAGTTAACTGGTTGAACACTAAAGTTGCACCCCACTACTAGATCCTCCAACAGTTGGAACTAGTTTAACTGACCTTAACTCAATTTAAGTGAATTAACTGTTACAACTAAATTAAACTCAACCAAGGATCCTAAAATTTAGGAATCATTGTAAACATCTCAAGTTAATCCCTCAAATCAAATTAACTAATATGATTGAGTGATAACAACTCAGTTAACTCATTCAAGTTGTCTTGTGATGTGGAATTTTGATTTTCTCCTAATTTTTTTTTTCTTAGTAAAATTGATCTATTAACAAAGGGATAAGGTTACATCGTGAGCCCGCAATCAAAATCTACTACCTTGGAGGCCAGAATTTTCATGAAAATACGAGATATGGAGACTGCCCATTAACAGGAAACCGATCTGAAAAGATTTCCATAACCCACTGCGGGGGAGCAAGTTGTGATCTTCTCGAGTTTTCTTGGAACCAAAAAATGTACAAAAAAAGAAGCCAAAAAAACCCCCATAACAAACGTGCACCGGAATAAACCCAATAGTTTGGGCCGCGAGGGAAAGAAAAAAAAAGAAAAAACCTTCACAGATGGCTGACTAGTCTTACGGAGGTTCCTCAACGATCCGACACCAACTCTGAGGCGAGCATATCTTTGGCAAGAGCCTCTTCGGAAGCAGAGGGACCGAGGATCGGTCGGGACCATAGCCTCATCGGGGACACCGCTAGCAGGAACCACGGAGTTTGCACTGATGCACTGCCACCTCCCCATACGGATATTCGTGTTCAGGGAAAATTTCGCCCCCAAGACTGCCCGAGAATGCAAACTCGACTCCTCCGGGGTGGCCTTCCTCATGGAATACCACCGTAAAGAGAGCGAGTAATCTAGGGAAAGTCGGGGAGGCCCGTTGAAAATGAAGCGCGCGAGCCGGTAGTGGGAGACGAGGTGACAGGGAGGGTCGAGGAGTAGGGGAGCTCCAACAATGGCGATTGTCGGGGGAGACGCCCTCTCCCACCTGCGAGTTTGGGGGGGGTAATCGCTGTACCCATGCCGCGGCATGAGAAGGCGTAGCAGAAGAGGGGGCTAGAGCTGCACCCGCTTGAGGGACGAACCCACGAGTGTCGCCTTTGTGGCTCACGCATTCGTGGCGCAGCGCGAGGGCATTGGGGGGGGATCAAATGAGACCAATCAAGCAATCGTAGCCGAGGAATAACACTTCGTGTAGAGACACGTCGACCCGATTAAAGATCTAAGGGGTTTTGCGGAGGGCAGAGCCACTATCGGACTATAGCGCGGCTCAATAGAAAAATCCCCCCTCCCCCTGCATGATAAAAATGAAAATTAAAACCAACACAAAAAACGAGTGAGAGCAAAGACCAGGTAACAAGCGATGCGACGCATTTGAAACAAACCCACCGAGGGCTCATCGCCATCTCGCCCTTTAACCTTCCTCTCACGCAATGTAAATCACTCATCATAACTAAAGCATTGATGCGAGCCGATCGAGAGCATGTGAGGGCGAGGAGCCGGCGTGGTGGGCATGAAGTGAAGTTTGGAATCCTCTACAAACTCATGGCTTTGATATCTGCGAAGTGTAAATGCAACAATTGGTCGCACGCGAGGTCGATTAAATGCCATGTCTCTGGATGGGCGGGTGTCGGCTTACCTCGCCGCACCACTTGTCCCATCGTGTTAATCATCTATTTGTACACCCGCATCACGGGAGATTTTTCTCCTAATTTAATTCAAGGGAAAATTAAATTAGAATTTTCTTGCTACCATTTTTCAACAATGTCAAAGTTCAAGATTTGAAATTTTATGGTTAGATAAAGAAAACTAGAGAAACTACATAGATAGATATGAGAAGACTCATAACTTTATTAATATATGTATTGCAACAAAGCTAAAAGTATTTATTCGTTGTACCTAGAATTTTCAAGTTGAATCCCTTGAGATAGAATTTATTCAATTAATAGTGGATGCCAATTGGTTGTCTTAACCATACATTATATCCAAATATGATCATAAATGTATAATTCCATGGTTGTTAATGGTTTTGGTGTTGTTAAGGGATTTCAACAGTTGGAAACAATTGTTAGGACAATGGGCTTAAAGCGTAATAAAAAATTCCTTTGGCTCTATGAAAATGGGAAATGACATAACTTTTATGGAATTAATATATCTTCCAACATTGGTAGTCTTCTCTCGCAAGAATTTCATGTATTGTTATGCAATGGAAAATTAATCAAATAAGGAAGATGATCCCAGGGGTTTAAGATGAATACTTCACAAATATAGAGTGGTATTCTAGAATAGACACATAATTATCCCCCTAAAATGTCATAAAGATCACGTGATTAAACTAGAATAATGTAGGTTATATTATTTCAAAGTATATTAGCATCATTATTGATATAAACAAGAAATTGAACATTTACGCTAAAAATATTAGTTTATAGAATAATAACCTAAAACTATAATTTGGTGTCACTTTAATTTTTTTTTACAAATAAAAAAAGAAAACTCTTTTGATAATTTATCATAAAATAAAAATAAATTTTATTTTCCAATTATTTTAATTAATAAAATATTAAACACCTTGTATAATATTATTTCGGTATCAAATTAAATCTAAAATTAAAATATTATCAAATTTTTATTTCTAGGTAGTATATCCCTACAATTTCCTTCTACACTAATGTGAGATTGTGTGAATTTCAATTCAAGCAATGCCTTTTTAGTCCTTATTAGTCCCCATGTCGCTCGCGGCATGGCAGGGGACCTATAGTAATCGTTTTTAGTCCCTGCATTAGTCCCTGCACAAAAACCAAGTCAACGAATTAGCTAATATTATAAAGTTTGCTATTTATATTTTAAAAGAACTTTTTCATCTGCCAATAAACTTCACGTAATTAATTGTTTTAGCCAATAGCAAACTTGGAGGTCTTATTTGGCCTCATATCGAGGCAAGACCTATGGAAACTTATCCTTCCATTGCGTAATGTTCTTTTATGTCATTTTCTTTCCTCACCGCTAGAATAATGCTGGCATTAATCTTACAATATGAAATGCTAGGCTCAAGCCAAAGGTATTACTTACTAAGATGATGTAGATGCCGATGTGGGTCAGCTGTCAATTAGTTCCAAAGGTTGAAGGCTGTGTTGAACATCTGTACAGGGTGCTGAAGGCTGTGTACAGGGTGCTGAAGGCTGTGCGAACATCTGTAGAGAGCTGAAGGCTTAATGTCTTACAACGATCAGGCTTACTCCTTTATGATGGCGGTGTGCCCCTTTTCACTGCTACAGCCATGGGAAGCATCAATTCACCCCCTTTTCCCTGCTACAACCATGGGAAGCTACAGCCATGGGAAGAATCAATCGAAACTTGCTAAAGGCTATGCAGAACATCTGTATAGAGCTGAAAAATGTACACCAATAGAAAGACCCCCCCCATGGGAAGCAAGCATAAATCGATACAAGTTTGATGTAAGTGTCCATTTTTGAAAGCCAAATGTTTTTTATATGACTGATTTAGGAGCCCTGTAATTATGCTTGTGAATCGATTACCTTATATTAGCAGACAAGATGTGAAATTAGCAGAGCAAAGAGAAATTATTTTCACCTTTCGTTCAGTCAGTATCAATCCTAATATCCTCAAATTATTTTTCTGTAACTACAGACAACAAAATACTGCAGGACCCAATAGTAACTTGTATAAGTAGCAGGCCCTGTTTCTTGAGCCAGGAGAACCTGTTAAATATTTTCGCAACCCCCATGGCTGGTCTTCACTCTCATTTCTCTTGCAAGGCGGAAAGACCTAAACGAATGTTTTCCTCATTTTCAGTTATATGAGTGGGCTTTTGATTCTTCCAGTGTCTATGTTATTTGCTTGAATTGTAACGTGCCCAATGAATTTATTCAAACTTATCTTAATTTTATTTTCCACTATTCAGAAGTTGTATGCATTCTTTTTTTTTGGAATGCTTTGCTACATTTTTTTTTTCAAAATACAGTAATGCTAAGTTTAATTTAAAGCATGTAGATTTATATTTTTTCTTTGGATTTGTATACTGTAAAATAAATCCTTCAAAAATGAAAATTGCTAGTACTTATCCAGTGAGTAATGTTATAAGCTACCAGTAACCTATAAGTAATTTAAGAACTGTAAAATAAATCCTTCAACAGCAATGAAAATTGCTACTACTTATCCAATGAGCAATTTTATAAGCTACTAGTAACATATAAGTAATTTAAGAACCTAATATAACTTCTAGATTTGAACTCAACTCTATTACACTGTACATTGGGTTTTCGAGCAGAGAAATTACCAAATCGAACAATAAAGTCTATATGTGACATGCTTGTCTTTAATGTTGAAGCAGTGTCTTGAAAAATACAGTAAGGTCTATGTCGCTCCTTTAAAGTGTTCTCTCTGCTACTCGGTACTACGCTGGTCCTGACAAGGTCTCGTTCCCGTTCGGTTGCTGGTTCGGACTATGGTAATAGAGCTACATTAAATAATCAGAACTAACTGGCAGCCACCATAGACACAGTAAATTTGTCTGACAGAAAAAAATAAATCTGGAACAAGAGCAGATGAGGACATGCATACACGCTAAAATTTCCTCTTGAATTAAAGCTCAAAAGTCTAAAAGACTAAGGGCATCGTAACTACGTTGAATAACACAGAAACATGATGTGAAGGTTAAAGCGAAAAACCCTCATGAAACATGGCAAAGGAAGCGTGGAATTTGGTTGCAGCCTGAAACACGCCATTTCCGTATAAATTTGTGTTCAGGAGACATATCCTGGCTGAAGAATTCGCCATCATTTCACAGCATTAATGGGCAGGGTTCACAGATATGGGTACACCACTGGGAAAAACACTTAAACCATGCGCTAATAGATAGCCAGAAATACGCCGGTTCATTTCTTCTTCCAGCCTACCTCTTCTGTCGACTCAGTGGTAGATCTAGCCCCTTGAAATGGTTCCTTTGTGGATTCAGAAGTTGAAGCACACGTTGAAGAAGGAATAGTGTCTTCTGTCGATCCATAACATAAGACCCGTACCCAACAGCAGAAGACCTTTCATTTTCCATAGCGATTCTTGATAGTCCAGCTATGAATACATACCTTCATCTAAGAAATACATTCCAACAATTCTTCATGTTGTCTATGCAGAATCTACCTCTATCTCTGGTGGCGTTTATACATGAAAAATGTAAGAAACGTGGCACACTCATTTTGACGCGTGATAGATCTTCACTTTTTTTGGTATCGACATCTTCTCTTAAGCTTTGTGTATTATATTATATAATTTAAAATATATTAGTATAAATGGACAGAATTTTCCAAGCAAAGAGAAAAGTAAATCATCGTGTCCAGAACGACATCATTCAAATCCTAAATCGTCTTGCTATTTTGAAGTCTCCGTTGCAACTCCTTCCTGCCCAAAAAAACCATAGAAGAGTCAAACCAGAAGTAACGAAATCAAACACAGGATCACAAATATATACTAAATCGTAATAATAGATGTGTGATCGAATAACATCCCTGATTCGTTCCATGTCCGGATGTTTTTTAACCATTATAGCTTGGTTTTCATCACCTCTTCTGATAAGATACTGCATCAATTCCTCTGCTGCCCCAAACGGAAGATATTCGCTCACTTCGAATCCCGCTTTCGACAAACCCAAAGAAAGGCTTTCCGCCATGCCCTTCAATTGAGTGAAGAACAGCCCACCTTCCCTCTTCACGATACCCAATTCTTCAGCGTTAGCCACCGCTGATTTTGTTGATCATGACAAATCAACAACATTATAAATCAATAGAATAGTCCCTCATTTATTATTTCATAGTAATAACAATAACGAAGTAATTTAGAGTATGAGACTCAGCTTACCAGATTCGATATTGTGTGTAGCGAGTAGCAGTGATGCTTCGCCCTTAGCGACCTTCTCCAACATCATTGAAGCACAAGCATTGTAACAATTGTGTGTCTCAGTAACAGAAGAATGTAACGGGGAAGCCACGGCCAATGACTGAGCCATTCCAATTTCAAAATTGAGGTAAGCGCTGCTTACAAGATTCACACCCATTGAAATGCCCCGCTTCTTAGCCTCTTCTGATGCTTCAGTAATTCGGGGCAACGAGTCTTTCAAGTAAGCTTGCACAGTCCCATATACCACAGGCTTTCCAGGTGATGAATTAAATTGAGAAAAGGCTCTGTAAACCAAAAAATCAATGGCGGGCTGAACAAATGTGTCTTCAGCATCCCCCAATAAGGGAAGCTAGGCGACTTCACAAGCTACGCAGAGTTGAAATAGTCTTTGTTCGGCTAAATTTAAGTTCATTACCTCCCTGGAACTCAATGGTTCGGGCGCAGAGGTATTGTGATAGTCAGGACTAGATGGGACTAGAATTGGCAGAGTTTCTTCCATTCAGGGCAGATTCAATTCAGGATGGAGGACCGAGGTGCTGCCATCTTATCAATTGGCTCACTCTTTCGAGTAGCTAACGAGTGCACAATCCCGTCATTTTCACGCACAAAAAACTAACCTGTTGTCATACCAATACTGCAATCAAACCCAAGCTCAGTAAATAATATCATATTCACAATTGATTTAGATCACAACTTTGTTAAAAAAAAAAATTACTACTTACCAATCAAAGCAAAAGTAATGAAAAGACCGTGCCAATTTAGTTATCTTCCCGGCTCAAGGCGGGGACTTGCTTTGCCATGACCTATCTTGTTTATGGGACTATGGGACTACGGTAATAAAATAGAATGTATTAGTTAGCATTAGTTCCTCTCGAAATTAACCTAAAGTTTTTAACATTGTTTCATAAAAGGATGGTTGCTCAGCCTATGAAATTGACATAATGATTTCCAAGACCAATAAGATATTTGATGATCTTATTTGGCTTCTTCCTGAGGTAGAGAGGATATATCCTTCATATTATTCATATAATATCTTTGTTTAATGGAATTACTTCATTCATATTTCCTAAATGGAAATTAATGCTAGCATTAGTTAATAAGCAGTAAGTGATAGTATATATGAAATGTGTATTTGAAACACTAGACATATGATTCAAACTAGGACACACCAAATGGTTGTGTGCATATTGATGTGGTGTCTATAGAACGAGACGCTTATTTTTGTTCTCATCAGAAAAATCAACGAAACTTATGTTCGTCTAGACCTGCGCCTACCTTCATATTCTGGATCAGACTTGGGTTAGCGGCAAAGGGTATTGTGGATTCCAAGTGTACCAGGGTTGGGGGCCTCTGGTGCCATTTTCAGGAGAAAAATCAGTCGACACGATGGAATCAAGGAATTCAAACCCCTTAATCAAGGAATTCATACACCCTGTAACAATACGCAAACCCTAATATTCACCCTGAAAGAATTCCATTGGCCTTTGAAGATCTAAGAACTTTACTAAAATATGAGTAAACGGGTAAACATGGCTGGAAATTATAGTCAAAGAAATGACTCCAGCTTATTCTACAATACAACACTTCATGTAAATGAGTGAGTTTTCTTTTATTACCTAACCCCATTCACGCTCTGGTTTTTCATTTTCGTGAATGCTCATATTTAGGAAATTCACATTCTCGGGAAAGCCAACCAGTGATGAGCTC
This sequence comes from Pinus albicaulis, assembly GCA_034641835.2. NCBI lineage: Eukaryota > Viridiplantae > Streptophyta > Pinopsida > Pinales > Pinaceae > Pinus > Pinus albicaulis. Next base: position 51,988,791 of record CM076574.1, on the reverse strand, counting down.
TGCTAGCTGGAAAGATAGAAAGTGAGCTAACATATGACCACTAAATGTAGGGTTTTAAGTGCTTCTTCCTTGGGTTGAGGATGGTGTTCCTAGCCCTCACTTACTCCAATAATCTATGACAAAAGCAATAAAAGCTTAAAAATCTAGGTAAAAAGCACTAACAGAAACAAAAAATGTTCATAAATTGATGCCTTTCCAGAAGAGAGGAAGGTTGCTAGTATGGCTCGCCTAGTTGGCATTCTAGGAGCAGATAAGATATCATATGATTGGGTGGGCTTAGGAACTTACAAACTTTACTATGCTACCTACTTAAATACCTTTTTTATTTACTCTTACCACCATGTTCCTAAGGATTTCCTTACTGAGACCTACTACATCAGACAGTTGGATGGGATGGAAGGACTTAAACATAGAGTTGGATGGGCTTCAGACATAAGGTTGGATTGGGCTCATACGCTACGGCAGTTTACATGGCTCAGTAGTATATCAATAAGTAGCATGGCCCCCCGATTCATGTTTGATGATGTGTATGTCATATGAAGATATATGACATTTGTTGAGGTGCTTGATCACAAAGAAACACATAACGAAGGTCATATCATAGATTAATATTTCATAATATATATTAAACAGAACACATATAAACACATATGACATTTGTTGAGGCGATTTGTCACAGATAAACAAATAAACACAGATCACATCATACATTAATATTTATTAATTGCGTTGAGAAGCACTCTACAATCGAGTATGGAAGAGATGTGTAGCCGTTAAGTGTAATGTAAGAAAGATTGTATGTCAACACATTTTAAATATTTCATTTTAATTTAATTTTATAACATATTTTAACTTAAATCTAAAAGCAAAAAGATATGGGGAGATGTGATGGTGCAAAATAATAATTTTATAGCAATATTTAAATTTAGTTAATAAGCACATAAAAACTTCATACTTATAATAAACTTACAATATAATAAGATTTGTAACGTTGATATTCATCTCCATTTTACCTCATATTAATCTATAATAGAAAATTTAACAAACAAAAGGTAATATATTGGAAAAATATAAAGTACAAAGCTATGGGCAAAAACTAATAGATTAAATAAATATAAAGTACAAAACCATCAGCTATAACCAGATCATGGGCAATTTTTTTTGAAAAGCTACTTTAACACAATCAAATCCAACTACTAATTAAAATGAATAGTTTAATAAGTTATAGACTCAAAGTGATATTTATATATATATGATAGTTAATTTAATAGAAATTAAAATAATTATAATTTAATAATATTTTTAAGCCTTAAGGCATTCAACTTCTCTAGCTGCTACTGTGTACATTTATGCAACGTTAAATTGAATGTTAGACAATTAAAGATTTGTGTGCCGTCAAATTAATAATTAGAAAAAACAGTTAACTATTAATAATTAGAAAAAACAGTTAATAAACATTAATAATTAGTTCAAGAAACTTCTAGAGATCAATATTGCAAAAAAAACCAGTTCTCCGACTCAACTCCATTCCTGCAATAATTAATTATCTCGACTTGTCAGAAAACATTCTCACGGGACCGATTCCTTCCGAGAGTGAATCTGAATCTGAATTCTTTCAATGTCTTATAGTCCCTTCGCTGAAATATATAGGCCATAAACTTTTGGATAAAGTTGTTTCGAGGGTGAATATACACACCGGCATCGTGGGAAATTAAGGTTATATATGTGTGTGGGGATGGTAGTATAAAAGGTTTTCGTTTTCTTTTTAAGTTTAATTTAAATGTATGTATAGATGGTATTATAATGAGACTTTTTCGTGTTAACAAAATTAAATTTAAATGATTATAGAATGGAGTAATATTTTTTTATTTAAATTTTATTTTTTAAATAAATATTAGTGTTTGGATATTGAATAATGAATATAAATAAATTTTAATATTTTTTTCATATTTAATTTCAGGATATTATAGTATTTTCATGTATGAGAAAATATTATTTTTTTATTTAAATTTTATTTTTTAAATAAATATTGGTGTTTCAATATTGGATAATGAATATAAATAAATTTTAATATTTTTTCATATTTAATTTCAAGATATTATAGTATTTTCATGTATGAGAAAAAATTATGTTAATTTATTATAATCCTTTTGTGTTGAATGGTAAATTTAAATTTTTTTTAGAATTTTTAATATTCTTATGTTTATATGCATTGTTAGGATACAGTTTATTCATGATATTGTAAAGAAAATTGTTCAATATGTGTTTAATCAAAAAAATGTTTAATTAGAAAACATGTATCGTATTTATCATTATACTTTTTTTTTTAAATAAAAATGAAAATAAATGTTAGTATTTGTATATTGAATAGTGAATATAAATCATTTTTAATATCTTTTATATGTAATTTAAGATATTATAGTATTTTAGTGAATGAGAGAAAATTATGCTAGTTTCTTATAATCTTTTTGTATGTTAAATGGTAAATCTAAATTATTTTTTAGAAATTTTCATACATTTTTTTCATGTGGAGTGTTAGGATACCAACGATTTTTCAAAGAAAATTGTTCAATGTGTGTTTAACCGAAAAAAATGAAAAATATTTAATTAGAAAATTGTATCTTATTATAATTTTTCTTTTTTAAAAGTATATTTTTTAAATAAAAATATTGACTCAAATTTTAAAATTTAAACATTAATTGGTTTTATATATTTTTATAGAAAAAAATAGATAAATAAATAAATTATTATTATTATTATTTTAAGTATTTTTATTTTTATGGTATTGTGAATTCTTGTTACAATTTTTTTGTTTCATGAAATTGAACTCTACACTAATTTATTTACTCTGAACTTTATATTGATTTTGGAATTCCATGGATATTGGTATGTAGGAAATTTATATTGATTTTAGGAATCCATGGATATTGGTACGTAGTTCGTGCTTTTAATACATTGTTACTTGATGTTGTTTACAATTTTCACTTACTGTTTTATCAATTGAGTCAAAAAAAAAATTATGTTAATTTGGATTAGTTTTGTAGAGTTTTTTTTTTTGTAAATGAAGTAGAATCAATTTTATGTCCATCTTTCATTTCTTTAGATTTACAATCTTTGATCACTATTGTGTTATTTAATGTTGTTTGTTATCACTCTAGTAAATTCTTAAGTTGTGGGATTTTGGTTTTTAGTCAAAGAATACTAGAGGTAACCACAACCCTACTTCAAACTCTAGGATCTAGCCTTCCTAGGGTTCAGAGAGGGCTCTCTCTTTCAAGTTTAACTTTGTTTTAATTTGTGAATATTAGGCTAGTTATGAAAGTGCAATTTTGGTTTGGTTTTGTTGGATTTGGTGGGAAAATTTCACTTTGAGGGCTAGATAGAGGGAACTCTACTTGTCCATTGGGCTATGGAGTCTAAATCAAGCTAGCAGAACTGAGATCAAGGCCTAAAAGGTCAAATGTCTTCAGGGCAAGATAGATAACCCTTGGAGATCTTGGAAAATTGGTTTTGTGAAGTGGTATGATCGGGATAAAAGGCACTTAAGGATCCTTTGATCCGGAAAAGGGAAGTAGTAGAAAGAGGTCAAACGTGAGAGGGAGCAATTAAGGGTTCCCTACACCGAAAATCAGAAGAAAACAAAGAAATGATAACCAGTTAAAAAAATGGTGCTATTAACATGTCTTGTAGTAATACTCCTAATTATACATTCAGATTTAGAATTAAAACACAGATGTATGCATGTAACAAAGAAGAATAACAATGACAAGTTTTAGAGAGTACTTCACTCCAGATAGCTTATCACAAGGATCCTGAAGTATGATGCCAAATAGCTGATCCAGTCTGCTACTCAAAATCGAAATCGAAAGCCTTCAAGTCAACAAAATATCTATAGTAATCTCCAAAAAATTTATTCCACACAAAATACTTCAAAAGAGTGAAGTATTTATACATAATGTTTTACAAAATATCCTAGATGACTTCTAGGAATTAACTTAGGAAAAGAAAATATATTACAATAATAATAGTGACAACTACTTAACAAATCAGCCTGTTGTCCTATTTTATTCAAAAGAAGTAGAAATTGTTTTAGGATAAGAATCCGTTGGCTACCTACGTGTCCTCCTTGCTGGCTCTTTGATATTTTTTTGGAATCTAACCTACCTTCATTATACTCTTTCTCACTGATACTCTTTAACCTTTAGTCAAACTTCTTTACTGCTGTAAAATCTGTTTTGACAGTAAAATTAGCAAACAGATTTTTTCTTTTTCATTTGTTTGTCTTTCATTCTTCATAATAAATCAGTCAGTGCTTACCAATCCTCATTTTTAGGAATTTGAATATTTTTTAGTTTCCTAAAATTCTCATCAGCTTCAGTATACCTAGCAAATGTGGGTTTGATGACAAATAGGTGTTCAATCTCATATTGCAAATAAAACAAATCTTCAAAACTTTTCAGTAACACCTTTCCTATGGAGATGCCTTGACCTGTTGGCTTATTCACCTATCCTTGGCATATTCTCTTATCTTCTTGTCATAATCATTTTGAGGCATTAAATTATCATTAATAACCATGATATCAGGTAGTCCTTTTTACCTTAAATTGGTGAACTTAACCATGAATCTGGTTATAAAAGTATGCATACGTTCACATGCTTCTTCAAGTTGCCTCATCAAATTTCTTTTGGTGGTGACTTTCCTAATTTCTAGGATAGTTTTTGTCCTGTCATTGATTTTTAGTTCTTCCATTTCCTTTCTATTCTTGTTGTTGAGGAAATTGATTAATCTTACAGCCTGTTCTGGTTTATCAGCCAAATCAGCTTGTGTCTTTTGGATTTCTGCTTGGGTTGCCAATAATAACTCTCTTTGCTCAAAAATTACCTGAATTGAAGGCCATGCATCATGGATGGCTTCAATTACATTATTCCATGGGTAATTTTTTATGTATGATATCTAATCCTTGAGAGTTAATTCTTTTTGTAACTTCTTTACCTCTTCATTCAATCTGTTGGCATTTTTTTCATGTATTTTAGCATTTATTTCAGTTGATTTATTTGTCTTCTCAATATTTTCAATCATCTTTGTCAACCTGTTAATTTCATTTGTCTTCAAAGACATCTCTTCCATTGCTTTCACTAGTTGACTGCTTTCATCTGTAGGTTGCAATGCTGTTGTAGAGGATTCAGTAGTTGAAGTTGTTGAAGAAGTCATTGGCACTGCAGTGGCCAGTGGTTCTTTGGGTGCCAACTTTTCTCCTAAAGTTAAAGGCACTGCTGCAGCGATGACTGGGATGACTGTAGGAATCACTGGTTCTTTTACTGTCACCTTTTCTTGGACAAGTTGGTCCATTTGTACTTCCATTTCCTTAATCTGAGCTGTCAGTTGAAGAATTAAACTCATCATTTCATCTTTTTCTTTTTGTTCCTGTAAGACTTCCTTTGTCTGAGGATGCTCACTTTGAGGAATTTTGAGTTGTTTCCTCAAGGCAGCTAAATCCTCATTTTTCTTCTTTACCAATGCTTCTACTGCTTTGATGTTTGTAGGATCATATCCTACCTGTAATACTAAATATTCAATGGCTTTTATCCTTAGATCCTTTGCATATAATGAAGCTTTATCCATCTTCATTTGATCTTGTATATTAGAGATGGTGTTTTGAAGCTTATGAGCACTCATAGCTTTTGTTGTAACTGTTGAATACAACATCTCTGAGGTTTGCCTATGAAACTCTATTTGATCTAATTCATGGATTTTGTCTGTAGCTACTTCCATATCAACTTTCTTATAGTCAGCAACTGTCTTTGGCACTGATATTTGGGATGTAATACTGACATAATCAATTTTTTACTTGAATAATCAAATGTTGATAGGAATCTGTTTTGATTACCTGATTATTGATTAAGAACTCAGAATATATTTTAGTTTTGATTTCCTCATTCTTCAACTTGATTTGCTTGTATTTCTCCTTAATATCCATATCATTTTCCTCAGTTGAATGTGAGGAATAAGCCTCCATATTTTGCTACCTTTCCATCATATGTGTATCTTCATTATTCATTTGTTCTTCATTCTAATTTGGTTCACTGATAACTACAGTAGCTACATTTGTCTCTAGAAAATCAATGTTGGTATTCAAGGTCTCTATTTCTTCAACATCTATTGTTACTTTACCTTTAGTTTTTGTATCTAATTTTGGCCTCTTGTTGTAAATGATTTTAAACTTTGTTTTTGTGGTAATCTCTACAGTATAAGCTCCCTCTTCTCTGATTCTCTTAGTGGATGTCTCTGGCTGTTTGGAAATTTCCAAAGTGTGACTAGTATTCCTTTGGTTTATTGCCTCTGTTAAAGTGTTTTCAGCCCACTCAATTTGATTAGCAAACTTCTCTATTTCTGGTTTTGATTCATGGATAAAGGGTGTTAATTTACATTTTACCCTTAGTTTACTTAAGATCCCTTGTGGATCATAGTTCCAAGGGAAACTTTCTTCCAATTTATATTCCAGTAGTTGATTTGCTGCTTCCTTTTCTGCATCTCTGTGATTACATATGAATGGCCCAATTTCATTTTTAAGTTTGAATTGGGTCTTCTTCTTGGCTGCCATGAAGTTAATAGAATCAGAATTTAGGATCTGCCTGATGTACTCCAAGGCAAATATCCTCATTGATGGATGTTTGGGTAACTTGTAAGGCAACAAGTTTGACCCAAAAACTCTTATTTCAGTGAATTTCTCATACAAAGACTAGTCACCAACTTTTCTTTGTTCTGATAACTGCAATATTTTCTTCATTTCCTCACTTATATCAGGCTGCTCTATTTTGGTCAACATGGTGGTCATTGGATGTAAAAACAACTCTGCAAACTCTGAATAATTGAAATATGTGCCTTCTTTTCTGAGTATGGATGTCCAAAAAATGATAGATAGAGGTTTTCCTTCTATATCCAACTTTTGAAGTGAAATTGGAAAGTTATCTGATTGGAAGAAAAGAAACATGTGGAAAAGATAGGAGGTATATCTGAATACTCCTTCTATCTGTAAATTTGTCAAATGATAGTGAATACTATCAGCAATGAAACCAGCATAGTCAAAGATAATTGAAAGTGGTTGACCTGGAGAAAAGGTGGACAAGAATCCCAAGATAGACTCATCAGTGTGATCATCATTGAAATACCCAAGGATGAAGGAAAGCATGGAGATTACATGCCTTGAACCTTCAGGGAATTTAGCAGTTGAATATGGAGGATTTAACTTGGGAATTTCAACATGCAGGGGCATAAAAGTCTAAAAAATTATGAACCTTTTAGGAAAATATAAGCCAATGTATAGCTTAGTGAGGGCCTCAATAGACAAAGGGACCGCTTGGGGGGTGTGGTTGAAGTTGCAACATTTGGTTTATTGACTCTGTAGTGATGGAAATAGGACTTCTTTACTGGCATTCACAATAGCTCTTTGTTTAGGAATATAGTACTGGTGACATTATCTGATAATTTCTTGACAAGGGTGAGTCAGAGGGACTACATATTTGGGTAGATTGGATTCCCAAATATGAACTTCTTCATGATCATTTAAAGACTTCTCAAAACACTAATTATGGATATCTAACAGATTGAATTCAACTATGGGATCAGTTATTTTGTAGTCAATATCAGCTAGGGGAATGTGTTCAATATCCACAACTGGGGGTTGTAATGGATTGACCACAATTGCAGTATTTGGAGTCATGGAAAGAGTAGTTTTAGGAGCTTTAGAACCTTCAGGCTTGCTTACACTCTGTTTTTTAGGCATCTTGATTTGCTTCTGCAAGTTTAAACAGTTTGTAGAGGCAATTTTACTATAGCAGAGGCTTGATTGGGCAAATTTAGCAAAATAGAGTCTCTCTTTGGATTTTATGCCCAATTAGGTTTATCAAAGAAGTTCTGAGGCTTAAAAACTGGTCTAAAATAGAAAACAGGGGTTTTCTAAGTTTTTTGACTGAGAAATGGGGATAAAACTCTGTTGAAAAGGATTACAGAGGGTTTCAGGATACTTGCAAAGGTTTTTTGGCCTTTTAGAGCTTGAAATGGATCATTAAACTGTGAAAAATTGATAAATTTACTTGAAAAACCGTGCAGCAGACAAACACGATTTCTGGGAAAATTTTGGTAGATTTTGGCCTGTTTCTGGGACTTTTGGGCAATTTAATTACTCAATTTATTTTCTTAAAATGTTTTTCTTTATTTAAAAATGGTTTTCCAACTTGATTGTAGGTTGAATTCTGAGAAAAATACATGTTTTAATGCAGGTATCGACTTTGAAAGGGTATTTACAGTTTATGATCGAATTGATGGCTTTAGTAATTTATCTGGAGCAAGGCGCAGCTCCTCAATAGTCTTCACGGGTGTAATTTTGTAAATTTCAGAGTTTCAGGGCATAAAACTGGCAAACAGGGGTTTTAACAGAGTTTATACAATCGGGAGAAGTAATGCAGAGGTTAAGCGTGCGAGATAAATGAATAAAGGTTTAACCAAAGGTTTTATCAAAACATATCGATTTGCATTGAATGCAGGTCTTGTCCGGCAAGAGGCGGTTTTAGAATGCAAAGGTGTTTAAAATTGGTGGTTATAGCACAGGCTTTAGGTGGTAAGTAGTTTTAACCTAAACCAATGTGATCAAATGATGGAAGGCCACGTGGAGGAGAGAGGAATGGGTGAAACCACCCATTTCGCGTGGCTATGGAATTTGGGCGGTCCTACATATTTTCTATGCGATATCGTCCTCTGACCGTCAGATCTGGGAGTTTAATGCAAAGGGCTGAGATCGTTTCGGGAGTTGCATTGAAATGGAAAGGTGGGACCGGGATTGGTTATATGCAGCAGAAGGGTTAAAATACGTTTAAACCTTTATAATGTAGTCGAGGGGTAAAGGTATAAAACATATATGAATTGTTTTAATCATGGTATAGGCAGGGATTAATATTTGTATTTAAAACCTTTGTGACATGTTTTAAATTTTATGTTTGAGCACAATAATATATATTATATAGTTTTTCGACTTTCACAATTTTCAAACCATAGGGGCGGGAGATTTCAATAATGATAGTTTTAGACCAAAGGGTTTATAATTTGGGGTTTTTATTTGCGCACATGGGATAATAGACTTTGGTCTAAATGTTATAATAGTGGGATTTTTGGGGGTATTTAAATATAAGGAAATTAATAACTACGGGAGGGTATTTCTTAGGGATTTAATAAAAGTATGTTAAAGGTTAATATGAAAGGGTAGTGTAATAAAAACAAAATACATATTATCTCTAAGTATAGTATAAAGTCAAGAATTGCTCATCTTTATATTTCTTTCACTAATACTTAGGATAAATGTAATTTTGAGGGTTTTTATGAATGCTTTTGAAGGGATAACGTTAATTATTTTAGGGTTACAATTTTACTAAGTAAGAATGTATCTTTACTTAGGAAAAAGGGGTTTTAATGTATGAATGAAGGGTAAATGATGATAAATGTGGGTTTAACAAAAGAACTCAATATTTTTAACTAACAAGTCATCTAGCCTTGGGTCTAATCCCAACAAAAGTCAGAGAAATGCTCTGAGTCTTTTTAACTGATAGTTTAGAATACTGAATACTCATAGGGTAGGGGGAATTAGTGATCTTTCCCGATGATGTTTTATTACATGATTTCCCAACTTCTTTCTACCTACCCAACTTTATTTCTAACATTTTTTCTTCATTTTGCAGGTGCATTTAGGCTTGCAACCTTAAAACATTTTCTTTCAAAGCATAAAACTATCTAAATATACCTTATTTCATCTTAGGGCTCAGATTAAACTGTTGAGCTCCTCATTATTCTCTACCTATCTAATGATTTGTCAAGTTTAAATTGTTTGACAAATCTTTATTTTCTATCTAAAACATGAAATTGAAAGCATGAAAAGTTAAGATTAAATTTTTTAACTGATCATGGATTATGGGCTTTATTGACACTCTGCACAGAATCATTATTCTTGCAGTAAAAAGTAAAAGTAGTGGAATTTGGACTTACTCACTTCCAGGTCTTATTTATATCTTTTTCTTTTGGGGTCTATATTTTCTAAGTACTTTGATTTTTCTTTTAGGACTTTTTACCCTCTTTTTTGACTTTTTATTATTTTTTCATTTTTCAAATATGGGAAAACAACTTGTAGAAAGAAAGGTATGTACATATTTACAAGACTATCAAATTTAATTCAAAATTTTATGAACCCTATTATTATAGGACCCTAATAGTGGCTCCACATGGGGATGACATTTCCTGGTGAAATATCAAGAACTCTGAGACTAGTAGCCTTTGAAATTTAACTGTGCTGACCTTGTAAATGTCTCTTGATATCTGCAACTTATTCATACTTATGATATTTACCTCTCAAAGCTTAGGCCCTTCTCTCTGGGCTTCAACTTTGCTAAGGAAACATCCAATCCAATCTAAAATTTGCAATGTATATGAACAATGATCAAAGTGAATAAAAACTAACTATTGGTTAACTCGGGGGAGTAGTAGTGCTTCAGCATTATGCCATTAAATAGTCCTTCTTGCAAATCTGTTCCATCCAATTCTTTTAGAAAGAAAGCATTATTACCTCTATATCCATAAATTACATAAGGTCCTTTCCATAAAAAAATCAAATTTTCCATGTTTTCCTTCGTATTCTCTTCTAGAATCCCATTTTAACACTTTATCTCCTATGTAAAAATCATCCTCTTTAGACTTTTTATCATAGATTTTCTTGATATTATCCTGAATGAATTGAGATTTGATATAAAATTCTTCCCTTGTTTATTGCAAGTGAATAGTTTGATTTATCCTTCTTTGGATGTCATTTGTTTCAACCTATAATTCTTGGATAATTTTCATCACTGGTACACCTAAGGAGGATGGAAAGACAACATCCATTCCATAAACAAGCTGGTAAGGTGAAGTACTAATGGATTTTTTAGTAGTAAGTCTATCTGCCCATAAGGCATTGACTAACTTCTTATTCCAAGTCTTTTTATTATCTTCAAGTAACTTTTTGATGATATTTACAAGGCTTTTGTTTGAGGATTCGGCTAGACCATTACCCTGGGGGTAATATGCAGTAGAGTGGCCTAGGGTAATATGGTATTTGTGGAAAAAGTCAATTATTTTCTTGGATTTGAATATTGCTGCATTATCAGTAATTATCTTTTGGGGACATCCAATTCTTAAAAGAATGTTGTTTTCTAGGAAAGAAAAAATGACAGTATCTGTGGATGTCTGGAGGGTATGGCTTCAATCCACTCGGTAAAATAATATGTGGCTGTCAAAATCCACTTATGTTGGCCTGAAGAGGGGGGTGAATTTCACCAATGAAGTCTAAACCCCATTGTTGAAATGGAATTTCAGTTGAAATAGGCTTTAAAGGGAGGGGTAATAATTTCTTCTTACCCTAAAAAATTTGGCATTTATGACATGAAGTAACATATTTTTTGACATCAGCAAACAAGGTAGGCCAGTAAAAACCAGTTCTCAGGATATTGTTTGCAGCATTGTTCCAGTATAAATGTCCTCCACAGTCACCTACATGAAATTCTGCAAGTATTTTGTCAGCTTCTTCCTTTAGTAAAAAATTTATTAAAATTCCACTATGATCTCTCCAAAAATGTACATTCTCTAAGATACAAAATCTTACAACTTTAAGTTTTAAAAATCTAGATTTGGTTCTTGACAATCCAAGAGGATCTTGTAAGTTTTGTAATACAAATATAATATATGTATACCAAGGTGAGTCTAAAAAGGCTTCACTGATCGATGGAGTTGCCATCTCTTCATGATCATCTACTTGAGCAATAAAAATTATATCTATGGCGTTACAATTGGATTCAGCCATAAGTCTGGCTAATCCTTGACCTTTGATGAGTTTTGTGGGTTTTATCTCTAGTCATATTCTAAGATAGTGGCAATCCACTTACCTCTTCTTCCATCAAGAATATCCTGAGTAAGAATGTCTTTAACTACAGAATTTGGGACATAGGAAATAATGTGTGAGTAGAGAATATAAACTCTGAAGTCTTTAATAGCCTTTACCAAATATAGAGCTTGTTTTTCCATAATGTTGTACTTCAAAGGGGCATCTCTAAGGGCCCTGCTGAAAAAATTTATGGATTGTTCAAATCCTTGGTCATTTTTATGTAGTAAAACTGCAACAATGGTATGTTCTGAAGCAAATGAAAAAATCATGAAGTCTTTCTTAAAATCAGGACTTATTAGGACTGGAGTTTTCATTAAGGCTTGTTTGATAGAGTCAAATGATTATTTAGCCTCAACATTCCATCTAAGAACTGAATATTTTTTGAGCATGTTATTCAATTTTCTAATTATCTCAGCTAAGTTAGATATGAATCTTCTTAAAAAATTTATCTTACGTAAAAAGGCTTGTAATTCTTTGATGTTTCTTGGTGGGCTGAAGTTCAGAATTTCTTCTATCCTCGCAGGATCTATTCTAATTCCTTCTTTTGAAATTATGTGTCCAAGTAACTTACCTTCTTCTAATCCAAATAGACTTTTCTTAGGATTTAAAGAGATGCCATATTTCCTATATTTAATAAAAACTTGTCTCAAATGATCCAAGTGTTCATTATCTATTTTGGAAAACACAGTAATGTCATCTAAGTAAATTACTAAGAACTCATGTATTTCCTTTGAAAAAGTTATTTCCATAGCCCTTTGAAAGGTTGCTCCTGCATTCATTAGAACAAAAGGCATTTTTACAAACATAAAAGTGCCCCAAGGAGTAGTAAATGTTGTTTTAGCTTGGTCTTCTTCTTAGACTAGGATCTAGTTGTATCATGAAAAACCATCTAACAGTGAAATCCTTGAAGAAGCCACTACCCTTTGTAATATGTGGTCCATTTTAGGTAAAGGGTAATTATCCTTTAAGGATACTTTGTTAAGATTTCTAAAGTCAACACACAATCTAATTTCTCATGTTTTCTTTCTCGTTGGGACTAAGTTGGAAACCCAATCAGAATATCTGATTGGTGCAATGATATGGGCATCATACATTCTTTTAACTTCTTTTTCAATCAAAGGTAATAGCACAGGGTTAATCCTTCTCAACTTTTGTTTGAATGGCTTTTGATCTTCTTCAACTGGAATTTTATGTTCGATTATGTTTGTATCATAAGATTTATCCTTTTCTAGTTGAGGTAAAATTTTGGACAGTTTGATTATTTTTGGTTTTAACTCTGTACCAATGTTAAATTCTTCTATGTCAAATCTTACTAGCTCCATTTTTGGTTTCTAGCTACATCATTGGAGTCAAAAAGATCTTCTAAGGGGTTTAAACCTTTAGGTAAAAAATTATCCTTAAGATTCAATATCTCTGATTCATCTTCAATAATTTCTTCAATCTCTACTTTATCTAAGCTATCTATATCAGCTTGACTAAATCTAGTAGGTTTATCAAACTTTATTCTATTTACATCTAAGTTATTTAAATCTATTTCACAATCCAAATCATGATTTATCGTACAATCTGTATCTATATTACAATTCTTAAATTCCCCTTCATTGTTCATAAACTTGTAAATATGTTCATCCTAAGAAAAAATCTACCAATACTTAAGATTATCTGGAATTATTGGCCTATGTTTGACTTCAGAAATATATCTATGATTAGGTTGGATTGGTAAATTGCATGTACTAGCAAAATTTGCAAGACAGTGAGCTTGTATATTTTTTTTCTAGGTATAGCAACAAATTTACATTCCAATAAATCATCAGTTAAATCTATGACATTGTCTCTATATCTTCTTAGTCTAGGATTATAAATAGAATAAACTCCATTTACTTGTTTTATGATCAAATCTTAATCTCCCATGATTAAAATTATTTTTCCTCCTGAGTTCCTAATGATTTGGAGTCCTAGGATGAGGGCTTCATACTCAGCCATATTGTTTGTACATTTGAAATTGAGTCTGAAAGCATGAACTTCAGAATGATTAGTCTCCATATTTGTTATCCAGACTCCTTATCTTGCTCCTAACTTATTCACTGAACCATCAAAGTCCAAATTCCATAGAGATTCATGAAAAATATTATCATTGTTTGATGCTCTCTAGTTCAGTTTGAATTTCATTTGTTTCAGAGTTACATAGTATAAAATAATCGAGGTCAGTTGGTGTAGAGTAAATTGGGTATTTTATAGATCTTTCAGCTCTACTGACCATGTACTTCATCAATGTTTCCCTATATAACTTTTTAGGCTGGCCAAAAACTGATATAGTAGCATAAGACATATCCAATTGTAGAGATCCCTGTAACTTTGCTCCCCATGAGTGAGAAAATAACATTCCATATTTTGGTGGGATATCAGCTACTACAATGTCCATTAATATACTCTTACCAGGGTATTGAACTAGTGTTACACACAAATATTTGATTAAACCTAGGCATTTAACTTTACTTGAATCAAAAGAAAATAAATCTTTGTATGGCCTTGTAATTTCTAGATTCAGAGTTTCCATGATGGCTTTGGGCATTAGATTATGGGAAGCTCCTGAATCTAACATTGTGTTATGTAGAATTTGAACATGAATGGTGAGACTGATATAAAATGCTGGAACTGCACCATCTACATGTTTTCCATTCACATCTGGGCCAAAAATCAACTCTGGTTGGTCATCATTTAGATTTATGGAGTCTTCTCCATCATTCATATTTAATGTTTCAGTTATGGTTGATTTATACAAGTCATTTTTTACCAATTCAGTCAAAGGAATTGGTATTTTAAGCTTTGCAATTTCTGATTGTATGTTGAATGTAGGTTGAGTTTTACTGATTTGAATCAATTCTTCTTTGGTAATTTAGTCTGTGTTGGTTTGTCTTGTTTTTATACAGTTGTTTTTTTCATTTTCAAGTGTTATGGGATTCTCTGTTTGTGTTTCTTGTGTTTTACTACTTCTAACTTTCTTTTCAGGGGTTTTTTATGAAGCAGTAAATGTTCTTTCAGACTTAGAATTTTCAGCAAATGTTTTTGAAGTAACAGTTTTTGGGTCTACTGTTTTAGTATCAGTAGAAGGTTTTTTAGGATCTAAATTTGTTAGTTTTACAGAATTAAAATCTTTAGCAACAGTAGATTTTTGTGAATCTTTTGAATCTTGAGAAACTTCATCAGTAATATCAACAATTTTAGGGCTTGATGCTTTCTTAGGACTAGAAATGTTTTGGGAAGAATTTGAATTTTTCTTATTTTCCCTTAGGAGAATTTGTAGAACCTTTGTTTTGGGAGCTTCTACTATTTTCTGATTCTGAGTTTGGGAAGATTTCTTGGTAGAAGACTCATTGTTTTTCTTCTTTCTAAGGTTATATTGACTGTGTATTTCATTTATTGCATAATCATAACCTTGTTTATAATCAAAGGATTCACTAGAATCTAATTTGAGTTGTTGGAGTTCAAATAATTCCTAATCTTCCTGAGTTAGGAAAATGGTATTATTGTCATCTATTCCCATTATATTAATTGTATCCTCATCCTCATTATTATTCTGAGAACTTTTAGCATAGTTCTCTTGGAATGGTGGCCTTATTGTTTGGTCTGGAGCTGTTTCTTTTGCTTTTCCAGAATTAATGTTTTTTCTAAAATTGGGATTTCTGATTTGTTGTTGGTTATCCCACTGAGGTCTTTTCTCTATATTATCTAGTCTATCAATCACTCTTTCTAAGGTTTTAGCTATCACGGCCATTTTTGTGTCTGAATTGGCATTTTTTTATTTAATGGTCACTCTTATTTCATTTCTGAGTCTATCTTTTCTGGCTAAAATGTTCACTTCTACACTAACTGCATCTGTTTGCATTTTTTTATGTGTCTGCATTTCTTTCCCTTAATTGATAAGCCATATCTATATCAAATCCATCAGAGAATTTGAGAAGAACTGAATAAGGAGTAGGTTTAAGATTTGCAGGGATAGAATTATAGACATTATTATATCTAGTGCAGTAATCTTGGACTGACTCATTTGGAGCTCTTTTTAAGGAATCAAATTCAGAAAAAAATTAGAGGGGGTTCTTTTTCTTTTCCCATTTATTTAAAAACAAAGTAAAAAAGACATCTAAATCAGTTACACTACCAGCAGCTAAACTTTAAGCAACTTCTTAACTGCTCCTATTAAAGTTTGTGCAAACAATATCTTTTGAACATTTGAATCATTAATTTCATAAATTTCAAAGAAGTCTGTCATCTTAGTAATATGTTGCTAAGCAGTATATTGGGTAGTGCCATCAAACAGTGGTGTTTTATTTTGATAGTCTTGTGGCATGTCATGAAGCTGTTGTGGTAAGACAAGGGGAGCATATCTAGCAGTCATAGCTTGAAGCTTAGCTTAGCTAGGAGGTAAGGAAGAACTGCTTGGAGCTGCGTTGGAAATGATAGTAGATGAACTAAAGATTGTATTTGAAGTGCTGGGAAATGAGGATGATATATTTAATAAATCAAATGGTGAACTGATGGATATAGTGGATGAAGTGATTGGTGGAAATAATACTCTAGGTTGTAGAGGTAGCTTAGGAATAAATGAGTCTGTAGATGAGCTGGTAGTAAAATTTATGAATGATGTAACAGCATACAGAGAAGAATCTCTAGCTGGTATTATTGTGGTGTATAATTGAGAAAATGGAGGTCTATTTGCATAAATAAAAAATTGAGCTAATTCAATAACTTCTTCAATATCCTTTAGAATAGTAACATTAATTTCTTCAATTTTAGTCTAATATTCAGCTTTCTTAGATTTAGAACTTACTGCAATAGATTTTTGTTTTGCATTCAAAAATGAAATAAAATCAGGGTCTAAAACAGCAGTTTTCAAATCACTTTCAGATTTACTTTTAAATAAGGAATGCTCAAATTTCAAATCAAAATCAATATCTTGCAGACTTACTAACTCTCTTGGTAATGAATTGACTCTCATTAATGAGATTTCAGCCTCTAAGTTTTTTATTTGTTTTTTCGTTTTACCAATTCGGTCTGGGTTATCTACTATAACAGCAGGCTTAAGATCCAGGTTAGACCTAGTATAGTAGGTTTTCCTAGAAGCCAGAATTACAATTTTTCAATACCCACAACCTATAAAAGAAATATTAAAGTAAAAATATGAATTAAATGATTCCTTTAAGACTAATTTTATGACTGAGGATTGGTTATGTTCCCCATAATGGTCGTCAGTAATGTTATCACTCTAGTAAATTTTTAAGTTGTGGGATTTTGGTTTTTAGTCAAAGAATACTAGAGGTAACCACAAACCTACTTCAAACTCTAGGATCTAGCCTTCCTAGGGTTCAGAGAGGGCTCTCTCTTTCAAGTTTAACTTTGTTTTAATTTTTGAATATTAGGCTAGTTATGAAAGTGCAATTTTGGTTTGGTTTTGTTGGATTTGGTGGGAAAAATTCACTTGGAGGGATAGATAGAGGGAAATATACTTATCCATTGGGCTATGGAGTCTAAGTCAAGCTAGCAGAACTGGGATCAAGGCCTAAAAGGTCAAATGTCTTCAGGGCAAGATAGATAACCCTTGAAGATCTTGGAAAATTGGTTTTGTGAGGTGGTATGATCGGCATAAAGGGCACTTAAGGATCCTTTCATCCTAAAAAGGGAAGTAGCAGATAGATTTCAAATGGGAGAGGGAGAAATTAAGGGTTCCCTACACCGGAAAACAGAAGAAAACAAAGAAATGATAACTAGTTAAAAACAGGGTGCTATTAACATGTCCTGTAGTAATAGTCTTAGTTATACATTCAAATTTAGAATTAAAACACAGATGTAAGCATGTAACAAAGAAGAATAACATTGGCAAGTTTTAGAGAGTACTTTACTCCAGATAGCTTATCACAGGGATCCTAAAGTATGATTCCAAATAGTTGATCCAGTCTGCTACTCAAAATTGAAAACCAAAGCCTTCAAGTCAACAAAATATCTATAGTAATCTCTAGTAATTTTATTCCACACAAAATACTTCAAAAGAGTGAAGTATTTATACATAATGTTTTACAAAATATCCTAGATGACTTCTAGGAATTAACTTAGGAAAAGAAAATATCTTACAATAATAATAGTGATAGTTTCTTAACAAAACAGCAAGTTGTCCTATTTTATTCAAAAGAAATAGAAACTATTTTAGGATAAGAATCCATTGGCTGCCTATCTGTCCTCCTTGCTGGCTCTTAGATATTTTTTTGGAATCTAACCTGCCTTCACTGATACTCTTTAACCTTTAGTCAAACTGCTTTACTGCTGTAAAATCTGTTTTGACAGTGAAATCAGCAAACAAATTTTTTCTTTTTCATTTGTTTGTCTTTCATTCTACATAATAAATCAGTCAGTGCTTGCCAATCCTCATTTTTAGGAATTTGAATATTTTTTTTATTTCCTAAAATTCTCATCAGCTTCAGTATACCTAGCAAATGTGGGTTTGATGACAAATAGGTGTTTGATCTCATATTGAAAATAAAACAAATCTTCAAAAATTTTCAGTAACACCTTTCCTGTGGGGATGCCTTGACCTGTTGGCTTATTCACCTGTTCCTTGGCATATTCTCTATCTTCTTGTCATAATAATTTTGAGGCATTAACTTATCATTAATAACCATGTTATCAGGAAGTCCTTTTTGCCTTAAATTGGTGAACTTAACCATGAATCTAGTTATAGCAGTATTCATACCTTCACATTTTTCTTCAAGCTGCCTCATCAAATTTCTTTTGGTGGTGACTTTCCTAATTTTTAGGATAGTTGAAGTCTTGTCATTGATTTTTAGTTCTTCCAATTCCTGTCTATTCTTGTTGTTGAAGAAATTGATTAATCTTACAGCCTGTTCTGGTTTATCAGCCAAATCAGTTTGTGTCTTTTCGATTTCTACTTGGGTTGCCAATAATAACTCTCTTTGCTCAAAAATTACCTGAATTGAAGGCCATACATCATGGATGGCTTAAATTACATTATTCCATAGGTAATTTTTTATGTATGATATCTAATCCTTGAGAGTTAATTCTTTTTGTAACTTATTTACCTCTTCACTCAATCTATTGGCATTTTGTTCATGTATTTTAGCATTTATTTGAGTTGATTTATTTGTCTTCTCAAGATTTTCAATCATCTTTGTTAACCTGTTAACTTCATTTGTCTTCAAAGACATCTCTTCCATTGCTTTCACTAGTTGACTGCTTTCATATGTAGGTTGCAATGCTATTGTAGAGGATTCAGTAGTTGAAGTTTTTGAAGAAGTCACTGGCACTGTAGTGGCCAATGGTTCTTTGGGTGCCAACTTTTCTCCTAAAGTTGAAGGCACTGTTGCAGTGATGATTGGGATGACTGTAGGAATCACTGGTTATTTTACTGTCTCCTTTTCTTTGACAAGTTGGTCCATTTGTACTTCCATTTCCTTAATCTGAGCTGTTATTTGAAGAATTAAACTCATCATTTCATCTTTTTCTTTTTGTTCCTGTAAGACTTCCTTTGTCTGAGGATGCTCACTTTGAGGAAGTTTGAGTTGTTTCCTCAAGGCACCTATATCCTCATTTTTCTTCTTTACCAATGCTTCTGCTTCTTTGATGTTTGTAGGATCATATCCTACCTACAATACTAAATCTTATAAGGCTTTTATCCTTAGATCCTTTGCATATAATGAAGCTTTATCCATCTTCATTTGATCTTGTATATTAGAGATGGTGTTTTGAAGCTTATGAGCACTCATAGCTTTTGTTGTAACTGTTGAATACAACATCTCTGAGGTTTGCCTATGAAACTCTATTTGATCTAATTCATGGATTTTGTCTGTAGCTACTTCCATATCAACTTTCTTATAGTCAGAAACTGTCTTTGGCACTGATACTGTGGGCTGTAATATTGACATAATCAATTTTTTACTTGGATAATCAAATGCTGATAGGAATCTATTTTGATTACCTGATTTTTGCTTTAAGAACTAAGAATATATTACAGTTTTGCTTTCCTCATTCTTCAACTTGATTTGCTTGTATTTCTCCTTAAT
Source organism: Pinus albicaulis (assembly GCA_034641835.2). Lineage (NCBI taxonomy): Eukaryota > Viridiplantae > Streptophyta > Pinopsida > Pinales > Pinaceae > Pinus > Pinus albicaulis. Next base: position 51,968,765 of record CM076574.1, on the reverse strand, counting down.
ATCCAAATCCTTTTCCTCAGTTGAATGTGAGAAATAAGCCTCCATACTTTTTTTCCTTTCCATCATCTGTGTATCTTCATTATTTAGTTGTTCTTCATTCTGATTTGGCTCACTGATAACTACAGTAGCTACATTTCTCTCTGGAAAATCAGTGTTGGTATTCAAGGGCTCTGTTTCTTCAACATCTATTGTCACTTTACCTTTAGCTGTTGTATCTAATTTTGGCCTCTTTTTGAAAATGATTTTAAACTTTGTTTATGTGGTAGTCTCTACAGTATAAGCTCCCTCTTCTTTGATTCTCTTAGTGGATGTCTCTGGCTGTTTGGAAATTTCCAAAGTGTAACTATATTCCTTTGGTTTACTGCCTCTGTTAAAGTGTTTTCAACCCACTCAATTTGATTAGAAAACTTCTCTATTTCTGGTTTTGATTCATGGATAAAGGGTGTCAATTTACATTTTACCCTTAGTTTACTTAAGTTCCCTTGTGGATCATAGTTCCAAGGGAAACTTTCTTCCAATTTATATTCCAGTAGTTGATTTTTTGCTTCCTTTTCTGCATCTCTGTGATTACATATGAATGGCGCAATTTCATTTTTAAGTTTGAATTGGGTCTTCTTCTTGGCTGTCATGAAGTTAATAGAATTAGAATTTAGGATCTGCCTGATGTACTCCAAGGCAAAGATACTCATTGATGGATGTTTGGGTAACTTGTAAGGCAACAAGTTTGACCCAAAAACTCTAATTTCAGTGAATTTCTCATACAAATACCAGTCACCAACTTTGTTTTGTTCTGATAACTGCAATATTTTCTTCATTTCCTCACTTATTATAGGCTGCTCTATTTTGGTCAACATGGTGGTCACTAGATGTAAAAACAACTCTGCAAACTCTAAATAACTGAAATTTGTGCCTTCTTTTCTGAGTATGGATGTCCAAAAAATTATAGATAGAGGTTTTCCTTCTATATCCAAATTTTGAAATGAAATTGGAAAGTTATCTGATTGGAAGAAAAGAAACATGTGGAAAAGATAGGAGGTATATCTAAATACTCCTTCCAGCTGTAAATTAGTCAATTGATAGTGAATACTATCAGCAATGAAACTAGTATAGTCAAAGATAATGGAAGGTGGTTGACGTGGAGAAAATGTGGACAAGAATCCCAAGATAGACTCATCAGTGTGCTCATCAGTGAAATACCCAAAGATGAAGGAAAGCATGGAGATTACATGCCTTGAACCTTCAAGGAATTTAGCAGTTGAATATGGAGGATTTAACTTGGGAATTTCAACATGCAGGGGCATAAAATTCTGAAAATTTATGAACCTTTTAGGAAAATCTAAGCCAATGTATACCTTAGTGAGGGCCTCAATAGACAAAGGGACTACTTGGGGGTGTGGTTGAAGCTGCAACATTTGGTTTATTGACTCTGCAGTGATGGGAAATAGGACTTATTTACTGGCATTCACAATAGCTCTTTGTTCAGGAATATAGTACTGGTGACATAATCTAATAATTTCTTGACAAGGGTGAGTCAGAGGGACTACATATTTGGGCAGATTGGATTCCCAAATATGAACTTCTTCATGATCATCTAAAGACTTCTCAAAACACCAGTTATGTATATCTAACAGATTGAATTCAACTATGGGATCAGCTATTTTGTAGTCAATATCAGCTAGGGGAATGTGTTCAATATCAAAAACTGGAGGTTGTAATGGATTGACCACAATTGTAGTATTTGGAGTCATGGCAGGAGAAAGTTTAGGAGCTTTAGAACCTTCAGGCTTGCTTACACTATGTTTTTTAGGCATATTTATTTGCTTCTACAAGTTTAAATAGTTTGCAGAGGAAATTTTACTATAGCAGAGGCTTGATTGGGAAAATTTAGCAAAATAGAGTCTCTTTTTGGATTTTATGCCCTATTAGATTTGTCAAAGAAGTTTTGAGGCTTAAAAACTAGTCTAAAATAGAAAACAGGGGTTTTCTGAGTTTTTTGACTGAGAAATGGGGCTAAAACTCTATTGAAAAGGATTACAAAGGGTTTCGGGATACTTGTAAAGGTTTTCTGGCCTTTTAGAGCTTGAAATGGATTATTAAATTGTGAAAAATCGATAAATTTACTTGAAAAACCGCGCAGCAGACAAACGGGGTTTCTGGGAAATTTTTGGCAGAGTTTGGCTTGTTTATGGTACTTTTGGGCAATTTAATTACTCAATTTCTTTTCTTAAAATGTTTTTCTTTCTTTAAAAATGGTTTTCCAACTTGATTGCAGGTTCAATTCTGAGAAAAATACTTGTTTTAATGCAGGTATCGGCTTTGAAAGGGTATTTATAGTTTATGATCGAATTGATGGTTTCAGCAGTTTATCTAGAGCAAGGCGCAGCTCCTCAACAGTCTTCACGGGTGTACTTTGGTAAATTTCGGAGTTTCAGGGCATAAAACTGGCAACCAAGGGTTTTAACAGAGTTTTATACAGTCAGGAGAAGTAATGCAGAGGTTAAGCGCGCGAGATAAATGAATAAAGGTTTAACCAAATGTTTTATCAAAACATATTGATTTGCATTGAATGTAGGTCTTGTCCAGTAGGAGGCGGTTTCGGAATGTGAAGGTGTTTAAAATCGGCGGTTATCGCGTAGGCTTCAGGTGGTAAGTGGTTTTAACCTCAATGAACGTGATCGAATGAGGGAAGGCCACATGGAGGAGTGAGGAATGGGTGAAACCACCCATTTCGCGTGGTTATGGCATTTGGGCTATCCTACATATTTTCTATGTGATATCGTCCTCTGACCGTCAGATCTAGGAGTTTAATGCAAAAGGCTGAGATCGTTTCTGGAGTTGCATTGAAATGGAAAGGTGGGACTGGGATTGGTTATATGCAGCGGAAGGGTTAAAATACGTTTAAACCTTTATAATATAGCCGAGGGGTAAAGGTATAAAACATATATGAAATGTTTTAATCATGGTATAGGCGGGGATTAATATTTTTATTTAAAACCTTTGTGACATGTTTTAAATGTTATGTTCGAGCACAATAATATATATTATATAGTTTTTCGACTTTCATAGTTTTCAAACCATAGGGGCGGGATATTTCAATAACGATAGTTTTAGACCAAAGGGTTTATAATTTGGGGTTTTTATTTGCGCACATGGGATAATAGACTTTGGGCTAGATGTTATAATAGTGGGTTTTTTTGGGGTATTTAAATATAAGGAAATTAATAACTTCGGGAGGGTATTTCTTAGGGATTTAATAAAAGTATGTTAAAGGCTAATATGAAAGGGTAGTGTAATAAAAACAAATTACATATTATCTCTAAGTATAGTATAAAATCAAGCATTGCTCATCTTTATATTTATTTCACTAATACTTAGGATAAATGTGATTTTGAGGGTTTCTATGAATGCTTTTGAAGGGATGAAGTTAATTATTTTAGGATTACAATTTTACTAAGTAAGAATGTGTTTTTACTTAGGAAAAAGGGGTTTTAATGTATGAATTAAGGGTAAATGATGTAAATGTGGGTTTAACATAAGAACTCAATATTTTTAACGAACCAGTCATCTAGCCTTAGGTATGGTCCCAACAAAAGTCAGAGAAATTCTCTGAGCCTTTTTGACTGATAGTTTAGAATAATAAATACTCATAGGGGAGGGTGAATTAGTGATTTTTCCCGATGATGTTTTATTACATGATTTCCCAACTTCTTTCTACCTACCCAACTTTATTTCTAACATTTTTTCTTCATTTTGCAGGTGCATTTAGGCTGGCAACCTTAAAACATTTTCTTTCAAAGCACAAAACTATCTAAATATACCTTATTTCATCTTAGGGCTCATATTAAACTATTGAGCTCCTGATTATTCTCTACCTATCTAATGATTTTTCAAGTTTAAATTGTTTGAAAAATCTTTATTTTATATCTAAAACATGAAATTGAAAGCATGAAAAGTTAAGATTAAACTGTTTAACTGATCATGGATTATGGGATATATTGACACTCTGCACATAATCATTATTCTTGCAGTAAAAAGTAAAAGTAGTGGCATTTGGACTTGTTCACTTTCAGGTCTTATTTATATCTTTTTCTTTTGGGGTCTATATTTTCTAAGTCCTTTGATTTTTCTTTTAGGACTTTTTACCCTCTTTTTTGACTTTTTATTATTTTTTCATTTTTAAAATATGGGAAAACAACTTTCAGAAAGCAAGGTATGTAAATATTTACAAGACTATCAAAGTCAATTCAAAATTTTATGAACCCTATTATTATAGAACCCTAACATTGTTTACAATTTTCACTTATTATTTTATCAATTGAGTCTTGACTCTCTTTTTTTATGTTAATTTGAATTAGTTTTGTAGAGTTTTCTTGTAAATTAAGTAGAATCAGTTTTATATCCATATTTCCTTTCTTTATATTTACAATCTTTGATCACTATTGTGTTACTTCATGTTGTTTACAATTTTCACTTATTATTTTATCAATTGAGTCAACTCTTTTTTTTATGTAATTTGAATTAGTTTTGTAGAGTTTTTTTTGTAAATTAAGTAGAATCAGTTTTATATCCATATTTCCTTTCTTTAGATTTACAATCTTTGATCACCATTGTGTTAATTAATGTTGTTTATAATGTTTACTTATTATTTTATCAATTGAGTCAACTCTTTGTTTTTATGTTAATTTGAATTAGTTTTGTAGAGTTTTTTTTGTAAATTAAGTAGAATCGATTTTATGTCCATCTTTCCTTTCTTTAGCTTTACAATATTTGATCACTATTGATTTTATTTATATTTTGAATACTTTTCCACGAAAGTCCTATTTGATAATTTTACATATGGTATTGTGAGAATTTTACATATGGTATTGTGAAAAGTACGCCTACACACTGAGGCCAGTAGATTCATAGTTTACATATGGTATTGTGCAAAGTATGCCTACACACTTAAGGTTAATGATAAGAGTGACATATATAGTTTTGGAGTGGTGATCTTGGAGCTCATGACTAGCAAGAGGCTAGTAGATTTAGAGTTTGGAGAGAGAAAATATCTTATGAAGTGGGTGTGTAGTATAATAGAGAAAAAAGAATGGATGTTAAGAAGTGTTGGATCCCAAGCTTGTGGTTTGCTTCAAGAAGGAAATGGTCATGGTTATGGAAGTAGGACTCCTATGCACAAGATCCATATCCATCAACAGCCCATCAATGAGGAGGGTCATATATATGTTGGAGGTGGTATATATGCTGCATAAGGAAAATTTGCGATAGAAGGTCAAGCCAACTCTGAAGGATGGAAAAATGTCTCATTATTACAAGCAATATACAACATGCAATTAATATGCATGATGGTAGTTGCATTTGGCCTAGACTTTTGTTCTTTACATGGCCTCTGAATTTAGTGCAACTTTGTAGCTTCTAAGTTTGCTTAGAGTTTTTTCATGTATAGTCTTTAGAATCTAAGGTATCATTTACATGAGTAGACTAGCTAGAGGCGCAATATGCACATGGAACTCTAAGTTACTTTGCTGCAGAATTCTAAAAGATCTTCCTTTTGAGTTAATGAGTTGTAGAATTTCAGATAAATCTGAGTTACTCTGCTATCGCATTCTAAAAGATCTTCCTTTTGAGTTAATAAGTTGTAGAAGTTCAGCTAAGAGTTTTCTCCCTGTCAAACACCATTAATTTTAGTAAAAATACAAATATAATTCATTTTAAGGTTGATATCATAACATGAAAGGCATCCAATGGTAAATTTTGGTTGAAAAAAAAATTTAATATAAAAGACTATAAGATTTTGAAAGGGAGACAATTCAATATTGAAAAAGAGCACCTTTCAATATTGAAAAAGAGCACTTTTTTAATTAAATATTTGCTATTGGAACTTGGAATTTGATTAAGTGGTTTTTCTTTATATTCTAACTTTTAGTAACATTTTGTTTACTAATTTTTATATTTAGTGATATTATATATCTCATGATTGAATTTATGCCTTAAGGCATTTCCTTTGCAACATTTGGTGCAATTGCTAGTTAAAATCATATGGTCTTTCAGATATAAATTGCGTAGGAGTTTTCCCAGGTGGACACTCCACCCATCATCAAGGACCATAAAGCTAATATATGGCAAGATTGTGAGCTAATCAAGTCTATAAATAGCTATAAATCTACTACAAGGATGAAAATTATTAAATTAAAAATTAACGGTGAGAAGACGAGGGATAATATAAAATATTATTAAAAGAATATTCATTGAAATCAATGGTCAAATGCAAACTTAATAAGGATAAAATTAATATATTTATTTATTATTTTTTTAATTATAAATACTAGTTATTTATAGATTTGATCAGCTCACACACTTGACATTTAACATCTATTAGCTTTATGGTCCCCAAAACTTCGGACTGGGAAAACTCCTACATAGTTTATAGTGTGGAGTGTCCACCTGAAATGTGGACTTGGGAAAACTCCTACATAGTTTATATCGGAAAGCTTAAAACAATATGAATGGTTGTGGAAATCTCCACACTCAAATTTTTAAAACATGTAAGATTAATAAAAAATAACTAATATTAATGTAGGGTAGTTAAATTTGACCATCAAAATTTACATAGTAATAAATTTACAAAATATGTGTCAGGGTCCATTTTCTATATATATATATGACTTTAACAATAATTATAAATTATATATATGAAAGTAATCAATTTATGTATTCAAAAGGTATTTAAATGACAAGAAATCACAATCTTGCTAGAAATTTTATCGTTAGATTCATGCCAAAAAGTCAGTTTCTCTATTAGTTAGACTAAGCAGAATTAAATTTAAGATAATAATTAATTTATATCAAGCTTAACTTCCAACAATTAAAAAATAATAAATAAATAATTATTATATTTGTTTTTCAAAAATTTCAACATACATTACTATTATTATATTATAATTTATACTAATTTATAAAAATAATATTTAGCAAACAAAACACTAACACTTAAGTATATTTGAGACATGAAATAAAAACTAAAATCATATTATTTTTAAAACCAGCCTAGATCCATCTTAACTCTAGATCTACCAAGCGCCTAGAGATCAAATCTCTTAAGATACAAATATTTTTTTAAATGAAAAGAGAGTTGATCACTCTCGGCGCTTGATAGATCTATGGTTAAAATAGATTTAGGTTGGTATATATTAAATATGTGCTACTTCATATTATAATTGTTAACACATTTAACATAACTAGATGTCATGCATGTAATTTGCTTGTATTATATAGTTCAATGTTGAATGATTAATTTCTCTACTGTTGTTGTGAATGAAGTTGTGCCCTTCATTTGTTAACAAACACTCATTTTACTGGTATGTCTCGCTTTCTTTTTTTTCAGAGGGAGAAAAAACTCGAGTTTATATTTTGTACCAGTACAACTCTAAAAATCAGCTTGAAAACATACAATCCATGTGTATACATAATCTTTACACATAATATTAAAACTGTTCAAAATATACCTACATCACCTTAGTATTTTCCGAAAAGCAACTGTCATTTTTACCTAAACAGCATTACCCATGTGTGTCCATGAAAAGGCAAAATTCAGATATATCAGGTGTCTACAGGAGGCTGACATGTCCAGCTATTGAGTCAAAATAGAAACAGTGAATATTTAGTGGATCAGTCTGGAATATATATTTGCCATCCCTGCAAAATCTGGGCTTATCCCCAGTGTCATGAAAAAATTCAAAAACTCAAAAAAAAAGTTACCACTCCAGAGGCCCCGACCCCGGATGTATCTGACAAAGTATAGTGCATAACTCCAAATATGCCCTCCAAGCCTTTCTTCGATAGTCGATCTACAGTAGTGTTTTTATCCCGGTATATGTGTGTGTAGCTAATAGTGGAGAAAGACCGACCAAGCTCATAGATCCTTTCCAACCAATAAGTGAGGTTCCCTAGTTCCAGAGTGTTATGATGGTTCATGTAGTCTATAAGTACTTTTGAGTCCCCAAAGACCCAAAGTTTGTCAATGTAGAGTTTTCTGGAAAACCAGAGAAGGCCCTAGAACGCTAACACCTCAGCCTTGGTGTTGGTTCCCATGCCACCAAACCAATGGATCTTGTAATGATAGGTAGGAGAGATCATGAGCCATGCACTGCATCCACATCATTGTTTTTTTTTCACCCCATCAAAGAAGCTCATTGGATAGTGCATCTCAAATTGTCTAAACCTGTGTGACAAGTCTTTTGGTGGCCCATCTATAATCTTTTGTCCCTTCCAGGTCTTCAGAATCTGTCATACTTCCCACCGTGGTGTAAATTTATGTTCTTCAAAAACCCCCCTTGTTTCTACAGCACCAAATCCTTCAGTGAGCTATGATGGGAATGTTCCTGAAGTTATATCCCTTTCTCGTCCACCACATGTAGCTTTCTTGGGCATTTGTGAATGTCGGATCCTCAAATATGAATTTTTTCCTCAGTTGATCCCAGATGGATCTGGAAAAATAGCACTGGCAAAAAAGATGTGAATTATCATCCTCGGAAATTTTTCACAAATAACAAAATCCTGGGCCACTCCAGCCATGTTTCCTAAGGTTCATCCAAGTCATATTTTTGTTCTTACTTACTAGCCAGCAAAAAAATGATGTGTTTAGTTTATGCCCTCAATTTCCAGATTTCCTTTATCCAGGTAGTATGTGTATTCTCCCCCTTCTGTGAAATCAGCATTTGGTAAGTGTCCTATAACCTTATCTTTTGTTCATGTATTCTACCTCCCCAAGTAATGTATAAATCTCGTGGAAAGTAATCCCTTCGTCAACACCCTCCATTCCTCCTCCAATTGCTCCATGGTTGAAATATCCTCAGCATCCATCCATTTTGGTGCGCCCTCCTGCCAGCCTTTTATAATATGTCCAAGATTAAAAAAAAAAAAAAAAAAAAAAAAAAAAATCCCCTTGTTCTGTAAAAAAAATTCCAGTTGTGCACTGGTGTGATTGATATCCAAATGACCCCTGATGCCACCATTTCCAATGATAATTTTCTTACCATTCCGAAATGTCCAATATAAATTTTTTCCATTATAGGCCAAATCTTCCTAAAGCCAACCTAGATGCATGACCACCCACGGTCCTTTTCCCAACCATTCACCAGTATGGTTTCTAAGTTTTGTGTTCCAATATATTTAAAAAGTATGATTTCTCTCCATATTCCAGGAGTATGAAGACACCTCCAAATCAACTTAATAAGAAGGGATTTTCCAAAGATATCAGTATCTTTGGATGCCCCACCCACCTAGCTCCTTTGGTTTCATGATTTGTTCCCACTTAATCAGATGTATCTTCCCATTGCCTGCAACCCCTCCCCATATGAAATTTTTCATCAGTGAGTTTATTTTGTGAATGATAGATTTAGGAATGAGAAAAATATGTGCCCAATAAATTGACAGTTGTTGTAAGACAGCTTCCACCAAAACCCAACTTTCCCCCCTTTGACAGCCGCCTCAAATACCATCTGTTGATTCTCCTCCTGTATTTTTCAATGATCCAAAACCAATTAGCCACCCTATACTTGGAAGGTTTTAATATGAAACCCAAATATGTTAAACCATCCTAAATGTAACCAGTCTTGAAATTAAAAATACCATCTGCAATATATTCTCTCACAACAATGTCCCTCTAGAAAAAAATAGACATGATTTAGCATCGTTGGCCTACATACCAGTAGCCTCACAAAAATTATGAAAAAATTTCTTTAGATTGATCCACATATACATAATAAGCATATCCAAAATCATCGTTGGCCCGGTATGTCTCGCTTTCTTATTGAACCCATTTTTTTATTTTACTAGTATGTCTCGCTTCAAATCTATTATTGGTTGCTTTACTTATTTTTCGTTGTTAATTAGTTTTTGTTTTATTCATATGTCTCGCTTCTAGTTTGTAGGAATTTATAAACACAATAATGTATTTCTGAACTCCCTTGATCTAACAATTAAATCTATTGTTAAATACACAATCCTTCTACTCAATTCTTTGTGGAAATTAAATCGCCAATTGCAAACATATGAAGAAAAATCAATCACACATAACAAGATGTTTTACCAGGAAAGCTTAAAGCTAAAAACCCCAACTATCATATATTATGTGTATCATGGAATCATGAAACAATCTCATACAAAGCTCAACTCATAGAACTCTTAGTACAATATACAATCGTCTCACATTGTCATACAAAAATTGGTTCAAACATGCACCAATTTACTGCCTCCACTACGCAATCCCTACTGAAGAAGATTCCTGAATGAATTCGATTTGATCTTTCCTTGCCTTGACTGTGCAATCCTCATTGGAAATTGCAATGTGTGTTTAGATGCATTGAATGCATCACTATAGTCACAACTGATAGTCAAACACACCCTTTCACCTATCTCTCCATTGGGTCTCCACTGGATCTAACATGCAAGTAGTTAACTATTGTATACTGTTGTATTTATTTAGTTGCAAGTAGGAGACTACTTGTGAATTAATTAAATAATTAATTCACTCATCTTTCACTAGCGTATCTTTAGTTACAACTAGCATAACTGAGTTTAACTCACTTAACTGAGTTAAACTAAATAACAACTCACATAACTACTCTTCCAACTCGGTTACAACTTTGTCACACACAGTTACAACGAAGTCCATCATGCATGAGTCACCAACCAACCTTGGAACTCGTAATTCCTTCAGCTAACTGGTTTTCCACATCAGTTAACTGAAATCAAGTGCTTCAAGAGAATAAGTTATTATTTATTGTCTGATTATTATTAATGGCTAATAATAATCAATATGCATTCTATTTTTAGATATGTGATCTATAAATATACTTCGCCCATGATCTAAAAATAGAAACTCATATAAAGATAGAATTTTCTCAACCATCTAGAATCAGCATCCTGCTAATTTTATAATATGCTCACCATTCTAAAAATAGACATACACCTAAAAATAGCCTGTGGGCCCCACCTAATGAAGGTGCTTAATTTTCACTAGGATCATCATCTTGTTGAATCTCAACACTCCCTCTCAACAAGAAAGGGATTATCCTTCACCCCAATCCTGTCTCTATGGTATTCGAAGTTGCTCCTGGTGAGCGCCTTCGTCAGAATATTTGCATCCTGATCTTTCGTAGGAATGTACTGAAGCAACATGATCTTTCGATGCACACAATATCTGATATGATGATACTGGATATCTATATGCTTAGATCTATCATGAAACACAAGATTAATCGAGAGCTTAATGCAACTCTGATTATCACAATGAATCACTGTAGGATCTAAATGAGAACCAAACAAACCAACCAGGATCTTCCTCATCCAGATAGCCTCACATGTAGCTTGACTTGCTACCATGTATTCTGCTTCCACTGAACTGAGTGCCACAGATCTTTGTTTCTTGTTGTACCAAGAAATAGTTGTAGATCCAATACTAAAAACCCCTCTTGATGTGCTCTTTATGTCTGTTGGGCTGCCTGCCCAATCTGCATTCGTGAAGCCATGCAACTTCACCTCATCCATCTGTCTGTACCATAAGCCATACTCAGATGTGCCCCTAAGATATCTCAGCACATGCTTTCCCACCTTCCAAAAGAGCTTGGTAGGCTTAACCAACGCTTGACTAAGCTGGTTCACCGCATAGCATATGTCCGGTCTTGTGTTAACTAAATAAATGAGAAAATCCACCAACTGTTGATATACAGTAGAATCCACTACCTCTGCTGATGTGGCATCCTCTTTCCTCCAATTTCTTGGAAGAGGAGTATCCATGGGTTTGCAGTCCTCCATGTGAAAATTACCAAGTATCTCCCTTGCATACTTGCCTTGAGACACAAACAATTCACCTTCTCGCTGCCATATTTCCAATCCAAGGAAATAATGAAGGAGACCCATATCCTTCATCTCGAACTCCTTTGCAAGATCCTCCTTGCATGAGTGTATCAGTTTCTCATCACCAGTCAGTATTAAATCATCAACATAAAGAAAAATGATTAAAAGCTTACCCTCCACCACATTATGGTATAGGTTTGCATCCGCCTCACTCTTCGTGAAGCCAAGTCCAGTGAAATAGTTGTCAATCCGAGTGTACCAAGCACGAGGTGCTTGCTTTAGCCCATACAGTGCTCTTTTGAGTCTGCACACATGTGACTCGCTGCTGAAGATCTCAAATCCTTCAGGCTACTCAATGTACACTTCTTCCTCAATTATCCCATTAAGGAACACATTCTTCACATCCATCTGATGAATGTGCCAACCCATCTGCGCTGAGAGAGAAAGGATGGTCCTTATGGAAGAATACCGAGCGACAGGTGCAAAGGTTTCTTCATAATCAATCCCCTTGATCTGTGAGAATCCTTTGGAAAAAAATATTTCCTTATACTTCTCAACACTCCCATCAGCAGCTTTCTTTACCTTGTAGATCCATCTTGAACCTACCATTGATTTATCAACTAGCCTTGGAACAATTTCCCAAGCACTATTTCTGATAATGGAGTCATACTCCTCCACCATTGCATCTACCCATGTGGCCTCCTCCACTGCTTCCTGAAAAGAAGATGGCTCTGTCACAATACATTTTCTCATGAGAGCCATGTATCCAGTGAATCGATCAAGAGACTGTCTCTTTCTATTTTGTGAAGAAGGGGCTCCTACGTTCTGTGTTGCATCAAGATTCAGCCTCTCAGCTTATGTGGTATGCCTTCTGCCAGTTTTGATGTTTGGCTCTATGTGAGTGGACTCCTCCACTCCATTTTCCTCCTCCTATGGCTGATCCACATCTCGAGGCTCATCTTTGGAAAAAAGTAGTTCCTCCTCTGCATGCAAGTGTAGCTCCCTCTCAAGCATAGCTCGTTCAGCACCCACGATCGTTCTGTTCTTCCTCTTCATGACCCCATTCTGCTGTGGGCTATGAGGGGCTATGAGTTCTCTTCAAATTCCTTCTTTGCTATAGAAGTCTCTGAATTCGTTCAAGATATATTCACCACCATTATCGCTCCACAGAGCCTTCACTTGCTTCCGCGACTCCTTCTCCACCAATGATTTAAACTCACGGAACTTTGAGAATGTTTGATCCTTCTTCTACATGAATAAGATCAAACATCTACGAGAATATTCATCAACAAAAATAATGTAATACCTGTGTTTTTCTGTTGAAGCAACCGAGAATGGCCCACACACATCTATGTGAACTCTCTCCAGGATCACTGAAGCACGGTTCTCCTTTTCATGAAAGGTGGTCTTCATAAACTTACCCATAGTACATCCCTTGCACCAATATATTTGCACAAGTGTACCCTTGGGAAGTCTAGTAGAAATCTGCTGCAAAATCTTCAGGGCGCTATGGTGAAGATGGCTCAATCTCTTGTGCCATAATTCACCCTCATCTCGGCTCACCACTTCTTCTTCTTTGCCCACCATTACAGCTCCATCTACCTCCAGCTTGTATATATTCTTAACTTGAATCCCTATCCACTTGGTTTGACCCATTTTTTTATGTCACAAGAAGGCTTTTCCATCGCTGAAAACAATGTCATAACCTCTGTCCTCCAACATCACGACTGAGACCAAGTTCTTCTTTAGACCTGGAACATGCATAACATCTTTCAACTGAAGTGGTTTACTTGACTCCCTCTCAAAAGTAATGGTAGAAATTCTAATTGCACTGTATCTTCCATCATCGCCCATCTATGTATGCATTTGGAGATCTTTCTCCTCCAAGTCGTTGAAAAGCTCCTTATCTCCCATCATGTGGAAGGAAGCACCACTATCAAGATACCACACTGATCCCATTGCGCTTGAAACCAAGCATGAGATCAAAGAGAAATCAAGTTCAAATTTCAAAGCAAGGGCCTCACCAGCTGCATCTCCAACAACCTTCTTGTTCTTCTTTTTTTGTGGGCAATTAGTGGCAAGATGCCCATGTTCGTGACAGTGAAAAAATTCACCTTGGACAAATCTAGCTTCTTGACTTTAGCCTCGGATTTTGAACGGGATTTCTTTGCCTTCCCTTTCCTTGATTTGGTAGCCAAAGCACAATCCTCTTCATCATCATGCTTTGATGAAGATCCATCCCTGGTATTCTGTCTTATCTCCTCTTGCACTAGATCAGACCAAAGTCGCTCCCAATATTATTAACACTGATCCGATACCATGTAGAAATTTATAAAAACAATAATGTATTTTCGGACTCCCCTGATCTAACAATTAAATCCACTTTTAAATTCATAATCCTTCTACTCAATTCTTTGTGGAAATTAAATCGCCAATTGCAAATATATGAAGAAAAATCAATCGCACATAACAAGATGTTTTACCAGGAAAGCTTAAATCTAAAAACCCCAACTATAATATATTATTTATATCATGGAATCATGAAACAATCTCATACAAATATCAGCTCATAGAGCTCTCAGTACAATATACAATCGTCTCACACTGTCATAAAAAATTGGTTTACACATGCACCAATTTACTGCCTCTGACAGCCTGCCTCCACTGCGCAATCCCTGCTAAAGAAGATCCCTGAATGAATTCGATCTTGCCTTGCCTTGACTGCGAAATCCCCATTGGAAACTCCAATGTGTGTGTAGATGCATTGAATGCATCACTATAGTCACAATTGATAGTCAAACACACCCTTTCACCTATCTCTCCACTGGGTCTCCACTGGATTTGACATGCAAGTAGTTAACTATTGTATTTCTTCAGTTGCAAGTAAGACACTACTTTTGAATTAATTAAATAATTAATTCACTCATCTTTCACTAGTGTATATTTAGTTACAACTAGCACAACTGAGTTTAAATCACTTAACCGAGTTAAACTAAATAACAACTCACATAACTACTCTTCCAACTCTGTTACAACTTTTTCACACTCAGCTACAACGAAGTCCATCATGCATGAGTCACCAACCAACCTTGGAACTTGTAATTCCTTCAGCTAACTGATTTTCCACATCAATTAACTGAAATCAAGTGCTTCAAGAGAATAAGTTATTATTTATTGTTTGATTATCATTAAGGGCTAATAATAATCGACATGCATTCTATTTTTAGATATGTGATCTATAAATAGACTTCACCCATGATCGAAAAATAGAAACTCATCTAAAGATAGAATTTTCTCAACCATCTAGAATCAGCATCCTGCTAATTTTAGAATATGCTTACCATTCTAATAATAGACATACACCTAAAAATAGCCTGCATGCCCCACCTAGTGAAGGTGCTTAATTTTCACTAGGATCATCATATTGTTGAATCTCAACAAGGTTTATTATGGCTTTGCTTATTTTTTTCAATGTTAATTATATTTCCAAATGTAATTCCATTATGGTTTAAAATTGTCACGTGTTGCCTTCAAATACTTGATGAACGAACTAATTTTGGTGATAAATTTTGGATTGGATTCTAAATTTCACAATATTAAATTTATTTGTCTCTTGTAGCTTGCTTGGTTATTCAATATTTGAAGTACATCATGCATTAGAAAAAAAAAATAGTTGGCATTAAATGATGCTCTACTCATACCAAGAGGGAATAAGCATCTTCTGGACTTCCTCTCCCACATATCCTAATCTTATAACCGAGCAAGAATGGCACCTCCACTCATTCCATAATAAGAAAGTCATAGTATCCTCATTGAACTTTGCTCATAATTTTCTCATATGAATTTTCCCCTCAAATAGGAATGTTATGCATTTTTCTTCCATAACTAAACTAAACTAAACTAAATTAAATTGACATGCTTGAGCTCCTTCTTAAGACCCATATTTCTAGGTTTTGGCATATTGTTTCCCTGAACATCTATGCTAGGTTCATTATTTTTTCCTTCCTTAAACCTAATAGAAGTCTATTTATTATGAGTTTTAAAACAATGCTTAGATCCCCTTAGCCTTTTGGCCATAAGACCTGAACTTGTAAATTATATGTAAAAATTACATTAAAAACTTCAGTTGTTTTACATTGTATTTTTTATTTTTTTTATAGTCAGTGGGTTCAATGGCTAAGAATTAGTGTTTATTCCTATGAGATTAAAAACTCAAATCAAGATAGTGTAGAGTATAGTAGTGATAATACTGTAAGTTCATAGACTGAAATGAAGAGAAATTCATAAACTCAAATCAAGAGAAGATAAAATATGGGTAGACTAATTTCTTCTACCACAAACAAATGGTCTCATATACCATAACTCAAATCAAGAGAAGGTAAAATATTGGTAGTCTAATCTCTTCTCCCACAAACAAAAGGTCTAATATACCATTTTATTGTACAAGTTAACCATCAACTTGAAAGTTTATTATTATTATTATATGAATAACCCTCTGAATTTTTAGTTTCACATATTACTCCCAATGAACATCCCTAGCTTCCAATATTTCAGAGATATATTGAGTAAATGTAGCATGAATTCCATTTTAAGTTGAAGCCTCTGTTTTGATGATATCAAATTTATTTTTTGGTTGACTTTGAAACATTTCATCATCACCCATGAATTTATTTTTTATGTGATGACCAAATAACACCTATAAATTTGAATAAGAATTATTTTTAATTTCCAATTCATTTGCTATATTATTGACATTTTGTGAGGATAGAACACATCTTCTCTCAGTTGTGCATTTTTCTTCTTTAAGTAGCTCCAAGAAAAGACCCTAGCATATTAGTTAATAACATCCAATCTTCAACTTCATGTAATTGTCCAAACAAAGTTCCTAAGATCAGAAGTCTCCCATATCTAGTTTAGGAGGAGACTTGAGTACTCGCTTCCATTTTTCACTTGAACAATTTGTTAGACATCACTCCTTATATACATTTTTGTCATCACAAGATCAATATTATGCACATGTATGAATAAAAATGTCTAGTAAAATAATTCAATATCATTTGGGTTATTGATATGATATATGAGAGGTAATATTAATTGCATTAATTTTGGAAACTGGGAGAGCATAGATTTCTTGTACCCCATTTTTATGGTGATTTAATACATCATATCTACATCAACTTGGATCTTTTTTAGATCAAGAATACCTTAATTGTCTAAGAAATTGGAAAATGTTCCTTCTGGATTTTTAACAGGATTGTTATTTTCGAGACATGTTGCAATAGCCACGTCAATCTACATGATTTTGTATCTGGCTTACCCCATATTCAGAATTTGTAATGAAGCATTCTTTTTCCCAGATGCCTTCATGGTTTTTTTGGGAAACTTTAATGTATGCATTGGTTGTGTAATGTTCAATAGCTTCTTTTCCATATTAAACCATGATGGCCTTCGAGCCAAGGTTTCCCAAGGAGGATTTTCAATCCTTCTCCTTTTTTGTCCATAAATTCAGTGACCATTCTTACTGACTTATTGAACCATCTTTGGTTTCAAATTTCTCATGAGGAAAAATCATTATGGCTCCTTGAGAAGGGTTTTGTGAATTTCGTTCTAGTAAGAAAATATGATATTGATCACTTATTTCTTGGAGCCTATCTTAACGATTGGAGGCATCAAGTGTCTTTTGTATAATCCAATTATGGATACATAGGGTATTATGTAAACGATATGGTATGCACGCTTTCACGATGTCATGAAACAACCCATTGTCATGAGGTCATTGAGACACATTCTATCTAGAATACTTTGGCATGTATTTTGTTTTTGTGATTTCCTTCTACTTAGTCCCTTTTTTTATTTTATTCTTGTTATCTTTGGTAATCTCACACTAATATTATGGCTTGTGCTTTTTACTCCCATGTGACCTATGTTTTGGTTTATTGTGAACATTAACAAAATGTATTTCTTTCTTTTGTTTTAAATACAAAATAGAGACACTTCGACTGCAAATTATGATGAAATCTAAAAATATATCTGGAAGGATAACAAAACAAAAATTATTATTATGTTATTTAAATGCAAATAAATCACTACATAAGGCTTGGGGGAACTTGTGCGCCCAATTGCATCTACAAATCTAGATTGACAGAATGTTGACGGTGTTGGAAATTCATCAACCAAGGGGGTCTTCTCGATGTGAAGTCCCAATTAGACCTCACACTATTTGGAATAGGATCCCCATCTGGGATATCAACCTAAATGCTATATATTCTTATAGATTTTCCTTGGCTAAAAATTTTAGCACAAGAGAGTAATGCATAATAAATATCGGATCAGCAAGTGAGTATGCCTTGTGAAATGTTCAGTTGCGGATAATATCAAGGTCCTTCTACCGAAAGAGAAGATAAAAGTGGTCCCTTTAAATACAAGTAATCCTACTAATCTAGAAAATTCACATCATCATATACATATAAATGAATCGTTGATCAACCAGTGAAATAGTTCACAAGGAATCAATGATTATTAAAGCAAATAAAACACACATTCAACAAGATAAGTACCAAATCCACCAAAATACTTCAATTTCCTTAGTACATATGAAAATAACATACATCGCAAACATTTAAATAATAGTCTTACAATATTTATGACATATGCATGAAAGTATGTTGGCTCAATGAGCTTCTGAATTAAGTAAAATTTCCAAGATACATCAAGACAATGAACACCACTAGCCCTAATAGTGGAGTATTAGAGCAATCACTTGCTCCTCCAAAAAAACTATCTTCCTCTCCAATGCCTGTTAGGAGGAGCCAAGGTAAAAGATCCTTTGCATGAAAAATTAGGGTGTATATATTTTTAGTTTTTGTAGCATCAGATGTGATCTAGCCACGAGATTTGGCAAAGTGATTAGAATACACGTATTCTCCAATACCCATAAATTGTTTCTGGAAATTCCACCTAGAGACGACTTAACCAAATTAATTAGTCAATTTTTAATATTTCCTAAGTCTAAACTTAGGAAATATGATTAATTAAAAGGAATTAATTAAGTCATGGTGAGAATGTTATAGAAAAATACATGGATCGATTTCTAGTTAATCTTAGCCATTGATTAAGTTTTAATCGTGGTCGTTGAAGTCTCAACAAATGTTTATAAGAATAAATCGATGGGGCTTGGAGAAGACACACCAAATCAGTTGAGTACTCAATTTGCTGGGAAATCGATCTCCAGAGTAGAAGAATCCATTTTTCAGAGGTGATTCAGTAAGTTGGAGCAGTGAGAGACGGGCAGAGATAATGAGGTTGAAGCAATCTTTTCCATTTCTGGTGAGTACATTGTAGAGAGGCAGTGATTTCCACATAGAGGTAGTGCAAAGATTTGTGAGGAGATTTCGTATTTGTTGGGGAGCAAGAGATACTCTGAGTCAGAAGTTAGGCAGAGTGTCCAGAGGCAAAGAATATCAGTCTTACAAACAGCATTTGCATATATAACAAGAGAAGATGCAGTTTTGAGCTTGTGGGACACAGTACTGCGTAGGATGATGTAGTGACTACGTAGGGGGGGCAAGGAGCAGCTCAAATCGAGCTGAGTTTAGTGTCGGATCGCTTGTGGAGTGAGAAAATTTCTCACTAGTGTTATTTCCAGTCATTTCTCTATTTTGGATTGCTATATTAAGCATCCATAGATTGTACTCAGATTTATTACTGCATAGTATTAAAACCCTCAGTTGTTGCATCGGTTTTCCCGAGTTGGGTTTTTCCGGGGACTAAGTCCAAAAATAACGGTGTCATATTGTGTGTGTGCATCTATTATTTTAGCATTTATTTTTCTTCCGTAGTATTGTTTTTATGAAGGATGCAATGTATTTTTTTCAATATTTGTCGTAGCATATAATAAATAATTTGTTTAATTTATTTAATAAATAGAAGAAACAATATCAATTGTTGTAGTAGGATTCAGGGTCTCTAAATTTTCACATATATAACAAATGGGGTGATCCATCACCTCCCTTGTGACTCTTGGACTACCCTCATGATTGTTTGACTTCTTAATGGCCTTTCAACTTCCTACGTGACTTTTTGTATTACATGGATGACCCTTGGACTTCCACTTTACATTTCATTTCTCTAATATTGAATTTACATAATCCATAAATTATGTGGCATATGATGACTCATGACATGACATGATATGACACTAATGACATGGACTTCATGATGACATGGCAATGGCAAGCCATTCTTGTTGCTTCTTGTTGTATGTCTTCTGATAATGATCTCTTTTGCACCTCCATATGGCTAAGTGATGCAGGGGCATTAGGCCAAGAAAAATTCCATGTAATTTAATACACTTAGGGGTTTTGTGTTTTCAAGGGAATTGGTTTCTTATGTAATGATTTGAGTGATTTTAATGAAAATTAATTAAATATTGTGAGGAATTTGTAAATGTTCTCGAATCTTGGAGAACATGAGAGAATTAGGCTAGTTGAGAGTGTATAGGGATTGAGAGATTTAGGAATTAATTATAAATCCTAAATTAGAGTTTGTTTCATTATTTTGTGGATGGAAGAGGATCATTAGGGATTAATTAGTTATTTTAGGATTTTGTTGAGGAGATGGAGGAACCGAAACCAAAAATAGTTTCAGAACCTTTTGTATAAAATGTAAGCCTCAAAGGCATAAAAAAGACAGGAGTAGAGAAGGTAGAATAGGAATAGGGCTTGGATTGTAAGCCTTCGAGCAAATTAGAGGAAAAGGCCACTGATACAGAAAATCAGGCCAAAGAAATCCTATGTAAATATTGATTTTAATACAGGGAAAAAACTCAATTTCTGAGTTTGTGTTTGAGTGTATATTTTGTGTGCAAGTGGAAATTGACAGGAACAAGAGAATTCTGTCATATTATATTCAAGCTACAAAGTGTGTGGTTTGAGGGTGAATCTTGAATTCTGTGTGATTGTAATTACTGAGGGAATTAGCATCAATCACAGAATGGATCGATGCTATTAAAGGAATTACTTGGATTTCAAATTGAGGTATACAATTTTCCTGTATGTACTTTGAAATTGGAGTTGTTATCATATAAAACACTTAAAGGAAGAAATTATGCGTTCTGTGGTGAATACACAGTGTAATGGAGATCCACGGGTTTGAAGTCGCATCCGTGGTTTTATTGTATGACAGATGAGAACCTCAGAAGATGAATAATCCATATGTCAGAGAGAGTCTGAAGAATTGAAAGAAGAATCGAAAATGATGGTTCAGCGAAACTGTAAGTAGCATTACAGTGAACAGAGAAGAAATGTGGTGAAATTATGCGATGGAATGTTTAACCAAGTTGCAGAGATCTCGTATTGAATGGAGGCATAATGAAACAGGGTTAGAAGTGGAACTGTGAGTTAAAGATATGGCGAAGCCATGCGATGGAGCCGTGAAGCAGTTTTTGAAAACCATAACTGGTTTTCAAGTGGATTAAACATGGTAAGCAGTTTTATTGTGTTTGAAAGCTGATACACCCCGTTGAGCGACGCGTGGCGTCATAAAATCGCTGATTTCACGTTGAGTTTGGTTGATAAGTCACGAGGGCGATTTGAGCACGATATCCGTCCGATCATCAACAGTTGAGATCTGACGGTATTCGCGTGGGAAGTTGCGCAAAGGTTAATAAGGTATTAACCCGACGTTTATGAAATGGCATTTTAATAAAAGTTCAAGTCGAAACATTTCCGAAGGTTTAACAAGTGGAAAGGTAAGATATGTTGTGGGACCCAACTATAGCATTATTTTGGTGCCTTGGGTCTTTAACCAAATTTGAAGAGTTGAATGAAATGAAATGATAAGTGTTTATTGGCATTCAGTGCAATGAAAGTGTAAAAATGCATTTCCATATGATGTTTGTTATGTGTGGGGCCGAAAGGTTATATTAATATCTTTGATATTTATTTAACCAAAGACGAATGTGTGGATACAAATGTTCATGAGGTGAGGTTATTAAGGCTGCGGCCATTATATTTTGAGTTTTATTGTAAATTCGAATGTTGATTCGATATTTCCATAAAAAGGGTTTAAACTTTGATTAAGAGTCGAGAATGGTATTAAGAGGAGAAGTTTTCCGCTTATGAAGTTCGACCTATCTGAGTTTTATTTGGGGCATTAATTTGAAGATAATTTTATATGCGTTGTGAGTTTTAGCATATGGTTTATAATTATAGGATATGAAATGAAAATCTTCCGCATATATTTTGCCCAATATGGGGAATTGTATTGGTTTAAAATGAACCATGCATTTTTATATACAGTCTGATGGAGAATGTGGGTATTTGAAGCTTTGGCTGCTATCAAGTGGTATCAGAGCTAGAAGAGCTCTTTTGAAAATTAAAGATTTTTTTTTATACATGTGTGATGGGAGACTAAGAGGAGATCAGATATTAAATCTGATAAAGTAGCAGATACACAGAATTGAAGTGAACATGCATTTGCAGAAATGAATGAAGACAATCCAAGTCAATGAAGAGAACAAGGTCATGCAGAGATCTTGGAGGTGAGATAATTTTAATCTAGTTTGAAAATTGTGATTGCAGAATTTTGGTTGCAGACAAGATGAAGACAAAGTTTTTGATGATGATGGCAGTGAACCTAATATTCCAGCTAAAGGTTGGATAGGGAGAAAAACTCAAGTGTTCTCAAGAGAAGGTGAGTTGAAGATATAAGCCTAGAAAGAGCAGAAGAGAGTGCTCAAAAGGTTCCAGAGATAGTGAACTAGTGCTTGCCAAAAGACCAAGTCCAGAGAAGGGATTAGTGAGGTAAGTGGCAGCAGGGAGAGCTTGTTTTTGCAGGGGCTTAGTACAACTCATAGTGATTAAGGAGCTCATGAAGCAGATGATCATGGAGGATCAGATAAGAGGTTCTAAAGAATGCCACAGAGATAAGATGAAGGACAGAGAAAGAGAAATTGCAGTGATGAAAGTACAACTACATGTATTAAAGGAATGTCTACAAGAAGAGGAAAACTAGAGAGGAGGATGGATATTTTCCCTGAAGGGGAAGAAGGTAATTTGGAAACCATTACAAATGAAAAAAGGCAAAAGGAGATTGCCTTATGGAAAGAAGAACTCATAATTCTGGAGTCAAAAATGGAATTTGAAGATTCCACATGCAAATTTGTTCGAGAAATTCTTGAAGAAGCAAATGAGACTGAAAAGTCTTGTGTTTTTAAAACTAATGAGTTGTGTATGATTGCAGGTACATCACAGGATGATGAACAAAATTTGAATTTTGTTAAGGAGAAGGAGCTGAATTTGAAATCTGTTCATATTCATGCTGAGATAGCAAGGTCTCAGGAAGAAATGAAGACAGAAGGGTCTCATAGAAATATTCAACAGAATATTGGAATAAAGGAAGAAGGGCCATCTGATGATTGGTCAGCAATAAGTGAAGGTATGGAAAGTTGTGTGAAATTTCCAAGTTTTACTCCAATTGAAATTGTTGAATTATATAGAAAGTTAGATCTTCAAAGAAGAGAATTGGAAAAACAGAGGATCTATACACAGGATAAACTGCTGAAGAAGCAAGACAAAGAAATTGTCATGAATGACTGTCAAGAAACATAGGATAAGGATGTAAGAGTTCAAAAAAGTGAAATTTCAGAGAAAGAAGTTCATTAGTGTGACCCAGTGCAGGGAAACATTTATGAAACAGATGAAATGGAGGAGAGACTAGCTGACAGTCTCATGATGAAATTAAACTAGCATATTGATGTGATGACAAAGGATTTAGAAGAAAACTCAGAACAACATACTGAAATGTTGTCAGAGGAGGAACATGTATTGAAACCTTGTATTTTTAATACTGATAATTCATGTGTTAATTATGCAATAAAATAAGGACAACAAATGAAAAATGTCAGAGAAATTAATGAAAAGGAAACTATGTTAGTTGAAAACATAGTGAAGGATCATCATTCTACCATGGTGATTGACACAATGGAGATAACACTGGAAGCTGAGAAGAAAAATAGTGGAGACTTTCTGAGTCTTGAAAGAGACCTGGAACTACAAAAAGAAGATTTGGTGACTAGATCATCAAATGAGACCACTGGGTCTTGTAATTTTGAAATTGACAATTTGATTGTGTTTACAGGTGTTGTAGAAGCCAATCTATCTCTTGGAGTTGTCTTGAATGAAGATGAACTGTTGCAGAAGAAGGAACTTATAAATTCCAAGGAAGGTGAGACAGTCATGTCTCATATGAAGGAACTTGTTACTGTTGATAACAAGGAGGAACTGGCTTGTCTGATTGGCCAAGAGAAGACTGTGGGAAAGACTTTTAGAATTGCCACAGTGATGGAGAATCAGAATTCTATTCTGATACAGGATGAAGATACAGTGTTTGAAGAAGTTGAATTGATTTCCAGAATCAGTCAAGGAGGTGATGGAAAATTACTGAAGGTTGTCAAGGAAGAAGGATATGCTGAAACTGAATTACAGCATATTGATGATGTTTTTGAAAGGAAACAAGTACAAAGGGAATGGCTGAAATGTTTGCTGGAAACATTTGAACAAGAGAAATGAATTGCAGACACTAGAATGGAAATTCCTGAAGTTGTGAAAGAAATAGGAGAAGATACTAGTTTTTCAAAATTGATTATGCTTACTAGTATACAAAGAAGACTGAATAAGTATGTTACTGCAGTTAGAGAATCAAATGATAATTCATTTTCTGAAAGTATATTTGCAAGTGGTAAGCAGAAGAGGAATGTTGCAGAGGGAGATATCTTAAGAGATATTCAGGAAGTTTGGGAGGAGGCAACATCCATAGCTACAGCAACAGTATTAGCAACAACATCTGCAGGAGTAAAAAAAGCAAAGGCAACATATGCAGCAGCATCTGCAGCAACATCTACAACAACAAAAGCAACATATGCAGCAATAGAAATTGAAAGCAGCAACAAAAGGCAAAGAAATTTTCAGACAAAAGATAAAATGGACATAGAGATTGAAAGTATAAGAATATTGATGATGAAGGTGTCTCAGAAGAAGACAACAGCAAGAAAGCAAGGTAACAACAGCAAAGGAAAAACAAGAATAGATTGTGAAAGCATAGCTAGTGGCAAGATGCAAAACAAGATATGGATACCTAGAGAAGTACAACAGAAGAATAATGCAGCTTATGGACAGCAGAAAAACAGAGTATGGGATCCAAGAGGCAAAGATTAAAAGCACATGATCAGGAGATCATGAATATTTTTGACCTTGGGAGTCTGATGCAGGGGCATTAGGCTCAAGAAAAATTCCATGTAATTTAATAAACTTAGGGGTTTTGTGTTTTCAAGGGAATTGGTTTCTTATGTAATGATTTGAGTGATTTTAATGAAAAATAATTAAATATTGTGAGGAATTTGTAAATGCTCTCGAATGTTGGAGAACATGAGAGAATTAGGCTAGTTGAGAGTGTATAGGGATTGAGAGATTTAGGAATTAATTATAAATCCTAAATTAGAGTTTGTTTCATTATTTTGTGGATGGAAGGGGATCCTTAGGGATTAAGTAGTGATTTTAGGATTTTGTTGAGGAGATGGAGGAACTGAAACCAAAAATAGTTTCAGAACCTTTTGTATAAAATGTAAGCCTCAAAAGCATAAAAAAGACAGGAGTAGAGAAGGTAGAACAGGAATAGGGCTTTGATTGTAAGCCTTCGGGAAAATTAGAGGAAAAGGCCACTGATACAGAAGATCAGGCCAGAGAAAACCTATGTAAATACTGGTTTTAATACAGGGAAAAAACTCAATTTCTGAGTTTGTGTTTGAGTGTATATTTTGTGTGCAAGTGGAAATTGACAGGAACAAGAGAATTCTATCATATTATATTCAAGCAACAAAGTGTGTGGTTTGAGGGTGAATATTGAATTCTGTGTGATTGTAATTACTGAGGGAATTAGCATCGATCACAGAATGGATCGATGCTATTAAAGGAATTACTTGGATTTCAAATTGAGGTATACAATTTTCCTGTATGTACTTTGAAATTGGATTTGTTATCATACAAAACACTTCAAGGAAGAAATTATGCGTTCTGTGGTGAATACACAGTGTAGTGGAGATTCAAGGGTTTGAAGTCGCATTCGGGGTTTTATTGTATGACAGATGAGAACCTCAGAAGATAAATAATCCATATGTCAGAGAGAGTCTAAATAATTGAAATCAGAATCAAAAATTATGGTTCAGCGGAACTGTAAGTAACATTACAGTGAAAAGAGAAGAAATATGGTGAAATTATGCGATGGAATGTTTAACCAACTTGCAGAGATCCCGTATTGAACGGAGGCTTAATGAAACAGGGTTAGAAGCGAAACCGTGAGTTAAAGATATGGTGGAACCATGCGATGGAGCCATGAAGCGGTTTCTGAAAACCATAACTAGTTTTTGCGTGGATTAAACATGGTAAGCAGTTTTATTGCGTTTGAACGCGATACACCCCGTTGAGCGATGCGTAGCGTCATAAAACCATTGATTTCACGTTGAGTTTGGTTGATAAGTCACGGGGGCGACTTGAGCACGATATCCTTCCGATCATCAACAGTTGAGATCTGACGGTATTCGCGTGGGAAGTTGCGCAAAGGTTAATAAGGTATGAACCCGACGTTTATGAAATGGCATTTTAATAAAAGTTCAAGCCGAAACATTTCCGAAGGTTTAACAAGTGGAAAGGTAAGATATGTTGTGGGACCCAACTATAGCATTATTTTGGTGCCTTAGGTCTTTAACCAAAGTCGAAGAGTTGAATGAAATGAAATGATAAGTGTTTATTGGCATTCGGTGCAATGAAAGTGTAAAAACGCATTTCCATATGATGTTTGTTATGTGTGGGGCCGCAAGGTTATATTAATATCTTTGATATTTATTTAACCAAAGATGAATGCATGGATACAAATGTTCATGAGGTGAGGTTATTAAGGCTGTGGCCATTATATTTTTATTTTTATTGTAAATTCGAATGTTGATTCGATATTTCCATAAAAAGGGTTTAAACTTTGATTAAGAGATGAGAATGGTATTAAAAGGAGAAAGTTTTCGCTTATGAAGTTCACCCTATCTGAGTTTTATTTGGGGCATTAATTTGAAGAGCATTTTATATGCGTTGTGAGTTTTATCATATGGTTTATAACCATAGGATATGAAATGAGAAGCTTCCGCATAGATTTTTCCCAATATGGGGAATTGTGTTGGTTTAAAATGAACCATCCATTTTTATATGCAGTCTAATGGAGAATGTGGGTATTTGCAGCTTTGGCTGCTATCACTAAGAGATGAGAAGTCCTTAGTGTTATCAGGTCTTGAGCTTCGATTGCAACTGATATCCCTTTTATTTCTCTTGATCGACAAACTTGCATCTTCATCTACAAATGTGTTTTCTATAATTTTCTCCTTATCCATCTCATTCTTCATCATCTTTAAATAGTATGATAGAGTACATACATCTACAATTCACTCATGACAAGATGACATCAGTTCGTTAAACCATTAATCTAGGATGTTGCATGATGATCCACTAACTGAGCCAGAACTGGGTGGCAGGCTGAGGGAGAGGCTCAGTAAATTCACAATTGTGTAGCTCAGGAAGTCAAGGGTCAAGTTTGAGCCATGATACTGCGTAATGCTTGGCTCAGGCTAGACTGAGCAAAACTATTGCACAGTTGGGGAATTCATGGAGCTAGGTTGAGCGATTAAGCATTGATTCTGCCTACTGCGTAGTTATGGAAGGCAAAGGAGACTAGGTGATTGTACAATTATGAAATTTAGGATCTCAAGGACTGGGCATGAAGATTGATATTGTGAAATGGATAGTTCAAGACTGGATGGAGAGATGGATTGCGCATTTTTGGAGCTCAGGGGTCGAGATTGAGCACTATGACCGCACATTGCGCAATCTTCAAGGGTAGGAACTACGCATTGCGTAGTACTAAGAGGCAGGGTTGTAGCTTGAGGGTTGAGATTGCGCGATGCACAATCCAAGAAGGTTGGGTGAGGCTAGGTTTCCTTGTCGGGAATTTTTCCTTATTTGACTAAGTAACAAGACTTGACTATGATCACATAATTATAGTGCTTGATGAAAATACATAGATCACCCAGAACACATGAACAACATACTACCTTCAGTGTGAGAACTTTGTGACGACTTACACTAAGTGCAACACCAAAGATACATTTTTCGACGAGCGTGACGACACTTGTGTGACAATGCTTGAAACTTTGGAAATGAGTGTGATACATGTTTACATAGTAATACCAAATCATTTACACAAATATTACCTCTTGAAACCACCAAAATTAGCTTTCGTGCATCGTGCGACACTTCACATGCTAAAAGATGACATTTATTAGATGAATATAAAAGTGTGAACAACACTTGTGATACGAAAACAAAAATGAAAGAGACACGTGCCAGAGAAAAAATAACATGAAAACGACACTAATCAAAGTGAAATAAAGTGAAAGCGACAGTCGAAATCATGAAAATTACACTCACAAAAGCGAAGGTGCACAAAAGCAACAGTTTGAAAACTCACCAAAATAGAAGTACAAACACAACCAAAAGTGAGGGATTGTCAATGACAATGCGCATTGATTTTAGACGTGGGTTGAACAATGCACAGGCACTATATTGATGGATTTTTCTATGATTCTTCAAGCTTGCATAAAATAATGTGCTTATGAACTTAAACATGTGTGAACAAGTGACTTTGGCTGATCAAGAAGTGACCACGGGACAACCAATTGCAAGATCCACAATAGGATCTAAAATTCAAGTGTAGGTAAAATTTTGGAGGGTGTTTGTTGCAGCGACAACACGAAGTTAGAACTTTCAAATGTTTTCAAAGAGAATTTTAATTCATTTATATATGGAATTTATTAGATAGAGTGGGCTAACCCTATTTATAGAGAAAGAGAATGAAGCCCTATGTTGTGGTTGAGCTACCTTTATGAGGTAATTAGGTCCTCGTTTATGCTAATCACTTTGATTATTATGTATTCAACTTAACTTTCCTTTTTCAATAATATAATTGTTTTCCCAAGGACTTGGGACCATAAATTTATCTTATTATGTTATGAGACAATGAGCTAAGTCACCATGGAGCTTTTCCCTATGGTCTTCTAATCCATTTGAAAAATATTAACAAGTATTATGCGTTAGGAACCATTCTTAAAAGCTCCCTTCTCTTTTTTTAATCACATTAAATCTAGAAATGATATTCCATAATGTTGGATTGTGGAATTCCCCACATAATCCAATATGATATATCTTCTTTGCTTATGTTGCTAACTTTTTTTCACTTATAAAATGATATTTTGTACAATTTCAGTTCATACAAACAAATTGTGTGCATGTCTTAATTCATAAATACTTCATGTGTCATATCTACTTTACTAAGTTTATAAATTTGATTTTCATTATAAATATGTTTATATCCTAATGTGGTATTGTTTACATTGCAACTCGTAACAAAATTAAAATTTTGACTTACCTTAAAATTTTTAGACAAATTAGATTTTCATATTTGAGCTTATGTTTCCATGGTATTATTTCTTTTCTTGATAATGACTACGCCTGGTACTCATTTTTCTAACAATCGTTCAAGTTTAAGCCACTCTTCAATTTTCACAAGCCTTGATCTAACCACCTCTAAATTTTCATAAAGAGAAATTTTCTTGGTTTTTTGTGTTCTGTATTAGCCTCTTTCCCAACCAAACCACAACCTGGTGGACTTATTATATAATTTGGCTGCAAATAATGACCCCAAAGATTCTCCTACCTTGTTTTCACTTCCCTCACCAGCTCCTAATACACGATTTTCCCCCATAACTCCTTGTTTCCTTATAGAGAACTCAATAAGCTTCCAGCTCTTATCATTTTTTACGGAATTATATTCCTCTTACATGGCCTTTACCACTCTTTATTTTTATATACTTTTACAAATTAAGTAGGTTCCTATGAGTACTAACTCCACCCGTCAAAGCAACATTTACTTCATGTGAAGTTTATTGTTACAAATTACTTAGACTTCCTGTATTCTTAATGAGTTTATTTTAGTTGTTGTATTTTTTATTCTCTCAATTTTTGTAGATGCCACTTGGCATATTATTTAACCTTGGAGATGAATTTTTACATCTTGCATTACTGGAACTAGCCTCTACATCATCACAAGAGTTGGACTGGTCTTATCTTCATGTTTTGGGTTGCCTTTTGTTTTGATTCTTATTGATTATAATCATCAAAAAAACACCATTTTTTGTTATTATCACTTTTTTTCTAATGCTTTGGAATTTTAGTTATATGCTACAAAGATGCATTTTTAGTTTGTGTCTTCTATCTTATACATTTTTTTTCCTTGATTTATATGCATATGCATAACAACCAAGGATTTTGAGATGATTCACATGTGATTTCATACCACTCCATGCTTCCAGGTGTAATGTCCTTCATTACCATAGTAGGGCATATATTATGGGAGTATTATGTTGTATTTTTAATATATACTATTTATATAATTTTTAGTTATATAATCTATTTATATCTATAATTTATATTGACACTACTCCAAAGATACACATGGTTATTTCTTTCTCTTTTGTTGTCGCAATCATGCTCAATATCCATTGCAACCTTTTCATTATCTATCAAATCTAATTTTCACATTGTTGTCACCTTATCTAAAAACATTGCAACTTGGTTCATATAGTTGTTAACATCCCAACTCTGGATCTACCTATTTCAGGTATCCAATTTCCCATTTCCTCAATGTTCTAGTCATGGATAAGTCAATCTCCATGTCTAACTTTCACTCCAACATTTGTAATTTCCTTTTTGATATTGGGGTTGAGGGCAAGGTGTGTGGGGTTTACTCACAATACGTTTCCATCGATTCTTATGTTCCATGTTTTATTCTTGAATCGTGCATACTATTGTACCCTCATCAACCTCAATTATTGGAGAGTCCTTGAGGTATATCGATGGATTAAAGAGATACAAATAGGCGAACAATAGTTATAAAGGGAAATTTTATAGGAGACTGATGTGAAAATATGTATACAAGCACTTTCTTACTATTTTTTATCTACCCTTCCCAATCGAAAGGCCAAAAATAGCAAAGAAACTAGCTTGAAGTGCCTACCTTAGGCTTTGATATAAATTGATCATTCTAGAAAATAGGATGGAAAAAACTAGCACATATCCTCTTTGTCTTTGCCACATTACCTCATGCATGAGGTGAGCTTTGTCTAGAATGGGTGTGTGTTACATTAAAATACATGGTGGAGGTTTCGTATTGGAGATGATGTATATAAATATTTGATATACATCATGTCTTGAAAATCTAGTGCTAGGTTGAATCTTTTGAATTCATTTTGTATTGAATTTCTATTTTGTGTGTTTTAATGTGCTAAGTATTGAACTACCTATAAAATTATAATAATCTATAGTTAATTATATTATGGCCCCCCATAAATGGAATTAGTTTATATTTAACTATAGATATTTATAAAGATCAGACTTGTTGTTTGAAAATAACTTTATTGAACTTGTTATGCCTACTTGCTTTAATTTCAACAACCAAATGTAAATTATTGATATAATTGTACATGTTCATTATAAATCTAGAAGTAGGTGTCTTCTTACTGTGCATATGTAGTAAAAACATAAT
The DNA here is from genome assembly GCA_034641835.2 of Pinus albicaulis. Lineage (NCBI taxonomy): Eukaryota > Viridiplantae > Streptophyta > Pinopsida > Pinales > Pinaceae > Pinus > Pinus albicaulis. Next base: position 51,937,214 of record CM076574.1, on the reverse strand, counting down.
GATATATTTTGATTTTGAAATTGGATATTTATTTAGTCAATGGAAAATCAAATTCCTAGATATTGAGTTACTCTACTAAAAATTTTGTAATCAAATTCATTTTGAATTGATCTTTTTTTTAGCTTAATTTGTGTAGTAGACTATGTTTATGTACAAATAATTGGTATGTTTTTCTTCCTATGTCTTTCGTTGGAACAACTCAATGGACACTCACACTTGCAATTTGAACAACTCGATAGACACTTGCACTTTCAATTTGAATATCTCAATAGACACTTGCATTTCCAATTTTACAAGTACACAACATTTGCTTCCTTTTGTACATCGACTTTCATTTTTCAACTTGCTCTTATCATACTACTATTTATAATTGCGTTGAATTACTAAGAATAAAATTGCAAATACTACTAAGCATCACCATGTGCACTTCATCTCAAAAAAAAAGAAATTGGAATTAGTCTTAGAGAAGTATAACTTGTTCTCTGTAAACAATTTCTTATATTTGATTAGAGATTGCTTATTTGACAGTTTAAAGCTTTTACTACATTTTACATACGCATCATTACAATTAAGATTCTATTAAAATATTTGATTCTTTCATAGGATTTTCTAATGAAATATTTAACAGTTCAATTATATTGAAATATGAACTAGGTTGGAGGAATGTTAACCATAGAAAACATCCATGTTGATCCATTTGTTACAATTTATAACATTTTCATTTTTCCAACCGAGACATTTGGCACAATTTATGGTGATCAACTCCATTGTTCTACATGTGAAAAATCAACAACATATCGACACTCTCCTCAACTGCAGTGCATCATTCAAACAACAACATATGTTCAATATGAATGCATTCTAAAAGACAATTTGTTATTGCAACTTTGTCCATCCTTGACAAATATGACATATGAAAAGTATCTAGAAATCACAACCAATATTATGTATAACCTACATGACTTCCATATACAAGGCATTTCACACTAGATAATTCAAATGCCATTTTGTACAAATAATGATCCTCTTCCTTGCTATTGCAACCAAAAGCAACTCTGTAATGTGGATTAATGCAATACTATTGATTCAACTACGTCCATTGTAACAACCCTAGTTAAAAATCAATGTAAAAAAAATATAAGACCAAGGTCATGCGACACATATTCCAAGATGAATGGTGGGCAAAACATCCTAGTGGGTGTCACTTCAATTTATTATGGCTAAAGGAAATTGGAAAAGGAAATGGAAAATGATTTGGAAAGGAAAAGTGTCATTAATTGGCATTTATTTATGAAAATAATGGAATTTAGGAGAAAAGGAAGGCAAAAGGTCGCAGATTCCATGTGAGGAGGAAAATGAAGGAAAATAATGGAAAACGAAGAAAATAGAGACCTCAGTGGTAAAAACTCTTCTAAGAATCATTTGGTAACCTTTTTTCATTTCTATGGTGGAGCTCTCTTCTATTCTCTCTCTCATACTATTGGACACTTAGAGTTTCTTGGAGCACTATTGGAGGAGTGCGGCATACTTGGGATTTGGAGCAAGAAGGAAAAGGAAAGCACAAGAGGACATTGAGATCAGTGGCTACAACTAGATTGATTTACAAGTATCGAGTTGCATGTATGGTTTCCTTGCATGTTTTGGAATGCATGGTACATGCATGTGGTTTCTTGGTTATGATCTATCATTTGCATGGAGGATTTCCTGGATTGAGAGTGGTTTTTCCTAGCCTTTCCATTTCTTGGATAGCCATGGTGTTGTGGGTTTCTTTCCTTTTGTTTTTTGTTGGTTCTCATGTGCCTTTGGTTATGGATTGAGATATTAAACCCTGGATCTTGGTTGGAAAAACACTCTCGAACCTTGAAAACGGCTTGGGTTGAGTTACTATTCATGGAGCCTTGTTTGGAAAAATTATTTAGAGCCCTTGGTGGGTTTAGTTACTAGTTATGGAACTCTTTTTGGACAAACTTTCTAGAGCCCGACAGCAGTTGTGGGTTGAGTTACTAGCCTTGGAGACTTGGATGGAAAAAAAACTCTTGAGCCATGTACAGCTTGGGTAGAGACCAATATGGTTGAGGGTTGAGGTGGTTTGGCCTCTGGAAGACCTGGTTTGGTTTTGATTGATGTATTTTATGATATCCCTCATTCATGCTCTAAATCTGGCACGGGGGTGATTGGATGAAAGAAAGACTTGGTTCAACGCAATCTATGGTTGGGTGGTACGTGGAAGTCCCAGACCTGGTTTCATTTTACATATGTCATTAAGAGATCCTTTCCTCTTGTATTGATGGGTAAATGTACCTTTAAGTATGTGATCTTGACGATTGTTTTATCATTGTTATTTTGTTGGTTATGAGCATAGTTTTATGACAGTTATGATGTATGGCTCTCATCATGTTTTGATTAATATGTGAAATAATAAAGAATGAATGACCTAATATATGATAATGTATCTAATGTGAGAAGGAACCAATCGTTCTTGACGATTATCAGATAAGTATGATACCCCTATGCTCAGATTTATTGTTGAAACCTGTAGGTTTCATATTTGTGATATGTTTGACGAAATGAAGGTCATGTTTGGGCTTCATTAGGTCAATTCCTTGATCAAGTTTTGTGTTATAGGATTTTTCTTGGTGTCATTCATTATCTTGAAAAGTTTCATCAAGTTACGGGCAGTGGTTGGAGACTAGCCCTGAAAAAGTGGCTTAAATCTTGCAGTCTTTGGCACAAAAATGGCTAAAAAGACTACAGTCTCTCCCTTGCAAGAATTTTGGGAGCAACTAGAGGGTCTCAGTTGCATGCATTCCCATGTCATGGGAGCGACTAGGGTTTTTTAGTGAAAATTCTATTTGACTTAGGGCTTGGGCACCTGGAGAGGTGGTTTAGCTCTTATGGGTCATGTAGCTCCTGAGGAAGGTCATTAAGGTTTTCGTGTGTCGATTACACTTCCTTAAGGTGATATAGGAGGTTGAATCATATCATAGTAACTCTTCATCAAAATTTTACCCCGATTGGCTGGTTACTTGGGTAGATGTGGGAGGAGGGTGTTACTGAGTGGTTTTAGAGCAAGGTTCACCCTTTGGATTGGATGGTCGGTGTGTGTTGGTCATGTATTCACATTAGTTGCATATGTTTTCTTTATGTTTGTGGACTATGTGTTTGTTGTGTATGAATGGTGGTGGTCATTGTTGCAGTTGTGTCGCCATGTGGAAGTTGATGGTGTTGTTGTTAGATGTGATCGTCATGAGTGCATGTCAATTATGCATTTGTTATGCATGTCAATGTCTATATGTGTTTATGCATGCATTTTCATAGTTAAGGTTGTTGTCCATGAGATCATTGTAGGCATTTTACGTCATCATGATTTTGTTGATATGTTATTATGTTGATGTGTTGGTTGAGATAGAGTAGGAGGTGCAGATCATCAAAGTGAAGTTGCAACACTAGACTTTGGGGTAAGAGCGGATCATCATACAAGTATTGTATGTTTGGCATGCATGTATGTTAGTTAATTGATTGTTATATGAATTAGGGTTATATACATGTTTTTATGTTTATTGTTGTTGTGGTTACATGCATGGTAGATGCTAGTGAATTAGTGTAGTCATGAATGATAGTAACATGTTGTTATATGCATTGTTTTTGTTGTTGTTTTATGTTATTTAACTTGATGATTATGTTACTATGTTGTTGATAAGTGTGTTATATGTTAACTTCTTGATTATTATATGATAGTTAACTTGATGGTTATGTTATATGTTGTTTATTAGCATGTTATATGTTAACTCGTTGTTGTTATATGTTAACTCGTTGTTGTTATATATTAGCTAATTTAATTATTAGGGTTATTTCCTTTAAGATCTTGATGTTATATCTAGTGTGCTAAACTAGATTGATCTATGCAGATGATTATGGTTATGAAACTTAGGTATGAGCTAATATATTGTGATATTATGTCGTACTAATCTAGATTGACTGTGCATATGGGATTGTTATGCATGGATGACAATTGTTTATGAGCTTATGAGGTGAACATGTTAGCTAGTTATTGTTATGGATATCGTGACCTTATTTATGTTTAAGTTGATGTGTTGTAAAGTTATATCATGCTAATATAGATTGATTGTGCAAAATAAATAGCCTCTCCTGAGATACATTAAGGTATGAGTTTTATTATGGTGTATACTTGGTGCTTGACTATTTGATTATGTCATCTATTTGGTGTTTGAGTGTTTGATTATGTCTTCTAGTTAATTTATCTAACATGGTACGTTTACAGTCCATTTGAATGTTTGATTAATTGCATGATATGAGTATGTGTCTATAAGATTGCATGAAGAAATGATATTTTTTTTTAATATGGTTGTACTAACACATATGTGTTGAGACAATTGATATGTACTTGAGTGTAAGTAGGTGATAATTGTAGAAGTATGTATTATGACTAATGATTGTGAGGTGATTGTTGATTATGACATGGATATTAGTCTTGGTAGACGTTGATTTTAGTTAATAGATATGTTGTCTTGATATTTGGAACATGTGATTGACATGTGTGAACAATTGCAGGGAAACATGCTTGGTATTAGCATAAAAAGGTAAGGTAACGAGTATATTGTATGTTTATATTATACAATGATAGTTATGTGTTTATGGCGGTATGATGCAGGGGATTGCATGGAAAAAGAGACTGCCATTAAATCTTTGAAAAGGCTCAGGTTTATCTTTCCCTTGGAATATTTGGGGAACTCATGGGGGATTGGGTCATGGTGTTTATTCCTAGTCCTGTGCTTTCGATATTTTATGATTTGCTTGGGCTTGATTTGAAATTTTGTTTATGTTAGGTGCAAGGCCTTGCCACTTTTTTTATGGTGTCATATTGTATTGGTTTTCATGGTTTTCTTCTTATTTTTTCTTGCTCTTGTCTTTTATTTGTTGTGGGTCTTGTAATTGGTTGGGAAGGAGGAAAGATAATGGAACGGGGGGAAAGTTGAATGAAACCCAACAGGTGTTGCAAGACTCATATGAAACTCGGTGCTTGAGTAAGGACAGTTGAAGGAAAGAGTATAATAGTGAACTGGGTTGGTTGGGTCCATTGGTGTAAATGAGCGATGGCAGGACAATCATGAGAAAGGTAACAGGAAAGGTAAACTACATGGATTTGAGGCATCAGATGCCTTAGTTATGTTGGGAACTGTTGTTCTCAATGTTGTACATGTTGTGCATGGATAAAGGGAGTTCTCTTAACCTTGAATTTATGATATCTGGTAATTATGGTGTGATCATGATTATGATAATGTCTATATATGTATAGATTCATGTATGGGTGTCATTGTTTTATGAGATCATGATTGATTTATTTTGATGTTTATATATGCATGTATGTATGTATATCGTTGAATGACAAGGCCGTTAGGATTGTTTTGTGATAGTGTTCACCTGTATATGTGTGTGTGTGTGTGTGTGTGTGTGTGTGTGTGTGTGTGTGTGTGTGTGTGTGTGAAAGGGTCATCATGGATCATGATTGCTTATATTTGTATGTATGTATGTCATTTTCTGATAGGATCACGATTGTTTTATGTTAATGATTATATATGTATGTATGTATGTATCCATGTCACTGTATTATAGGGTTGTAAGGGATCATTCTTGTGAAGGAATGATTTCTTATACAGTTGAATAGCATGAAAACGTTCTTGGTATTATGAGGAATTGAGTGGGAATATTAACCCTGACAAATTTATGAGGTCAGTATCATGTGGATAGGAGTTTATATTATGTGTTTATAATATGCATGTGTTTTGGATAGGTAATGTTGAGAGATACATCAGCAAAATGAAAGAAGTGTGATCTGTGGCATGTTGGAATAAACATGGATAGTGGAAAGACACTAGAAGCAAGGTTGCTTGGTAGAGACAATGTGGTCTCTCGGTGTGCAGTACTAATATTTTATATATGTTGTGCATATTGTATATTCAGTGATTATACATATGGTGTTGTGTGCCTGTTGTATATAAGGTGTCGTGTGCATATTTCATATGCAGTGTTGGGTATAGATGGTGCTATGTACATGTTGGATATGTGGTGTTGTGTACATATTGTATCGTGCGCATGTTGGATATGCAGTGTTGTGTGCATATGGTGTTGTGTGCATGTTGGATATGTAGTGTTGTGTACATATAGTGCTATATACATGTTGTTTACAAAATACTATGTACATATGATTTTGTGTGCATGTTGTACATGTGGTGCTATGTACGTATGGTGTTGTGTGTGTTAGAGTCCTGTAATTTATAGTATCACAAGGTGACTTTGTACTTTCTCTTGGAAAGTTTTTCATATTTTACATAAATGTCAATATTCAAAAGTCTTTTCTAAAGACAGATGAAGAGAAGCAAAAGAAGAAGTAAAAAGGGTATTTAAAAAGGAAAATATGCAAAGTTCATACTATAGGTAAGAATCCTAAAAACTGCTTGATTTTTTTCCTACAATCAATTCGAAAAGATCAAATTTTGCTCTGAAGATCTAAAAAGGGATGATTTTTGTCAATTTTGGGACCTTACGGTATGTTTTTATCCTAAGTCCCCGACCATATTGTATATCTTTTTACCCTGCCCCTTTGTTATTCCTCTTATCCTAAGTTTCATTTTTCCCCCTCGACTCTCATGTCCCAACCCATCCGCGTTAACCATCCATGTTCCCCCACCTCCACATCTGACAGTTTTAGATGCATTTCACACCCCCCTTATCCCTTGAACTTTAACCATGAAAGGGGGGTCCGAAATGGGCAGTTTCAAGTTCGGCCCTACTCCCATGCGTCAATTCACAATTATTTCGCACCCCCCATCACAATATCGCCTACCACCTTAAGGACCCCTGTGAAAACCAACCTTGGGTTTTAAGTTCATGATATAACCATCCAAAGGCAATATGCAATGAAGTGAGACCCATTTACCTGCATTACAATCCCTTTTCTTTTCATTTTCCTTTAAAAACATTAGACCTTACCTTTTTTACGCCTTTCCGCTTTATATGTCTACTTTACCTTTCATCGCAATATCATTATTCTACCTCCACTTATGATTTCCCCGATTGCGATTAAAGTGGGACATTCCTCTCTGACACGTCACCTTCTCCCCAATATCCATCACACATCGCATAAAATACCACTTCGCAGATCGCATATTATAACTTTTCGCATCGCAAAAAAAACATTAACACCTGTGATTGTGATTTGCAATATATCGCATCGCACATTTTTTAACTTACCATTTGAAGTGCCCGCAATGTATTTTATTTAACTTGCGATGTGGTTGGCCCCACCACAGCAACTCTTCCCCTCACTTTAGGCCGCTTGCAATACATATCATGCAATATGAAACCTCATACACTTACTGCAAAAACCATTCAGTATTTTATAAACTCCATTGATTGCAATGGGTTCCATCTCTATCATGCCACATCATCATCCTCCACTAGTGCAAATTGCACTTCAATGATTTTAGTGCTTACTGTATTGCCTAAACTCCAAATTCTGTGAAGTGCGGTAAAACATAAGATTTGTGATTTGCGATGTGGGTGGGTCCCTATCTCATACTGCACTTCGCAAGTTTTAGTCTTTAACCCCCACTACTTATAACAAAACCTAAGATATGCAATTGCGATGCGTCAGTCCCACTTTCCCCTATCACGTCACTTACCTTCTCCCCTCACTTCTCACTTCGCATCTTTTAGTGTTTACCTCCTCCGCTTATGGCTAAACCTTAAGATTCGCGATTGCAATGCGGTCAGTCCCACCTTCCTTCCACGTAACCTCCCACTTCTCATCGCATCACTGATTACATTCTTCATAAATTAAAATATTAAACATGTGAAGTGTGATATCAGTGCGGATGTGATGCGGCTTCAGAACTAAAATCTAAACATTTTCAGTCCGGATATATGAGTTTTTAGGTTGTTTTGTTTGAAAAAGGGGTGAAGCACAACAAGAAGGATTTGGGTAGAAAATAAACACCACAGGTCGAGTCGGGCAGCAAAGGGCATTCATGCATAATTGTTATGTTATAACAGCAGAAACAAAAAATTCAGCAAAGCGTATTAGCACAGTCACTAATCGATGAAAAATAGCTAGCGCTACACCAGATTTAATTACCCAACACTGGTTTTCTAGAGAGCAGGGCCAAATGTTAGAGCCACCACTGGTTACCTCTTCTTGACTATCACAGCCACCTCCAAGCTTATTTTTTGATCTCCCGAGGAGCCATTGAAGCATTTGGATCTAGGAAGAGTTGCCCGAAATTAATTCCAAAGGTAGTGTTGTTGTCAGTGATGTCTAATCAGGCCTTGCATGGCCACACTTGTCCATTTTCTGCTAAATTGTAATTAATGAAAGGTTTCCGAGTAATATAGGGCACCGACTTAGCCTTTAGATAAATACTGCATGCCTTAGCAGTATCAAGGGTTAGATATTGTTATCCCCTGCATTGTAAGAACTACTATATTGGAGCACTATAATTTTGGAGCTAGACATCAATAAGCAAAGACCGTTTTTAGGATTCTTGAGTTGTGTTAAAATGGTGATGTGTTACTTCTATGTTTTAAATGTTTCTGTTGTGTCAAACCAGGAGGTAACTCCTCAAAACTAGAATGTGTATTAGCTGAAGAATGTACATGCTCTTATAGATGGGAGGTGAGGCTATTGGGATTCATCTCCCAATGACTCTTGGCCTTCCTTATTTCCTAATATTAAATAATATACAAAAATACATATGCACACCCATCCATAGGATTAGGTGTCAACATTCCCCCTTTAATCCGAAGGGATGTTGGTGAGTCCAAGCATCGATCTGAACTTTTCAAACTTTTCTCTTCCAAGTGCTTTGGTGAAGATGTCAGCAGTTTGCTCATTTGTGGAACAATGATGTAGATGGATGGTTTTGGCCTGAACATGATGTCGAATGAGATAGTACTTTGTATTGATGTGCTTTGTTCGATCATGGAACTTTGGGTTCTTGGCCAACTTTATTGCAGAAGTGTTGTCGATCATGAGTGGAGTGGAATACATTTCGTTTCATCTGCCAAATCTTCTCAATTTTCAGAACTACTGTTCCTTTGTTACTTGTTCTTGCCACATGTCGCCTCGGTGTTGAATCTGCTTTGCGGGCGATTGACTGCATGACCTCATGAGCCGATACGATCCAAGACTCATGGTGTAACTGTGGTAGACACCCTGTTTCTTTGTCGCCATCAAAGTCTGAATCAGAGTATCCGGTCAAGATGAAGTCGCCTACCTGTGTATATTTGAGTCGAAAGTCTTGAGTCCCCTTCAAGTACCTTAGTACTCTTTTTGCAGCAGACCAATGTCCTTCACAAGGTTTCTGCATGAACCTTGAGAGGATTCCAACAGCAAATGAGATGTCAGGTCTGGTGGTGGTCAGATAGATAAGACTTCCTACAAGTTGTCTATACTTAGTTGCATCCTCAAATTCCTTCCCTTCAACTGATGTGAGCTTCAAGTTTTGTTCCATTGGAGTGCCTAAGGGTTTACAATCATCCATGCCAAATTTGTTCGAGAGATCTCCAATGTACTTCTTCTGAGAAAGAAAGATGAATTTAGGATGTTGAATTACTTCAATACCCAAATAGTAATGAACATGACCCAAATCAGTCATTTCGAAACCTTTCTTCAACTCTTTCTTCATGGATGCAATATAGCTCTCATTGTTTCCTGTTATCAAAAGATCATCTACATATACCACAAGATATACAACTGTTTTTCCAACTTTCTTAACAAAAAAAGTTGCATCATCAAGATCAAAATGTTTGAAGTCAAGTTTCAGAAGATGCTCGGTCAATTTCTCATACCAGGCTCGTGGTGCTTGCTTGAGGCCATACAAGGATTTTAAAAGTTTGCAAACTTTGTGTTCTTGACCCTTTATCACAAATCCTTCTGGCTGGGACATATAAACTTTCTCCTTTAGATCTCCATTCAAGAAGGCTGTTTTTACATCCATCTGATGGACTTTCCATCCATTCTGAGCTGCTAAGGCAAAGAGAGTCGGGATGGTGGTCCATTTTGCTGTGGGAGAAAAAGTTTCTTCATAATCGACTCCTTCTTTTTGTGCAAAACCTTTTGCCACAAGCCTGGCCTTGTGCTTGTCAAGTGAGCCATCTTCTTTATACTTGTTCTTGTAGACCCACTTACAGCCAATTGGTTTCGTTCCCAAAGGTGGATCAACCAGCTTCCAAGTGCCATTCTTTATCAAGGCATCATACTCCTTCTGCATCGCTTCTTTCCATTCATCATGAGAAGCAGCTTCTTTGAAGGAAGTTGGTTCATGATATGTAGACAAACTCAATTCACAGTTATAAGCAATATCCATATCAACAGGGGAATCAGAATTATCTACATCACCTTCGATTTCTTGAGTGGAACTTCTTGTTCCTGTTTTTCCAACCTCATCGGGATGAACATCCTCCAGTGTCTTTGTCAGCCATTTGGGGGGACCTTTCTGAGATGGCCCTGGCTGGTCACTTGACTGAGTTGGGATTGATTCAAGATTCAATCTCCCAATTCTGTCAATCACATCATCCAATGTGTCATCCATGGTTGTTTCTTCATGCGGGGGAGAGAGTGCTTCAGGATATGATTCCACAGTTTGATTCAATATCGGAATCCCCCCTTCAAGGTGTGGAATCACATTATCAAACTCTTGGAAAGACTTTGCATGTGTGAATCTATCCAGGCGATCAAGTTGCCGCTCAACAACCTTGTCACTCTTGGATGATTCAAGAAATATGACATCTCTTGCTATCACAAACTTCTTATTTGCTCCATCATAGAGACGATATCCTTTGGAGGTATTGGAGTACCCCAAGAAGATACATTTTCTGCTTCTAGCACCAAGTTTGTTCCTTTGACCCTTGGGTATCAAGGCATAACAAGTGGACCCAAAGACCCTAAAATGCTTTACCGAAGGAATGTGGCCATGCCACATTTCAAAAGGAGTTTTGTTTCTAATTGAACTTGAAGGAAACCTATTCTTTATGTAAACAGCACATAGAACTGCATCAGCCCAAAACATCAATTTTACATTCTTGAAAAATAACATGGAGCGGACCATATTTAAGATGGTTCTGTTCATTCTTTCAGCTACACCATTCTGTTGTGGATTATATGGCATTGTTGTTTGATGTTTGATTCCATGTTGACGAAGATAATTTTCAAATTCATTTGAGGTGTATTCTTTTCCATTATCAGTACGTAGAGAGCCAATATGTGTTTGTGCATCATTTTCAATCCATGCATGAAAATTCTTGAAAGTTTGAAAAGCATCAGACTTATTCTTCAGTAAGTAAATCCAACACATTCTGGTGTAGTCATCGATAAATGTCATCATGTATTTGTTTCCATTTGCAGAAGCAATAGGCATAGGGCCACATAAATCTGAATGAACAAGTTCAAGTTTCCTATGTGCTCTTGAGTGTGAATCATGAAATGGTTGTTTGCTATGCTTTTCTAGAATACAAGCATCACATTCCTTAGGTTTTCTAGGAATTGTAGGCAGTCCATCAACACCATTTTTCTTCAACAAACGAAGGCTGTCATAATTTAAGTGTTCAAATCTAGCATGCCATAAAAGACTTGATGGAAATGTACCTTCATCATGATATGAACTGAATGCAAAGTTTTGAGCATGGGCAGATGAACCTTTCAGCTTCAAAAGTCTCCCTTCTTCTATTCCCTCCATGACAAGTGAGTGATCTGATGCTGATCTGACCTCTACCTTGCCATCAAACAAGTGAACTGAGTGTCCTTGCTGCCGGATTTCGATCAGGGACAGCAAGTTTCTCTTCAACTCCGGGAGGTATAGAACCTCATGTAGGATATGATCAGAAAGACCAGGCAGTTTAAGCCTGACTGTGCCAAGCCCTGATGGCTTGAGTTTGGATTTATCTGCGAAATATACTGCTCCATCAACTTTGTCAGTGAATTCTTCAAAAAAATCTTTTCTAAATGTCATGTGACATGTTGCTCCTGAATCTAGCAACCAATAATCTCTCCATGAAGTAAATGAAACATCAAATAGGTTTTCAGTTACTCCATTGTTACAATGTGCTAGAACAGAATGAGCTGATTCAGCTGGTTTACCTTTGTCTTTGTCATTAGTTTTACCTCTGTCTTGATTTGTTTGCTGCTGAGCTTTAGATTGTCTGCCCCCCTTTTCTCTGAAGTTTCTTCTTTGTCTTCTGCCTTCTCTTCCTCTGGATGGACCTGAAGCGTGTCTCTTTTCTCTCTGTGCCAAGTAGGCAACCTCTTTAGAAGATGAAGGGACTGTCATCTTCTTTTGAAGGAGGAGAGAAAAAACTCTGCTGGAAAATTTCTCTTGAAGGAGAGAAAACAAAAAAATCTATTGCTGGAAAATATACTCAATTAAAAGGGCAGAAACTCTTGCTGGAAAAAATATTCTGCTCAAAAAAATTTTGCTGGAGACTGAATTTTTAAAAAAGGACTCTTTGCTATAAACTGAATTCTGCACAAAAAAAATGTATTTTTTTTTTGTTTGGGGAAAAATTTGTATGTGAAAAGGTGGAATGGTATGAATGGGAGGTATTGAAAAGGGCGTAATGGGAATAATTTGGGGGACAAAATGAATATAGAATGTAATATGGAGCGTAGTATTACACAGAGTGACAACGCACTGTATATGGTGGGGCGTAAATATGATGGAGGGGCGGTGTAACGCATACCACATATATAAACAAATATAACACAATTGGAGGGTGTTGTTATATTATGTAATGAAACGATATACAACGCATAAACCATGTAATGAAAAAGAGACAGCGTTTGGATGTGAATAATGTAATCTGGACAGCGTTAATATAAATAGACAGGCGGTATTGTAATGGAAAACTGAATATATGGAGTCGAACAGCGCATTGTAATGGGGCGTATTGTAATGGCAAACTGTAATGGCATTAACAAAGGCGGTAAAATGGTGTGATAAACAATATAAACACAACGCGCGGACAGTATATAACATGGAGCGGTATTTAAAACTGCGATTTTGTATGTTGACGCGCGGAATGAAAGGTGGTATTGAATATTCAAAAGTGGAGGGGGCGGTATTGAATAAGGTGACAGCGTTATGTATTAACGCACGGGCCACTATGCAGACAGCGTTATGTATTAACACACGGGCGTGATACAACAGAACAGAACAAACAACGTACCAATGTAATGGAGGCGTTGTATGAAATATGCAGAGTCTGGATGTATTACAAACTGGAGCCAGCGTATTAAATATGAATTGGCAGTATTATATGTAAGGCGGTATATGAATGTCGACAGCGTTATATGAATGGACCGCTGTATTAATACAATGAAAAGTGTTATAACTGAGACAGGCGGTATTAAACCATGAGACAGAGCGTATTATAACTGAGACAGGCGGTATTAAACCATGCAATGACCGCTGTATTTAAATGAGACAGAGCGTATTATAACTGTAGACAAGCGGTATTAAACCATGCAATGACAGCGTTGTAATACAAAGGACAGTGCGTTGAGAATATAACAGTGCGTTGGGTAGGCACAGTGCGTTGGGAATATAGCAGTATGTTGGGTAGGCACAATGCGTTGGGAATGGAACATTGAGGGAGAGGGAGGTGTGTGATGGAGAGGGAGGTGTATGTTGAAATGAGGGGAGAGGCAAAGCGCTGAATGGAGGAATGGAGAATGGGAATGCAGGTAGGGGAAGGGAAGGCGATGGGTAAGGGAAAAATGGAGGAGCGCAGGAATGAATGGAGAGGAGGAGGCCCAAAAGGGCGTTACAAAAAATTTGAACTTGAATCTGCAGAAAGACAGGGTTGCAGGACTGCTGGAATGGCAGAATGGCAGAGCTGCAATTTGCAGATTGACAGACACTGCAGTCTTCAGGAGCTGCAGGAGCTGGAGCTGCAAATGTCAGTGATAAATAGGAAGAAAAAAAAAATGAAGAATAACAGTCTAGCAATTAATGAGCAGCAAAAAACTATTAAAAATATGACTGAGCAAAGGATAGGGAGTTACACCACAGGGCAGAAATGCCAAATGTGGGGCTGGCTCTGATACCATGTCAAACCAGGAGGTAACTCCTCAAAACTAGAATGTGTATTAGCTGAAGAATGTACATGCTTATATATATGGGAGGTGAGGCTATTGGGATTCAGCTCCCAATGACTCTTGGCCTTCCTTATTTCCTAATAATAAATAATATACAAAAATACATATGCACACCCATCCATAGGATTAGGTGTCAACATGTTGTTTTCCCTGCTATGCATCTGTTCATCTAACTGTAAATCAAAATTTTTAGATTAAGATTTGTTGTCGAAGCACCTTAATTCTGTCTGCATTTACAATCTAAATGTTTTCTGCTGAAGTCTAATTAAAGTATTCTTAACTACTCTTTAGTCATTACTAAACCTTATTATTTATTTCACCTCATATTTATACATCTCTTAAGATCCATTTAGCACAGTTAGCTTTCCCTGTGATGCTCTTGATGATGATGTACCATTCCAGCCTTTTGACTCCATAGCCCAATGGATTAGTCTCTGCAGCTCTATCTGTCCAACCACACAATCAATTAAACAAACAACCCTCATAATTTCTAAAACTAGCCTAATACCAGTAGTTAGAATTATCAACCTAAATCATAAAAATAGAGAGAGCCCTCTATGAGTGTAGGAAGGCTAGGTCCTAGACTCCAAAGTGGTTCGATGATGTCCGGTGTCATTTGTTCTTGCCAATATTACAAATTACGGAGTGATAACATAATGGAAACCATATTGGGGAACACACTTATTGAAAAAGCTTAGTGTTTCTTCAAAACTCGGAAACCCCAGTCAAAACATTGTACGATTTGAGTATTTTCCAAGAATGGTATATGGTTGTTGATGGTGGACAATAAGCCAGACACAAGAAGTTTGAAAGCATCCACCTGGTGACTCTAATTCAGATCAGTTCCATTCAAAGACTCCACTAGAGGAAGGACCTGAAACATGACCAATCAGCCTAGAAAGAGAAAATATTCATGTCCAAATTGGATTCAAGGAATTGTTGCTTTTATCTGTAACTATATTCTATCCTACTTTAAGCCTGACCAAGAGTACACTGCTGAGGTTTACATTGATGATTGGCAAATTGATGAGCCTCAAGAATCTAAGTCCCAAATTGTATACCATGTACATACTTATACACCTGTGCACATCCCAGATGCACTTACAGAAAACCTAATGAAACATGAGCCTCGGGCTTTATCCCCTGCTCCTGATAAATTCCCACATGGTTATGAGCCTCCTACTTTACTGCCTATACCCATAAAATTCCCAAACATATATAAGCCTTTGGTTTTTCCTCCTATCCTCCATGACCTTTCTGCAAATTTTATCAATAATCTACCTAGATTTGATGGAGAAAGTGCAAAGATCACTGCCAAAAAGCACATGCAAAATCTTGAGGATTTCCTTGATCTGTTTGAGGTGGGGGAATATGATGTGCGTATTAGAATGTTTGCCTTATCATTGCAAGGTAAGGTTAAAAATTGGTTTAAATATCTTCTAGCTGCAAGCATTAGAAATTTTCATCATTTCACTCAAGTTTTCCTAGATAGATGAGTGGTCATGGGAAATTTTTTTCTCATCATAGAAGAGTATAACCATTTAAAAATATAGCCCAGGGAGACAGTACAGCATTTTTCAGCCAGTTTCAATAAGATTTACTATTCGATGCCTGCTAATATAAGGCCACCCCCAGGATTAGCTCTTTGGCACTACCCATATGCATTTGACCCAGAGATGGCATTCCAATTAAGAGAAAGGGATCCTGCAACCCTGGAAGAAATGAAAAATGTGGCAGTTAATGTGGAAGCCAACCTACTGAACAGGGAAGAAAAGTTAAAAGCAATGAAGAAGGACGAATTACAAAAAGAGAGATTGATATCTTCAGAGATAAAGCTATATATGTTGACAAACACAGTCAACGAAATGATGCGTATGATACATATGATTGGCAGGAAAGAGGAACTTATTGTTAAAACACCTCATGTTCCATTAGTTCTAGAAAGGACAAACATCAATGTACCCAAGCAGTTTGAAACCCATCCGAGACACCCTAAAACAAAAAATGATTGTTTCATGTACTCTATCCACAACACAGCCAAAGATGAAGTCCAACATCAGAAGGACACATGGAAATCCTCAACAAAAATGTATATGATATATGACCTTGCATACAGAGGTAGTCGTCTCTAATATGATTATCAAGAGGAGGACTATGAGACTGAGATTGAGGCTGACTGTATAGAACAACCAGCATTGTCTCCATGGAAATAAGAGGCCTGGTCACCACCATGCAATGACGGAAACCAAACTCTGCATGTTGAGCAAGATTGCAAAGAGGAAAATGCAGGAAGTTTTCAAGTAAGTACAAACTGCCTTCCTCTATCTTTTGCCTCACTCTTAAGAGAACATTACAAGAAGGTTGCAAATTGGAAGGACAAGGATTTAGCTAATGAATTAGATGAGGAAATCAGGGATGATGAAATATTTGTTTTAGATCCAGGGGTTCAACCCTTTTCTTTTGAGTGTCAAGTAGCAGATAAAATCACAGAGTCTGAAACAGATGATGGATTGATCCAGTTTGACTCTCTACCTTTGTTCTTTAATGCATTTTAGATTATAAAAGGGAATTGGGATCACATTCTAACTGATATTCATAAGATAAAACATGATGTCTCAGAAGAACCAACACTACCATCTAAAGCATCACCTAACCCCATAGTAGACGCGTTGGATGGTTTCTGCTTTCAAAGTCAATCTTCTTATGTTCATAATGCTCTCAAAAGATGCTATGATATGGATATGGTAAGATTATTCCCCATTATCTGATCCAATAGAATTAGTGGCACAACACTCATCAGGTTGCATGCAAACATGTTCTAAATTGATTGAAGACCAGGGGAGCACATCTGCAGTACCAAGATATGAAGCTGAGTTGGCTGAGTCAGAATACCCAGAAATAAATCAAAAGTATCTTGATCTAGTGGCTATATATATGAAGGAATTGTTCTTTACAAAGCCAACACATATTTCTAGCATGTCAGTTGTTTTTCAAAGGTACCAAGATCCATCTAAACAAAATCATGCCGGGAATTTCTATCAAACATCATTGTCAGGTTTGTCTCTGAACATGATGAAGAGCAATGAAATAACAAATATATTAGAACAATTACTTGACTGGCTGCACTGGCATTATTGTATTTTTAGAAGGGCATCCATTTTAGTAGGGTAGGGTAGGTAGGTGTGGAAATAATATCAGCACTCTGAGCATCTTTCAAATGTTAGTTTTAGATTGCTTTTCATTTTCAGATCAGTATGTTTCAGACTTTAGTTTCAGCTAAGTTCTGGTTTCACCATTCAAGTTTTAAAGGTGCAGCAGTATGTTCAGCTTAATGGATTGCAGTGGATAAGTTCAATTGCAGTCTCAGTTCAGATCTCAGTATGCTAATAAGTTGGCTGGCCAAAAATGTGGTCTATTTTTATCAGTCAAAGTTAGGAGAAACAATCAACTATTTTCCAGTCACAAAGTGTCTGACAGATCAAGATACAAGTTGTGGGATCAACCCAATAAATCAGGCTACTAGTATACGGTGTTCTTGACGCCTCCTGAAGGAGCTTCCATCCCTAGCTGGAGCCATTATTAGAGTCCTGTAATTTACAATATCACAAGGTGATTATGTACTTTCTCTTGGAAAAATTTTCATATTTCACATAAATGTCAATATTCAAATGTCTTTTCCAAAGAGAGATGAAGAGAAACAAAAGAAGAAGGAAAGAGGGTATTTAAAAAGGAAAAGATGCAGAGTTCATACTATAGGTAAGCATCCTAAAAACTGCTTGATTGTTTTCCTACAATCAAACTGAAAAGATCAAATTTTGCTCTGAAGATCTGAAAAGGGATGATTTTTTTCAAGTTTGGGACCTTACGGTATGTTTTTATCCTAAGTCCCTGACCATATTGCATATTTTTTTACCCCACCCCTTTTTTATTCCTCTTATCCTAAGTTTCATTTTTTCCCCCTCTATTCTCATGTCCCGACCCATCCGTGTTAACCATCCATTTCGGACCCCCCTTAGCCTTCGAACTTTAACCATGAAGGGGGCTCCGAAATGGGCAGTTTCAAGTCCGGCCCTACTCCCACATGTCAATTCACAGTTATTTCGCCCCCCCCTGTCACAATACCGCCTACCACCTTAAGGACCCCTCCGAAAACCAACCTTGGGTTTTAAGTTCATGATATAACCATCCAAAGGCGATATTCGATGAAGTGGGACCCATTCACCCGCATTATAATCCCTTTTCTTTTCATTTTCCTTCAAAAACATTAGACCTTACCTTTTTTCTGCCTTCCTGCTTTATATTTCTACATTACCTTTCATCGTTATATCATTGTTCTACCTTTGCTTCTGATTTCCCCAATTGCAATTAAAGTGGGACATTCCTACCTGACACATCACCTTCTCCCCAATATCCACCGCACAACGCATAAAATACCACTTCGCAGATCACATATTATAACTTTTCGCATCGCAGCGAAACCTTAACACTTGTGATCACCAATTTGCGATATATTGCATCGCACATTTTTTAACTTACCATTTGAAGAGCCTGCAATGTATTTTGTTTAACTTGCAATGCAGTTGGCCCCACCACAGCAGCTCTGCCACCCACTTCAGGCCACTTGCAATACATATCATGTAATATGAAACCTCATACACTTACCGCAGAAACCATTCGCTATTTTATAAACTCTGTCGATTGCAGTGGACTCCATCTCTATCATGCCACATCATCATCCTCCACTAGAAAAAATCGCACTTCGCTGATTTTAGTGCTTACCGTATTTCCTAAACTCCAAATTTTGTGATGTGCAGTAAAACATAAGGTCTGTGATTTGCGATGCGGGTGGGTCCCTATCTCATACCGCACTTTGCAAGTTTTAGTCTTTAACCCCCGATGCTTATAACAAAACCTAAGATTTGAAATTGTGATGCGGTCAATCCCACTTTCCCCTACCACGTCACTTACCTTCTCCCCTCACTTCGCACTTCGCACATTTTAGTGTTTACCTCCTCCGCTTATGGCTAAACCTTAAGATTTGTGATTGCAATGCAGTTTTTCCCACCTTCCCTCCACGTCACCTCCCACTTCACGTCGCATTGTCGATTACATTAGTCATAACTGTTAAACATGTGAAGTGTGATACTGGCACGGATTCGATGCGGCTTCAGAACTAAAATCTAAACATTTTTCAGGTCCGGATATATGATTTTTTACGTTGTTTTTTTTTTAAAGGGGTGAAACACGGCAAGAAGGATTTGGGTATCAAATAAACACCACAGGTCGAGTTAGGCAGCAAAGGGCGTTCATGCAGAATTTTTATGTTATAACATCAGAAACGGAAAAGGTAGCAAAGCGCATCATCACAGTCACTAATCGATGAAAAATAGTCAATGCTACACTAGACTTAATTACCCAACGCTGGTTTTCTGAAGAGCAGAGCCAAATGTCAGAGCCACCACAGGTTACGTCTTCATGACCATCACAGCCACCTCCAAGTTTATTATTTGATCTCTCGAGGAGCCATTGAAACGTTTGGATCTACGAAGAGTTTCCCGAAATTAATTCCAAAGGCAATGATGTCTGATCAGGCCTTGCATGGCCACACTTGTCCATTTTCTACTAAATTGTAATTAATGAAATATTGTCGCGTAAGATAGGGCACCAACTTAGTCTTTATATAAATATTGTATGCCCTAGCAATATCAAGGGTTGGATATTGTTAGCCCCTACATTGTAAGAACTACTATATTGGAGCATTGTAATTTTGGAGCTGGACATCAATAATCAAAAACTGTTTTCAGGATTCTTGAGTTGTGTTAAAATGGTGATGTGTTACTTCTATGTTTTAAATGTTTCTGTTGTTTTCCCTGTTGTGCATATGTTCATCTAATTGTGAATCAGAAATTTTAGATTAATATTTGCTATCGGAGCACCTTAATTCTGTCTACATTTACAATCTGAATGTTTTCTACTGAATTCTGATTAATGAATTATTAACTTCTCTTTATTCATTACTAAACCTTACTATTTATTTCACCTCATATTCATACAGCTCTTAATATCCATTTAGCATAGTTAGCTTTCCCTGTGATGCTATTTATGTTGATGTACCATTCCAGCCTTTTGACTCCATGTCCCAATGGATTAGTCCCTGTAGCTCTATCTGTCCAACCACACAATCAATCAAACAAAAAACCCTCATAATTTCTAAAAATAGCCTAATAAAAGCAGTTAGAATTATCAAGCTAAATCATAAAAACAGAGAGATCCCTCTTTGAGTCTAGGAAGGCTAGGTCCTAGACTCCAAAATGGTTCAATGTTGTCCTCTGTCGTTTGTTCTTGCCAATGTTACAAATTACGGGGTGATAATAGGGTGCATGATTGTACATGTGGTGTTGTGTGCATGTGATGTTGTGTACATGTTGTACATGTGGTGTTGTGTGAGGTGTTGTTGTGTACATGTCGTGCATGTGGTTTGTGTACATGTGGTATCGTGTACATGTCATGCATGTGGTGTTGTGTACATTGGTATTGTGTACATGTTGTACGAGTGGTGCGGTGTACATGTGGCATTGTGTACACATTGTGTAGGTGGTGTCGTGTACATGTGATGTTGTGCACACGTTGTGTAGGTGGTGTTTTGTACAAGTGGTACTGGGTACATGTGTGCATCTGGTACGAGTATACATGTGGTATTGTGTTCATGTCATACATGTTGTGTTGTGGGCATGCGATACTATGTATGTGAATTTTGTAGTTGTGGTGTTGTGATGTGTGTATTCATTATGTTGCACTCTATGTAAATATATGTATTGTGTTGTACATCGGATGTAGGTGTGTGTTGTGTTGTACATCGCGTGTAGGTGTATGTTTTGTGTTATTTTTCGGGTGTGGGTATATGTATTGCGCGGTGTTGTACGTCATATGTGGATGTACACTATGTGTATGTGTACGTGATTAAAGAGAAACAAAGGAACTAGGTGCTTTTCGAGTGTGGCAACCAATCTGGTTTCTGTACAAAAAAAAACAAAGGCAGAAGTAAGGACTGATGAAGGATAAAGTATCGGTATTTTATTTCATTTATATTATGCGTGTGATCTATGATTTTGACTTATGATGGTTACATGTGATTTATGATTTTGGTCTATTATTGTTACATGTAATACATGATTTTTACCTATGATGGTTTTTTTTTGAGCTAACCAGATGTGATATGATTATACATGGTGATTTCACCAAACAACTAATTTGACTTGTTGTGATAGGAAGTGAACAAAATTGCAGGTGTACCTTATTGATAGGCCACCGATGAGGTATGATTTGAGTTTATTTAAAATTATTTTGAATCTAATAGAAATTATGTGCTTGGTACAGGAAAGAATGCAATGCCCGGTTGGGTTGGTCTAAACCGACTGCAAGAATTAGCAGCGTCAGTAAAAATAATTTGAACAGGAAACAGTATGTTGGTAAAGCACTTCAGGAGTAAGACCATTGTGGGAAATTAGTACCCAATAGTTTCCATTTATTTCCATGAGCATGCTATGACCGGTATGATGGTTTTGAGGCAGAGACATACCTTAGTTTTTGGACTTTCCAATGTGAGGAAACCTTGCCAAGGGATGGATTGTCTGGGATGGGGGTGCCAACGAAACTTGGAAGGTGTGTGATTGCATGGAAGGGGTTGAACAAATTGTCTGAGAAATTTTATAGCTAAGAAGGGAAGAGTGGGGGTGGATTTTTTTTTGTCATTAGAATTTCCAAATGGAATCAGATGCACACTGGGAGTGTGCCATGGAACAATGAGTCGGTAACTATTCATTGAGAGGAACAGTGGCATAGGATTGTAGCACTAGAAATTGGATGCAGATTTGATGTTGATAGTGGATTATGGACTTCTTGGGAAGGAGGTGAATCCTAGTACTACTTTGAGGTTGGAGGTGTGAGCCGCCCAATTCCCTTGTTGTGGATGCAAGCATCATATCCTTTTTATTTTTCGGTTGAGAAAATGTGCATATGTGTATATGTGTACATTATTGTAAATATTGTATCAAGATGGATTTATAAAGATCCATAGACAATATGTTTATTTGCAGGTTGAATCAAATGTGCATAAGTATATATGTGATTGTTATTATAAATATCATAATGAGTTGTGTTATAAATCTCCAGTAAATGGTATGACTGTCATGTTTTCAGCAGTGTTCATTGTAAACACTACAAGGAGCTATGTTATAAAGCTCCATGGGAAGTATTTTTTGTTTTAAGTGGTTTTCTGGTTGTAGGTGTCATTAAACACAGAGGATGGTGTTCCCCCAAGGGGGAGGGTTCTGTAACAACCCTGGTTAAAAATCCATGTAAAAAAAAATATAATACTAAGGTCATGGGACACGTATTCCAAGTTGAATGGTGGGAAAAACATCCTAGTGGGTGTCACTTCGGTTTATTATGGCTAAAGGAAATGGCAAAGGATTTGGAAAGGAAAAGTTGCATTAATTGGCATTTATATGAAAATAATGGAAATTATGAGAAAAGAAAGCTGAAAGGTCACGGATTGCATGTGAGGAGGAAAATGAAGAAAATAGAGGCCTCATTAATAAAAAGGCTTTTGAGGATAAGTTGGTAACCTTTTTCCAATTCTATGGTGGAGCTCTCTTCTATTCTCTCTCTCATACTCTTAGACAACTAGATTTTCTTGGAGCATTTGTTGAACCTTAGAATTACCCTCTCCTTGACATCATTTCTCACCTTTTTCCCTTACTTTCTCATAATATCACATACTCCAATCAATGATAAATGCTATGTTTTGGCTTAAGGAATGCAGTAAAATGATTTCCATGTTATATTTTCATGTTCTTGCTATTTTAATAGATTTTTGCAATTTAGCTATAGAACGCGGTCTATTCTGCAGCTAACTGTGGATTCTATAGCTACTCTCATGGTCTGTCAGGTTCCAAGTGTCAAATGAAGCATTGAGATACATGGGAATTTCTAGAATCATCTCCACATGGATTTTGTCCTATTCACTCAGTCAAGATCGACAAAAAAGTAGGCCTAAGATCATGGTCAAAGGCATAGTCAAAGTATGTTAGCCGAGAGTAGCGGGACTCTTGATTTTCTCTATCGTAGAAAATCAAGAGTTAAACAGTCCTATTGAAATTCTATAAGTATCCACTTGTAGCAATATTATCTCATATATAGTTATGTGTATTTTCCTTTAAATACCGGTTGTACAGAACTGAGAAGATAGTTAAGAAATTAAGTTTTAAGTTTAAGCCTTTTTGTTGATACTCTGTATTAAGACTTTGTCCCATCATAATACAAAGTTCATGTTGCTAATGATTGCTTAAGTGCACCTTTAACCAGCTAGCGTTTCATCCAAATCAGTTGCAGAGGGCCCCTGCACTGGAGGAGGCTTTTCAGTTGTTGTTTTTAGTTTAATTTCCATTACTCTGTTTTCAGCAATTCTATTTTCTTGTTAGATTAATGTTTCATTCCAGTTTTGATCAATAGAATAATGTTAAAAACATAAATTTGTAAGAATTTTTCTTCTAAAATATCTCGTGAAGATAGATAACTCTGTTTTCAAATCGAATTAAGATTGAAGCACTAAGAATATACAGTTATCTAGTTTTCTTACTGTTTTGTCATTCATTTTCTTAGAATAGAATTATCAATTAATTGTGTAAATGGATGTTCTCAAAAGTAATTTCATGATGATGATTCTGAAATAAATGATTGAATGTCTAATTCATACAGTTATTGAGTTTATTCTGTACGTTTTTATTTGCTTTCTAGGAATTTAGAAACTAAGGTATAGTTGACTTCTTACACAACATCTCAAGAGGGTAATACTTCACATTGAATGTTGGGGAAAATTAAATATACATTAGTTGTTGCAATCAGTTTTACATGCTTTCACATTTTTCTTTCAGATTCTCACTTAGTTGCATCACTGATATTCCTAAAATTCATTCCAAAGAGATTGATTTAATCATGTTTCAAGACTGAATGATTGAATTTTTAATGAGTGCAATTACTGAGTTACTTTCTACATACTTTCCTTGCTTTTCTAGATCATTAGGTATAATTAGTTACTTAACACCATCTCAAGAAGGTCGCACTTCATAATTGAATGTTGGAGTATCTAAATATACAGTAGATGTTTTTCTTTGCATCATTTGCTTATTGTTCTAGGACATTAGAAGATAAAGTATAGATAGTTACTTACACATCATTTCAAGAAGGTCACATTACATAATTGAATGTTGGGGTAACTAGAAGTACATTAGTTGTTTTCATTCTCTATTTTTACTTAAGACAAACACTGCAATTTTAATCTCAATTTTAAGAATTAGATCCATGGAACAGAACTAATGACAAAATAAGATAGATGCTCTGTTTTCCAAATTAGATTCTAACCAGCCAACAATATTTGATTTATTTTATGAAAATTAGATTAATTTAGGAACACTTCCTTTTCTTCCTTTTAAAATTCATTAGATTCATTTAAATATTTTCATAGGTTTTAGATTCAACATTCTTAGACATCAAAGAACAAAAACCCCCAATGCAACATAAAATACAAACAACGAAGTAAGAAGAAAGGTTAACTAGCACATACAGTGCACTACACTTCATTAGTTTACAAACCTCGGTTGATAATTTATGCAAACAATTTAAGACATTAAATTGACTAAACGGCACTCTTGGAGGAGTGTATCATACTAGGGATTTGGATCAAGAAGGAAAAGGAAAGGTAGGAAAGCACAAGAGGACATCAGGATCAATGGTTACAACTGGATTGCTTTGGAGGTATCGAGTTGCATGTATGGTTTCCTTGATAGTTTTGGCATGCATGGTACATGCATGTGGTTTCTTGGTTATGGTCTATCATTGGCATGGAGTATTTCCTGGATTGATAGTGGTTTTACCTAGCCTTCCCATTTCCTAGATAGCCATGGTGTTGTGGGTTTCTTTTCTTTTCTTTTTGGTTGGTTCTCATGTGCCTTTGGTTGTGGTTTTAGTTATTAATTCTTGGATCCTTGGTTTGACAAATGCTCTGAAGCCCTAAAAATGACTTGGTTTGAGTTACTAGTCCTAGAGCCTTGGTTAGACAAACACTCCAGAGCCCTTGGCAGGTTGAGTTACTAGTCCTGGAGCCTTCGTTGGACAAACGCTTTGGAGCCTAGCAGCAGCTTTGGGTTGAGTTACCAGTCCTAGAGCCTTGGTTGGAACAAATGCTCTGGAGCCCTGGACAGCTTGGGTAGAGACCAATCTGGTGATGGTTAGTGATTTCCACCTATGAGGTGGACTCACTGGTTGAGTTTTTAGGTGGCTTGGCCTCTGGAAGCCCGGGTTTGGTTTTGATTGATGTGTTTTATGATATCCCAAATTCATGCTTGGAATATTCCATGGGGGTGATTGGTTTAAAGAAAGATTTAGTTCAACCCAATATGTGGTCGGGTGGTACGTGGAAGTCCCAAAATTGGTTTCATTTTGCATATGTCAATAAGAGCTTCTTTCCTCTTGTATTGATGAATAAATGTACTTGCTATTATGTGATCTTGATGGTTGTTTTATCATTGTTATTTTTTTGGTTATATGTTGGTTATGAGCATGGTTTTATGACAGTTATGATGTATGGATCTCATCATGTTTTGATTAGTATGTGAAATAATAAATAATGAATGACCTAATAGATGATAATGCAAGTAATTTGAGAAGGAACCAATCCTTCTTGATGATTCTCAGATAAGTATGAGACCCTTATGCTCAGATCTATTGTTGAAACCTGTAGATTTCGTATTTGTGATATGTTTGACGAAATGACTATCATGGTTGGGCTTGGTTAGGTCAATTCCTTGATCAAGTTTTTTGTTAGAGGCTTTTTCTTGGTGTCATTCATTTTCTTGAAAAGTCTCATCAAGTTTCGGGCAATGGTTGGAGACTAGCCCTGAAAAAGTGGCTTAAATATCGTAGTCTCTGGCACATAAAATGTCGAAAAATACTTCATTTTCTCCCTTGCAGGCATTGTGGGAGCAACTGGATGGTCCAAGTCACATGCATGCCCATGTCATGGGAGAAACTGGGGGTTTTTTCAGTGAAAATGAAATTTGACTCAGGGCTTGGGCACCTGGAGGGGTGGTTTAGCTCTTGTGGGTCATGTAGCTCCTGAGGAAGGTCAATAAGGTTGTCTTGTGTCGATTCCACTTACTTAAGGTGATATAGGAGGTTGAATCATATCATAGTAATCCTTAATCACATGTTTACCTCGGTTGGTGGGTTACTCAAGTAGATGTAGGAGGAGGGTGTTACATCCATCCATTAGCAGAAACAAATGCTCCAATAAATTGTGGATGTCCATCCATAAACACATAGAAGTGATTCGACAAATTATGGTTTAGCTTCTTAAGGCACTATTATTCATATCCAAATGCACTTAGATATTGGTCCTTATGCTCACAATATTTTTGTTACTTTTGAAATCAATATGTCCACAATGTTTTATGTTACTATTGAAATCAAACTTTTTTAACTATTTATTCCCATGGAATTTAATCGATCTATTGGGAAGAGAGTTCATATGTACTTTCTCATGGAATTCAATCGACCTATTTGGAAGAGGATTCATATTATGATTTTTAAGCACTACATGTTTAAAATAGTTGGCTCTACCTGAGACTCTTTACATCATGCTATTGAATTGAATATTATGTATATTTTGTAGAAGCCCAATGATATCGTTATGAAAGAAAATTTGTTACTATATCTTATATAGATTGTCTCAGCAAACAAGTTGCAGGTGTTACAAGCATAATTATGTTTGTTGAAAAAATTGTTACATTCCCAATGTTGAATAAACTTTGTTTGTTTACTATAGATAACTATGTGGATAACTATGTATTCTTTAATGGGGTCAAAACACACAGGTTTCGATTCAATTACCTCCCCACTTAATTCAAGGACTTGTTGCCCCACAACACCCCTTCTTTGTTCATCAAATGCCTTAACCACCTTTCAAATAATAACGAATGTTTAATTTCATCATTAGAATCAAATTTTGTTTTGGGATCTTTAAATCACATTGATTTATGGCCTCTCATCATAATGACATGTTTGTATACAAAGGAGTAAAATCATTAAAAAAAATTATATTAAAAAAATCATATTTAATTTTAGAAGAATAAAATAAAAATAAATAAATCACAAAGAGTAAAGGTTATTTATAAAAAATTTATGGTTATCATTATATTATATAGTGATATATTAGTCTATTAAAGCTATTATAAAATCGCATGAACTTAAAAATCTTATAAGTTTTTTATAAATAATTTCATAATTAATTTATTAAAAAAAAAATGTTAGAAAGTGTATAATTAGTAATAGAATTGTTGAAAGGTATTATAAACTATTATAAATAATTTGCCAAAAATATATATTACTAGTAATAATATTGTTAAAGAAAGTGTATTTTAAATTATATATGTACATTCTTGTTTCCAAACATCATAAGAAGTGATGACTTCCATTTTCTCAATCGTGATGCATTGAGTCTTAGAACTAGGATAGTGTTAATGCATTATAATAACCCTATATCTTTTGAGAATTACAAGTTGAATCTAAGAGGAAAATTTTCAATTAACATATGCTAATAAAATTTTGGCAATTATATACCAGAATAGTTTAAGTAGGTGACAATTCCATTATGAAAATATAGATTTTCTCTATATTTTTTTGGAAAAATATGGTTGAATTTTTTGGAAATTTAGGTTGCAACTATTAAAGTATAGAATTTTAGGTGTTATGAGATTTTTCAAGGTATTGAATCTATTAATACCTTCAAAATCCAAATTGGAACACTTCTGAATCAATATTTTGCAAAATAATAAACCTTTAATTCTAATGAAAAAGTTATCGTTTGGGCGAAATTGTCGCCTCATTAACCAACGCCATTATCTATATGCTAGAAAAATGGAAACAATATTTATATGACACTAAATTTCATGTCAAAATTGATCACAATGATTTAAAATCGATCAATATTGGATCATTATATTGTTTTTCATCCATTTCATTGCTTTTAGAGTGGAAAAAGTGGAGGAATCAACTCACAAGACCATTTTTACTAGTGAGACCCAATTTGACAAATCGAGGTTTGAAACATTTCAAGAGCATTTTGAGGCATCAAAAGATGTTTTTTGCGGGTATAAATTCATCATTTTAGTATGACAATTTTTTTACTTATTCTACACACAAAGACCTTTCCAACGGTGCAATAATCATCTCAATTGCAATCCATATGAAAAATTTATGCCACTCAGAACTTAACCTTCCTAATTTCACCACCATAATTCAAGAGGATGCCACATCAGCCCCCATTACTCATGGAAAAGGGCCTAGTAATGCAATATTTAAGTTGAAGAAGACTCTAGAAGATTCCATATTTTACCTTTGTTGACGAGTTGAGGTTGTCAAAGGTAACCACTAGTAGGTTATCGAGTTGTGTTTTAAACATTTCTTCCATAGATGATAAAAATAAGCCGAGAGGGATAGGAGATAGAGAATACAAAGAGGATTTGTGCAATGTAGTATACCACAGGCCACATTCCATATGTCTTTATACTCACAACAATTTTCTATTCATAGAAAGAGAGCAGAGTGGCCACATATTTTAGATGGGTTTTCCCCCGAAAGGGTTTCCTAGGTCATATCTTGTTTCAAAATGTAATTTGTGAGTTTTTATTTCGTGGCTCTTTTTTTTCACCATAATTTTTAATTTGCATGCATACGTAATTAATATTAATCTATTGATCCATAAATCTAAAGAGAAATAAAAACCTAATAGTGTATATTTCATATTTTAAAATACAGTTTTATCATATTTGTCGTGAGGAACTATCCAATGGAATATACACTGTAGTTTACGGATCATATTGGTATCAAAGAAGAATTATTTGGGTATATTATGGAGATTTGTGAGGGATCTAAATTAGCTAGGACAAAATTTGTAAAACCCTAATCATGGGTGATGAATTTGCGAATAACCCTCTTGATCATGTAGAGGAGAGGTTTTCATGACTGGAAGCACAAGTCACAGATATAAACCGTAATGTAAATTTCCTAATGTCATCCCTAGGAAATAATCTTGGGATATTTTGAGAAGATGGGGGTTATAATGAAAATAATAAATCAAAATGGATATTAGGAGATTAGGAAGAAACAAAGAATCAATTGAAGAAAGGACCCAAAAAAGATCGACCCAATTCAAGTGTCATGGATCATTCATAGTCCCTGTACAAAATGGAAGAGAAGGTTGATATCAATTCGTACCAAGGTGAGATTGATGCTTTGAATCCAAATCATTAGTTACAGTAATTAGAAGTGTATTTCAGTGTCCATCATATTGACGAAGAACAAAATATTTCATTTGTGTGGTTGAAATTATAGGTTCATAACCTAACTTGGTGGGAAAGACATACAGAAAGTTTGAGGTTCAAGGGCGATCCTCCAGAGACTAAGTGGGAGGAATCAAAAACCATCATAAATTCATAAATTTACCCTATCGGGTATGTAGAGGACCAGTGGGTGTAGTGGTACTACTTCAGGAAGAATCTAAAGTAGGGCGTACAAGAGTACACCATAGAGTTTAGAAAGATGGCCATAATGTTGGGTATCTCCCCAAAGAAACCATATGTACTCCTCAAGTATTTGTGTGGTCTAAACAACGATATATAGAAGAAATTGATGTTATTCAAGCCTAGATCAGTGGATGGGGCTTGTGTACAAGAACAATAACTACATAACATAGGCTTGTGGAAAGGGAAATCAAGTGGATCAAATCAAAAGAAGCAACATGATGCTGCCAAGGAGGGGAAGAAGAAGTGGAAAAGGGTAAAATAAAAAAAGAAATAGACCAGCACAAATATCCCAACAACCATTGCAACTACTAAAACATTGATGGCCATACAGAGGAGAAGTTTTGGAAATTACATTCAGAGCTCAACTCGAAAAACAAAAAGAAATACAATAAGAAGAAGAATCTCATGGCCACTTATTCATGAAACCAAGTTGAAAGCAACTCAAATGTGGATGAGAAGATTGTTTATGCATCAATGCAAATGGAGGTGAATTTTATTAGCCTTTAATAATAGGAAGATAAAGAAATGACCAAACTCTTACACATAAAGATACAAGTCAAGAAAACAAAGATTGATGCTATGTTTGATTCAAGATTATAGGTGAATATTGTTATAATAGATTTGGTCAATAAATTTGGATTGGAATTTCATGATCATTTGAGCCCATATCCATTGATATGGGTAAATAAGGATGCAAATTTGAAGGTAACAAAATACTGCAATTTTAGATTTTCCATCAATGTTGATTTTATTGATGAAGTATAATGAGATGTAGTTCCCCTTGATGTATGTGGAGTCATGTTTGCAAGTCACTACACATACATGTGACATGTGATATTCATGTAGAGAGACAACCAGTACCAAATCGGAAAGGAATCCATGGAGGAGTGTATTCATAAACAAAAATTATAACTAGAAGAGTTGTTATATGCATTTATGGATGTTTTCTGGGAGCCTAAAGGGTTATCATTGTAACCATCCCTCCCACATGTACCTAGTTTCACCGGATTGTCGGGGTAAACATGAGACAAGAGTTACTATCACATGACTCAACCTCCTATATCCAATTAAGTAAGTGGGGCCGACAATGTAACACCTTGCTCCCACATCTACCCAAGTAACCAAGATAAACATGTGATGAGAGGCTACTATGATCTGATTTGACACCCCATGTATAGTTAAGGAAGTGGAACCAAAAAAAAACAACCAATCTGACCTTCTACACATCCTATGGAAGCTCCAGGAGCTAACCCACCCTTCTAGGTGAGAAACCCCTTAGGTAGCTAAACATTTCAAGGAATTAAACCCCTAGTCGCTCCCTTACTAAGGCCTCCATGTGACTGAGAGCCCCAGTCACTCCCATGAGCCTACCTGAGCGTGACTGTAGCCTTTTTATGCCAGTTTTATGCCAGTGACTACGATATTTAAGGCTAAATTCAAAGGTTAGGACCCATTCACTGCCCAGAACTCCTTGAAACCTCCATAAATTAAAAGTAACATAGAAACCATGATTCAAATGCAAATAATTGAACAAAGGCTTGACTATACCCCTACTAGCCATGATAGGGATTTCGTTAAACATATCACAATTACACATTCTACAGTTCATAATAACCAATCTGAGCATAGGGGTCTTATAATTATATGATAATCGCTAAGAAGCATTGATGCCTTATCACATTAGTTGCATTATCATCTATTAGGTCATATGTTCATTGTTCATTCATTTATAAATCAAAACATGACAAGAGCCATACATCATCATTGTCATAAAACATACTCATAACCAACATATAAACAATCAGAAATAATAAGGATACAACAACCATAAATGCCATATATCAATCAATACATTTGCACATAAAATACCAAGGAAAGGAACTCTTATTAATGAATGCAAAGGCCAACTTGGTATGGGAGTACCACGTTCCACCCACCCATAGATTGGTTGAGCCAAATCTCTCTTTATCCAATCACCCTCATGCCAGGGCTTCCTGAGGTTAAACCATCTCACCCTCATCAATAAAACAAGGCTTTACTGTATTCCTCACCAGATCACTAGGCCATAAACAAGCATGGATGCCACCGTATTTCTCCACCTACACTGTGAGGAATTTTCTTGTCTCCTAGTCTTTAGGCTTTACCGCAATCCATGGTCTGATATAGGAATCACTAGGCCATAATCGAGAAACAATCCTCTAGGATTTATTGTATATATCGCCATTCACCAACAAGGATTCATAGGCCTTATCAAGGGAAACTACCTTTATGCCTTACCATATATCTCATCATTCATCGGTCGAGGATTCCTAGTCCCACCGAGGCACACAATACTTGGATTTACCGCAACCAAAATTCTGGTTCAGGGTTCATTAGGCCAGTGGCTTTACCGCAATCAACAGTCTGATTCAGAGATCACTAGGCCATGTGTTCTTTCATTCATAGATCAACCTCACTTAGTTTTGAAACCATTCGTAAATCTCTCTCAACCAAACCATGAGAACCCCATCGCACCATGGCTATCTGGAAATGGAAAGGAAAGGCTGAAGAACATTGTCACACCTGGAAAAACTCATGCCAATGACAGCAAGAGAACCAAGAACAAACATGCATAACCATGCATGCCAAATCTAGCAAGGAAATCACACATGCAAATTGATACCTGCAAGTAAACCTACTGTAGATACCTGATCTTGCTCTTTCTTGCTTTATATTTTCTTCCTCGTTGCCTTCTTTTCCTTTCTTGATTCAATGTTGAAGTGCTCCAAAAAAAATATAAGTGTCCAAGACTGAGAGAGAGAGATAATAGAGAGAGAGCTCCAAAATTTAATTGACACAAATGTTACACTGAAAGAAGGTACCAATTGGTCCTCATAAGCCTTTTTATTAATGTGGCCTCTATTTTCTTCATTTTCCATTATTTTCCCTTAATTTTCCTCTTCACATGCAACATGTGACCTTTCACCTTCCTTTTCTCCTAATTTCCATTATTTTGATAAATAAATTGCCAAAAATTCTGTTTTCCTTTCCAAAGCCTTTGCCATTGCCTTTTCCATAATAGCTTATATGAACACCCACACTAGGATATTTTTTCCCAACATTCAGCTTGGAATAATTGTCCCATAACTATGGTTATTATTTTGCCTTTATTAACTTTTATTACATGGAATTTTCACTAGGGTTGTTACAGAAACCTCCCCCTTGGGGGAGCACCGTCCTCGGTGTTCAATGACACCTATAACCAACAATAATGTTGAAATCAAAACATACTGCCCATGGAGATTTATAACTTAGCTCGTTGTAGTATTTACAATTATCACCCTACTGAGAAGCAAACCAACATGAAAACCATAATGGCATGACACTCATACCACTTATTGGAGCTTTATAACACAACTCATGGCAATATTTACATCCATATACATATGTACATATATCAAAACATATACCCAAATCATATACCAAAACATATATTAAGGACATTCTCTCAACCAGCGAATAGTGAAGATATATAGCCGGCATCTGATTCATCATCTCCCATTTTGCTTCATCATGCCCAAAGTGCCTCCAATGCACTTTAACCTGCTTAATTGATTGGTTCCAGAGCATGAGCACCTTTATTTGCAATATACAATGAGGTTCTGGCTGGAATTCTCCATATGGATCCACCTGCAATACAGGTCAATCAATCACATGATCAACATCTTTAACATAGTTCTTAAGCAATGACACGTGGAAAACATCATGAACTTTCACTGTTGGAGGTAGTGCAAGTCGATAGGTTCTTGTCCCAATCCTTTCAAGAATCTTGTAAGGTCCACAAAATTGAGGTGCCAGCTTGGTACACGATCCAATCCGCAAGGAGCTCTTCTTGGGCTTGACGTGCAAGTACACTTGTTCACCAACCTAAAACTCCTTAAAAAACCTATTTCAATATGCATATATTTTATTCATGTCTTGTGTTGCCTTTAGATTCTTCTTGATCACCTACATTTTCTATTCCAATTATGCTAACATGTGTGGTCCAATTAATACCTTATTCACCAGATCACTCCAATTGATGGGAGTATTACAACTCCACTCGTATAATGCCTCAAATGGACTCATCCTCGGTGACTCCTAGTAACCATTGTTGTAATAAAACTCAACCAACAAAATTTAATCCTCCCATATCATGTCTTGATGCAGCACATGCATCCTCAACATGTCCTCCAATATCATGTTGACCCTCTCAATATGTTCATCTGTCTGTGGATGATAAGATGTATTAAAGGCCAACTTTGTACCTAAACCTGCAAACATCTCCTTCCAAAACTTGGAAGTGAACTTTGCATCCATGTATGACACAATATTCTTTGGAACACCATGTAATCTTACCACATCTCTGATGAACACATGTGCCACATCACTAGTTGAATACATAGTCTTCATTGGAATGAAGTGTGCTACCCTAGTCAACTTGTCCACCACAACCATGATGGAATCATGTTGTCTAGATGTCCTCGACAAACTTGTAATTAAATCCATGGAAATGACCTCCCATTTCCATTCCAAAATGAGAACCGTTTGTAGTATTCCACCTAGATTCTTACACTCTGCCTTTACCTGCTGACATTGCAAACACCTGGCCACAAACTTTGCCAAATCCTTTTTCGAATTCGGCCAATAGTTAAATTTCTTCAGTGCTTTCAATGTATTTTAGTATCTTGGGTGACCTGAATATAGTTTTGCATGAAACTCCCTTAAGATAATATTCTTGAACTCACTATTGTTTGGCACATATATATTATCTTTAAATCTGATCAATCCATTTGTCGAGAGATGATAATCCATATCCTATGCACCTGCACCTGCATGTGTACCACTACATATACCTGTACATGTACCTCTACTCTGTTGTAACATGTGCTTAAGATTTATATACCTGCCATCATGTTGTCCTACTTGTAATATATGATCTTGTAGGTCTATCCCATAAGAACTCATAGTTGATATATG
This sequence comes from Pinus albicaulis, assembly GCA_034641835.2. Lineage (NCBI taxonomy): Eukaryota > Viridiplantae > Streptophyta > Pinopsida > Pinales > Pinaceae > Pinus > Pinus albicaulis. The sequence goes on along the minus strand of CM076574.1, from coordinate 51,902,405 downwards.
ATTCACCTGTATCCTCCTGCTAAGAGAATGTGCAACCTTGTTCTCTTTTCCCTTGATGTACCTGATCTCAAAGTCAAACTCATTGATCATGGTCAACCATCTAGCTTTCCTAAGATTCATATTCAATTGGTTAACAAAATATCTCAACCCACTATGATTGCTCATCAATACAAACCTCCTACCCATAAGATAGTGCCTCTTGATCATCAATGCATGAATGATCACTGCTAACTCAATATCATGTGTCAGATATTTCTATTCATGCTCATTTAGTTTCTATGACTCATAGCATACTACCTGTCCCTCCTGCATGAGAACTCCACCAAGCCCTCTCTTGCAAGCATTTGTACAAATTTCAAACTATTTTTCCGGATTTGCAGTCGTTAACACTGGAGCATTTATCAACAACTTCTTCAATTGTTCAAAACTTGTCATGCATTCCTTTGTCCACTCAACTTTCTTACCTTTCCTCTGTAATGACGTAATAGGATATGTAATCTGATAGAAGTCCCTGATGAACATCCTATAAAAATTTTCTAACCCCATAAATGATCTTACCTCATCCACATTTCTAGGAGCTTCCCACTCCATGATAGCCCTTATCTTATCTAGATCCATTTCCTTGTCATCCATGGAGAGCACATGCCCCAAGTAATGTACCTTGGTATGAAATAAACTATATTTACTGAGCTTAGCATACAATTGATGCTCTATCAACAATATCAACACTGATGCTAAATTCTCAATATGTTATTCCTCATTCTTAGAATATATCAAGATGTCATGAATGAATACAATAACAAACTTGTCTAGATACGAACGCAACACACTATCCCTCAAGCACATAAAGGTGGTTGGATCATTAGTCAAACCAAATGGAACTACAATGAACTCACAATTCCCATACATGTTATGGAAAGTTGTCTTGTAAATATCATCTTCCTTGATGCGTACCTGATGATATCCGAATCTCAAATCAATATTTGAGGATATTATTTCTCACTTCAACTAATCAAATAAGTCATCAATCCTCGGCAATAGATAATTGTTCTTAATGGTCACCTTATTCAACTACTTGTAATCAATGCATAACCTAAGAGTACCATCCTTCTTTCTAACAAATAATATTGATGCACCCCTCGGTGATATACTTGGCCTAATGTATCCCTTTTCAAGAATTTCCTCAACTGCAACTTCATCTCTACTAACTCTGGAGTGCGCATTTAGTACAGTGCCTTTGATTTTGGTGTTGCCCCTAGTACCAACTCAATAGAAAATTCCACTTCTCTATGAGGCGACAACTTTGAGGTCTCTACTGGAAACACATCTTGAAACTATTGTAAGATCGAGTACTTGCTCAATATCTCTACATCCTCATCCTCCTTATATTTATCACTAGAAATGTGCACTGTGAATAACACATACTCTTTTCTGTGACTGTGTTTTTCCTGCATAGCTATCACCATCCTCACTGATGTTTCTTTCTACTTACCCTATAATATTCTATGTTCTCCATTGTCGTCCAAGCACTCAATGGATTTTTCATAACAATCCACCTTATTCCTATGAAGATATAAACAATCCATACTCAAATGTATACTATATTACCCCAATGGTAATACATTCAAATGTGTTGAAGTAGGCATACCATTCAACTCAAATGCACACCATCTTACCCAATGATGAACTCTCTTCCTGGTACCTATAGCCAACTCCACTTACTAATATTATGCATGCACTTCTTTATTCAAACCACACTTATCCACCAATTCGGGGTTAACATAACTATAATTAGATCCAGGGTCAATCAAAATAGAAATAACTTGATCACAAAGCTTACCATCCATCTCAATGATATATTACTAATGATCGGCATGCTTATTATCCAACGTTGCATAGATGCAAGAAATGCTCTGTTCAACATCCCCATTAGTATGTGCCTCTTGTGCACTATATATCTGAGGCCTACCACCCTGATTTTGCAAACAATCCCTTTTAAGATGCTCCTTACCATATGTCCAACACTCCAACCGTCATGTACCATCACCTTTATTTTGTTGTTGTGACTCATGTCCCTGTCTAGCTGCATTGAACTTCTTATGTGGTGCAACATTCTCTTCCTCTTCTGCATTCTAAGGCCTTGTTCTTTTCGGCTTCCATTTACCTTTACCCTTATCTTTCCCTTTCCATCCTTGCTAAGGTTCAATCTGACGCTTTGGCTGCTCATAACAGTTCTTTAGTTTACCAATAACTTCCTCAATTCATCGAGGCTCATCCTACTCAATCTGATCTCTAAATGCTAATGGAAATCCACTGAAAAATCTCTAAAATTTAGCCTTTTCATATTTAAGATCCTCAAAATCTCGAAGAAATTGGTCGTATATTCCTCAAATGTCATCGATCCCATTTTAAGCTCAGAATTCTTTGGCTTTTTTGTGGTAGTACCTCTCTGACAAGTACTTCTTTCTAAATATACTTTTCAATTCATGCCAACTCAACTCCTCTGTCCTGATGTCTCTAGCCCATTTTACATCTTCCCACTAGATATCTGCTTTCCCTTTGAGGATGAAGATAGCTATTATGGCCTTCATATTCTATGTGTACTCATGCAATTCAAAGAACTTATTCATTCCAAGTAACCATCCCTCTACATCCTCCGGCTTCTTCAACTCTCCATCAAAAGTAGGTGGCTTCACTTTCTTAAACTCATCCTCCAAGTATCCCCTCTCACTCCTCCTATAAGGGTGATAACGATGATGAGCATAGTGCATGTCAGAACCAGAACTAGAATAGTATGTATGTCCATCACCTCTCCTATCTAGAGTATCCAAGGATCTACCATTTATGATCATGTCATAAATATCTGACCTATAAACACCATGAGACCTACTGACATATGCCCCATTAGTCCCATCCTACTATCCATAGCTGATCCATAGTGGCCCCTATATATGCAATTCTGACAAAATCTGAAGAATTAGTACATTTACTTATGTTTGTTTCTCTTGTGCCTGAATGATTCTGTCATTATCTTATTTGTAACTCCTTATTTCTTCCTTCCAAATCCTCAATGTGTCTGTTAAGTCAAAAGAGTGCCCAACACCACGTTGCTCATCTGATTCATAGGGATAATCTTTATAGTCTACCATCTTGCTAGTCATCTTGATCTCTTCCTACAAGGCATATATATAAACATAATCAAGTCACATATAATCATCATTTCACTCATTGTCTAGTTACAATGCACAATGTCGTGACCATAACACCAACTAGACACAATGCATGCATAACAACATATGTATAGCACACATGCATACACAATACATCCAAACACTAACATGCATATCTAGTGTATAACCAACATAAACTCATGATAAACACATCCAACAGCAATGCCATTAACTTTCACATGGTGACATAATTGCAACCATAACCAACACCATGCATACATAGCTAGTAGATAGACCACAAACATAAGAACACATATGAAACCAACATGAATGCATGACCAAAACACTGCCAATCCAGTCCAAGGGGTGAACCATTATCTAATACCACTATGTAACACCCTCCTCCCACATCTACCCAAGGAACCGACCAACCGGGGTAAACATATGATGAGAGATTACTATGATTTGATTCGACTCCCCATGTACATTTAATGAAGTGGAACCGACACAACACAACCAATATGACCTTCTACACATCCTATAGAACCTCCAGAAGCTAACCCACCCTTTTAGGTGACCAACCCCTAAGGGGACTAAACATTTCAAGGAATTAAACCCACATTCACTCCCTTGCCAAGGCATCCATGAAAATGAGAGCCCCAGTCGCTCCCATGAGTCTGCATGAGTTTGATTGTAGCCTTTTTCTTCCATTGCTATGCCAACGACAACGAGATTTAAGGCTAAATTCTAGGGCTAGGACCCAGTCAGTGCCCAGAACTAGATTGAAACCTCCAGAAATTAGAATAACATAAAGACAATGATGCAAATGCAAAGACTTGACTAGACCCCTACTCACCATGACAATAATTTCTCCAAACATATCACAATTATGAATTCTACAAGTCATAATAACAAATCTGAGCATAGGGATCTTATACTTATCTAAGAATATCTAAGAAGCATTGATGCTTTATCACATTAGTTGCATTATCATCTATTAGCTCATATGTTCATTTTTCATTCATTTATAAATCAAAACATGATGAGAGCCATACAACATCATTGTCATAAAACATACTCATAACTAGCATATAAATAATTAGAAACAATAAGGATATTACAACCATAAATACCACATATGAACCCGTACATTTGCAGATAAAATACCAAGGAAATGAAATCTTATTAGTGAATGCAAAATCCAACCTGGTATGGGACTACCACATTCCATCTGACCATAGATTGGCTAAACCAAATCTCTCTTCATCCAATCACCCTCGTGCCATATTCCAAGCATGAATGTGGGACTCAAAACCGAAATAATCAACAAGGGCTTCTCGAGGCTAAACCACCTTACCCTCATCAATATAACCAGGCTTTACCACAATCCTCACTTCATCACTAGGCTATAAAAAAGCATGGATGCCACTATATTTATCCACCTACACCATGAGGAATTTTCTTATCTCCTAATCTCTAGGATTTATGGAAATTCATAACCTGATCTAGTGATCACTAGGCCATAATCGAGACACCACCCTCTAGGATTTACTGTATATCCCTTCATTCACCAGCAAGGATTCCTAGGCCTAATCCAGGGCAACCACCTATAGGATTTACCATATATCCCTCCATTCATCAATCGAGGATTCCTAGGCCCTCCGAGGCACTCAATACCCAGCTTTACCGCAACCCACATTCCGGTTCAGGGGTCACTAGGTCAGTTTCTTTACCACAATCCATAATCTGGTTTAGGGATCATTAGGCCATGTGTTATTTCATTTAGAGATCCACCTCACTTAGTTTCAAATCCATCCGACAATTCAGCTCAAACAAACCATGACAACCCATCACACCATGGCTCTCCGGAAATGGAAAGGAAAGGCTAGAGAACATTGTCACACCTAGCAAAACCCATGATAATGAAAGCACGAGAACCAAGAACACACATTCATAACCATGCGTGAAAAATATAGCAAGGAAATAACACATGAAAATCGATACCTTCAATTAAACTCATTGTAACTTCTTGATCATCCTCTTCCTTGCTTGATCTTTGCTTCCTTGTTGCCTTCTTTTCCTTTCTTGATTCAATGCTAAAGTGATCCAAGAAAACTCTAAGTTTCCAAGAGTGTGAGAGAGAGAGAATAGAGAGAGGGCTCCAAAAATGAACTGACACAAAGGTTACACTGTCATAAGGTACCAACTAATCCTCAAAAGTATTCTTATTAATGTAGCCTCTATTTTTTTCATTTTCCATTATTTTTCCTCATTTTCCTCCTCACATGGAACCTGTGACCTTTCACCTTCCTTTTCTCCTAATTTCAATTATTATCATAAATAAATTTCCAAAAATGCCATTTTCCTTTCCAAAGCCTTTGTCATTTAATTTGCCAATTTCTTTAGCCATAATAACCAAAATTCACCCACACTAGGATGTTTTTTCCCAACATTCATCTTGGAATAATTGTCCCATAACCATGGTTATTATTTTTCCTTTATTAACTTTTATTACATGGAATTTTCACCAGATCTATTACATGTAAATTGACCACATGCTGACATCCCGCAGGGGCTACAGGTCACTCAGAGGTTGAACAACCACCCCATGTGGAAAAACCTTGAGTTGGACTTCTTTTTCTCTTCCCTGAGCCCACAACCACACCCACAACAAGGCATATGTGTAGTTATAGGCCTCCAACCATATGTGCAACACTGCATCCATGTGGTTATAGCCCAATTTCTCCACTACTGAGCATAAAATCCCATAATTTCTTGAGACTTTCCAGAATCATATTTAACATGGCAAAAAAACTAAACATTCAATCTAAACTCAAAAACTTACTACCTAGAACATAACAAACATTTCGTCAAACACATGGAAAACATGTAAGCTATAGGTCATGAATGCATATCTGATCATAAAAGGTTGAGACTCATCTGAGAATCACTAAGAAGGCCCTATTCCCTCTCCACATAGTTGCAACAACACTTATTATTCCATACATTCTTCAAACAATCAATAACTAAACAATTCATAATAAGATCCATAGAAGATACCCATCATGTAAACAACATATAACTAGAAAATAACCAACATATAAACCATGACAACCCAACCATAATATCACCAACATATTGCCAACATATATACATTAATCACAATAGAATAATAGCTCTTATTAACATATTAAATTACCAACCAAGTCAAGGACTTCCACGTACCACCTGACCATAGATTGGGCTGAACCAAATCTCTCTTTAATCCAAGCATCCTCGTGCCATATTCCAAGCCTGAATGTGGGATCTCAGGAAATAAACCAAACAAAAGAAAACTAGGGCTTCTAGAGGCCAAACCACCTCAAACCTTAACCAGTGATTCCACCTCGTGGTCGAACATCACTAACACCATCCAGATTTTCCTCTACCCAAGATGTCCAGGGCTCCAGAAATTAGTAACTCAACCGAAAACCTTCCAGGGCTCCAGAGCATTTGTTAGACCCGGCTCTAGGGACTAGTAGCTCAACCCACCAAGGGATCCAGATCATTTATCCCAACATAGGATCTAGGACTAGTAACTCAACCCAATTTATTCTAGGGCTTCCAAATCATTTGTTCCAACCCATAACTATAAGGAATTATGAGCACCAATCAAAAAAATAATCAAATGGAAAAACCCACAACACCATGGCTCTCTAGGAAATAGAAAGGCAAGCCTAAAACCACTATCAACCCAGGAAATCATCCATGCCAATGAAAACACATAACCATAAAATCACATGCATATACCACGCATCCATAAATCAACAATGAAATCACACATCCAAATCGTTACCTGCAAAGAAATCCAGTTGTATTCGTTGATCCACTTGTTCCCTTGTGCTTTCCTAATTGCCTTCCCTTCTATATCCAATCCAAGAGAATACTAGATTGCACCAAGCATGCTCCAAAAATGCTCCAATATTTCTCTATGTGTACATGGGTATAGGAGAATGATAGAATAGAAGAGAGCTCCAAATCTAAATTAACAAAAAATTGTGAAATGATCCTTAGAATCCTTTTTATCATTGAGGCATATTTTATCTTTGTTTTCCTTCATTTTTCCTTCAATTTCCTTCTCATGCAAATTTGTGACCTTTCATTTTCTTTTTCTCCTATTTTTCTTTATTTCATAAAAATATTCCAATTAATGCCTCTTTGCATTTTCCAATGCCTTTGCCAATTTCCATAGCCACTAATTAATCACCATTGATACCCATCAGTATGTTTTTCCCAACATTCATCTTGGAATACATGTCCCATGACCTTGGTCTTTTTTTTATTTACATAAGAAATTAACCAAGGGTTGTTACAAGCCCCTGCCCCTTGGGGGAACACCGTCCTAGATGTTAAATGCCACTTATAAACCAAAAAAACACATGTTTCCAATGGAATTTTATAACACAACTCAATGCAACATTTACATCATATCATACTACTGAGACCATGACCATCATACCATGAACACCATACCGCTTATTGGAGCATTATAACACATCTCTATGTGATATTTACATACATATGCATATATAGACATAATCAAAACACAACATCAAAACATATATCATAATATATCCACTCAACTAGTGAATAGAGAAGGATACATAGCCCGCATCTAATCAACCATATCCCATATAGCTTCATCAGGACCAAAGTGCTTCCACTGCACTTTAACTGGCTCAATTGCTTGATTTTGGAGCATGATAATCTTTTCCTGCAAAATGCACTGAGGTTCTGGTTGGAATTCTCCTTTTGGTTTCACCTGTAATATAGACTAGTCAATCACATGATAAACATACTTTATGTATCTTTTAAGTAATGAAACATGGAAAACATAATGGACTTTCACTGTTGAAGGCAACGTAAGTTGGTAGGCCACTAGACTAATTCTCTCAAGGATCTTGAAAGGCCCACAATATCAAGGTGCCAGCTTGGCACATGATCCAATCCTCAAGGATCTCTTCTTAGGCCTAATGTGCAAGTACACATGATCCCCAACTTGAAACTCCTTAAATGACCTGTGTTGATCTGCATAACTCTTATTCATGTCATGTGTTTCCATTAGATTCTTCTTGATAACCTGCATTTCCTATTCCATCTCTGCCAACATGTATGGTCCAATCAGTACCTTGTTCATTGGATCACCACAACTGATGGGATTATTACAACTACGCCCATAATGTGCCTCAAATAGACTCATCTTCAAAGGTTCCTGATACCCACTATTATATGCAAACTCCACCAGGGGAAGATATTCTTCCCACTTTCATTTTTTATGCATGACATACATCCTCAACATGTTCTCAATAATATCATTAACCCTCTCTATTTTCCATCTATTTTTGAATGATAAGGTGCACTAAAGGCCAAATATGTCCCCAAACCTACAAAAAAATCCTCCTGAAAACTGGAAGTGAACTTGGCATCTTTGTGTGACATAATCTTCCTAGGAATTCCATACAACCTCATTATCTCACTGATGAAGACGTAAGCTACTTCACTAGTTGAATACTTAGACTTCACTAGAATGAAGTGAGCTACCTTAGTCAACTTGTTAATCACAACCATAATAGAATCATGTTGTCTAGATTTCCTTGGTAAACCTGTAATGAAGTCCATCGAACTGACCTCCAATTATCATTCTGGAATCAGAATCGACTGCAATAAACCACCTGAATTATTGCACCCTACTTTTACATGTTGACAATCCAACATCTCACAACAAACTATGTCACCTCTTTCTTCAATTTCGACCAATGGTAGAACTTCTTAACCCTTGTCAATGTATTTTTATATCCCGAGTGACCTGAATATGTCTTGCCATGAAATTCCCTCAAGATAATCTTCTTGAGCTCACTATTGTCCGACACATAGATCCTATCCCTAAATATGACCAAAAAATGTATCGTGAGATGATAATCCACATCCTGTTCACCTATACCCTGTTGATGTAGCATGTGCTTAAGTTGTTGGTACCTGTCATCCTGTTTTCGTGCTTGCAATATACGTTCTTGTAAGTCTGTCCCATAAGAAATCATAGTTGAAATGTGATTTACCTGCACTCTTATGCTAAGAGCATCTGCAACCTTGTTCTCTTTACCCTTAGTGTAACTAATCTCAAATTCAAACTCACTTAGCGTAGCCAACCACCTAGCTTGGCTGGCATTCATATTAGGTTCATGAACTAACTACCTCAGCCCACTGTGATCACTCATCAGAATGAACCTCCTGACAAGAAGATAGTGTATCCAAATCTTCAATGCATGAATGATCACTACCAACTCAAGATCATGCATCACGTAGTTTTTCTCATGCTCATTCAATTTTCTTGACTCCTAGCATACTACATGTGCGTCCTGCATCAGAACTCCACCAATTCCTCTCCTACAATCATATGTACATACCACAAAATCTTTATTTGGATCTGTAATCTTCAAGATTGGAGCATTTTTAAGGAATTGCTTCAACTACTCAAAACTAGCTACACATTCCTTTGTCCATTCAAATTTATTTCCTTTCCTCTACAAGGATGTAATTGGATAGGAAATCCATGAGAATTTCTTGATGAAATTCCTGTCATAACTTGCTAGTCCCATAAATGATCTGACCTCATCCACATTACTAGGAGTTTCCCGCTCCATGATAGCTCAGATATTTTCCAGGTCCACTACTATACCTTCCTTGGAAACCACATGCCCCAAGTAATGAAATTTTTTCTGAAAGAAACTTCATTTACTAATTTTGGCATAAAATTGATGCTCTCTTTGCAATATCATTGTCGTTTCTAGATTTTCTACATAATATTCCTAATTCTTAGAATATATCAATATGTAATCAATGAATATTATCACAAACTTGGCCAGATAAGGATGCAACACACTATTCATTAAACATATGAAAGTAGTTGGATGATCCAGGTGGAATAATCAGGTACAGGTACAAGAGGCTTGAGTAAAAGGCTCAAAAATAAAAGTGTTCGGATTGTTATCGAACCAACTTCATGTTGTAGATCTCGTCTTTCTGATTCCAACGACGCAGACGACACTCAATTCCGAGTCCGTATGAAGAATTTATAAGCGGTCAAAGTTCCAGGTTGACTTGGTGACTGGGCAGCCTTAAAGAGGACACAAATTGGACTTTTTTCGGCCACCGAATTCCGGCAAGCTTAGGCCAGATTCTGGGCGAAATTGTGGCCTGGTTAATTGCACTCCTTCGGTCCAAAACCGAATTTTTAAAAAGGCGTAATTTGTTTTATTAAAACAAAAATTATTTTAAAAAAAGGGGTGGCAGGCCACCACCCCCGCCACCCCACCCAACCGTATGCCACATATATATATATGGGCCGGCGGGAATCGAACCCGCCCAGCCTCCAAGGCCGACCCGCTCCACGGGCAGCCCAATATACCAAGACAAACAACGGTTCACCATTTTAATACAACCATATACCATAAATGTCGTGGGTTGTTGGGCGGGCCGCCCAAGGCAGACTCGACCCCTCTCAAAAAAGAGAACGCGTTTTTTTTAAAACAAAACGCATGCATATTTTTGGAGAGGCGGGATTTGATCCCCCGACCTCTCTTCAACCAATTCCATTTTTTACCAACGCGCCAACAAATTTTGTTGGTAATTTCGCCCACGAGTTTTTATATAAACTCGTCTTTTTACCAGTGCGCCCAAGCCATGGAGGAGCGGAAGAGCGCGCACGGAATTCGAGAATTATTAATTTTTTTTTGCAGGTGCAGTGGAACCATGAGCCCAGAAAGAGGCAGGCGGAACCTTGATTGAGCTCAACTTTCAGGAGGGCGAAATTTTGACTTTGTCCAAATGGGACAAATTTTATGTCATTTCAGCACTACTCAGCGCCACGATTCTGATGGCGTGCTCAGTTTCTGCATCTGAGTTTTTGATTTTCCAGCCACTTTTGGAAGTGGACTATGCCAGTGTCAGATTTTCGCATGTGAGCAGTCGTTTTCATCTTTTTCGATGCCACAAGATTGATGGTGTTTTCAGATTCAGCCATAAAGCAGTTCAGCCTTCAGCAAATGGCAGCATGAGGTATATGATGTGTATTCCATGGACTTCTTCATTTATTTCTCTTTGAGATGCATTATGTCTTGCAGATCCCGGTTGATACATGAGTCGTGGGATCTTGCTTTGTGTTGTTTTTGATGTACTTTCAGCTATGGATTTGTGTCATGTATGAGCCCCTTTTATGCCACATTGGCGGGATGCTCTTATTTGCTATGTGTATTTTTGATACCCCTTGTTTGCCAGGATTGGCGGGATACTCTCATTTGCTACATGTCAGCTATGGTCATACTGATAGGAGTCTTTCTTTATGTATGAGAGTTCCGCAGTAGAACATCTCTTAAAGAAGTCAAGCCACTCTTGCGTGAGGGCAATTTTTCCTTGTATGTCATAGGGAAACATATCCATGTACATCTCTTCTTACAACACATAATGCAGCGGCCTACACCATCTTGACACCGAGGCCCGGAGATGTAGTCCCTCCTGGACGAACTCCGTCATCAAACGATGTGTTCTTATGATTGCTGATCTTGTTCATTTATGTTCCTCTTATTTACAGCTACAGTTGTTCATTTAAGTTCTTTAACGTCTTTAATTAAATGCAATTCTATTTATCAGCCGAATTAAAAGGTCTTGGTTAAGGGTATCAAGATTTTACCCTGGATCAAGTGGTATCGGAGCAGGTATTTTTGCTGATTGGATTGCAGGCATGAACATTGAACGTTTGCTGAGTTGAGCCATGGAAAGTGTCAAGGACATGTACGAAACCATGCTCAAGGTGTCCGAGAAAGCAGACATATTGTACGAGGTTTACGAAAAATAAGCAGCAGAGAACGAGGAATTGAAGACCCTCCTACACACAGAGAAGGAGGAAAAACAACAGTTGCAGCTTCAGTTGCAAACCACAACAGAAGAGTTGGAAGATTGGAAGCGCAACAATGGAATTCTGCAAGCAGATCATGATGCCTTGAAGGCATTCCTACATGAAGAGAAGGAGGAGAAGCAGCAGTTGCAGCTTCAGTTGCAATCCACGACAGAGGTGTGGGAATATTTGAAACGCAACAACGAAACTCTTCAGAGAGATCATGATGCCTTAAAAGCATTCCTACAGAAAGAAAAGGAGGAGATGCAGTAGATGCAGCTTCAGCTACAAGTCGTGTCAGAGGCAGTGACAGAAGTGAAGTGCAACAACGAAGGCTTACAACAGCTTTCTTCATCTGTTTCGCAATCAACACCTAAGGTAAACAGTGTTGATTTTTCTTCAATTTCTTCACATGATGTCATTTCAGTTGGAAGTGTGGAGATACCAATCATGGGTACCGGCATCAGGCTCCTCACTAAAATGGGGTACAGAGGAGGAGGACTTGGCATTCGTGGCCAAGGCATCACCGAACCATTGGAGGTTGTGCAACGACCTCGTTATGCAGGTTTGGGGTACATTGACGAAGGATGTTCGAAGGACATAAAAGTCAAATAGATAATGATGAACTCTCCAAGGAAGAGGAATGATAGGGACACTTCGTCATCATTCCACGGCAGTGAACGTTGCAGTGAAGGAACCGAGGTGAGCTCCCATCATCATGAGCGCACCAGAGACCACCCCAGAAGGTATACTAAGTCTCATTATTCCAGAGTGCATTTTGATTACAAGAATGTCGATAACCATGGTCGTAAAATATGGCATCGTAAAACTTGTTATTTTTGTGGCTTAAATAACCATGTGATTTCTAAGTGCTGGAAGAGGATGGCAGCACAAAGAAGGAAGAGGCACGAAAAGCCTTCTTCCCAACAGGAAAAGAAATCAGTTAAGCAGGTTTGGAGGAAAAAGAACTTTTGCACCCATTGCGACCGAAGTGGCCACCAAAGAGCCACATGCTGGAAACTTCATCCAGAGCAGTGCCGTAAAGACAAAGCACCCGTGCATACACCAGTCGAAAGACAAAAGTAAAGGAGTCTTCAAGGGATGTGCCTTTTTAGACATTTGCATTTCAGCAGTTGCAGGTGTTGGCTTTACATCTTGATTCCGAAGTACGTGAGGTGAAGGAGTCTTCAAGGGATGTGCCTTTTCAGACATTTTCATTTCAGCAGTTGCAGGTGTTGGCTTTGCATCTCGATTCCGAAGTACGTGAGGTGAAGGAGTCTTCATGGGATGTGCCTTTTCAGACATTTGCATTTCAGCAGTTGCAGGTGTTGGCTTTGCATCTTGACTCTGAGGTACGTAAGGTGAAGGAGTCTTCAAGGGATGTGCCTTTTCAGACATCACATTGTAGCAGTTGTACATGATGGCTTTGCATCTTGATTCCGAAGTACGCCAGGTGAAGGATTCATGTGGGGATGCGCCTTTCAACGATAGTTGCAGACAGTTGATGATACGTAAAGCTTGATGCTTTTGGAGGACCAAAAGCTCCTCAGTGGGGAGGTTTGATCCAGGTGGAATAATCAGGTGCAGGTACAAGAGGCTTGAGTAAAAGGCTCAAAAATAAAAGTGTTCGGATTGTTATCGAACCAACTTCATGTTGTAGATCTCGTCTTTCTGATTCCAACGACGCAGACGACACTCAATTCCGAGTCTGTATGAAGAAGTTATAAGCGGTCAAAGTTCCAGGTTGACTTGGTGACTGGGCAGCCTTAAAGAGGACACAAATTGGACTTTTTCCGGCCACCGGATTTCGGCAAGCTTAGGCCAGATTCCAGGTGAAATTGTGGCCTGGTTAATTGCACTCCTTCGGTCCAAAACCGAATTTTTAAAAAGGCGTAATTTGTTTTATTAAAACAAAAATTATTTAAAAAAAAAGGGGTGGCAGGCCACCACCCCCGCCACCCCACCCAACCGTATGCCACATATATATATATGGGCCGGCGGGAATCGAACCCGCCCGGCCTCCAAGGCTAACCCGCTCCACGGGCGGCCCAATATACCAAGACAAACAACGATTCACCATTTTAATACAACCCATATACCATAAATGTCGTGGGTTGTTGGGCGGGCCGCCCAAGGCGGACCCGACCCCTCTCAAAAAAGAGAACGCATTTTTTTTAAAACAAAACGCATGCATATTTTTGGAGAGGCGAGATTTGATCCTCCGACCTCTCTTCAACCAATTCCATTTTTTACCAACGCGCCAACAAATTTTGTTGGTAATTCCGCCCACGAGTTTTTATATAAACTCGTCTTTTTACCAGTGCGCCCAAGCCATGGAGGAGCGGGAGAGCACGCATGGAATTCGAGAATTATTATTTTTTTAATTGCAGGTGCAGTGGAACCATGAGCCCAGAAAGAGGCAAGCGGAACCTTGATTGAGCTCAACTTTCAGGAGGGCGAAATTTTGACTTTGTCCAAATGGGACAAATTATATGTCGTTTCAGCACTACTCAGCGCCATGAGTCTGATGGCGTGCTCAGTTTCTGCATCTGAGTTTTTGATTTTCCAGCCACTTTTGGAAGTGGACTATGCCAGTGTCAGATTTTCACATGTGAGCAGTCGTTTTCATCTTTTTCGATGCCACAAGATTGATGGTGTTTTCAGATTCAGCCATAAAGCAGTTCAGCCTTCAGCAAATGGCAGCATGAGGTATATGATGTGTATTCCATGTACTTCTTCATTTATTTCTCTTTGAGATGCATTATGTCTTGCAGATCCCGGTTGATACATGAGTCGTGGGATCTTGCTTCGTGTTGTTTTTGATGTACTTTCAGCTATGGATTTGTGTCATGTATGAGCCCCTTTTATGCCACATTGGCGGGATGCTCTTATTTTCTATGTGTATTATTGAGATCCCTTGTTTGCCAGAATTGGCGGGATACTCTTATTTGCTACATGTCAGCTATGGTCATACTGATAGGAGTCTTTCTTTATGTATGAGAGTTCTGCAGTTGAACATCTCTTAAAGAATTCAAGCCACTCCTGCGTGAGGGAAATTTTTCCTTGTATGTCATAGGAAAGCATATCCATGTACATCTCTTCTTACAACACATAATGCAGCGGACTACACCATCTTGACACCGAGGCCCGGAGATGTAGTCCCTCCTGGATGAACTCCGTCATCAAACGATGTGTTCTTATGATTGCTGATCTTGTTCATTTATGGTCCTCTTATTTACAGCTACAGTTGTTCATTTAAGTTCTTTAACGTCTTTAATTAAATGCAATTCTATTTATCAGCCGAATTAAAAGGTCTTGGTTAAGGGTATCAAGATTTTACCCTGGATCAAGTGGTATCGGAGCAGGTATTCTTGCTGATTGGATTGCAGGCGTGAACATTGAACGTTTGCTAAGTTGAGCCATGGAAAGTGTCAAGGACATGTACGAAACCATGCTCAGGGTGTCCGAGAAAGCGGACATATTGTACGAGGCGTACGAAAAACAAGCAGCAGAGAACGAGGAATTGAAGACCCTCCTACACACAGAGAAGGAGGAAAAACAACAATTGCAGCTTCAGTTGCAAACCACAACAGAAGAGTTGGAAGATTGGAAGCGCAACAATGGAATTCTACAAGCAGATCATGATGCCTTGAAGGTATTCCTACATGAAGAGAAGGAGGAGAAGCAGCAGTTGCAGCTTCAGTTGCAATCCATGACAGAGGCGTGGGAAGATTTGAAACGCAACAACGAAACTCTTCAGAGAGATCATGATGCCTTAAAAGCATTCCTACAGAAAGAGAAGGAGGAGATGTAGCAGATGCAGCTTCAGCTACAAGCCGTGTCAGAGGCAGTGACAGAAGTGAAGCCCAACAACGAAGGCTTACAACAGCTTTCTTCATCTGTTTCGCAATCAACACCTAAGGTAAACAGTGTTGATTTTTCTTCAATTTCTTCACATGATGTCATTTCAGTTGGAAGTGTGGAGATACCAATCACAGGTATCGGCATCAGGCTCCTCACTAAAATGGGGTACAGAGGAGGAGGACTTGGCATTCGTGGCCAAGGCATCACCGAACCATTGGAGGTTATGCAACGACCTCGTTATGCAGGTTTGGGGTACATTGACGAAGGATGTTCGAAGGACATCAAAGGAAAACAGATAATGATGAACTCTCCAAGGAAGAGGAATGATAGGGACACTTCGTCATCATTCCACGGCAGTGAACATTGCAGTGAAGGAACCGAGGCGAGCTCCCATCATCATGAGCGCACCAGAGACCACCCCAGAAGGTATACTAAGTCTCATTATTCCAGAGTGCATTTTGATTACAAGAATGTCGATAACCATGGTCGTAAAATATGGCATCATAAAACTTGTTATTTTTGTGGTTTAAATAACCATGTGATTTCTAAGTGCTGGAAGAGGATGGCAGCACAAAGAAGGAAGAGGCACGAAAAGCCTTCTTCCCAACAGGAAAAGAAATCAGTTAAGCAAGTTTGGAGGAAAAGGAACTTTTGCACCCATTGCGACCGAAGTGGCCACCAAAGAGCCACATGATGGAAACTTCATCCAGAGCAGTGCCGTAAAGACAAAGCACCCATGCATACACCAGTCGAAAGACAAAAGTAAAGGAGTCTTCAAGGGATGTGCCTTTTTAGACATTTGCATTTCAGCAGTTGCAGGTGTTGGCTTTACATCTTGATTCCGAAGTACGTGAGGTGAAGGAGTATTCAAGGGATGTGCCTTTTCAGACATTTTCATTTCAGCAGTTGCAGGTGTTGGCTTTGCATCTCGATTCCGAAGTACGTGAGGTGAAGGAGTCTTCATGGGATGTGCCTTTTCAGACATTTGCATTTCAGCAGTTGCAGGTGTTGGCTTTGCATCTTGACTCTGAGGTATGTAAGGTGAAGGAGTCTTCAAGGGATGTGCCTTTTCAGACATCACATTGTAGCAGTTGTACATGATGGCTTTACATCTTGATTCCGAAGTACGCCAGGTGAAGGATTCATGTGGGGATGCGCCTTTCAACGACAGTTGCAGACAGTTGATGATACGTAAAGCTTGATGCTTTTGGAGGACCAAAAGCTCCTCAGTGGGGAGGTTTGATCCAGGTGGAATAATCAGGTACAGGTACAAGAGGCTTGAGTAAAAGGCTCAAAAATAAAAGTGTTCGGATTGTTATCGAACCAACTTCATGTTGTAGATCTCGTCTTTCTGATTCCAACGATGCAGACGACACTCAATTCCGAGTCCGTATGAAGAAGTTATAAGCGGTCAAAGTTCCAGGTTGACTTGGTGACTGGGCAGCCTTAAAGAGGACACAAATTGGAATTTTTCCGGCCACCGGATTCCGGAAAGCTTAGGCCAGATTCTGGGCGAAATTGTGGCCTGGTTAATTGCACTCCTTCTGTCCAAAACCGAATTTTTAAAAAGGCGTAATTTGTTTTATTAAAACAAAAATTATTTTAAAAAAAAGGGGTGGCAGGCCACCACCCCCGCCACCCCACCCAACCGTATGCCACATATATATATATGGGCCGGCGGGAATCGAACCCGCCCGGCCTCCAAGGCCGACCCGCTCCACGGGCGGCCCAATATACCAAGCCAAACAATGGTTCACCATTTTAATACAACCCATATACCATAAATGTCGTGGGTTGTTGGGCGGGCCGCCCAAGGCGGACCCGACCCCTCTCAAAAAAGAGAACGCGTTTTTTTTAAAACAAAACGCATGCATATTTTTAGAGGGGCGGGATTTGATCCCCCGACCTCTCTTCAACAAATCGCTTGTTTTACCAACGCACCAACGGATTTGCTTGGTAAATTCCGCCCAGAAATTTTATATAAGCTCAGATTTTTACAGTGCGCCCAAGCATGGAGGAGCGGGAGAGCGCGCACGGATTTCAGAGTTTATGATTTTTTAATTGCAGGTGCAGTGGACCATGAGCCCAGAAAGAGGTAGGCGGAACCCTGATTGAGGCCAACTTTGAGGAGGGTGAAATTTTGACTTTGTCCAAATGGGACAAATAAAATTGCACATGTCTAGTTTTGATCTACTCGGGCGCCACAGTCGATGGCGTGCTCGGTTTGCATCGGTTTTGATTTTCGACCACTTTTGATGGACTATGCAGTGTCATATTTCAAGATGAGCGATCGTTTTTTTTTTTTGTTTTCTTCGATTCACAGTTGATGGTTTTTCGGATTGACCATAAATCGTTGACCTTCGTAAATTAAACGACATGAGGTATATTGTATGTGTATTCCATGTACTTCTTCATTTATTTCTCTTTGAGACGTATGTCTTGCAGATCCCGGTTGATACATGAGTCGTGGGATCTTGCTTTGTGTTGTTTTTGATGTACTTTCAGCTATGGATTTGTGTCATGTATGAGCCCCTTTTATGCCACATTGGCGGGATGCTCTTATTTTCTATGTGTATTATTGAGATCCCTTGTTTGCCAGAATTGGCGGGATACTCTTATTTGCTACATGTCAGCTATGGTCATACTGATAGGAGTCTTTCTTTATGTATGAGAGTTCTGCAGTTGAACATCTCTTAAAGAAGTCAAGCCACTCCTGCGTGAGGGAAATTTTTCCTTGTATGTCATAGGAAAGCATATCCATGTACATCTCTTCTTACAACACATAACGCAGTGGCCTACACCATCTTGACACCGAGGCCCGAAGATGTAGTCCCTCCTGGACGAACTCCATCATCAAACGATGTGTTCTTATGATTGCTGATCTTGTTCATTTATGTTCCTCTTATTTACAGCTACAGTTGTTCATTTAAGTTCTTTAACGTCTTTAATTAAATTCAATTCTATTTATCAGCCGAATTAAAAGGTCTTGGTTAAGGGTATCAAGATTTTACCCTGGATCATTGGAACATTAATCAAACTAAAAGGAACCACAACAAACTCATAATGCCCATACCTGATCCGGAAAGCAGTCTTGTAGATATCCTCTTCTTTGATGTGTACCTGATGATATCCTGATCTCAAAACAATCTTCGAGAACACCACTGCTTCCTTCAACTGATCAAACAAGTCATCAATATATGGCAAAGGGTGCATGTTCTCTATCGTTACCTTGTTCAACTGCATGTTATTAATACACAACCTAAGAGTACCATCCATCTTCTTCAGAAACGACACTGGTGCACCCCAAGGTGACACACTTGGCCTAATGTATCCCTTGTGAAGAATTTCCTTCAACAGAAACTTTAATTCCAAAATTTTTGGAGTGCA
This sequence comes from Pinus albicaulis, assembly GCA_034641835.2. Taxonomy (NCBI): domain Eukaryota; kingdom Viridiplantae; phylum Streptophyta; class Pinopsida; order Pinales; family Pinaceae; genus Pinus; species Pinus albicaulis. Next base: position 51,883,055 of record CM076574.1, on the reverse strand, counting down.
CATCATGTACGATGCCTTTGATGTTGTTATTTCTCCTGGAATCAACTCAATAGAAAATTCCACTTCCCTATGAGGTGGTAACTTTGATATCTGTGATGGAAATACATCTTGAAACTACTGCACAACCAGATACCTCTTCAAGACTTCAACAACCTCAACATCCTTCCCTTTCTCACTGTAAATATGAACTATGAACAAGACACACCCTTTCCGGCTACTGCGCTTTTTCTACATAGTTATAACCATTCTCATTCATGTAGGATTCTTCTTACCCTGCAAAATTCTCTTATCTTCATCATCATCCAAGAACTCAATAGCCATATCATAGTAATCCACCTTAGTCATGTCAATGTAAAGCCAATCCATACCCAACAACATATTGTATGATCCCAACAGAAGCACATTTAGATGTGTTGATGTAGACATACCGTTCAAATCAAGTGCAGAATATCTTACCCAATGATGAACTCTTTTCTTAATACCTGTAACCAAATTCACTAACCAAGACTCTACATGCACTTCTTTATTCAAGCAACAATTATACACCAGGTCAGGACTGATATAACTATAGTTAGATATAGGGCCGGTCAAAATAGAAACAACTTGATCACAAAGCTTACCTTCCATCTCGATGATATATTCTTAATGATCGGTCTTCCTATTATCCAATGCTACATAAATATGATGAATACTTTGTCCAACATCCCAAACTATATTTGCCTCCCTAGCACTGCAAATTTGCAGTCTTCCACCCTAATGTTGTGGATAATATCTCCTTTGATGATCCTTTCCACAATTCCAACAATGTAAAATCTTCCTTTCATCACCCCTGTTCTATTCCTAATAATGAAATACTTGTCCTCTATCATTTGTATTGAACTTCTTGTGTGGCACTACATTCTCCTTGTCATTTGTATCTTGAGGTTTTCCTCTCTTCTTAGCCCACTTTCCTTTATTCTTCTCTTTGCCTTTCCAATCATGCTTAGACTCGATCTTGTGATTTGATTGTTCATAACAATGCTTCAACTTTTTGATGTCTTCCTCCAACAATATAGGATCGTCAAACTCAATCCTATCTATGAATGATACCGACAACCCAATTTCTCTATTTCTGAGCATGCGGTCCTGGGATTAGTGCCACCCTTTAAAGCATGCCTCTATATCACTACCCATAATTGCTTGAGACTTTCCATAATCATATTCAACATGGAAACAAAGTTAAACATCCAATCTCAACTTAAAAACTTGACCTAGACTAGCTAGAACATAACAAACATTTCGTCGAACACATGGAAAACATGTAAGCTACCAGTCATGAATGCATATGTAATCATAAAAGACTGAGACTCATCTCAGAATCATTGAGAAGGCCATGTGCCCTCTCCACATAGTTGTAACAACACTTATTAGTCCATACACTCTTGAACCGATTAATAGCTAAATAATTCATAACTAGAGCCATAGAAGATACACATCATATAAACAACATATAACCATAAAATAACCATCATATAAACCATGGAAACCTAGCCACAATATTACCAACATATTGCCAACATATATATATGAATCACAATAGAATAATATCTCTTATTAACATGTAAAATTACCAACCAAGTCAGGGACTTCCATGTACCACCTGACCATCAATTGGGTTAAACCAATTCTCTCTTTCATCCAGTCACCCCACGCCATATTCCAGGTGCGAATGTGGGGTCTCATGGAATAAACCAAACAAAACCAAAATAGGTATTCCAGAGGCAAAACCACCACAACCTTCAACCAGTGATTCCAACTCACGATCGTACATCACTAACACCAACTAGATCACTCTCTACTTAAGTTTTCAAGGCTCCAGGAACTAGTAACTCAACCCACAACCTTCCAGGGCTCTAGGGAATTTGTCCAACCTAGCTAAAAAGGACTAGAAAGCAGTTGTCCCAACCAGAGCAGTTGTCCCAACCTAGGCTCCAGGACTATTAACTCAACCCAAGTTGTTCTAGGGTGTCTAGAGCATTTTTTTCCAACCCACGGCTATAAGGAATTATGAGCACCAATAAATAAATTTATAAAATAAATAAATAAATAAAAATTAAAAATTAAAAAAAAATTAAAAAATCAAATGGAAAAACCCGCAACACCACCATAGCAATCCAGGAAAGGGAAAGGCAAGGCTAAAACCACTCTCAATCTAAGAAATCCTCCATGCCAATGACAACACATAACCATAAAATCGCATGCATAAACCATGCATCCATAAATCAGCAATGAAATCACACATGTAACCTATTACCTGCAAATAAATCCAATTGTATTTTTTGATCCACCTATTCCCTTACGCTTTCCTGATTTCATTTCTTTCTTTCTCCAATCCAAGTGAATACTAGAGTGCTCCAAGCATGCTAAAAAATTTCTCCAATATTTCTCTAAGTGTGTAAGAGTATGAGAGAGTGAGAGAATAAAAGAGAGCCCCAAAGCTAAATTGACAAAAAGTTGCCTCATAAGCCTTTTTATCATTGAGGCCTCTATTTTCTTCATTTTCCTTCAATTTCCCTCTCAAGAAAAATTGTGACCTTTCATCTCCTTTTCTCTTATTATCCTTTATTTCATAAATAAATTCCAATTAATGCCTCTTTTCCTTTGCCAATTTCTATAGCCATTAGTTAATCACTAGTAATACCCATCATTATGTTTTGCTCAACATTCAGCTTGGAATATGTGTCACATGACCTTGGTCTTATTGTTATTTCCATAGGAAATGAACAAGGGGCTATTAAAACAACCTAAGAGGAAAGTGGAGCAGGAGATCAAGTTATTTCTAGAATCCTAATTGGAAAACACTGGGTTGTACAAACAATTAGTTATAGTAACAAGTGAGGTGAAGAAACATTTGCAACAATTACTGGAATAGGGTTTCATTCGACCGAGTACATCACCATGTGTTCCACCCATCATCATTGTGCCAAAGAAGGATGGGACTTGGTGGACATATATTAATTATAGGGTGTTGAAAAAAATCACACTCAAGAACAAGTACCCCCTACCCAGGATTGATGATTTGTTGTATCAGTTGCAATAAGTGAAATACTTCACCAAGTTGGACTTAAAGTCTGGATATCACTAGGTTCAATTCAAAGAAGAAGATACCTAGAAAATCACCTTTGAAACCATGCAAGGTTTGTATGAGTGGTTAGTAAAGCCATTTGGCCTATGAAATGCACCAACTACATTTATGAAGTTAATGAATGATATATTGCACCCTTTTATATATTCATTTTTTATTGTCTATTTGGATGATATATTGGAATACAATGCTACATGGGAGGAACACATCCACATTTGACACACACTACTTGGGATGATCACTTCACACATTTAACGCAAGTGTTGGAGACATTAAAAAAAACACCAACTTCTAGAAAAACTCAAGAAGTGTGAGTTTGCACAATGCTCTTTGGTGTATCTGGGGTATGTGATAGGTGGATAAGAGATGAAGATAGATCCTACTAAGATGGAGCCCATCATGAAATATTCAGTACCTATTAATGTTTCTAAGATTAGGAGTTTCATTGGGGTAGTACCATACCTGAGGAAATTCATAGCCTCGTTATTAGTGATAGAAACACACTCCATGCTATAACATTAAGTGGAAATATTTTCTAGTGGAGAAAGGATCAATAAAGGGCCTTTGAGGAGCTAAAGAAGAAGACTAGTAAGGCACTAGTTTTGGCATTACCAAACTTGCAACAACTCATCCAAGTAGAGATTAATGCTAGTGGGTATATGTTATGGGAGATGTCTTGATGTAGGTGAGGAAGGCCAATAGGCTACCATCTAAAGTATTTCATGTGATAATCTTAACTACCCTACCTACGATAAGGAGCTCTATACCCTAGTGCAAGTTTTGAAGAAATGGAAGCACTATATGATGGGAAAGGAGACATTAATCCACATATATCACCAACCACTATAGTAATTTCTGGCTCAAAGTAAGCTACAATGGAACAGGCATTACAAGTGGATGGAATTTCTATAGTAGATTTATTTAGTGATCAAGTATAAGAATTGAAACACAAACAAGTTGGCCAACATGCTTTCAAGGCCACCCACTTCAAACATCACAAATTTTGGAACTTTGATGCACATGGAGCCATTCACCCATGATGTATATAGAGATGTATATTCTGAGAATGAGGACTTCAAGGAGGCGTTTTAGCAGTTTCATAACCAAATTCATGTGCATTATGGTGACAAAATAATTGACTACCATCTCCAGGATGGGTCACTATACATGTTGGATAAGTTATGTGTTCCTAAAGGTGAGAATTTTCAATTGATCATAGAGGTTCGCACCTCCAAGGTTACAGGACAATTTGGTGACGGAAGACAATAGCTAACTTGTAGATGTATGAATATTGGCCCAATATGTAAGAATAAGTAGCTAGGTTCATAAGAGGATGCATGCTTTGTTGAACCAACAAACCTAGTAAATGGAAACATGGTCTATATCATCCCTTAATTGTATCCACGCGTCCCTTGGAAATCATTTCCATTGACTTTGTGGGAGGTTTTCGAACAAACAAGAAGGGACATGACTACCTGTTCATGGTAGTTGATAGGTTTAACAAGATGTAACAAGACCATCAATAGACAAGAAGCAATAAACTTGTTCCTTGGACTGGCCTGGGTGCACTTTGGGATACCAAGGAGCATCATTTCAGCAAGTGCATTTGGGATAACATTGTGGGAGAAGATGAACACGAATTTGAAGAGGTCTACAACATTCCATCCTCATACAGATGGGAAAGAAGAAGTAGTTAACAAGACTTTGGTGCAACTTTTGAGGATTTATAATATGAAGAATCTAAATAAATAGGATGAAAATGTAGTATACATGCAACACTCTTATAAGAAATCAGTCCAAACGTCTACTGGTAAGTCCCCAATGTAAAAAAAAATTGGATATTTGTCACCTTCACCTTTGGTTATTGCATATGGGCAGCAAGGTGAGCAAGGGAGGAACTAACAGGGGATGCCTTGAGGGCTGAAAAATTGGTTGAGAAGGTCAGGAATATCCATATATAAGTAGAGGAAATACTGTGGAATTCATAGGAAAAATACAAGTTCATGCATGATCAACAAAGAACAGAGAAGTCATTTAAGGTGGGAGATAATGTATGGTTATAATTGAACAAGGAGAGCCTACAAGGTATTAGTAATAAAATTAAGGCTCTGTGATTTGGTCCCTTTGGGATACTAGAAAAGGTGGGACAATTCCTATAGAATCAGTCTACCCCCTTACATGCACATTTACTTAGTTGTGAAAGTTGATAATCTGAAGTTATATGAGCCTTCCATGTTATATCAGGAAGAGAATCATATCCTATATTCCGTGGAGGATTTGGCATTAAATTCTTAGGCAAAGTTAATAGAAGATACAATTTTGCAAAAGAATTTCATAACTACAAGATAAGGGTAGCATGAAATTTGGCAGATTGGGTTGAAAGAATAACTTCCAAGAAAAACTAAATGGTACGCTCGAGAGAAGGTGGAGGAAAAATTTCCTCACCTCATTTAATAGAAGTTTTTGGGGACTGGAAGCCTCCCAAAATGGTGATTGTTATAGGTCAATTTGGGCATCATCCCTAAGACCAGTATGAACAAGGTCTATCATCCCCTAATTCACTACAAACAAGGTCTATCATCCCCTAATCCAACTGCTACATGCCCTAGAGAAGACATTCCACTGATGGCTTTAATTCATGAGAGTTTCAATGTTTGAATTATAGTTGAAATGACCCATTGACTCATCAACGCTCCTCTGAATGGGCCTAAGTGTGTTTCAAATCACTTACCCCCATGCAAGGGTGCTCTATAAAGCACTTCCCGACACTTAAGTGTGCATTGATCTCCTAGGAGAGAAATCATCATTGTTTCGGGAATCTCCACATGTCCAGTGCCTTCTAGAAGAGCTCATAGGTGTCATACTTTGAATACATGTGTTCATCCATCACCATTTAACCTGGAAACATGTCTCATCTATTATTATAAATCCATTCAATATCATTTATTGAGAAACTACCTACAATTTCCCTATAAATTGAGCACTCATCTAGGTGCAAGGGAGGAAGAAATGTGTGTAGTGTTATGTTTTTGGATTCTCAATTGATCAGAGTTGGAGTATTGTTATGATGTTGATATTATGCTTGGTTTGATGAGGACGGAATGAAGTTGGAGCAGGTTGATGACGAACTGATCCACTAGTTGTAATCTACTCCTCATATTGTTTCAATAAAGATATTTGTTCTTTCTCTCATATATGAACTTATATATTGTGAATATATTCTCAAATGTGTATTTATTCTCAACTTTAATTGGTTCAATTTGGTTAAAGTGGATAGAATGTATATATGTATGTCATTTGTTGTCTTCTGATGTCTTTGATTGCAGGTATTAATCAAGCAGGATTCAACTAGATCAAGAGTGATGGGAATGAAAATAGAAGAGGAACGAGAGCGAAGGATCACAAGTAGGTCTTTATGCCTTCTATATTTTTGTCTATTTTATAGAAAATAACATTTACCTTTATTCTGTTGTTCTAAGTGAAGGAACACCACACTCAGGGAAAACTAGTTTATCCGTAGATTAGAATTCCGCATAACAAATTGGCTACTCCACTGGGGACAGCTCCATCATTCCTGGTGTTTCTGTCTTTGTTTACCATCATCAGTAGACTTTACTTCATCATTTCATTCATTTGAATGTACTTTTTCATAATAAAGTGTGTTTATCTTGCTTTATTTTCAAGCTTCACTATGCCCAATGCATTGTTGGGCAGGGTACAGTTCTCTGCATAGCACTGTATCCCATTCAGAGGTGCTCTATGTTATAGGTCAATTTGGGCATCATTCCCAATGACCTGGTTAATTGGAAATCATCTCCAGGACCAATGTATAGGGTCTATCATCCCCTAACATTTCAGTTGCTACATGCCCTAAGACAAAGAACAAGACAAATCAATCAAATACTTTCATCTACAAAGGTTTCCAAAGTTTGAAGTTTATAATATATCATATGAGAGCTAATCAGCGCTACCTCTAAAGGGACTAAGTGCGTTGCATATGCAGGTAACCCTATGCAAGGCTACTCTGTAAAGCACTTCCCGACATTCATGGGTGCATTGGTCACATTGGGAGCGAAATTATCATTGTTCCGGAATCTCCACTTGGCCAGTGCCTTCTAGAAGAGTTCACATGTGTCAAACTTCGAATCCATGTGTCCATTTTACATCTACAAGATTGGGAACATGTCTTGCCTATTATTGTAAAGTCATTGATTGTGAAACTACCTTCAGCTCCTCTATAAATTGAGCACAAATCTTAGTGTTTGAGAAGGAATAATTTGTGTAGAGAAATGCTGGTGGAATTTCTATTGAGGAGATTGATTTGAGTGACAGATTGTTGGAAATATCTGCATTGTGATGAGGCTGGGATGCTGCTGGAGATGGTTACACTAAATCAATCACTGGGTTGTAACCTCCCCTTCTATCATCAATAAATATTACTGCTTATTTTTCCCTATATGCATCTTTATAAGCTTTTATTTTCAATATAATGATTTCTTAGTTGATGTGTATGGTTTATGCTTTATTGATTTAGCTAAATAACTTGAATATACATTTGTATTATTGCTATCTCTTGTTGTTTAGTGTTCATTCTTGCAGGAAATATTTTGCATAGTCGGCTGGAATTTGAAGCTACAGCAAAAGCGACAAAAGGAGACTTTGGAAGCGCTTGGATCCCAAGTAGGTTCCTTATTTCATTTTGTGTGTATGTTTACAGTTAGGAAAGATAGTTGTAAAGTCTTTGACCTGCTGTTCTAGATTAGCACCTGTCTAGGGAAGAATGATTTATCCGTAATTCATAATTCCGCATAACAAATTGGCGACTCCGCTGGGGAAATTACTCTTTATCCTAGGTGTTTTAGCCTCTGATTTTCTCTGTTTATTCACCCAGTAGTTGTTACTCACAAATATTAGGCTTTTTAAGATCCAAATTTTGCAAAAGAAGTGTGTTAAACAATTGTGTTTTACTGTATACACTGCACCCAACGCACTCTTGGACAGGACACAGTTCTTTGCATAGCACTGTCTCCCTTTCAGGCTTGTGTTGCAAAGCACTGTCTCTCTTTAGAGACTGTGTTGCCTCCTGAAACCATCCAAATTCCTTTGAATTTGTCTTTGCAGCTTGTTTCAGTTTGTTTTCTGTTGTGTTTTCAAAATCCTGAGCCTCATATTGACCAGTGAATTCATCTACCTCTTCCTCCTTTGAAAGAAAATTTGTTCAATGTTTGTTTAAAGTATTTTTCTTTATCATTGGCAAGTTAATTTCAAAGTATTTTTTATTGTCACATTAGATCCATTTGCTTTTGAAAAAGGAAATTGTCGTAAATTCTTTGTTTCCTAATAGGAGAAATTGTTGTTTCATTCCTCATTTTTCCTTCAAAATAGAAATTTTTGTTTGTATTCCTCATTTCTCAAAAGTAAAAGGAATTTGATTTTGTTGACTTAGTGCACTTAGTTTCTTTTCTGCATTCATAACATTAAAGGAACTGCAAATGAAAATCTGCATTTGCATGTAGTTTTTTGTGTTTTTTGCAAGAGGAACAATTAGGAAATCTGCATTTAGTTTGTGTTCTTTGATTTTTTTGCTCGCAAATTGATTTCTCTTTCCCTCTAGTAGCTAGGATTTTCATTGAAAAACTAAAAGTGAAAGGTTGCTTATCATTCATACTTGCATTTTAGGAATTTTCCAATACATCATCGCGGTGAACCTTTGAAAGGTAAATTGTTAAGCAATATCAACATAAAATTAATCTCAATTTACCTAACAAATCATTGGAACCATAACGATAACATTTAGAAGGTCTAGCCTAGAGATGTGTTCCAGTGTCGTAAAACATAGCAGCTGTCGTAAACTTGTCTGCGATACATTCTGAGTGTGATACCTCACTCCACGTACGTAAGTATATCGTAGCTCGTCCACGTACTTTCGATTATATCGGGCAGTGTTACAGTACGATAAGTATAAAGGGGTGCTCTCACTGTGTGGTTTTGCATCAGACAACGCTAATACGGACTTGGGCCTCCATGTACCTTCAATTATATTTGGGAGGACAAATTTTAGGTACTATCCATCCATAGTGAACCGAGTCGGCCGCCTTGTAAATTGTGATACACTGAACATAGCATTCGGGGAGATTGCCTACCCATACTTCTTGGTTTTCCAGGAGGTATTCTACAGTTCACAGTTTCTTGGTAACCCCTTTTGCCTAGCATTACCCTTTTATTTTTTTTATTTGTTTTTGGTTAAAATAAATCAGTAATCGTGGAAGAACAAAATAATTTCCCCCGTCATTCACATAGACTAGAATTAAAACCACCTTTACCACCAGAAGTTACTTCTGGTAGGCGAAGGCAATCACGATCTATCGAATCAAGTACAATTCGTACCTCTGGTGAAACATCATCTTTCGATAAACTAGAGTTAGCTCAAGTTGTTTCTACACATCCCAGTTCATCTATTGTTGTCGAACGGAGTCTTCACAGCTACCCTTGGTCACGATCCATCCAATGAGTGAGACCATACCTCCTGGACCCGACGTTGTTCAACCAGAAATTGATCCAGATCCTGTCTCTTCTTTGCTAGAACATCTAAATCCTGAATTCATACAAACATAAGTTGTTCCTACCTTGTTCATACCACAAATTTATGTAGATATTGAATCTCCCATATCGCACAGTCAACCACCTGAAAATATACTTTGGGCCTGACGGTGAAATACTTCCCCCTAGTTTAATTTCGATTGAAGAAATCCCACAAGATGAGACACCTTTAACTCCAACCCATTTTGGGGAGGACCTTTACCTGTATGAGTATTTTCCTCAATCGACCCCATCTACTTTTGTTGATTATGTTCCTTTTCAAACTCCCGTTGATTCAAAAGGGTATACATTTTATCAAGTAACCATGCATGAACCAACATCTTCGGTTGGGCCATCTGTTCCAATTACGTCAACTCCTGCCCTAGCTACCTCGTCGATGTTCACAACTTCACCAGAGTCATATTTTCATGGTGGCCCTTTGGTCCCATCAGGTTACAAATCATTATCTGGAATTTTCTCTGGTGCATCTTCAAATCCATATACTTTACCAATGTCATCATCTGGTATTTTAACTGGTAATCCTATAGTGACTACTGAACGACTTGATTCTTTATACACATCTTCAGGGCAATATCAAGCCTATCCTTCTGGGTCTATTCCTTCAAGTACCATATCAACTGGACTCCCAGCATTTGGAGAGCAATATTTTCCATCTTATCATCCTCCTCATGATGGGGAGCAACCTTTGGTCACCCAATATGACAGTACTCCGTCATTTTTGGTCAACCTAATGTTGAAAAGAATGTTTGTCAATGGAAACCCACTCTTCCTATCCAACCACAAACTGTTGTATGCTCGTATCAACCAGTTCAACCTATTACACCCACATCATTTCCACTTGTCAATACATTTTTACCCCTGTTACAGAATCAAAATGTTGTACAACCTTATCAAATGGGTTCTTCAACTCAATATCATCAAATGTTGGGTCCACAGACTCCAAATCCTTCGGTTAATTTACAACAGCCTGTATGCGGAATCATTTATTCACAAGTTGGTTTACCATTTTATGGGATGTCACATATACAACCTGGTTATACCTATCAACCGAATCCAAGTTATCCTAATTTGGGTTATAACATTGGTGGACATACCCCTTGGTAGCCACAAGCGCAAATGCCTCAAACTTCATTTCAACAAGTATCATATCCAGGTTTTGGTCAACATAATCCTCAAGCGTTTGCTTTTCAAAACAACCCCTATCTGGGTTACCAACAGAAGATTCCTTATGTTGGTGCTCAAAGGCCTGTTGCTCAAGAAATTCCATCTTACCTTGGCTATGCTCAACCTAACATTAATCGACAGTTTCCCTTTGTTGCAACTTTAGAGTTACCAGATTTAAATCGGCTAACTAATGATCCAATTAATTATGCTCCTTAGTGGTCGATGATACCTCATAAATTACCCTCAGATATTCCTAACTTCAATAAAAACCCTAGAGAATATCCATCAACTCATGTTATGACTTATCATTTATGGTTTTCATCAAACTCCCTAAATGATGATTCTATTCGACTACGTCTTTTCCAGCGTACGCTCACAGGTCCGGCTGCAAAATGGTACATTGAATTACCTAGAGCTTCTTTTGATAAATTCACTGCCCTAGCTACTGTATTTTTGACTCATTTCCAGCTACCCATCAGATATGAAACTGGAACGGAACTCTTGACCAATTTCAAATAGACTAATGCTACTCACATCTCTGATCATATTCATGAGTGGCGACGTCGTCGTAGAATGGTTAAGACATTTGTTCTGAGTCAGCTCCTTGCTGAATGGTTCATTAAGTCCTTGTTACCATATATAACTAAGGATGTGGCTAAGGGTGGCATCATCACAGAAGAGAAATTTATCGCTCATGCCCAATATTTAGACTTGATTTACACTCAGTCTGGCACGCTCTAACAAAAAATTCCTAATGTGCCGAGATCTAATTTTACTGTTCCTCCTCAATTAAAGGACTCTCATGTCGGAGATGGCCTGATTGGCACTGCAAGCACACATCACACTACAGCATCTGATCCTGCTCCTGCTTCCTAAATTAATGTCGTGTCATTTAACAAAGGCAAAAGTGACAAGCAACCCAGAAGTAAGAAAAAGGGGAAATATAAGAAAAATCAAACTTCTAACCCACAGGAAAGATCATCTGATCAATCTTCTGGACCTAGGAAACCTTGTTATCCATGCATAATTTGTAATGAGGAACACTTTGTTAGGGATTTTCCTCACCGTGCTGAAGTCTCAAAAATCATCAAGACTTCCCATGCGTCAGCTGTGTTGATGGACCCATTTCCAAATCCGGACACAAACATGGTTGCTATGCATCCAGCTCCTAGTTCCCAAGTGTTAATGTTATCTGTCACAAAACCTTCAACAAATATTTTGGTGTCAATGCATAATACAGATTATGGTAGTCAAGCCACTGATCAACCTACTACCTCGACAACGAACCCGTCTACGAAATTAGTACCGCCTACTGTTATCCCTGAATTTTCAATCAAGCCACCAAAGGGAGTAATTCACAAATCGACATATAATCCTCAAGTAAGAGCTGCACAAAATTATAATATAGTTGAATATTTGGCTCAATCCCCTTTAGCTACGTCTGCTCTTGAGGTATTACAAAATTGTCCCTCCCAAAAACAAGCTTTATTGTCAGCTATTGGTGGAATTGTTCCGACTGATTCTAATATTGTCCTCTTTAATCATACGGGCTATGTGCCGCAACTACCAGCAGAATTGGCATTCTCCATACAAGTAAATGTTCTCAATCACCTTGTTCATCACACTATTATTGATGAGGGAGAATCTACATGCATTATGTCTCTAAATTGTTGGAAGTCATTTGGCTCGCCGTGCTTATCACAATCATCAACGACGTTGAAGGCATTTTATGGACGTACATATAAACCTTGTGGTATTATTAATAACTTACATGTTGAAATAGGGGGAAAAATAGTGAATATTGATGTTGAGGTTGTTGACGGACCCCTTGACTATAATATTTTACTTGGAAGGCCATGGGTATATGCAATGATTGCAATTGTTTCTACATATTTTAGAATGATTCCTTTCCACATAAAGGTACTATCACAGTCATTAATTAGCTATCCTTCTTTTCCTCTGCTTCATAGGTAACTAGAAGTGTTCCGTTCATTCACATACCCAACTATAACTTCAGAACATTGGTGTAGTGACTCTTAAAGGATTCCACTTTAATGGGAACCTTTGCATTATCGCCGCATGCGACGTCGGTAGAAATTACAAGTATAGGTACTTGCTACATGATCTCTTCCACGCTATCTGGCTTAAGGAAGAGCACAAGTGATTCTGAAATTACTACGCTGGATGAGTTTCTGCTGCCCAGCCCTATTGAGCTGGCATAGCAATCAATCTATCTGGCTTGGGCGGCAAATCCGAAATCAGCGCCGCCTAGTGTTTGGGTTGATCGTTCCTTAGATTTTGGTACTCCCTCTGATCCTTTTTCCTCAAGGGATATTTTCATTTTCATAAGTTTCGTTAGCAAGGTGGTGGCTCTGACTCCATATCGTGTTGTTTTAGATATTCGGGGGGTCGGAGTTCTATTGACATAAACATCTATCTCCAAAAAGAAAAAAATTAAATAAATTAAAATTAAATTAAAAATTAAAAAATATATATATAAATAATAATAAATAAATAAATCCAACCTTAGTCAGGAGCGACGCATAGACACAAGGGTGTGTTAATTATTAAGTTTCTAAAATTTACGATGTCAGAAGTTGACAGATTTTTATGTTTTACCGTAATCGTGAACAAGGTCTCAATGTGGACTCGATATCATGGTCTTTTAAATAATTAGGGAGTCGGATTTCAATTGGCATAAATATCTAGGTGGCAAGGAAAATAATGCCAGCCTGAGTTGGGCCTATTGCATAGACGCAACATTTTAAGTTTCTAATTAAATTTGCACTTTAGATTTTCATCCCGCGTATGTGAGTTTTCTCATGGATTTCACGTTCAGTCCATTGTCATAGGACACATTGTTGTTATTAATTTGTTTTTCAAAACACTATATTTATTGGAATAAAAGTTATAGTTTAATTTACGGGAAATTACAGTCTCAAATAATTCAACTAGAAAAACAAAAACAGAACAGAATTGATGCCAAAATTCAACTTTAAGCTATATTGGAGAACTTTCGAGACCAATGCTACTAGTATTTCGAGTTTCCAACAGTGGGATTTCTAATTTATGTTCTTCCTAAATGTTATGCATAGAAAATCATGCTTGAGCCACGATTGTAAGAGTTTAAAAATAAAATAAACAAATTTAGAATAAGGGCATCCCTCTCCATTTCAACTTTTTGGGTTTCTTTGGATTTGGAGGAAACCCGTAGTTGAGGTTGGGAAGTCAACGTGTCTGTGGAGAAGAATCACAAGGAAAAGGCCGACCTCTGATGCATCTTGGAAAAGGCTAAGCTTTGAATGATATTGAAGTTGCAACTGGTGTTTAATTTAGTTTTTTTCGACCTTTGTAATTTATGAACCATATTCACATTGCTTTTTATTTAGACGAAGGATAACATGTTCATATCTTTTAAACATTTTAATAATAACTTGTTTTAATTTGTACGTAGTTTTTGGATTTTTTATCTTAAAAAAAATATTTCTATAAAATTGCTTTAGATAAATTTGTCTTATAAAAACAATTTGTTGAATATATTATATTTTAAATTACATTTATTAAATAATATGTTATATGAAAAAACAAAATAATAAATTATAGACACATATGTTTCTTTTGTGGGCCTTCGTACAAGCAAGTCGGAGGTCGTGCTAACAATGAGGTAGAAGGTGGTCATTGTAAACATGCATAACTATATGAACATATTTCTTTTGTGGCCCCCACTGAAATCAAGTCAAAGGTTGGCCCCCACTATGAGGTTGGAGGTCGGAATTGTCGTTTGAATTGTCTCTCTAGACACTCCCAACTACTGACACTCCCCGACCAATTCGGCCTCATCTTAAATACTTCACGTGAGCTGGTGATATGTCAAAAAAAATCAACGTAGGTTGTGTTATTTGTTTGATTTAAATATCGTTTTAATCAAAATTATTGACATGTACATTAATGTTGATATTAGGTAGGATTAAATTACTCTGTTGGTAATTTAGTTTTTTTATTCAATATAAATTTTTGTGTTTTGTTACCTAGAATTCAGGTTAACTGTTATTATTATTATTATTATTATTATTATCTCTTATAAACAACTTAAATGAGGTCTGTGATTAGGTTTATCATGAGTTGACAATTAAATCTTAAATATCTAATGAAATTAGTTATTATTATACATTCACCGTATGACATTTGGCGAAAGAAAAAATGTTAAAGTAAATTTAAGTTTTTTATAAATATAAATAAGGAAATAGTTTTTATAATAATTAGGCTAATAGGCCTTCTTCTTGAATTAGCTCACTTTCGTACATTTTCATCGGTCATGTTTTTTGTCTGACATATGGCGCAATCAGCTCACTTCCATACTTCATCAACACTCTTGTTTTCTGTCTAACACATAGCGCATTTGTTTAGCATTTCCCTCCTATGTGAGCTTTCGGTTGCACTAGTTAAAGGTCTAGAAAATGGCGCACAAAAAGGCGCACGACCAACACATTCAGAAACCCTCATACATTTTACATTTTATTTATTTATTAGGGTTGACACACCGTAGATGACGGGCATCCACCACTACGTTTTGAACAAGGGAGGAGTCAGGTAGGCACATCTGCGTAGACTCCAGTTATTTGCTCAGTCGTGTGCATGCATTACCATCTAATTATTTCATTTCAAAAATTTTCATCCTACAATTCTCTTTTTATTTAAATTCCTATTATATTTATTTATTTTTCAATTAATTTCTCAGTCAATTCTTTCAAGAGCGACTATTCTTTTACATGGCTCAGAATTCCCTTCTTGGCAATGGTTCTTCCAAATGTGCAGATATTGTTGAATTTCAGAGGTTTGACTTATGGTTTCTGCAGAGATGGGGCATTGTTATGCTTGTGCAATCTCATAAATGCCCCTTCCTACTCAATGGTGATCGTTGGCGGGAGGAATTAAATAATTTGAATAACATTGTGAGATACTATTTTCATAAATTCGTTGGCCCGTTGGAAGGGAAAACATCTACCGAGGAAGAGAGGATGTTGTTGAGGCTTGTGTAAATGGATTCTTTGATGAAATTCTGTGCCAGATACCCCATGCCTGGATTTCCCACAAATAATTATGACATACTTCTATGGACTGTGCGGGAAAGTAACATTCCAAGGAAGTCGTCAAATCTCTTAATGAAGCTGGGAAGATTCTCATAATCGGTGATCGCGTCTACCTACGGCTTGAACAGGTACCAGATTCGATACTTGAATCTTTAAAGCTTTTTTTGTTCTAAAATTTCTTGATTTTTTTAGGGTTTCTACATTTCTTGATTTTGTTAGGGTTTCTAGATATCTTGTTCTTGATTTAAATTATTTTTATTTTTCCTTTTGCAGGTAGAAAGGGCCTTCTAGAATGTCCTGCCTCTGCTAGAAAATCAGTGCAGGGAGAAGCTGCAAGAGATGGAAAAATAGAAGGACGAAATAGAAATGGAGGCTAAGAAATTAGTTCACAAAGATTTATGGTGTGGGTTTGGGTTTATGGCACTTCAGATGACCGCTTTAATGCAGATCACATTCTGGGATCTCTCGTGGGAGGTGATGGAGCCCATGTGCTTCTACATTACCGCCATTTATTTCCTAGCTAGCTATGCATTTTTCCTTAGGACATCCATCGATCCCACATTCGAGGGTTTGTTCCAAGCTCACTTTGAAACATGGCAGAAGCGACTGATAGAGAATAGGAATTTTGGCATCCAACGATTTAAAGAAATTTGTTTGTTAACCAAGTTGTCTCAAAGGTATTCTACATGTCACGACCTCTTACATGATATTTTGGACGATGCCATTCAATTCTTTCCTTATTTCATTCATGTGCCCATGAACTGATAACTGACTACATTTCTTTTCCCATTTTCTTTATTTCTTTCCCCAATTTTTTTTCCCTTTTAGTTTATGGGGTTTAATATCGATCCAAGATTTTTCTTTGTATTTACCAACTGAATTCCTCCACAGTGTTCCCCGAAAGTTGTTGTAGGGGACCCAATAAATTCATTCTGCCTCACTAACACACATGTGCCATCCACTGCGATTCCATATCTTCTATTCTTTTAATTTTAATATTTCGTAGGATATCAAGAGTAGGTTGAAAGCGACATCGAGTCCTTCCTATTTCTCATAATCTTCTAACTAGCAAAGTTACATAGCCTAGCCGAAGTATCCATATGATAAAACTATATGCGAATTAATATAACATTTATAGATACACATTAATATATCAACTGTTATATTAATGTGTCACCATTAAATGATATTATATATAAAGGTCACCATTAAATCATATTATATATAGTAATGGTTAGGATTAGTCATTTCAGTTATTTAAGTTTTTTAGATAACCTATTTAATTTTTTTAGATAACCAAATGTAAGATCATAAACATGAGAGTAGTGGTATTTGTGTATATTGGATGGTTCATCTTAGGCTTAACGAGGTATTGTTAGATTATGATTGCAACGCTAGGTAGAACTCATTTTTAAAGCTAGATATTTAAACACATTATCATAAATCCATTTTGATTTAATGAGTGGATGAGGTATTTAATCAGTGATGCAATAACATCTTTAGTTTATTATTCATCCTACCAAACCAATAAAACATCACTTCTAATCGTGTTCATATTTTGTAACATATGCTAAGTTCTTTGGAATTTTAAAGACTCTCACCTTTCACATTGAAACGTTTTGAAATCACTAAAAATTAGAGTGAGAGATTCATATTTTTTCATATTTTTCTTTTGGGTCACTTCACTCAATACAAAGGATCCACAATGGTAAAGAAAAATCTCAAAGGATCGAGGGTGGTAAAGAAAATTCTCAACTTCAAACCATTTATGACAATTTTTTCTCATACTTCATTGAGGAAGACAATAAGATAGAAGAGATAGCCAATTGCAAAAAAATTATTCAGTGGTTAATCCAATCATATTTGATTATAATGTACTTTCACACCAACTGTGGTAAAGAAAAATCTCAACTTCAAACTATTTATGAAAAAAATTTCTCATACTTCATTGAGGAAGACGATAAGATAGAAGAGACAACGAAATATTATTCAGTGGTTAATCCAATCATATTGGGTTATAATGTACTTTCATACCAACAAGGGTTTGCTTCTTACAATGTTTAATATTTTATTAACCAATATAAGTTAAAAATTTAATATTTAAATATAACATTTAGATAAATTAATCTTTTAATGACTATTAAATTAATATTTATTCATAATTTTCAACATAATTTTATTTTTTTTAAATGGTAATTAATCATAAAAGCATAATAAACTCATTTTAAGTAAATCTCTATGATTTATATAATAATTATGTTTTAGAAGTTTATTTATGAAAATTCATTAAGTTACCTATAATTTTGTACCAGATCCATTTTAATCATTTTTCGATATTGTTTTAATTAAATTATTGTCCTTGTATGGGCATGCAAACGCTGAGTCGATTAAGCCAATGCCAATGTGCATGTATTTTTTTCAGGTAATATAATTGTTGAACAATTAATGGAGGAATAAGCACTTAAACTAATGCTAATGTGCATTTATTTTTCAGGTAATATAATCGTTGAACAATTAATGAAGGAATTAGCACCTACACTAATTATGAGCCATGAGTGGGAGTTGGAAAGGGCGAATGGTAGGAATAATGCATGTTGAAATAATCCTTGCCATAATTCTTTTATTGAGTATAAATTTTGAAAACCCAACTACTTTGATTCCAAGAAATTATCTCGATAGGAATTAGTAGTTGAACTACCAATTCACATAATTATGATATTGGTTGGTATTTGTGCAAACTTGACCAAAAAGTATGGGTAACATACCTATCTCGACACTTGTAAATTTACCCACAAATTTTTGGTTATTACTCATGAAATATCATATTAGGGAGTAGAGGAGGAGGGGGATTCATGCACAGAGAGTAGAGTATTATCCATAGAGAGATGAATTGAGGGACTAAATGTGGATGAAATTGACACCTTTATGTTTCTAGTTGATGGAAAAACTAGGAAGGATCATTAGAAATACTTAATGTTTCAAAAAATTGGGCATAAGTGCCCTAACCCAAGGGAGAATATATATATCTATATTTTTTTGTGCTTCTTGGCCAAGGCATAGAGGAAAATTGAGCATAATTTCCCTAAACCCAAGCTATAATACACAGATATCCATTTATTGGTGCTTGTTGGCCAAGGAATTGAGGAAAATTAAGCATAAGTTCCCTAACCCAAGCTGAAAATATAGATATCTACATTTTTTGGTGCTTTTTGGCTAAGGCATAGAGGAAAATTGAGCATAAGTTCCCTAAACCCAAGCTACAATACAAAGATATTCATTTAATGGTGCTTGTTGGCCAAGTCATTGAGGACTATTTTTACTTTCAATTAAATCTCTTTACACACAGGTTATTATCATCAAGATAATGACTCAAGTTTTGAATTTTTGTAATTACATCAACAACTCCTACAAATTTTCCAATTTAAGAAACCTATCGGCCTCTCTTTACATCTTTTAGGGAAATTTCTAGTATATATTGTTTATTTTTTATTAATTTGTATCATTAGTATTTGAAGAAGAAAATAAAAATAACCATATTCACATTATTTTTTCTTTAAAGAAGGGATAATGGGTTCACATCTTTTAAACATTTTATCTTATAAGAATAATTTAATCAATTTTTTTTTTATTGATTAAAAAAAAATATTTTAAAATAATTTTATTAAATAATATGTTATTTGAAAAAATGTACCATCTAAGAGGGAAGTGAAGCACAAAGCATTGTTGTTGCTTGACTCCACTTTACTAAATATTGGGTTGTATAAATAATCTATTATGGAAGCAGATGAAGTTGAAGAAACAATTGCAACACTGAATGAAATGAAACTGTAGGAAGAGTTTGAAAAATTGATGAACGGAGGGTGAGTGGGAGAAAAGTGTCTGAGCGTTGGGGGCCTCGAACCCGTGACCTACGGATGTGTGAACCATTTCATTGATGGGCTCCCCTAGTTCTCTGTTTCCCTGACAGTTACCATCACCTGCCCGCGCAACAGAGTTCTAACTCTTACCTGAGTTATCGTTGGACTGTTGTGACTGCCTTGCTAGATTCTACTGACGGTTTCCCGATGCGGTTGTCAGTTGCTTTAACCATGGCCACAAAATGGAAGAGGATCTCCTCAACTTCATTGAGGACCCATACACATAAACTGACCTGTGGTCAGACCCTCAGTTTTCTACAGGTATGCCATGCACCCTCCCGTTTGTAACTTATTTTTTCCCTAACGGGTTACCTAGGGTTTTTCTGGTACACCCTACCTCTTCCTACCCTATTCCAGATTTTGACTCCTTCATGGTTGCTGACCTAAACGTTGTTTCTTCCTCTGTGATCCTAATTGTTGCTGAATACAACCATATCTCTCCCCAGATATCCGACCACCATCTCTGTCATCCCTTGATTTTATGGCTCAAACATTCCCCTTGCTGCTTTCGGAACCCTCGAGTCCTAACCTCCCACATTTTGACCCTCTAGGGCTCCCCCTCCCTGCAATATCTAGCTCTAGGTACACTGGTGTGCTACATTCAGTCATCCCTATTGCGGTATGCACTTCCTCTCTACCCTCCTGTACTTCTCATACTTCGTCTCACCCTTCATCTGGTCGTTTTAACGTATGCCTCCCTGACCTCCATAACCCCTCGACATCTGCCTCGGTCACTACTCCACTTTCCTCAGTTGCTTATGAGCCTCGTACCACCAGTACACACCCTCGTGCGGCCAGGAAGACTAAGTGCATCAGGGTATGTAACAAAGGTAGTCAGCTCACCCTTGGTGAAGGTATACAAATGGCGAATGTGATGGGAACTATGGACAGGGTTTTGGTGGGTCAAGTTCGTGGCCAGAATTATAGTGCCAAGAGACTCAGACAATGGGTATAAAAGATTTGGGGCAATACCCTACAAGAACTCCCAACTATATTCACAGTGATGAAGGGATGGCTTTCCATTCAATTCACTTCAAAGGACCCCATAGATTGGGTTCTCTCTCAGTTCTAGCATATAGAATTTACTCTTATGCACCTCAAGTGATGGAGCCCCTTATTCGACCCAAAGAGGGAACATCTCGGGGCCGGCCCCATTTGGGTGTGCCTCCCTGGATTGTCTCTGCACAACATTGGTAACATTTCGGGTACCTATCTAGACCATGATCAATCCTATATCGATTTGAGAAAGATGGCTTTCGCCTGCATTCTGGTACACCTAGACACAAGGGAGGGATTGGAGGAATCCCTTAAGATACACTAGAGGAATACTACTCGCATTCAAATATTGGACTACGAAGGTGTACCTTTTAGGTGAAAAAACTACCACATGATTGGACATGCTTACAAGGATTGTCCATTTCTCACAAATGCTACCACAGCACCTGCATTAGTTGGCCCCCAGGTTACACATGATCCGATCACCTTTTCTCTGAATAGGAAAAACCAGTCGTCGGGTATCCACTCATCGTCCCAAGACCTGCCACCCTTAGGGACTATCAATTCTACATCCACCCATAGTTCGACCAGGATTATCAGATCCATGACAGTGGCTGCAGCATCAGGACATCCTCCAGGCACCACTACCTCTCCTCTCCACCCTTTTAATTTTACATATCTCATGTCTTCTCCTGTATCGCATATTTTCTTTGATTCCTTTCCATTTGGTATTTTTGTATCTTCCATAGTGTGTTCCACTGTATTATCCTCAGAGGTATACTCTTCCCCCCCCCCCCCCCATCCATTCCCCCTCCCCCTTCCTCAACTTTATCACCGATGGAGAATCCACCTGAATATGTATCCTCCCACCCCTATAACTTGTGTCCTTGATGCAGGGGCATTAGGCTCAAGAAAATATTTTGTATTTTAATAGACATAGGTGGGTCTTGTGTTTTAAAAGAATATTGATTTCTTATGTAATTATTAATGTTTTGAGTGACATTTAGGAATTAATTAAATATTGAGAGAAATTGTAAATTTTCCTGAATGATTGGAGAACATGAGGGAATAGGATAAGTTGAGATAAACGATTTGATTGTAATTCCTAAAGTAGATTCAGTTTCATGATTTTTGGGATTAAAGAGGATCCTTAGGGATATTAGATAGATTTTAGGACTTGAGGATTTTAGGGAAATTATTGAGGATCTGAAACTCAATTAGTTCAGATTATTCTGTATAAAAATAAATAGGCCTCAAGGCAAAAGGTAGGAGCAGACAGGAGTCAGAGTAGGGTTTGGACAAATAGAGTTTTGTAAGCCTATGGGTAGTAGTTGAAACAGGGCCATTGATTTGAATATCTAGCCAGAGACAAGGAGTCTTTTGTAATTATTTGACTACATGTATATATATGAGGGATTTGACTTCTGAATCATATGTGTATTGTTTGATTTAATTCTGCATGAGGAATGTTTTGAGTTTCAGTGAACAAGTGTGTAATAAAACTCTGTAATAGGGTTTTGAAATGGTATTCTGTTTACCATTAAGTGTTTTTATGGAAATATCGAGATAAGATCATTATTATGAATTGAATCGAAGGGCATAAGGATTACATATGCGATTGAAAGGGCTAGATGAGGTTGTAGTCATCGATCACTGGAAGGATCGATGATACAAGAGCAAAATTGCTTTTATTTAAATTCGGCATTTGAGAATATTTGGATTCATGTACCAGAAGTGTATTGAATCAACCGTAATTTCAGATTGGAATTAGAATTAATGATGAATTGGGCGGATGCAGAATGATGATGGAGCGGCATTTTGAGCCAACAGCAACGTTGAATAATCGGAAGTATGCGATGGAACAGTAATGTTCTGTTGTCTAAGTTGCAATTGTGCGGAGTGAGAAGCGTTGAAATATTTTCGTGTAGCCTTTAGACCTGAAGTGGAGCCGATGTGTATTTAAGAATTACATTGAAGTTAAAAAGAATGTTGTGAGAGGTTTAAAGGAATCACGATGAAGTGTGTATTTCTGATTTAAAGTGTGTATTCTGGTATGAACTGGGCGAAGGAACCACATGACGGTTAGTAGCAATATGTTGAATTGCGTTAAAGAAGTGTGACGGAATCAAATCTGTGTTGGGACCACACGATTTGGAACAGTTTTCATGTGGAATAATGAGAGTAAGGCTATGGAATAGGAAGCAAACGATGAAGAGGAATATGAAATCTAATGGAGCTTCATAAGGCGCAAATAATGAAGCGGAATTGTAAGTCAACGATGAAGTGAAATAGGAAAAGCGGATTCAGAAAACGGTGAAATGGTTTTTGCGCTGCAAAAGACTGGTAAGTGGTAATTCTGAAATCAAACGTAATATCATTCATTAATGGATGCCTGGCATCGGCGGTAATCCAATACCGGAAATTGCGCGTTGATTTGGAGTATTAAAAGGTGCGCATTTTAGTTATGCGATGGTCGTTAGATCATCGTGTAAAATGCAGGAAAGCGTCAACCGTTCGATGGTGGCAAAGGTATGTATGGTTGAACTGTTGTGGGCCAGATGTGGTGCTTTGGGACTTGAACCAAAGTCAATATATTTGATGTCAAATATCCATATTTTACATTTGTATTGAAATAAGTTGTGGGCCATAACATTTATATGGGTTGTTTTAAACGAAAGTTTATGGTAATGTTATTTAAAAAGGGCTCTCGCTTGTGAATAAACGAAAGGAGGAAACCTTGGATAAGGTGGGTTTCGATCGTGGTTTTATAACCATACACTAAAAGTGAATAAATCTTCATGGTGAAGATTAAATGATAGAGGCTTCCGCATTAAAATAATTGCCCAGCTTGTGAATGATTTGGTCTAGAATGGACAATGCATTATTATATGTTTTAGAAAGATGAGCTTCCACAATTAGTGTTAGACCAAATATGCGAATTATTTTATTTTGAAATATGAATGATGCATGCTTATATGCAGTAGTGAGAGAATGTGGGTATTATCATTTGGGGCTGCTATCAGGTGGTATCAAAGTAGGAAAGGCTCTTTGGAAAATTAAATTTTTTGGAATGCATGAAATAAGGAAAGCTTGGGATTTTAAATCTGTTTGACAGTAATTGTAGATTTGAACAAATATGCAGTGAAGGTATGATAATGGGGAAATTCAGATTTGGAGCATTTGAATTTGAAAGCAAATGTGCTTTGAAGATTTACATGATATGTTTTGAAAGATGTAAACACATGGATAATGATGATGGAAAAGAGATCATATTTAAATCTGACAGGACAGCATGCAGTACAGCAGAGTATTAGAGAATTTGCAGAAGCAATTGCAAATGGATGTTGAAAAAAACCTTGGAGGTGATGTATTTTGATTTTGTTTGAAGATTTTGTTTGCAGAATGCAAAGTGCAAGCAATTGAGGAGCATCTCAGCAAGAAGATCACAGCTTTAAAAAGCAGTGATGGAGGAAACCAGTGAAGGTTTCTAAAGAGAAAGAAGAATGTGGCAGAACTTTGAGGAATTCCAACAGAGGTTGGATAAAAATAACAGTCGTGTTCTTGAAAGGGTTCAGATGAGTTGAAGCCTAGAAGGAGCAGAGAGAATGCTCAAGAGGTTCCAGAATATAGAGGACCAATACTTGCCAAAAGACCAAGTCCAGAGGGAGGATTGGTGAGGTAAGTTGTAATAAGGAGGACTTGTTATTGCAAAGGCTTTAGTGCAGCCCATGATGAATGAGTGAGAACTAATGAAGGAGAAGATGGCTACTGATAGTCATAGAAGATTTGGCAGAGGTTCTGAGAGAGACCACAACAGAATGAAGGTGAAGAAAGAAGATGCCAAGATAAATGGCATACAGAGACATTTGAGGAAGGAAAAGTATGAGAGAGAGTTAGCTAAGATCAGAGAACAGTTTAACAAATTAAAAATGATGATAGAGGAAGACCAGAGGTGTGGTTTTCTTGTCAGAAGAAAGATAAAGTAGCATAGGCTATAGAGGAAGAAAGAGCAAATGATAAATGCTCGGCTAAAGGATAAATTACTTAGAATGAAGGAGTATTTGGAAAAAGACTTGAAGACTGAAAATTCAAGTGAGACCAAGAGGTTGAATGACTTTAAATCTGACAAATTTTGTATGTTTGTAGGAAGAACATGTGGAGAAGGAAAAACTGTTGATATTGTCACAAAGGAAGAAGATGGGACAGCCAGATATTTTGAAAATGTCCTTACACAGTTGGGGAAAAGTTTTACTTTTCAATATATTGGAAGCAGAGGAATTTTAACTTATGATGATGGCCAAAAGCTAGAAATTAAGCAATCAATTGAAAAGCTTAAGGAGACTGAAGAGAAGACCATTGAAGAATTTTTGAATTGTATAGAGGATTTGGTGATTGAATCATCAAATGAGGCCATGAGGTCTTATGGTTTTACAACTGAAAAGTTGTGTGTGAATGCAGGTATTGAAGAAGACAGTTCATATGATGAAACTGTAATGAGTGAAGCTGAAAGTTGCCAAGCAAAATGTGATGATGATTATCTTTCAGATGAAGATCAAATTGAATTATTGCAACAAAAGGAATTCATAAATTACTTGTTTTGTGAAAATAATTGTTTCAATGGAGATATGACAGTTGTGTTTGATGATGAGAAATTTGTTATTGACAAATTGATTTTATTAAGTGGCCAAATGAAGAGTGATGGACAGATAACTAAACCTGTTTCAGAGATGGAAGATCGGAATTCTATTCTGATGGAAGAAAAAGAGATAGTGACAACAGGAAACTTGACTTGTGATAAAGAGGAAGATAGTAAAGATTGTATAAATAGTTTCTCAGATGAGATGACAGATTTGTGGCATGAGTTAAGTATTCTAGAGCAAAAGATAGAAACACAGAGGATAAGTGTTCAGGTTGTAAAGTCAGAGTTTAATGGGAATGAAAAAGTTCATTTTTATGAACAAGAGCAAAGAAATATCCTTGAAGGGGATTATGTGGAAGAGAGACTAGCTGACAATCTCAAAAATTATTTGAAGAATTGGAATCAGCATACTGATGTGCTGATAAAGGAGGAAATGTTAGAGCAGCAAATTGAAATATTTCCGGAGGAAGAAGAGACACAAAGGTTTTATAATTTTGATGTTTGTTTTATGATTGCAGGTACTGATGAAAAGACTAAAGAATTTTTGGTCCAGGAGAACAAATTGAAGCAAAGAAAATAATATAACAGTGACTGGCAATTTAAATACTAGTCCAAGGAATTGTTGAAGTCAGGAAACAAAGAAATTTTCATAAGTGACAATCCAAAAGAAGTTTTCAGTTGTAGAAAACAAGAGGGTAAGGATGATAGGGTGGAAATAAGAGCTCAGCAAGCAAAAGTAAGAGCTCAGCAAGAAAAAGTAAGAGCTCAGCAAGCAGAAGCAGGAGTAAGAGTTCAGCAATCAAGAGGAAGCAGTACTCAGCAGTCAGAAGATATATTGGACCGAGAAATTGAATTGATAAGAATGCTAATGGTGACAGTGTCTCAAAATAAGACATCAACAAGAAAGCAAAGAAGCAACAGCAATAAGAGAAATACAGTCATAGACTGTGAAAGTGCAGCTAGTGGAGCAAGGCAACATAAAGTATGGAAACCGAGAGAAGTACAGCAGAAGAATAATTCAGCTTATGGGCAACAACAAAACAGAGTGTGGGATCCAGGAAGACAAGGACTAAAAGCACATGATCAGGAGATCATGGTTATTTTTAACCTTGGAAGTCTGATGCAGGGGCATTAGGCTTAAGAAAATATTTTGTATTTTAATAGACATAGGGGGGTCTTGTGTTTTAAAAGAATATTGATTTGTTATGTAATTATTAATGTTTTGAGTGACATTTAGGAATTAATTAAATATTGAGAGAAATTGTAAATGTTCCCAAATGATTAGAGAACATGAGGGAATAGGATAAGTTGAGATAAGCAATTTGATTGTAATTCCTAAAGTAGATTCAGTTTCATGATTTTTTGGATTAAAGAGGATCCTTAGGGATATTAGATAGATTTTAGGACTTGAGGATTTTAGGGAAATTATTAAGGATCTGAAACTAAATTAGTTCAGATTATTCTGTATAAAAATAAATAGGCCTCAAGGCAAAAGGTAGGAGCGGACAGGAGTCAGAGTAGGATTTAGACAAACAGAGTTTTGTAAGCCTATGGGTAGTAGTTGAAATAGGGCCATTGATTTGAATATCTGGCTAGAGACAAGGAGTCTTTTGTAATTATTTGACTACATGTATATATATGAGGGATTTGACTTCTGAATCATATGTGTATTGTTTGATTTAATTCTGCATGAGGAATGTTTTGAGTTTCAGTGAACAAGTGTGTAATAAAACTTTGTAATAGGGTTTTGAAATGGTATTCTATTTACCATTAAGTGTTTCAATGGAAATACCGAGATAGGATCATTATTATGAATTGAATCGAAGGGCATAAGGATTACATATGCGATTGAAAGGGCTAGATGAGGTTGTAGTCATCGATCACTGGAAGGATCGATGATACAAGAGCGAAATTTATTTTGTTTAAATTCGACATTTGAGAATATTTGGATTCATGTACCAGAAGTGTATTGAATCAACTTTAATTTCAGATTGGAACTGGAATTAATGATGAATTGGGCAGATGCAGAATGATGATGGAGCGGTATTGTGAGCCAACAGCAACGTTGAAGAATCGAAAGTATGTGATGGAACAGTAATGTTCTGTTGTCGAAGTTGCGATTGTGTGGAGTGAGCAGCGTTGAAATATTTTTGTGTAGCCTTTAGACCTGAAGTGAAGCCGATGTGTATTCAAGAATTACATTGAAGTTAAAAATAATGTTGTGAGAGGTTTAAAGGAATCACGATGAAGTGCATATTTCTGATTTAAAGTGAGTATTCTGGTATGAACTGCGCGAAGGAACCACAGGACAGTTAGTAGAAATATGTTGAATTGCATTAAAAAAGTGTGACGGAATCAAATCCGTGTTGGGAACATGTGGTTTGGAACGGTTTTCATGTGGAATAATGAGCGTAAGGCTATGGAATCGGAAGCAAACAATGAAGAGGAATATGAAATCGAATGGAGCTTCATAAGGCGCAAAGAATGAAGCGGAACTATAAGTCAACGATGAAGTGAAATAGGAAAAGCGAATTCAGAAAACGGTGAAATGGTTTTCGCACTGCAAAAGACTGGTAAGTGGTAATTCTGAAATCAAACGCGATATCATTTATTGATGGACGCGTGGCATCGGCGGTAATCCAATACCGACAATTTCACGTTGATTTGGAGTATTAAAAGGTGCGCATTTTAGTTATGTGATGGTCGTTATATCATCATGTAAAATGCGGGAAAGCGTCAACCGTTAGATGGTGGCAAAGGTATGTATGGTTGAACTAATGTGGGCTAGATGTGGTGCTTTGGGACTTGAACCAAAGTCGATATATTTGATTTCAAATATCCATATTTGACATTTGGATTGAAATAAGTTGTGGGCCATAACATTTATATGGGTTGTTTTAAATGAAAGTTTATGGTAATGCTATTTAAAAAGGGCTCTTGCTTGTGAATAAACGAAAGGAGGAAACCTTGGATAAGGTGGGTTTCGATTGTGGTTTTATAACCATACATTAAAAGTGAAGAAATATTCAGGTGAAGATTAAATGATAGAGGCTTCCGCATTAAAATAATTGCCCAGCTTGTGAATGATTTGGTCTAGAATGGACAATGCATTATTATATGTATTAGAAAGATGAGCTTCCACAATTAGTGTTAGACCAAATCTGGGAATTATTTTATTTTGAAATATGAATGATGCATGCTTATATGCAGTAGTGAGAGAATGTGGGTATTAGCAGCTGGAGCCGCTATCAATCCTCGACTCAGTCCTGCCCATGTTGTTTTGGGCGTTGGACCTACCCCTCCCCACATTCCAATTAAAGCCTCTAGAGGTGGACACTCAAACATTTCTAAGGCTATATTATAGGTTGGTATGTACATTGTGGTTTGTGAGCAAGTCTCCATTGAAGGGGTTCTTAGAGTAATAAATTCCCCTCCTCTGGTTACCCAATGAAGTGCCTTTATTTCAACTGTCGAGGGCTTGATGGCCCTACTAAGCTCCTATCCATTAGGGGCCTTTTTGACTCTATTAATTTGGATATCATGTTCCTTCAAGAAACCCTTGGGCCATTTGAAACCATCATTGCTGCCCTCTCTTCCCTTTTCCCCTCATGGATTTTTCATGCTCTGGATGCCTGAGGGCGATCAAGAGGTTTGGCTCTAGGCTATAACCCACGAGTTATCAAACTCAACAAAATTTGGGGAAGGGAAGGCATCCTTGTAGCTGACATTTTCTCTGAGCATCTAAGGTATAAGTTAAGGATGGTTAATGTGTATCGACCCTGCCAACATCGACAGGAATTTTGGCTCTCCTTACTTCAGACAACATTCATGCAATCATATAACATAATATTGGCAGGAGACCTCAACTTCTCCTTAGGTCCTGCTGAATCATGGGGACCCAATGCCCACATGGACCCCCTTACAGATTTCTTTAGACATCTAATTGCTCTGCATCAACTGGTTGATTCTATAATGGCATCCCCTTGCCCTACTTGGCGCAACTGGCATACTGGGGAGGCAATGATTTCCCACAAACTTGATAGATTTCTCATCAAGGAAGATCAGCTTCAACATTTGGTATCATATTGACAATGGGTGGGATCTGGGGGAATTTCATATCACTCCCCCATTTACCTTGAGATATCTAGAGACTCCTCTAAGCTAGAAGCCCCCTACAAGTTCTGTTCAGTGTGGCTTCAGGATGAGGATTATATAAGGATGATTAATCAGGCCTAGAGGAGTGCCCCAAATAATCATGACCATACCTCCTCAGCGTCCTTTTCCAATAAGTTACATTCGATTAAGAGGATTTCCATTGATTGGGACAAAGACAAGAGAAGACAAAATGACCTTGAACTGTCCAAGATTGAGCGCAAGATTACACAACTTGAGAACCCACTTAATGAATTTTTTTTTTCCAATGCTACCAAATAATATCTCGTCAAACTAGAATCCGATCACCTCAGAATCCTCAAGGACAAGGAAGAAACTTGGACACTCAAAAGCCGGGCCGTTTGGTTAAAAACATGGGATGAAAACATTAAATTATTTCTGCAATATGCCAAAGGTAGAAAGGTCATCAATACTATTTGGGAACTTGAAAATGTGGATTGTAATCCTGCCTCATCCTTTGTACAATTGGCTAATTTGGGCACCTCCAAATTTAGGAAGCTCTACAAAGCCCCACAGGAACTGACACTGGTTGAAACCATCAAAATTTTTGGATATTTCCCAAGGTATGTGGACATGGATACTGCAGTGGACCTATACAAGCCTGTCACTATGGGAGAACTCGAGGTTGTACTTAAATGGTTCAAAAATGACAAGAGTCCTGGCCTTGGTGGATGGTCGGTGGAATTCTACCTTGCCTTCTTTGATCTTCTAGGAAAAGAGCTACTGGAGGTGGTGGAAGAGACCAGAATTACAGGTTGCTTGTATGATGCCTTTAACTCTACTATCATTGCCCTCATCCCTAAGTCTAACCTTCCCTCCTCTTTTAAATACTTTCTCCCTATATCACTGTGTAACTAAATTAACAAAATTATAGCCAAAATTGTCACCAACAGACTCAAACATATCCTATCTTAACATATCTTCCCTGAGCAATTTGCATTTTTGGAGAACAGACAGATTCATGAAGCTATTGGGGTTGCACAGGAGGGGCTTCATTCTATGCATACAAATCAAATCAACGGAATTATTCTTAAGATTGATCTTGCAAAAGATTTTGATCAAACCAGCTGGCTCTACATCAAAAGGATCCTCACTCACCTTGGTTCCCCTACCTCAGTTATCAACTGTATCATGTGTTGTGTTACTTTTGTCTCTTACAGTGTCCTTATTAACAGAGTATCAACAAATTTATTCCATGTTGAGCAGGGTCTTAGACAGGGATATCCGCTCTCCCCACTACTATTCCTACTTGTCATGGAAGGCCTGAGAAGATTTCTGATTGACGAAATGGAATGGGCCAGGCTGAAAGGTATTAAAATCATAGAAAATTGTATATTAAAACACCTACTCTTTGTGGATGTTGTCCTCATATTTCTAAATGGTTCCTTTGGAGATACAACGGTCATCAACACATCTCTACAATTGTTCTGCAAAGCTACAGGTATGACTTGTAATAACTCTAAATCTACTATCACCACACATGGATGTACCCCACATGAGATTCACTATGCATTACAGCGGTTTCCCTTTAGTTCCATTAGATTTGAGGAAGGTATTAAATACCTGGGTTTTCATATAAAACTAAAAACTACAAAAAAAATTATTGGACTTGGCTAATTGCAAAGATTGATAAGAGACTTAACGCTTGTAACCACAGATGCCTCTCTTGGGCTGGTCGACGTGTACTTATTAAATCAGTATTAGAAGTCATCCTGGTACACTGGATGTCCTTGGCTTGGATACCTAAGGGTATTCTCACCAGGATACAAAGAATCTATTATCGATTCCTGTGGAATGGCAAAAAGGATGGACACACATTTTCTTGGGAAAGATGGGACCTCATTTCCCTTCCTAAGAAGTGGGGGGGTTTGGGCATCAAAGACCTGCCTTTCTTCACCATGGAGCTGGTAGCTAAATTAGGATGGAGAATCCTCACAGATGATATCCTTTGGACAAAGGTGGTCATCCACAAATATATCCATCCATCACAGCCGGTTGAATGGATCAGAGTTAGGCATTGGCACAGAACAAATATCTCTACAATTCGGAGGGCCATCTTAAACTCCATAGAATACATTAGAAATGGTCTAGCTTGGAAAGTGGGTAGGTTGGTCCGTGTTGGATGTGACCCATGGTCAGGTAGTGGAAATTCTCATCTACTTCCACCTGAATTCATTCTCTTATTGAACAATGATGGTTTTTATACCCTTGATCAGGCAGCTGACCTAGCAAACACAACCATATTCTCTCAAGGTTGGATGAACTACCGTGATCTACATCTCCATCAACAACGGGAAGATGAGTGGGCACACTACTTATCTTCCCTGTCTGAAACACATGTTCGGATCACTAAAAGAGATGATGAGATCATCTGGGCTATCTCCAAACATGGAAAATACACCCCAAAGAATGGATATATGCATATATACGAACAAAATCGAGCTTTGGATTTGTGTTGGTGGTGGAGCTCGTTATGGAAATTGAAGAATCCAACAAAGGCCAAATTATTAATGTGGTGCATCCTATCCAAAAAGATCCCTACTGGGGCATACCTACAAAAGCGTGCTTTCATCGGCCCTACTTGGTGCACACTCTGTAAAAGGGCGGTGGAGGACTCTAACCATCTATTTCCTCATTGCCATGTTACACTATCTCTTTGGCCCCGTGTATTGGCAGCCCTCAACCTCAACATGACCTGGTCGGGTCCATCTGTCAAACTAGCCTGGGAATCATGGTGGCAAACCTCTCATCCACATAAACTCCACAACCTTCCTACCTTAATATGTTGGGTCATTTTGATAGCTCGTAATCAATCCATCTTCCATGATCTCCTCCCATCCAAGTTGCTCATATCTTCCCACATTCCTACTATTTACCATATGATCCTGGATGACCCTCCTCACCCTCCCCCTCGGACCATCATCCTTGAAGCCATTGATAAATCATTCCCCTGGGCCTATTTTGATGGATTTGCACAACACTTTGGCTGTGGAGGGGGGGCGATCCTTTATCTCACAGGTCAACATTTCTACAAGGTTAAGATTGGTCTGGGAAGGGGTACAAACTATTATGCTGAACTATCTTGCCTAAGTGCTCTTCTACAATTTTCCCTCACAAAAGACTGCAATAGAGTACAAATATTCGAAGACTCAAATATCATCATTGACTGGTTCAATCTGCATACAAATTTTCACGTGCACACATTACAAAATATTTTGGAAGGGGTTTATCAACTAAAAACTCATTTTGACTATATCTCTTGTCATTGTATATATAGGGAGAGGAATAAAATTTCTGATTCACTTTCCAAGGAGGCAACCCACCTACTAAAGGAACAATGGGAGATACAAGAACAAAATGAACACCAATTCTATCATTTCTTCCACAAGCCATTTGATGATGCACCTGGACAAGGGGCAGGCGTGCCTTAACTACTAATCATTCACATTATTTTTGAGGTTCATATGAGACAAATATCTATATATTTTTGTTAATGTACATCTCTATCATCTGCATATTTACACAACACTCTTATATATTTTGGAACACTTACTGATATATGTTTTTAAATGCAGCTTTATGCTGACATATCTGCATATGACCTATTGCATATACAACATGTAATTTTCATAATTATAATGAAGTTATGATTTTTCCTGTGGAAAAAAAAAATTTATTTGAAAAACAAAATTATAAATTATAAAGAGGACAATTATACATATATGTTTCTTTTGTGGGCCTTGCTAGAAGCAAATCGGAGTTCAAGTTGGATTGTGGTCGGAGGTCGACAATGTATTTTGAATGGTGCTATGACATTTTGTGACGAATTCGATTCCTTGTAAGCATGCCCAACTATATACACATATTTCTTTTGTGGTCCCTATTGAAAGCAAGTCGGAAGTTGGGCCCAACTATGAGGTCAAAAGTTAGCCTTGTCATTTGAATGGTCTCTCTGGACACTCCTGACTATTGATAGTGCCCGACCAAATCGGCTCCAGCTACAATATTACATGCAAGTCGGTGCAAGCGTTGACAAATTGGACGTAGGTGGTGATATGTGTTTTATTTAAATATTATTTTAATCAAAATTATTCACATATACATTAATGTCGATATTAGGTGAGATTAAAGTGCTTTGTTGTTTTACGAGGAAATGAGCAACAATGGTCAAATTATCTTGTTTCATGGTTTTTATCATTTGTGTTGAGATTTCACAGTAATAATGCCATTTATTACCTACAAATTGTAAATTATTCCATCGTCCATGTTTTATTTCTATTCTGATACATATTTGGCTTGTAATGTACTTTTTTATTCAATATAGATTGAAAATATAATTTTGGGGTTTTGTTTTCTAGAATCCAGGTTCACTGCTATTATTATTATTTTTTATATACGACTTAAATGATGTCTATGATCAAGTCTATCATTAGTTGATATGTTATGAACTAAAAGTTAAATATCTAATAAAATTAGTTGTTATTATAGATTCATTGCTACATTTAGCGAAAAAATTTTAAAAATTAAAAAATAAATAAAAAATGGTTAATTTAAATTAACTTTTTTTTTATAGATGTAAATAGGCAAGCAAATAGTTTTAATGTTTGAGTTTTTTTTCCCTTCCCTAAATTAATTTTGTTTTAAATTTGAAAATTATTAATTAAAATTGAAATTTTAGACAATGGCTTCTAAAATATTAAGTATATATATATATATATATATATATATATATATATATATATTCAAATATATATATAACCAAATTAGTTTAAAATGTATATAAAATAATTAATTTTTTATACTTTTTAGCTATTTTATCAATTTATATTTAAAATACAGCAGTACATTTTATATGAAGATCTTTTTTACTTTGTTTTGTGATCATGTTCTTTCTTCTTTTTATTTTTTTATTTTTGGTTTTTGGGTCCTAATTATTTTAAATTGTGGCAAGTGACTAAATTGTTGAGTTTTATTGGTTTTATTTAAAATTGTGGATGGTTGCAAAATGAAATAAAGTTTTAATGGGCGTTTTAATTATTTTGACCAAACTTTATAAAAGTAAAATGGACGTAGTTTAAAGTGATGTAAATGTGAATTTAAATTTTATTCATGTATTTTGTAAATGAACTATTTTGAATATCAAATAATTTATTATATTTATGATAATTTCCATGTGTGTGTGTGTGTGTGTGTGTGTGAATATTTTTCATATAAAAAAAAAACATATATTAAAATTTCAGTAATGTTGTATTCTTTTAATTGTTTACATAACGCTAAGATGTTTTCTTATCAAAATGTATTGTTTTTATATATAAATAAATAGAGTATTTAATTATTATATTAAGTTGTTTTATATTTGCTTATTTTAAATTTCATGGATGATAAAATTGCTTATTTTGCTCGTATTCTTGGACATCATTGTGATGTTATTTCATTTATATTGAATTTAAGGAAAAGAGAAAAAAAATGCTAATAAATATGAAAATTACAACAATCTTATAGTTAATAAATACATTGTCTTGTATTATTATTATTATTATTATTATTATTATTATTATTATTATTATTATTATTATTATTAGTTAGTTAGAAACATTTTATTATTTGTATTAGTGGTTTTTGTAAATCATGATGCATTGTCTAAGATTTAGTGAACAAACGTTATCGAAAAAAAATTGTAATTGATTTGAGCAATAAAAATATAGAGTCATGGATACATATCGCTAATATAAATTATTCTATCTAGGTGTTTTATGTAAATAGATCATGCATTAGTTTACTTCCTTTATAATATTTATAATGGGCCTCTGAAATATATATTTTTAAGATTCGATAAAGTGGTTGCTATATTAGCTGAGAAATATTTGATTATGCATGTGCTTTTAATTTTATAGATAGGGATCTTAATGATTAAGACGTTGTAGACATTTGTGCAAGTTTGAATTTTCATTAAATTTTAAAGTGTTAAATACTTTTATCTAAAGAGGGCAATAACCAAAACTTACATATTTTTCAGAAATTTTAAATGAACTTTACTCTTGTACATTAATTTGGGGTTGAATTGCACATTATTTATGTCTAGATGGCAAGCTAAAATATTTGAATTATTTTGAATTGTGTGATAATATTAATGTTTTTTATGTAGCAATTATGTGCATTTTTTTTTCAAAACAAGTGAAAAGCAATAAAGGACAAATGGGAAATAGAAGGACTTAAAGAACCTTACAACCTTTGTTATTTGCAATTTTGGTGTTTAATGGCATTTATTGGCTAAACACTTAAGTACAATTATAAGGATTTTCAAATACTTTAAGATACTTATATTTGACTTTGTTGGTCAACTGAAATTTAGTATGATTCGAAGTACAATGTCTAATCTGTTTACAGTTGAACATGTTCTACTAACGAATAGTTTTTAGAACACTTTTTCCTGGTATTATTTATTTAATTTGATACTATAAAGCCTTTAAAGATTAGTATTATTTAGATTGTTAAATCATTATTTGACTTGATGATATACATGATTCAGGTGATGTCTGTTAGTTTGGGTGGAGATTGTTATAAAATAGTGTTATGCAATTGTGAATGATTTTGAGTCATGGAATGTGTAATTGTGAAATTGTCAAAATCATTGCAACAACTTATAGAAGAGGAGGAGACTGGTAATCAAAAATTGGATTCTGAAAATAAAACAGAAAAGAGGAAAAACAATGAGCGGTTTGAATGAAATTTCCAAGGCAGGTGGATTGGCTGCAGTTTTAATTGGTGCAAATGTTTGTGTTGTTGCATGTAAAATATTTGTTCAAATCGAGAGAACAATGAATGAATTTCAAAGGCCAACATGCAACAATTTTTTTTGTGTGATTTAAAATATAAATTTTTTGATTCACCATGTCTCATGTGAGAAATAATTTTCACAAATTGTAATGATAAAATTAGCAGATATTACATGCACCTCTAAATCTCATAGTCATTTATGCTATGTATGTATATGTAGAATATTTATTCCAAGATAAGTGGCTATAGAAGCTTAAATTATTTCATTTTTAGACAATTTTTGTGCAATATGTTTTGCTCAAATTGAAACATTTACTAAAGTACATATGAAATTTAATGTAGTTATAGAACTATGATTAACATTGAGCAATGGTTTTTATTTGCAACTTATGTAGTCATGTGTGGCTAGAATGTTATTTGTTATTTGTGGCATAGCATATAATGTCTTCAATGGCTATCAAACAATATGATACAAAGTCACAATGTACACCTTGATTTTTAATGTAGTTATAGTACGATGATTTCAATTGGGCAATGGTTTTTTATTTGCGCTTTCTTTAGTCACGTGTCACTAGAATGTTGTTTGTTACTTATGACATAGTAGGTAATGCTTTCAATGGATAACAAACAATATGATACAAAATTACATTACCCATATTTGGTCATTGTTATATGATCAAAATATATTAAATAGACACGCACACACACACACACACATATATATGCTCTAGTAGCATTGAATGCAATGTTAGTTTGTATTTGTACACAAGTGTTGTGTACCTTACATAAATTCATGGCTACGATGCTATAAATATTATTGTACCTTGGATAAATTTTTGGTGGTTCTCATGTAGTCTCATTCTAAGTATGTCAATCTCTTAATGATTAGTGGGTGATCTTGAATACATTTGAACTATGTATAGTGATGGTAGTGTGGATGCAGGCCTTAAGGAGAGTTGCTCAAACTTGCTTACAATGTTCTCTAATTCAAGAGGAATCTGATCCTGATTTCCTTTTTCACTCTCGGTCATCAAATTGTATCAATTTTGTTGATAAAATTTATGAAATGCACATTCGGAAACAAAATTCCCTTTCAAAACATTGTAATTCACCTTTATAATATTAAACCTTCGGAACCTTGAAATCTTCGGAAATGTTTTAAAACAATGCTCAAAACCTTTGGAAACAATGTTTTAAACCCTTCTTGCAATGTAAGATTAATATGTGCTTTAAACAATGTTAAAGACCTTCGGAGTGGGTGTTCACATTTCAAACATGAGAGTTCATTTTAAACAAGACTTAAAACCTTTTCGGAATGTATTCTGAACCTCCAACCAT
Source organism: Pinus albicaulis (assembly GCA_034641835.2). NCBI lineage: Eukaryota > Viridiplantae > Streptophyta > Pinopsida > Pinales > Pinaceae > Pinus > Pinus albicaulis. Next base: position 51,845,237 of record CM076574.1, on the reverse strand, counting down.
TAATAAAACTTCATTGAAATAACATTAAAACCCTCGAAATCAATGCTTCGGATTCCAAACCTTTTGATAAATCTCTATTGTATAATTTATCGGGTCCGAACCTTTTGATTAAAATTTCGTACATTTCTCACGTGAACACCGTCGATCGCGATCGGACGGATATCGCGTTCATTCGACCTCCAAACTTCATCACACGAAAGGCACGCGAAATCGCCGGTTTTGACACTGTGACGTGTCAACACTTGATATGATCGCGTTCAAATGAAACAAAACCACTTGTAACCCAAAAGTGACACGAAAACAGTGTCGGTTTCCTCCAAAACAGATTTTCTTCAAACTTTGGTTAAATCGCGTTTAACAATGAATTTTCACCGGATTTTCGCTGGATTTTCGAGTTAGCTTCATTTTTTCTCAGGAACTTTTTTCCTGCTCTATGATTTAACAAATATAAATCGATCAATGACCACTGCACGATATCCCAACAAATTAAACAGAACTTCGTCAAATTCTCTGAATTCTTTACACAAAAGTTTAATCACGCTCAGTTTATACACAGAATGTCTAATCAAATGTATTTCGGAGAGGTGAAACCCTCCGGGGATTTTCCAAGTATAACAACAATTTAAACAAATACTGCAATTTTATTAAAACAGAGGCCAAACCCTCACAAGAAATTCTTTTATGGCCAATTCCGAATTTCTCCTCTTCAAAGGTTACAATTTATAGTTCTTTTACATAATCATCGACCTCCTCTTGAGGATCGAATTCTCTAAATTTAGAAAAATCTTAATTACATAATATCTTCCTAAATTCTATCAACTGAAGCTAAATATGCTGGAACAAATCTAAAGTTGTTCAATCCTCCTAAATACTAGTTCAATCCTATCAGCTATTACAACTGTAAAATGATAGCTAAAGATACCAACACCTTTGCTTGGAACATTTTTTTGGATTTTGGGAATAATTAATGAAGTATTTTGTCTCTAAGCCTCATGCCCCTGCATCAGACTCCCGAGGACAAAAATCTTCATGGGCCCCTGTCCATGAGCTCCTCCACAGAACTGCCCAATTTCTGCAGCATGGTTTCTGTCACCCAGGTAGCATCCTCAATTGGTTGATCCTTCCACTTGATTAAGTATTGAAAATACTCTTGTCCCCTAGTTTTCTTAAACACTTTCTTGTCTAAGATCTTCTCTGGCTGTAATGGTTCTGCTGTGGGTAACTGTTTTACCCAGTCAATCTATTCTTTGTCTTCTGGTCTGTCATCTGTGCCACCATCTTCATAACTGTACAAATCAGCAACATTGAATATTGTAGATATTCCAATATCATATGGTAATTCAATTTCATAAGAATTTGCAGAAAATTTTCTCAATATCCTGCAAGGTCCTATCTTTTTGAATTTTAACTTGTTATACTGCTTATTTGGAAATATTTCTTTTCTCAAGTGTGCCAAAACCAAATCACCAACTTCAAAATTAATTTCTCTCTTACTCAAATCTGCTCTGTTCTTGTACTTGATGTTTTTGTCTTGTAGCTGTTGCTTTACCTGTTCATGTATTGCTTGAATTTCTGAAACAAACTCCTCTCCTTCGGCACTTCTCATTTCTACTTTTTCCAAGTTCCTCAATTCAGATACTCCTCTTGGGTGCATTCCATAAACTATATGGAATGGACTCTGTCCTGTACTTCTGTTAGGTGAATCATTATATGCATATTCTGCCTGTGGTAAAATATGATCCCACTGTTTAGGATGTTCTCCTGCAAGACTTCTCAAAAGATTACCCAAACTTATGTTCACTACTTCAGTCTACCCATCAGTCTGAGGGTGATAAGCTGAGTTGAAACTCAGTTTAGTACCAAGATTCTTCCACAATGTCCTCCAAAAATGACCAAGAAACCTAGTATCTCTATCAGAAACAATAATTTTAGGTAACCCATGTAATCTGACAATCTCCTTGAAAAAAAATTGGCAACATGAGTAGCATCACTGGTTTTATAACGTGGAATAAAATGTGCCATTTTTTAAAATCTGTCAGATACAACATAAATTGCATCATTTCCTCTATGTGTATTAGGAAATCCTAAAACAAAATCCATACTTACCATATCCCAAGGTCTTTCTGGAATAGGTAATGGAATGTACAAACCTGCATTTTGACTTTTACCTTTTGCATATTGACAAATTTTACAATTTTTCACATACTTTTCCACTTCATATCTCATCTTTGGCCAAAAATAAAAATGACTTAGTTGCTCATAAGTCTTATCAACAGCAAAATGTCCAGCAATTCCACCACTATGCTTTTCCCTGATTAAATTTTCTCTCATAGAAAAATTTGGTATGCACAACTGATTTCTTTTGAACAATAAACCCTCTTGCAAGAAATAATCTAACGACTGACTTCTGTCCATCAAAACATGATTACAACATGCTTCAAATGCTTCTTTGAAATCCAAATCTGTTTTATAGAGTTCTTTAAGAAAATCAAAACCTAACACTTCAATTTGACATTCTTGAACAAGAATTCTTTTCCTACTCAAGGCATCAGCTACCTTGTTTGCTTGACCACTTATATGCTTCAATACAAAGTTAAAACTTTGAAGATATTCAACCCATTTTGCATGTTTTTTATTCAATTTAGGTTGCTGCATAATATACTATAAAGCATGATTATCTGAATATAGCACAAATTCTTTAGACATTAAATAATTTCTCCACTTCTTCAATGACTGTACAATTGCATAAAATTCCTTGTCATAAGAAGAGTACTTTCTTCTTGTCTCATTCAGCTTCTCACTGAAATATGCTATAGGCCTATCTTCTTGACTTAATAAAGCCCCAATAGCTTCTCCACTGGCATCACATTTTACTTGAAATGGTTTTTTAAAATCAGGCAAAACTAAGACAGGTTTTTCAGTTATCTTTTGTTTCAAAAACTGAAAATTCTTTTCAGCTTCAGCAGTCCACTTCAATGGTTTTTTGTCCTTCTTTATGGTTTCAATAATAGGTGCATTGATCTTCCTAAAATTCCTTATGAATTTTCTATAAAAACAATCCTAATTTGATGATACCCACTTTTCAAGTCTAATTTTGAAAAATATCTTGCTCCACTCAAACAATCCATCAAATCTTCAATTCTAGGTAAAGGAAATCTACACCTGATTGTTATCTTGTTGATTGCTCTTGAACCTGTGCACATTCTCCAACCTCCATATTTCTTTGGACTCAATACTGTAGGTATTGCACAAGGACTCAAACTTTCTCCAATCAAACCTTTGTCAACCAATTTCTGCACTTGCTTTCTGATTTATTCATTTTATGTAGTAGTCATTTTGTAAGCTGCTTTGTTTGGCAGATTTGATCCTGGAATCAAATATATCTGATGGTTGATTCTTCTTACATGTGTTAATTCATCAAGTAAATCATCCACAATAATATCACAATAATTCTCCAACATTTCTTGAATTTCAATTGGCAAATCAGAAATTTTAGTAGAAGTAAATACTACCTTAGGTTTGCAAACTAAAGCAAAATTTACCTCATCATCTTCAATCTGTTGCAAGTATTCGTTTCCACTCAACAATAAAGCCTTAGGATCAGACTTTTTACTTGATGCATCTCCTTCTTCCATAGGTAACAATGTTTGATTCATACCATCTTTGAAAAACTTGTAGGTGTTTCTCTTCCCTTCATGTATTGCTGCTCTGTCATACTGCCAAGGTCTACCCAGCAATATGTGACACACATCCATAGGCATCACATCACACATGATTTTCTCTTTGTAATTTCCCATTTGCAATTCTATTTCACATTGTTCTTTTACAATCAGCTGATGTCCCTTCTGAAGCCATGACACCTTGTGGGGTGTTAGATGTTCCCTTGTCTTCAATTTCAAATTCTCTATCACCTCTCTATAGACCAAGTTATCTGTACTGCCACCATCAATCACCAATTGACAGCATTTCCCTTGAACTTTGCACACACCTCTGAACAAAGTCTTTCTCTGTATTGGTTCAACAACTTCCTTTGTTTTTTTCAACAAAACCTTGTTAACCACCAAAGATTCTCCTTTCTCTCGCACAATCTCTTTCTCTGTTTCAGGCAACTTTGCTGCTTCTTCTCCAGTCTGAGCAACAATTTAATTTCTCTGGTTTATCCCCACATTCTCTTTCTCTAGACATTCATAGGCTCTATGTCCTAATTTGTTACATCTGTAACATCTAACTTCTCTTCCTTTGTTTCTGCCTCCTCTTCCTCTATAAGAACTCCTTTTGCCACTTGCATCATTTTCTGTGGGTGCATGCTGAGGTGAGCTGCTGCTAGCTCCATCTCTTAGTGTTGTAGATCTTCCTCTACCACCTTGACTTCCTCTTCCTCAGAAAGTACCTCTTCCTTTGGCAGATTGCTTTCTTAGGAGTTTTTCTTTAGCTTTTAAGCCCATCTGGTAAGCCTCTTCTACTGTTTTAGGAGACAATATACTTATCTCATCTTGAATCTCCATTCTGAGACCATTTATGTACCTGGAAATCTTCTCTGTTGTATCTTGAATTTTTTCTGCTCTTATGCTCACTTTGTAAAATTCTTCTGTGTATTCTTTCATTGTCATTAATCTCTATCTAAGATTTTGCATTTATCTAAATAATGAAAGCTGATAATCACTAGGAAAAAAATTACCTCTCAGCTTTGCCACCATTCTGTTCCAATTATTGATTGGTTGTTTACCAACTCTCCTTCTTTCTGCTTGCACTCCATCCCACCAAAGTGTTGCATGTCCTTTCAACCTTGCGACAGCAAAATTAACTCTCTTTTCTTCACCCATCTCTTCATAATCAAAGCATTTATTTATTTCATTAATCCAGTCTATCAATTCTTCTCGATTCAATCCTCCTACAAAGCTAATACTTCAAGTCTAGGCTTGGATGTAGATCCTAAAACTAATTTCAAGAATCTCATATCAGGAGTAAGCTCAACATTTTTTTCTTCTTCTTCAGCTTCAGGTTCACTAAAATCTTCAGGATCTCTATGTTGTCCTACTTCAACTGCTTCCAATCTGGCTTGAATTTGCTTTTTCACTCTCGGTCATCAAATTGTATCAATTTTTTTGATAAAATTTATGAAAAGCACATTCGGAAGAAAAAGTCCCTTTCAAAACATTATAATTCACCTTTATAATATTAAACCTTCGGAACCTTGAAATCTTCGGAAATGTTTTAAAACAATGCTCAAAACCTTTGGAAACAATGTTTTAAACCCTTCCGGCAATGTAAGATTAATATTTGCTTTAAACAATGTTAAAGACCTTCGGAGTGGGTGTTCGCATCTAAAACATGAGAGTTCATTTTAAACAAGACTTAAAACCTTTTTGCAATGTATTTCCAAACCTCCAACAATTAATAAAACTTCATTGAAATAACATTAAAACCCTCAGAATCAATGTTTCGGATTCCAAACCTTTTGATAAAGCTCTGTTGTATAATTTATCGGGTCCAAACCTTTTGATTAAAATTTCGTGCATTTCCCACACAAACACCGTCGGATCTCCGTCGATCGTGATCGGATGGATATCGCATTCATTCGACCTCCAAACTTTATGATGCGAAAGGCACGCAAAATCGTTGGTTTTGACACTGTGATGTGTCAACACTTGATACGATCGTGTTCAAATGAAACAAAATTGCTTGCAACCCAAAAGTGGTGCGACAACGGTGCTGGTTTCCTCCAAAACAGCTTTTCTTCAAACTTTGGTTAAATCGTGTTTGACAACAGATTTTCACCAGATTTTTGCTGGATTTCCGGGTTAGCTTCAATTTTTCTCGGGAATTTCTTTTTTGCTCTATGACTTAACAAATATAAATCAATCGATGACCACTGCACGATCTCCCAGCAAAGTAAACAGAACTTCGTCAAGTTCTCTGAATTCTTTACACATAAGTTTAATCACGCTCAGTTTATACAAAAAATGTCTAATCAAATGGATTTCGGAGAGGTGAAACCCTCCGGGGATTTTCCAAGTATAACAATAGTTTAAACAAATACTGCAATTTTATTAAAACAGAGGCCAAACCCTCACAAGAAATTATTCTATGGCCAATTCTGAATTTCTCCTCTTCAGAGGTTACAATTTATAGTTCTTTTACATAACCATTGACCTCCTCTTGAGGATCAAATTCTCTAAATTTAGAAAAATCCTAATTACACAATATCTTCCTAAATTCTATCAATTAAAGCTAAATATGTTGGGAAAAATCTAAAGCTGTTCAATCCTTCTAAATACTAGTTCAATCCTATCTATTACAACTGTAAAATGACAACTAAAGGTACCAACACCTTTGCTTGGAACATTTTTTTTGGATTTTTGGAATAATTAATGAAGCCTTTTTGTCTCTAAGCCTCATGCCGCTGCATCATATAGGCTATGCATGAAGAAAAAACATATAGAACTAATGTGATTAATCTTATTGTGTCATAAATCATAGAGAGACAATTTAGATAGAATAATTCTAAAATCATATATATAGCAAAAAAGTTGCATAGCTATTTGTCCAAAAAACAACAATGTGTGGTGTGTTTTATTGATCAAAAAACTTACAATTTTTCTTTAGTGCTTCTTGCTACATAGAAATATCAATTATTAGTTTTTCTAGCTTTCACTTTTTTCATTAACTCCATGCATTGTTTTTTGTCTACCAATGATGTCTGGGTTTTGTTCCCACATATGCACACACTAGCTATGAGACTTTCTCCAATTGTTATGAAGTGGATATGGCAAAAGACTATGATGTTCATGCGTTAACCATAGGTATGCTCAATCAATTGGAACTATATCCATTTACACCAAGTCTTAAAAAACAAATACTACATTATGCTAGGAACCTAAATACTTTACATTTTATTTGATAGAATAATGTCTTTATAATGCAACAATAGGTTAGTAATTTGGACATGGTGCAATTGATAGCTTTATAGTAATAATCATTTGAATATGTTTATTATTTCATGATTATTGTTTTAAGTAGTTTTATGATTGTTATTTTAAATCAAAGTCGTTTATTATAGAAAGCTATATTGTAGTTTGTTTTTTAAACTAATATTTGGATTCTATTTTATTTATAGATTTTGAAAAGAATTTATAATGATTGTCAAAAAAAAATTACGGAATTTTGCAAATTGAATATTGTGTTTTGAAATTTGTTAGAATGATAATAATGTTTTCGTTGCTATTATTCTAAATTGCATAAATGTCTTTAGTTTTAAATTATGTTTCAATTGAAAAAAAATGCAATCTTCAAGGTTCCTTATGGCCATTTCGTCTACTTCTTTGTCACAATCCTAGGTACTCATTTTCAAAGTATTATCAAATAAAAAACAAGGAGAAAATATAGTCACAAAGACAATGTAGGCTAGATAATATATGAGGTCTAAAAATTTTCTAGTATCATATGTGGTGATTGAACATTCAATGCAATCCATGCTCTTAATTTTGTAAATCATTGTCACATTTGGACAATTTGTCAGATTGTCTCAATATACTTTATGGCAATGAAAATTAGTTTTGCATTAAAAGGATCAAAATTGCAAGAAATTGATCACAGGTTATCTAGATTCAATTAACATAGATTAAAGCATTTCTTCTATTATCCTGGTGACTATTTATTTGACTCATTTGTTGTTCTTCTTCACTATCGTTATAGTTCAATTGAAATATGACATGGAATTGTAAACCACTTTCGACATTGCTTATCTCATACACCTGATGTTGCTTTGCATTCATTGCATACATAATTGACTCTTGAATACCTTGAAGATATTCATCATGTTAATGTTCTTGAAATGTAATTGAAAGGATTGTCTACACCTTCTTTTATTTGTGCTCCATCTACAATTAGCTTATGGGGGGATGCATTTTATATGAAATGGTTCTCCAAGTGGTTGTCAGTTCTAATCAATGTTTGGAAATTTACAAATGGCCAAGCATATCTATGGTTCAATTCAGACATGCATGGCTATCAATACATTATCTTGCTACATAACCAAAATCCTCCATGTGGAAATTTTGAACCACTCTTGTTACATAGCACAATAGATAGTGTGGCTTCAATAGATAGAACAATTGGCCCATGCATTACTCACTTGGATAGTTTGACATACTACCAATCGAGAAAATGTTATTTGAACAAGGATTCTTGGTCTATCAACAAAATTTCAATGACTGTCATGACTCTTTGTTTGAGTCTATTTGCATGCTTGTGCCATGGTCTGACATGTCTAATATAAGAAGAAGAAAAAAATTCACAATTTTTTTACAATTGTTTCATTTGCAATGACGATAGAGCTATCAATTGTTTACAACAACATCTGAGTCCTAGAAACATTGAACAAGAGTAATGTATCAATGATTGGCAAGATTATATTATAAACTTATCAATTCCATATGCATATGGATATATAGAGGGAAAAGGTTTTGCAATACAATGGATATGTGAACTCCTTGATGTTAACATATATATATAGAATATAGAAATAAAATATACTTCCTTGATATTTATTCATCAAAAACTTGCTCCAAAGTTTTGTACCTTGTGTATGTACCAATATCTACATCACATGCACATTTCCATGCAATTATGGAAATTCAGAATGTTGAAAAGATTAATGACAATGAAAATTAATCACAAATGCTCTAACGAATATTGGAAAGAGAAAACTGCAAGTTGATCTTAAGTGTACCTTGTAGATATCTTGTTAGCAAATAATACAGGTTTACTAGATGTTCTACTCAATTAAAGCATTTGTCAATTGACAATACAATATTAAAAATAAAAATAAAAATAAATTGTCGAAGTATCAAAGGACTCCACATCATCAAATGAGGACAATAATACTTTTTCAATGGAGACACAAAATAACAAAGAAGTCTCTACTTCTTTTTCCAATGCATATAGTAAGCGGTACACTCACTTATACCTCAGTTGAAATATGCAATGCGAGCACAAGGTGCTATAATACAAGAAGCACAAAAGAAACATGTAAATTCAAATAAAGCAATTGAGGCACATTTGCAATCAATCCAAGACACGCCCACATATTCGTGTTGCATATGTGATAGATTTTCCTTTGGAAAGAATATGCAATCTATTAACAAAGACGTATTATCTTCTATTTTCTCTCTAATTTCTGCTTCAAACTTCAAAGTCATTAAACTCAATGAACAAATATGAAAATATTGTAATAATGCAATAATCAATGAAAAGTTCCTACATTTGCATCACCTCTTCATATTCGACGAAATGAAAAATTGATCCCTATTGCACAAATGACATATTTGGAAGAGAGATTAGTGGCACAAAGGATGGATTTTTCAAAAATAAGACAACTTGGTTGCAAAATATCACAAACTGGATTAACAGGAACAATTATAAATGTTCTTTCCAGTCTAGATACAATTCAGAGATTATTACCTAGAAATATTGATTATGAAAATATGACAGTGGGAATTATGCTAAAAAGAAAACTAGAATACAAGAACACCTATTTGTCTTGAAATATTTGACCCGAGAAAGAGATGTGTGCATTACATGACTTGTACAACACATATTTATATAAGAACGAACAAATAGTAATCAACTATGAATGGAAAAAACATTTTGATCAAAGTAGGCAAGATCATAAGAACAATAGTCCAAAATTGAAGGAACTAGACTCAGCAAATACAGATAATGATCTAAAGCCATAAAATGAAACACTTGTACATGGTTATTTAGAGGCCCACCTTATCCATGATCTTTATACGAGGATAATACAAATTGCACCTTGTGAAGGATTTTGTCCCCTAGGCATTTTTCAAGACAAATTCTTTGAAGAACTGAACTTCCCAACACTGTTCTTTGGATCAAGTCGCACTACTGATGTTATCAATCTTTTTTTGTACCAAAAAATTGCACAATGGGAACTGTTGCACATGTCTGGTGACTTTTCAACACATATTACAAACATATTTTTTAAAGAAATTCATATTTTGATAAATCAGGTTTCTAACTTAGCTTGGATTTCTATTCGCAAAGGAGAGCTGAAAGGACAAAAACTATTTGTAAAGATGTTAAAAATAAAAGAAATCTTCAAAAATTATTAAAATCACATATTGCATATCAATGTTTAAGAAGCAATTTCACACCACCTAAATATTTTGAACATTTATGAAAAGATATATTTGCAATGATACAACATATTGGCCCACCGACTTTCTTTGCAGTCACATTCACTAGCGTTGAGCATCTTTGGGAACCATTGATAAATGCACTAAAAAAACATAGTATTGACTCCATAACAAATGAGGCAAATAACTTTGATGATGAATGGATTGACACATTGATCAAACGTCAACCGGTCATATGTAGTTAATATTATAAGCACATAATATTGACACTACGGTCCTTGATAACAAAAAAAAATGAATTATTCGGTCAAGTGCAATATTATTTTTTTATTATAGAATTCCAAAGTAGAACAATAGAGCATGACCATGGATTACTTTGGATTCAAAATGTGCCAATATATCAACAATCCCTTTATATCGATGTCATAGGTTTAATTGATAAGTATTTGACTTGTGATTCAACAATTTTTTCGAATCAAATGATTAAATTTCATCTCATCACCGCACAAAAACTTGCAAAAAACATAGAAATTCTACTTGTATATCTCATTTCCCTATCCATCCAATTGATGAAAATTGTATCTTTCATCCTTTGTGCAATGAAAACAATGATATCCAAATGATGCAAAGAAACTTTCACTTCTTCTATAGGACAAATCCTATTAAAAAAAGAGAACATTTACCATGTTTTTATCTGATCTTGGAATTACAAAACAAGAACACATCATGCTCTTACAATTTTGTATTACTTAGCCAATTGTATTGCTCAAAAGAAATCCTTGCGATGTGTGGATAAGTGAATTTTCAAAAAAATCCCTTTGTTGTGGCAAGTAAACACAAATGCTCAATTTATTTTAGATGCCTATGCTGCAACAACATATTGCAGTTCTTATATAACAAAAATGGATCGCTCCATGACAAATGCATTCAAACAAATTCAATGAAATTGCATATCTTGTGGAGACAACAAAATTGAAACTATTCGTAAGCTTGGAAACACATTTCTAAATATGAAACAAATTTCAAGTCGACAAGCAGACCACATTTCTTTGTCATTGCATTTGTATTCAGCTTCTAGAAAAATAATTTTCATTAACATTGCTCCAGCTGAAAAACAAACATATGTTCTAAAAATACCTATTTTGTTAGAACACAAACCCGATAATTCTGAAGATATTGTTTGCATGACAATTCTTGATAGATATGTTGCATGTCCCACTGCCCTTGAGCATGTTTTCTTGGTAGAATATGTTTCCTCTTATTCAATCATGAAAACAACATCAAAAAAAATAAAACGTCCATGTGTCATAAGATTCATTCGATGCAATGAACACATGGACCTAGAAAACCATTATAGAGAAAAAATGATGCTTTACATCCCATACAGAGGATTTGAATACAAATTGAAGAAAAATGAAGAAACATGGGTTGAAGCATACTTTTCTCATAAACACACCATGAGGTGATATTGAAACTGCTTCTACTACAATTACATCCCAAAGTGACGAGATTTTTATGCTACACTTCCAGTTATAAACTGACAATAGGGCTTGTTCTAATGAAAAATATGACATTCAACAATACTTGCAAGAGAAAATACAATTCAAAAACACTCAAACTAAATATACAAAAAACAATGAATTCATTAAGCATCCCTTTGTTTTGGAAACATTAGCATACCATGAAATTATGAGACAATTAAATCAAGAGCAACAATCAATAATCAAACAAGTAGTTCTATGGAAAAATAATAATCCTCGGAAGCGCTTATAGTTTTTCATCATTGGAGATGCAGGTACAGGAAAGACATTCACTACATAAGCACTTTACCATGCACAGGCATGTCTTTATAACAAACACTTACAAAGTGACCCTTTGAAAAAAAAGGTCTAATACTTAAATTTATTGGCAAATTTTCATATATTGCACATGGTGTTACAGTTAATTCAGCTTTGCATTTTCCACTTTCACCATGTCACATGGTTCCATTGGCTTCTAACACACTCGATATATTGAACAAAGAATACGAATAACTTATTTTTGTATTGATAGATGAGGCTTCATTAATTGGGTCTCAATTGCTATATAACATTGACAAGCGACTCCGTGAAATTATGCATACTCCAGCTTCCCCGTTTGGGAATCTTGACATAATATTCTGTAGTGACTTATGTCAAGCACAACATGTACGTGATTGTTGGATATTTGAACAACCACTTCTTAAAGGAACCAATGGTCCTTACAACTTTTGGAAAGAAAATGTGAAAAATTATGAACTAAAACAAGTAATTTGACAAGACAATAAAGAATTTGTATTCATCTTAAACATAATCAGAACATGTTCACATACTGATGATGATCTCGCATTCTTGAACAAACATTGTTATAGATCAGCACCAAATGATTGAACTTTTCCACACTTCTTTTATTTAAACAAGAATATACATGAACATAATGAAAAAATGTTGTCTCTCATCAACAAAGAAGCAATTATATTAAATGCATATGATAAAACAATTGAAACAAAAAATACAAATCACAATAAATATATCAAAATGTAGTTTCCATCTTCTATTGTGCTCAAAGAAAATATGCGTATTGAACTAATTGGCAGAAATTACAATATTCAACATGGCTTGGTCAATGGTGCTGAAGGAATTTTTAGAGCATTAACGAAATTTGAAAATGGCACAATTTGGATCAAATTTGTTGATCCAACTGTTAGAACTATTCAACGAAAAAAAAATAATAATGGCACATCTATACAAATATGGAATAATGTCTACGTCAAAACCTATTACTAGAGTTTGTAGGAATAATGAATCAAACAACAAACTTATTTTTACAAGAGAACAATTTCCTATTCAATTGGCATGTGCACAAAATATACATCGATCACAAAGGTTAACAATGGAAAAATCGGATTTTGACCCAAAAGGAGTTAGGAAACATGTACTTGTTTGTACAAAACATTTTCTTGTGTCAAAGATATTAAATCCTTGTATTTATTAGACAAATTGGGACATAGTAACTTTTCCCTCAATGACAAAGTTGCTAGTTGAGCTAAATAGACAGACAAAAAGCCTCTTATGAGATTGAATATAACACATATCAAAGTAAAAGAACTAACGATTTGACAATATGTTCATTGAACACTCAAGATTTTCCCTTGCATTTTGAAGATATCATTGATGACTATGATCTAATGAGTGCTCACATTCTTTGTTTGCAAGAAACAAAATCAAAATCATTGCTATCGAATCCAATTGTCAAGAAAATATCACTGCATACATTTATACCATTTACATGGAATTCTCAGATACTATAAAAAAAAAAAATTGGTGGAGAATCGTTTCACTTATACAAAAGGCCAAATTGAATCAACAATTGTAACATTCCATGCTGAGAAAAAAAATATTATAGTTGCAAATGTATATATTGCACCAAATGTAAAAATTGAAGAAATAATTAATTTCATCAAATTCATTTTAGAGCACACATGCAACAACTACCCAATTATGTTTGTTGGTGATTTTAAATCGGACATGTTGCAAACTAGACATCAACAAAAGAAGCTACTTTAATTTATGCAAAATAATGGCTTCAATTTTCATAAAAAAAAAAAACCAACAACTGAATATAGCTCAATGCTCGATCACTTTTGGACAAACCTTTCAACTAGTACTATTTCTTTCCATATATTTGATTCTTATTGGACAAATCATCATACAATTTGTCTTACCATATATTTGTCGTCGTCTTGAGTCATTTTCCAAATGTTCATATTCTATAATTTCATTGTTGACTTGTCACCATATTTGTCACATTTACAAATGTGCACCTTTGAAATATGCTTTGATTTGCAAACATTGAAAAACAAAGAAATTTTACACAATAAGAAATAAGAAAGCAACAAAAACATGCAAATATCAAATTTTGGTAAGTCTTTGAACCATCAAAATAAATTTGTTCAGTTTATCATGTATAGCTATAATTTTTTATGTCATGGTTAGCATGCAATTTACGCATTTTCATTTTCACTTTGTGGCATTTTTTCTATATGCTCAATAATATTATTTTCTTTAGCTTCTAGTTCATATTTCATTAGCTTCTAGAAATGAACTATATGTGTATTTTTCAATGAAGTCTATAAAACATTTTCTTTACTGTAACTTATGCACATTTACTACATAGCCACCAACAATGGATAATAGTACTATAAAAACATAATACATGTATATATCATGTATCACTGTAGAGCATACATTGTTTTAAATGTTCTTTATACACTTGTCTCGGACTTGATGATTTGCATTTTCATTTTCTGGCAACGATTGGTCCAATCATTTGCAACAATATCATGTAAAAACCTAGCTCTAGCAAACAATTATTTGAAGAAGAAATGGTGGAAGAAGATAATACAAAAAGGCTAGGTTTGTGTTGTAATGAATGTTTGTATAGTCAAATGACATGTTTGCATTAAATCAATGTCAAAAAAATTTTAAGCATATTGTTCTAAATTTATATATAAACAGACCAAAAACAATGGAACCAACATCCTCGTCAATCATTGAAATATGCTCAGGACAATATGCAAAGACTGTTGAAGGTGATATATTGATTATTTATGGGCCAGAACAAACTAAAAGTCGTAACTCTCCTGAAAAGGCACGCCTGCTCCACGCTGATTTGGTTTTAGGAATACATTTCCCAATTATTGCTCAGACAAGCTTTCTAGAATACATGCAAAGCATATCATCTACGGTTTTCAATTGAAGAAAACTTTGTATTCAAGGTCATTTTACTTTAACAATTAACAACATTATTGCTAAGATAAAAGATTTGTGACCAACAAATAAAAATCTTCTTTTGTATAGGGTAAAAATGTGAAGGTGGGTTACACTTTCAATGATAAATGCGGTCCAAAATTTCATTTTCCCAATAGTTCGTTTGAAATTTTATAAAAGTTTGGCTGAACTATTATAAAGTTCAGCCGATGTTTTGAAATTAATTCGGCTGAACTAATTCTGTCGTTTACATTGATGGCGTATTGACGGCATGGGTAAACAAATTTTTGGTTGGAAATGGGAAAAGCGGCAACAAAAGTTCGGCCGAACTAATAGTTCAGTCGAACTATTAGTTCGGCCGAACTTTGGAAAATAATTCGGCTGAACTATTTCTTATAAATATATGGGCCCATGGACCGGAACAAGTTTCAGTTTTGTAACCGTTCGGTCTGTCTTGCTCTGTTGTATGTCTCGGTTAGTTACCGTTGATGTCTATCTCACTCTGTTGTTGTCTGTCTCGCTCTATATATGTTTGTTGTTGCAGGGGAAAGGAGGGGAGCAAGCGAAGGTGAGAATTGTTCTGTTTATGGTTTATTTTTTTGTTTATTGTTTTTTTCTGGTTTTCAATTTTTATTTTCTGTGTTTGCGAGTTATTTGTAATCTACATCCTCGACGATTTGCAAACTTGTCATATCGCTATCTCGTTGTGGCCTCGTCGTCTAGCTATCTCGTTGTCTCTGAATTTCCAGGTAGAAGAAAAAACCCTTCATTCCTTGATGTGATTCCTTTGCTTCATGGATGAATTGTGATGTTATATACTTGGAAAAAATATTAGATACAGCTAATCGAGCCTTTTTCTATTCGAGTTTGTTGGATAAAATTTCCACCTTTGCCAAGAACACAACCAACTTAATTAATAGGCACCAGCAATCTAGTAATTATCGGAGTTGTATTTTTATCAGTCTCCTCATTCACCTTTACATAAGGTTCCCCTTCCAATATTCTGTCATGAACACGAAGAAGTGATTCTTGTACTGGAGAAATACATTTCTCTTTTTCAAGTTCTTCTTCACTACCAGCTCCTTTCTCCTGTTCCTTTGCAGCACTACTTTCATCAATAGTTTTATGTCTGTCCATTATTGTCACTTCCAACAGGTTTTTCCTTGTCTCCTTTTATATCCTTCTCTGGAGCTACAATAACAATAACTCTCTCCTCGCATCCTAGAACACCCTCCTCAATTCTGATCTTTGCACCTATCTCTTGCCTGATTTGCTTTATAATGTTGCCTCCCTTTCCAATTATACCTCCAGTCTTTGAATGCAGCTTATTTTCTAATAATAAACTAACACAAATGAGAAATTTACATTTTTCTTTGAAGGATAACCTTGGTCATTCTCATTGTTGTAAGAGGGAGGTAAAGATAAAGAGTTTCAAAGGATTTAGAATAGGTGTATTTTTCCTAATATCATTGTCTCGTTGTGGCCTCGTCGTCTAGTTTTATCGTTGTCTCCGAATTTCTAGGTAGAAGAAAAAAACCCTTCATTCCTTCATGTGATTCCTTTGCTTCATGGATGAATGGTGACGTTATATACTTGGAAAAAATATTTATTTAGTATGTGATGCAGATCTACATCAGTCCACTGTAATATTGTTGCCTTCACCCAATTTTTGCATTAAAAAAAATATATAATTTCTCTATACAGTGAGTCCTCCTGCGTATTTAGACCTACTATCTGCTCAGCAAACCACAACAGTAAAGTGGAAAACAATCTCCTTTTCTTCATGGAAAAACTTCATTAATCGCTTACTTGCTTTAATATGCTTGTGAGACCTAAAACTTGGATTGGAGTTTGTTGACTGGCTAGGAGATACCTGGAGGCAAGTAAATAAGTCATAGAAGTTGTAACCAATATCAGGGATAGTAACCAATAAGCATTGATGTTTTTGATTAATTACACTTAAGACCTGTGTAATTGCCTAATCATTGCAGCTTAGATACCAGTTTCATTTATTTATTGATAATATTGGTCCTGTCATATGAACTCAAAAATATGCTTTGTTTTCCATAGCTTATCTATATTATAGATAGAAGTATTATTCCTGACGTCGTATCAGTTCGATAGGAGTCAACAAGTATTATTCCTGAGGTCGTGAACTTTACAGATGTGCCATCTTAATGAGGTCGAGACAGAGGTGGAAAAAATATCTATTCAACCTTGCGAGTGGCATCACTCTACAGGGTGTGTCTCTCAATCTTACAGTCAATGTGATGTAGATTTACATTAGTCCACTGTAATACTGCCGTCTTCACCCAATTTTTGCATAAAAAAAATATAATCCCTCTAAACAGTGAGTCTTCCTGCGTATCTAGACCACCTATCTCCTCAGCAAACCACAACAGTAAACTGGAAAACAATATCAAGTCAATGCTACTCTGTCCTAGATGAAAACGCAGCAATAAAACTATTGTTGGTGAAAATGTAGCGTGTAAACTGTGTTTGCATAGCGTGGGCTTCTTGAGGATTTCCATAATTGAGCTTGATTGAGCTGGTATAATGTAATTATTTTATTTTTGGTTAATACAATGAAATATTGTTTTAGAAATAGATTTAACATTTTGAAAATTTAATTGAGTACTTAGATTATGTAAAATTTTCTCAGCCCTTTTTCTTTTTAGAAGACTTGGATATGCATTGAGATTAATATTGATCTGATATTTATTGAGATATAGATTTATATTGCTTATCTGATTTTTAATTTCTTCTCCCAAGAACTTAATATATGTTAGATATGTTCCCATTATTACACTTATCTGTTAGATCTGTTCCCATTATTACACTTATATGTTAGATATGTTCCCATTAAGAGTTGTAATCATATAGGCAACTAAGTCTATGTATTAAACAACTTACTATTAATTAGGGTAGTACTAATGGTAAACAAGTAGAAGCTTATATGGTTACAACTGCTTGGTACTAGTATAGGATCATTGAGTTAGTAGAGTAGCTGGTATAATGTAATTATTTTATTTCTGGTTAATACGGTGAAATATTGTTTTAGAAATAGATTTAACATTTTGAAAATTTAATTGAGTACTTAGATTATGTAAAAATTTCTCAGGCCTTTTTCTTTTTAGCAGACTTGGATATGCATTGAGATTAATATTGATCTGATATTTAATTTTTGATATTGATTTATATTGATTACCTAATTTTTAATTTCTTCTCCCAAGAACTTAATATTGTCGCTTGTGGTAACTTACTTATGCACATAACAGCTCCACCAGACATACATGCATACATGCATATATTAAACATTAGTCTACATCCATCTTGTAGAACCTATCATGAATTATACTAGTGTGCAAGATAATTGTCTTCACACAACTTTCACATGCACACAACAGTCCCACCAGACATACAAGCATACATGCATATATTAAACATTAGTCTACGTCCATCTTGTACAACCTATCATTATATTTTCATTTATGTGTGCAGGATAATTGTCTTCACACAACTTTCATATGCACACAACAACTCCACCAGACATATATGCATACATGCATATATTAAACATTAGTCTACATCCATCTTGTAGAACCTATCATTATATTATCATTTCTAGCAGCATACTTATTTAAATTAAGTTCATAAATAAACATACCAATTTAAACGTATGCACATGGTTTAAGGCATTTGCTAGTGTTTTTGGAACCATGTACATGTCATTTTTATGTCATTTCTCCCATAAACTTTAAGGCAAACTTTAAGGATACCCATACATACATGTCATTTCTCCCATTTCTCCCATAAACTCAAGGCAAACTTTAAGGATAACCATGTACATGTCATTTCTCCCATAAACTTTAAGGCATTTGCTAGTGTTTTTGGAACCATGTACATGTCATTTCTATGTCATTTCTCCCATAAAATTTAAGGATAACTTTAAAGATAACCACATACATGTCATTTCCCCCATTTCTCCCATAAACTCAAGTAAAAATTTAAGGATAACCATGTACATGTCATTTATCCCATAAACTTTAAGGCATTTGCTAGTGTTTTTGGAACCATCTACATTTCATTTCTCCCATAAACTTTAAGGCAAACTTTAAGGATAACCATGCACATGTCATTTCTTCCATAAACTCAAGGCAAACTTTAAGGATAACCATGTATATTTCATTTATGTGTGCAGGATAACTGTCTTCACACAACTTTCACATGCACACAACAACTCCACCAGACATACATCTCCACCAGACATACATCCATACATGCATATATTAAACATTAGTATACATCCATCTTGTAGAACCTATCATTCTATTTTCATTTCTAGCAGCATATTTATTTCAATTAAGCTCATAAATAAACATACCAATTTAAACTTATGCACATACTTGGTTTAAGGCATTTGCTAGTGTTTTTCGAACCATGTATATGTCATTTTTATGTCATTTCTCCCATAAACTTTAAGGCATTTTCTAGTGTTTTTGGAAACCATATACATGCCATTTCTATGTGATTTCTCCCATAAAAATTAAGGTGAACTTTACTTTAAGGCATTTGCTAGTGTTTTTGGAACCATTTACATGTCATTTCTATGTCATTTCTCCCATAGACTTTAAGGAAAACTTTAAGGATAACCATGTACATGTCATTTCTCCCATTTCACCCATAAACTCAAGGCAAACTTTAAGGATAACCATGTACATGTGTCATTTCTCCCATAAACTTTAAGGCATTTGCTTATGTTTTTGGAACCATGTACATGTCATTTCTATGTCATTTCTCCCATTAAATTTAAGGCAAACTTTAAGGATAACCATGTACATGTCATTTCTTCCATAAACTCAAGGAAAATTTTAAGGATAACCATGTACATTTCATTTCTCCCATAAACTTTAAGGCATTTGCTAGTGTTTTGGAAACCATGTACATACATTTCTATGTCATTTCTCCCATAAACTTTAAGGCATTTGCTAGTGTTTTGGGAACCATGTACATGTCATTTCTATGTCATTTCTCCCATAAATTTTAAGGCAAACTTTAAGGATAACCATGTACATGTCATTTCTTCCATAAACTCAAGGCAAACTTTAAGGATAACCATGTATATTTTCATTTCTGTATGCAGGATAATTGTCTTCACACAACTTTCACATGCACACAACAGCTCCACCAGACATACATGCATATATTAAACATTAGTCTACATCCATCTTGTAGAACCTATCATTATATTTTCATTTATAGCAGCACATTTATTTCAATTAAGTTCATCAATAAACATACCAATTTAAACTTATGCACATGCTTGGTTTAAGACATTTGCTAGTGTTTTTGGAACCATGTACATGTCATTTCTATGTCATTCCTCCCCTAAACTCAAGGAAAAATTTAAGGATAGTCATGTGCATGTCATTTCTCCCATAAAATTTAAGGCATTTTCTAGTGTTTTTGGAACCATGTACATGTCATTTCTCCCATAAACTTTAAAGCAAACTTTAGTTTAAGGCATTTTGTAGTGTTTTTGGAACCTTGTACATGTCATTCCTATGTCATTTCTCCCATAAACTTTAAGGATAACCATGTATATGTCATTTCTCCCATTTCTTCCATAAACTCAAGGCAAACTTTAAGGATAACCATGTACATGTCATTTATCCCATAAACATTAAGGAATTTGCTAGTGTTTTTGGAACCATGTCATTTCTATGTCATTTCTCCCATAAACTTTAAGGATAACCATGTACATGTCATTTATTCCATCAAATCAAGGCAAATTTTAAGGATAACCATGTATATGTCATTTCTCCCATAAACTTTAAGGCATAAATACATTTCATTTCTATGTCATTTCTCCCATAAGCTTTAAGGCATTTGCTAGTGTTTTGGGAACCATGTACACTTCATTTCTATGTCATTTCTCCCATAAAATTTAAGGCAAACTTTAATTCAAACCATGTACATGTGTCATTTCTCCCATAAACTCGAGGCAAACTTTAAGGCATGTCATTTCTCTGACATTTCTCCCATAAATATGTCATTTATCCCATAAATTATGAGGCAAACCATGTACATGTCATTTCTCCCTTAAACTCTAGGCAAGGCAAACTTTAAGGCATGTCACTTCTAGATGTGATTTCTCTCATAAAATTTAAGGCAAAATTTAAGGAAAACCATGTACATGTCATTTCTCCCATAAACTCAAGGCTTTCTCCCATAAACTCAAGGAAAACTTTAAGGCAAATCATGTACATGTCATTTCTCCTTTCTCCCATAAGGAAAACCATGTACATGTGTCATTTCTCCCATAAACTTTAAGTCATTTGATAGTGTTAATTTAAGGCCTTTGCAATAAGGAAAATGATAGTGTTTTTGGAAACCATGTACATGTCATTTCTCCCATAAACTTTAAGGCATTTTCTAGTGTTTTTGGGAACCATGTACATGTAATTTCACCCATAAACTTTAAGGCAAACCATGTACATGTCATTTCTCCCATGCATTTGCAATAAATGTTAATTTAATATATTTTATTGAATTTGTTTTTTTCAGGGATCAAAAAACCCACTAAATATGGTTTTAAAATGGACATTATGCATAGATGTTTCTTGTTATCCCAATCCAGGGAAAGCAATGATTACATATGTGCTTTGAAATATTGCGACTAACAAGGTCCTCTAAAGGAAAATAAATATACCAGGAAGAACAACAAATAACGAGGCATGTTATATTTCATTTTAGAAGGCTTGGGAACAACTAGGGAGTATGGATCAAATGGAATTGTAGTTATCACCAATTCTGAACTTGTGTGCAACCATATGAAAGACGTGTACCAAGTTAAGAAGGAAAGGCTAAAACAACTACATGGAAAAACAAATAATATTGTTGGAAAATTTCAATTTTTTAGTATAATACATTGTGCAAATGTTAATAATATGTCTGGTGATCTATTGTGTGAGGCAATGCCAATTCAAGATTCATCTGTCAAAAATGAATTAATAGATAAATTAGTATTATACGAAGCAATACCAATTCAAGATTCATCTCTCAAAGATGAATTAGTGTTGAGACGCTCTCCTTCAAAATTTATTGATGGACATTGTAACATACCTTTGATATGTGTGTGTTTTTTACTTATAAATGTGTCATTTTTAATGACCATGTGTTTTTTGCAATTATATACCAAGTGTGCTCCCACCATGTAAGCGCAACTTGGTGAAATTCACGTGTTTATAACCTTTAAATGTGATGACTTCAACAAATTTTTGTTTAAATTGAGTTTCACACATCAATTTGTGCTTTGAAATTTGTGTTTTAAATCATTTGTGTACTAAATTACATTAATTTTTTGAAATCTTTTGAGTTTATTTTAAATAGTAATTTAAAAATAATTGTAAATGTCCACTGTAGATATCCATATATATCATGGAGGATGAAAGGTGAAGATCAATAGAATCTCATGCCTCTACGAGAGAGGGGGATCATGGATCGAGGGATGTTCATGGTATTTATATTAAATGTGCATGTTTTTAAATGACATTTGAATATATAATCTTATCTCCATACATACATGTATGTATACATGTGGAATTAATTTTTTTATTAACTATATATATTATTTTATCCCCATTTACATACATGTATACATATGAAATTGATTTTTTATCAACTTTGTGAGTTAAATTAGTTTTTAATAAATTTTATTTTTTATTTTTTAGGAGTTAGGAGGAAAATAGTATCTACTCCATCAATGGAGCATGGCCATGGTTCACGCAATTTAATCAATCATATGTACATGTATTTATTTGTATGAATGTATTTTTGAATTGATTATAAATTCGTATTTTTTAATGAAGCCTCCCTCTCATCGCGTGATGTTGGTGGTGGTACATATTTCCCTGGAGGCCCATCAATAGTTAATGGTCAATTGCGTGATGGTGGTGATATTCATTCCCCCGGAGGCCAATCAATGGGTGGTCATATTGGTTCTCAACCAATCGGGGGTCATTCTAGTTCTCAACAGTCTTAGGGTGGGCATGGTGCTAGCCAACCATATAGAGGTGGCCATCAATCTGAATATTATTTTCATTCAATTTGTACAAATTTATTCACATATTTTTTTATTTATACAAAATTTTATATATTGATGCAAAAGGTGAAAACGTTGCTCCAAAAAGACATAGGACATAACACGTTATTCAAGAAGAATGTTGTACACCAACCACGACTTGTTTGTCTGACATTTATTATATACCTTGGGAAACAAACATGCAGCAATGCACATTACAAAGGTGTCAACATCTTTATTCAAAATTGAAGAAAGATCTGGTGTCTTTGAAACTCCCTGATGAGAGTCGAGAAAACTTAGAAATAATTACTCAAACTTTAAGGAAACTAGTATATGTGTACAAAACGCTTGGACCAACCACTGATACTTTCGTAGAAGTGATGAAAAAAATAAAAAAAACAATGATGGGTCTCGATACATGGGAGGTTTTTAAACAAAGATTTTTAAAAAAAATGGCCAAGTCTATGTTTAATTTCAAATAAGGGCTGAAAAGAAATATGTTAAAGGTGCAATATTTCAAGCACTCTGATATAGCTAGCCATTTGTATGATAGGCACCTTGCTGCCTATGGAAGACTGCCATGGAATGACGAGGTTCCACTTTATTTTGCAAAATGATTTTATGCAGAATTCTTTTTAGGAATGAAACCAAATTATAATGATATTCCCTCTGATTTTTTTGGTCCTAGGAAAGGTCGATTATGTGACCGTAGGGGCGCTAAGCATGATGCTGAGTTTCCTCGCCCCAAGCCACCATTGGTTAGTCGACCTCTTCGTGTGGAAAATTTGCGGTCAGAGATGGATGCCACTTCTCAAATTAGTCGAGAAGCAAGGCATGTCATAATTGACAATGTTCAGAGTGGACTGGGTGCAATTAATGTTTGTCTGAATCGACAAAGGGCATGAGAGAATGCACGTGATAATTTTGTGTATCATACAGATGATGAGATAGACAACATGAGTGTTGAAGATCTCAGAACATATGCAAAAAAATTTCGCAATGGTTGGCAGGACCTAATTATTCATGATGAAGAGGGCATGGGGTCGGTATGTGTTAATGGTTAGGGTGATTATTTTACCACATGTACAATTTGTAATAAATACATATACATACATTTATTTGTATATGTTAATCTAACAAAAATGTATCATATATGTGAACACCATTTGCAGTTCTCATGCTTGATGAACGAAGATGTTAATATCATGGTCGAAGCTTCAGGTTCACACAATCAAGGTGGTTCTCACCATAAATCACACAATCAATGTGGTTCTCACCATCAAGATGATATGTTGGCACATGTTAGTGTTTTTTAAGTGAACATGATGATGTACAATTATTTTAATCTATTATTATATATCGGAACATGATGACATATTTTAAAAAATAACAATTGTGTACACATGTACATGTATATAATTAAATGTTAACAGATTCTGATTCCATCTGATGTTTTTGCGATGGAGGTACCTTCTTCTTCCTTAGGAGATGTGCCAAATTCACCATCACAAGTATGAACAATTTTTCACTTAAATATGTTTTTAAGTTATACTGAAGTTCAAAAGTTTCATTAAAAAATGAGATCTAGATCTTGAGTTGTTTTAGAGTTTTAAATTTTTTGAATTTTAGGTTTCTGGAGATGTTTTTCTTTTGCAACCACCCTTAGGAGATGTGCCCAATACACCATCACAAGTATTCAATTTTTCACTTATATGTTTAAGTTATAAATTAAAGTTCAAAAGTTTTATTATAAAATGAGATCTAGATCTTGAGTCATTTTATAGTTTTAAAATTTTTGAATTTTAGGTTTTTGGAGATGATTTATGTTCTCCAAGGACTCTAATGATAGAGTGTATGATGGAGATAGGAACATCCACATCACTTGAACAAGTTGTCTAACTTTTTTTTAAATATTATTGAAAATTAGTTTATATGCATTTTCATTTGAAAAATTTTAATATATATATATACTTGTACATGTATATTGTACATTTTACTGTGGAGGATGTTTTAATGGACGCAACAAAAGACAATGGAGAGGGAACTACATGAGGTATTGCATGGATATTTTTTTTTCATTTTGTTTTTTTTACATGAAGTATTATATTCTCATTCAATTTAAAAACATTAAATTTTAATGTTTGTACACGTTGTGTACAGGTTCCCCATTCTTCAAAGGATAGCACGAGGCTCAGGACGTTGCTGGCAAAGTCATTGGATCCATCTGTATTTTATTGATGATGCACATGTGTGCAACATTTTATTTGATAGATCTAGTCTTAAATTTATTTTCTTATATATAGTCTTATCTATGCAGTCATATTTACTTTTCTATATAACTTAATACTTGTAACACTATACATTGAACTATATATATTTACTTTTATTGTTCATGTGATACAAATTTTGGACTTATTTTACTGTTTGGATATAATTTGAAACTACATTTAATTTTATCAAGAATGATTTTAAATTTTGGATAGTTACATTTGGCATGTGATCACATGTTGTGATATATAATGTTTTGTTTTTAAAACTCAAGTTGTCATTTTATTTTTTTAATATAAATTGAATCTAGATGGAAATTTCAAATTATGAAACACATACATGTGTATATTTTGGATAGTTGAACTACATTTGGCATGTGATCACATGTTGCGATATAATGTTTTGTTTTTATAACTCAAGTTGTCATTTTATTTATTAAATATAAAATTCAAATCTAGATGGAAATTTCAAATTACAAAACACATGTATATTTTGGATAGTTCAACTACATTTTGCATGTGATCACATGTTGTGATATAATGTTTTGTTTTTAAAAATCAAGTTGTCATTTTATTTGTTAAATATAAAATGAATCTCTAGATGGAAATTTCAAATTACATTTTCACAATGTGTATATTTTGGATGGTTGAACTACATTTGGCATGTGATCACATGTTGTGATATAATGTTTTGTTTTTAAAACTCAAGTTGTCATTTTATAAATGTTAAATATAAAATGAATCTCTAGATGGAAATTTCGAATTACAAACCATGTATACATGTGTATATTTTGGATAGTTGAACTACATTTGGCATGTGATCACATGTTGTGATATAATGTTTTTCTTTTAAAATTCAAGTTGTCATTTTATTTGTTAAATATAAAATGAATCTCTAGATGGAAATTTCAAATTACATTTTCACAATGTGTATATTTTGGATGGTTGAAATACATTTGGCATGTGATCATATGTTGTGATATAATGTTTTGTTTTTAAAACTCAGGTTGTCATTTTATAAATGCTAAATATAAAATGAATCTCTAGATGGAAATTTCGAATTACAAGCCATGTATACATGTGTATATTTTGGATAGTTGAACTACATCTCGCATGTGATTAGATGTTGTGATATAATGTTTTGTTTTTAAAATTCAAGTTGTCATTTTATTTGTTAAATATAAAATGAATCTCTAGAAGGAAATTTCAAATTACATTTTCACAATGTGTATATTTTGGATGGTTGAACTACCTTTGGCATGTGATCACATGTTGTGACATAATGTTTTGTTTTTAAAACTCAAGTTGCCATTTTATAAATGTTAAATATAAAATGAATCTCTAGATGGAAATTTCGAATTACAAACCATGTATACATGTGTATATTTTGGATAGTTGTGACTACATTTGGCATGTGATCACATGTTGTGATATAATGTTTTGTTTTTAAAACTCAAGTTGTCATTTTATTTCTTAAATATAAAATGAATCTAGATGGAAATTTCAAATTACATTTAACACATATATTGGTACATGTTATGCATTTGAATATGTGTGTGAATGTTATATAATTTTAGGATGTACATATATTATTTAGGTGATATTTAAGTATGTATTTTGCATGATCATACATGTCATTTAAAACAATCATAGATGATTAAATACATATTTAAGTTCACATGAATATAGGTACATAAAAATTATTGAAGTACATGTTTGAATATATGGAAAAATGTTTGAAGTAAAATAAATATCAATGTATATATCTAAAAAAAATCATAAAATGTACAGGTCAGAATCCATACCATGGCCCTGCGCTAGTGTTAGAAGGCCATTAGAGGCAGCTGCAAGGGTGCATTCTCAGGCCGCTCTCACCGTGGCCATGACTAGCGATTGGAATCCACCAAGGGCTCTGTATTTGATAGCCATGGGGTGTTGGCTCCTCAAGTGTTTGATAGCATTCATGGGGAGACTGTTTTGCTTCCAGAGAAGCCTAAGGGTAGAAGAGGCTGCAGGAAATCCACTATTCCTCAATATGTGTAGCCTTTACCCAGGAAAGCTAGCTTGCTTCCAGTTTATGACCCCACAATGGAGGAGATAGGGGTTTGGGTTATGGACTCGGACAGTGTCTGGACCAGAGATTACGATGTAAAGTACCCAATCACTCCCATCATCCATGCGGCCCTTCTGAAGCCTCCTCGAATACCCACAACTAAGGAGGAAGCCATTGTTAGAGAATACAGGTGCCTGATAGAGGAAGAGGACCAGGTGACAAACGAATATGAATGAAATCCATGATTGTTTGGTAGTAAGGTTAACTTCTGTTTTTTTCACCTCAGGATATACTTCAGCTCTTTTTTTTTTTATATGGGCCACTAAATATATTTTATTACAAGACTGGATGACACTCTTAAGGGGTTGGTTTCCTCCTTTGAGGCAAATTAAAACTTGGTTTATTTTGAACACTACCATGGTAGGGATAGGCTAAGCACTACTTGCCATCTCTACCCATTGCCTATGTACAATTTTTCATGCTTTTAATATAGTTTAGCCTAAGTTACAAACAAAAAAACAAAAAAATTCACATGAATATATGTGCATAAAAATGATTGAAGTACATGTTTGAATATATGTAAAAATTATTGAAGTATAATATATATCGATGCATATATTTAAAAATAATCATAAATTCTAGGTGTTCTTAGATGTTTCAAACAATCATAAATTTTAAAATTGCATTAAAAAATATATCCAATACACAAAATTTTTCATTAATGTACATAGAAAAGCTACTTTTAGTTGATATTAAACTGGAAATTACAAAACACGTACCACACATTTTGCATTCAATAATGAATATTATAATTTACTTAACAGACACATCTAAAACAAAATCGTGCAAATTAAAATTTGCATTATATCAACTATCCTAGATACACATATATGTACATTTTTCAATAATGATATTATGAAAAATTGTACCAGAGAATGTATGAAATCGTTCAAGACTAGATCATCTAGACATGTGTATGTGTACACATGTATAAATTACTCGTGTGCATGTACCAAAGCAATGTACATGTGAAAACACTTGTACATATAACATAAAAAGGCAGTTCAATTTTTAGTTGAGTTCTCGGAGTTCTAAAAGATGAATCCAAAGAGAAGAAATTGATGGGCAGTTCAATAACAAAATTTCCAATGGAATACCATCTTCAATGATCCGTTCATGATCGGCTTTTGACATTTTCCATTTCTTAATTTTTGTTTTTTCTTTGATTGAACTTCTATCAACTTTATGTGTGTTGCACACACCAACTGACTATATTGACAACTTATGACATCGGGTTCATAGTCTTGAAAGTAAAAAAAAATCCCCACTTTGATGATTTTGTTGGAAAAAATAACCTTTCAGTATAATAGACCCTCTATCATATGTAAACATGTTATCATCATAGTTTTCTAATAATTTCATCTTTCGTTCAGTGCAACGCATCAAATAATACTTCACATTTTCATCGTTGATAGTAGGTGCAACTACAACAAAAACATCTTCTGCACAACAAAACAAACTTAAGTATTTAAATTTAGATCATAATTAACATGAAAAATTAACTATAAAATTAACATGTGTACTTGATTTTATTATCTATTTCTAGATCTCTATCATTTGAAAGCAATTGAAATGTTACCTTCTCTAACAAGATCAGAAACTCGATCACCTTCAGATGATATTGTAGTCTCCTTTGATTGCATTTCTTCAAAGCTTGTGTTGTCAACAGATGTTGTCACTCCTAGAGACAGTCTAGAGTTTCCATAGACCAGTGCCTAGGACATCTTATCATAGCAAGGAGCATATAATAAACTTTGGTGTCAATCCAATGGCTCTCCTGCTATCTCTTGAAAACAAGGAAATATATTTAAATGGGACCAGAACTTACAGAAACTGCCACAGGGAAAGTATTGTTGTAGAGACAAGATGCAAAGTTCCAATACAAAAGCATCAGACAGTTAAGAGACAATTTACTGTAAAGAGGGCCGATTCAAGTAATATGCCACAGAAATCAAATATCAGAAGGTGTATGCGGTGAAAGAAATATAAGAAGATATTAGTTATCTTTGGTCTGATACCCAGATACACAACAGAACCATATATGGGCTTATCAATCTAAGAATCCATACATGACAATGGCGTTTTAAAAGCACCCTCCCAAAGCAACTAATATAGCAGAAATATGGATGAAATGAACATGAAACAGTATATCATGCATGAGCCATATTTAAAGCGCTTGACTGATCCAAGTATGGGTATCAACTAGGATAAATCCTTACCTAAAATCAGTGAACCACTCGCATTCCAGTACATGATACAAGAAGATGGATGAAATGAAATGTTGTATTAAACACATAAGAGAAGGTTACATACTATGAAATATCAAAGACCAGAATCCTCTAAGACAGACAGAACTCCTCCTCACTGAGACCCTACGGGCTCTGAGCCTTCATACAAGAGCTTTACAAAATGTATCTCAAAAATTCCTTTCACTACACAATTCTCTGATAAAAATATGGACCCTTACAATTTCTTTCTTCTCGGTTTTTATAGGAGAAGAAGAAAAGAAACTAATAAAAGAAGTTGGTGAAAACAATTAATTGTTTCATTAGAACAAAATGGCGGAAAACATTCGCGCCCATACTATTTGATGGCTATGAAATGTTGAATGTACTTGACAATCCGCTTGCAGAAATAAATGCACTGAGTAGAAAATCTCTTCAGGAACCCAGTATAGAGATACATCCACCTGAACATTCTGTCCTTTCCTGAAGAAAATCCGGCTGAAATAAAACCTTGAAAGCATTGCTTTTTGTGCTTTGTACTCTCTGTCTTCCAACTTTGAATTGGAACTTAAATTCATCAGCGCCAGACACTACATTCCTTGATTTTTCAATGATATTTCTTCGATGCTCCATTAATTTCTCCATCTGCTCGATCTGTGTTTTGAATGGCTCCGGAGGGTTTGATAGATTTACATCCTGCTTCATTAATGAAAGCCATGTCACAGCAACTACCCTGGGCTTTTCCTGATAAATTCTGCCTTCGCAACCTGATCCCTCAGTGCGTCTTCGATTTCTGTAATGGAGGCGATAATTAACTGGCAATTTTCCATCACCGTAAACCTGTAAAACCCACAAATTCATCAGGAAAACAAATGCACGGGGGATGGCAGTGCAATGGGGATGACTTGGGTGATAGAACGATGCGATGAAATGGTGAAAGAATGCAGGGTGGCAGTGAAAACACAGTGAAACCATGGTGGACGGACTGAGTAAAGATTTCTTCGTGGAACATCAAAACATAACATACGAACAGAGCATATAAATGGTGGAAGAGAAAAGTGATTGACGCGTGGAAAAATGATGTGGAGGGAGGCTTGGTCAACAACCGGTCATACAAATGATCTGAGCCATACAATCACAGGACGAGATGAACAGTTCAGAGTGCATTGGAGAGCGATGAAACGGTGGGCCCGGGGCACTGTACACCTAGCTTAATATCCGTGCAACTTTGAAAAGTGACCTCCGTTGGATGAAGACCCCCGGATCTGGCGGTTCACGTTAATTTCGTTGTGCGTCCTGGGTCGAAGATTAATGTGCGGCAGAGGGCGGTATTGAGGCCGTACTCAGGGACACTTGGCAAGTGCTGAATGGGATTGCTGCGTTTTGAGGAATACCGCCTTCCCTGCAAAGGCGGTGCGGGAAAACGGGCTGGTTTTTTAGCAGTGAACACGGGGCAGGGACCACAAGCGTGATTGGCTATGGTGCGTTGATCTGTGTTTAATCGGACGGCTCAGAGCGTGCCCGATAGCCATATACGGTAAGCGCCTTTAAGATTTACCATTTGGTTTCCAGCTCGCGATCATGTGGAGGAAAAGGCAAGGGAGTTGGGGCCGAAAAATCCAGGATTTAAATATTTCAAAAGTGAGTTTTTTGGTCTTCTACTATGCAGTTTGGAGGCAGAGGAAGGTGATAACGATAGGCTTTAAAATGGATTCACTGGGCAAAGGGAAGGAATCCTGATTGTTTAAGCAGATTTCCCATGAAAATTAGATAGAGATCTGATTGTGAACAACATTGGCTCCATCTGGGGACGGCACGTTCATTCCTGGACGTGTCGAGAACTCCGCAGACCTTCAGATACTTTTCTATGTGGATTCAGCTTTTTGACTCCTCCGCATTCTCACTTCATAATTCACTTGCACGCCCACCCTGTTTAAACAAAAATTGTAACAAAAACTAATATACAGTATGGTACATCAGGCGTTTTCATCCTGGGTCAGAATTGAAAGTAGGGCTTGAGAAATTGACCATTTATAGGGGCATCAAGCAAGTCACCCTGCAAATTCTCCAATATGAACGTATTATTACCTCCCTGCTCCACAATTTTGAAGGGACCAAACTAGAGTGGATCGAATTTACCATGTTTTCCCTTTTCGGCTCTTCGTACATCCCATCTGAGCACTAGGTCTCCACTCTGCAATTTCCTGTCTTTCGCATGCTGATCAAAAATGTGTTTCATTTTCTCCTGATATTCAGCTAATCTTTGATTCACTTGGTCCCGTGTTTCCTCTGATTCCACCAATTGATTGATTCTCCTGATCATATCATCAGGTTCCTCCTGACTTTCTTGCATGAAACGTGCCACTGGTAAAGCCAGCTGCACAGGAAACACTGCTGCTCGTCCATATACCAATTCGTATGAAGATTTCCCAATTGCTCTCTTGCTAGTGATTCTATTAGCCCATAGAGCAAATTTCAATTGGGAATCCCAATTTTTCTGATTTTCATTTATAGATTTCTTCAAGGCCTTCACTAAAGTTTTATTAGAAGATTCTTCCAAACCATTTCCCTGTGGATAATAAGTTGTGGAGTGATTAAGTGAAATATTATACTGTTGACAGAAATTCATAAATTTTGTATATTTGAAGGCCTGTGCATTATCAGTCACTATTCTAGCGGGGCAGCCAAACCTGGATATAATGTTTTCTTCCATGAACTTTATGATGACAGTGTCAGTAGCATTCCTTGCAGGTATGGCTTCCACCCATTTTGTAAAATAATCTGTGGCAGTCAATATCCATTTATGCTGTCCACTTGAGGGTGGGTGAATTTCACCTATAAAATCTATTCCCCACTGCTATAATGGTTTGTTCACATGAACCGGAATCAGGGGCAGAGCTGCCAACTTCTGTTTCTCAGCAAATTTCTGACACTTATCACATGCTCTGACCCAAGTAAAGACATCTCCAAATAATTTTGGTCAGTAGAAGCCGGCCTTCAGAATTTTATGAGTTGTAGCCCTCCAGCTATAATGTCCTCCACAAATTCCTTCATAAAATTCTACCATTATACTCTCTACTTCACCCTCTGCAAGGCACAGGAGTAAAATGCCTGAAGGGTCCCTCCAATATAGCTGCCCATTAGCAACTATATACTTCTGTGATTTCAGTCTTAAAGCCCTGTATTTTGCTTTATCACAACTTGGATGATAGCTGAGTGTCAAAAGATATTCAACTATTTCTTTGTACCATGGACTAGTAAGATATTTTATATGTGCTTTTTGAGTGGCTACCTCCAGTCCTTGCTATTCTTTTTCACTCTCAGACTCCTCACTTGCAATCATAGATGAATTTATGCCCAGAGCTTGATAGTTCGATTCAGATAACATTTTAGCAAGCCCTTGTCCTTTGATCATCTTGGTAGGGCGGATATCTAGATCATACTCATGTATTTTAGCAATCCACCTTCCCCTTTTTCCTTCACTATCACCCTGAATAAGGATATCTTTTACAGCGGTTGTAGGCACAAATGCAGTGATGTGGGATTGCAAAACATACATGCGGAAAGCTTTAAGTGATCTCACCAGGGCATATGCCTGCTTCTCCAGTATGTTATACTTCAATTCTGCATCGTGCAGCACCTGACTGAAAAAGGCTATGGGCTGCTCATATCCATCTTCATTTTTCTGCAACAAAACTCCAGCTACAGTATGAGGTGAAGCAAATGAGAAGATCATAAAATTTTTTGTATAATCTGGTCCATCTAGTACAAGAGCTTCAGCAAAAGCATGTTTTATCCTGGTAAAAGCTTCTCGTGACTCTTGTGACCATTTAACTTCATTTCCTTTTTTGAACATATCAGTTATGTGCCTAACTATTTCAGCATAGTTAGGAATAAACCTTCTCAGAAAATTTATACACCCAAGAAATACCTGCACTTCCTTCTTATTTTTGGGGAGAGGGATGCTATTTATAACCTCTACTCTTTTGGGATCTATCCTTACCCCATCTTTAGTTACAATATGCCCCAAAATTTTGCCTTCCTCTAATGAAAATAAGGACTTTTGTGGGTTAAGAGAAATACCATACCTTCTGCATTTTTCAAAAGTTCTTCATAAATGCTCAATGTGTTCAGCATCATTTTTTGAAAACACTGTGATATCATCAAGATAAACAACCAGAAATCTGTCCTGCTCCCCAACAAAAGCAATGTCCATCGCCCTCTGAAAGGTAGCCCCTGCGTTAATCAATCCAAAAGGCATCCTGGCATACATAAATGTACCCCATGGTGTGATGAAAGCAGTCTTCTTCTGATCTTCTAGAAGTACAGCCACCTGGTTATAACCAGAGAAACCATCCATCATTGACATCCTAGAAGCTCCAACCACTTTTTGCAGGATGTGATCCATCTTTGGCAGTGGATAATTATCTTTTAAGGATGCTCTGTTTAAATTTCTGAAATCCACACACATCCTTATTTCTCCATTCTTCTTTCGGACAGGGACTAGATTTGCCACCCATTCAGAGTACCTCAGTGGCACAATTATTTTGGCTTTCAACAACTTCTTAATCTCTTTCTCAATGGAAGGGAGCAGCAGAGGATTTATCTGTCTAAGCTTCTGCTTATGAGGCTTTGCATCTCCCTTCAGAGGGATTTTGTGCTGCATTATACTGATGTCAAAAGTTTTTAGGTCCTGATATGACCATGCGAACACATCTTTGTAAGATTGAAATAATTTTAGGTATAGCTCCTTATATTCTTCTGGGACCTTCTTAGATAATTTTACAATTCTAGGATCAGCCTTAGCACCCAGATTCAGATCTTCCACTTGATTTTCTTCTATCACTTTACTAGGCTGCAATGAGACATCATTCTTATCAAATAATTTTTCTAGAGGCACCAACCCTCTAGGGATGACATTTCCTTTCAGCTGCAGCACTTTACTTCCTGCCATTTTCTCCTCCCATTTATTTTCTGAAACATTCTCAGCGTCATCTTCTTCACAATCATCAATCTCCATATTGGAGAATTCTCCCACTGTTTCCAAGAATCTCTTCATCTGTTCATCATCTTCAAATACCTGCCAGTGCTTGATATTATCTAGGATTGATGGCCTATAACGTACTTCAATTTCATACCTCAAGAGAGGGTTCTGGGGAGGACGGAAGGTACTAGCAGCCACAGCAAGCGAATCTGCCATTCTATTATGCTCCCGGGGCATGAAATGCATATTAAATGCCAATAAGAAGTTCTCCATCATGTCCCATACTTCATTTCTATAAGCCCTCAGCCGAGGATGTTTGGTTTGACATTGATTCCTAACTTGCCTGACCACCAACTCAGAGTCTCCCAGGACCTTTAAACACTGTATGCCCATGCTCCTGGCTATATGTAATCCCAACAGAAGTGCTTCATATTCAGCTACATTATTAGTAGCCTCATATTCCAACTTGAAAGACAGTGGGATCCATTTGCCTGTAGGAGAAATTAATAATACTCCAGCTCTGTTTCCTTCTCTTGAATTTTCCCCATCAAAATGTAGAGTCCATACTCCTGCTTCATGATCCTCTAAATGTTGCTTAGTCTTGATCTGACATAAGGAAGGTTCATGAGCATAATTTTGATCTTCTTCAATCATAAAACATGAAAAATCTTCTTCTTTGCTATAGACTGGAGAATTTTCAGAGCTATCAGCCTTAGTAACCATCTTAACAAATCTAGTCTCTCTGTATAACCTCCTCTCCTGGCCACCAAAAATTGGAATAGTGGCATATGTTAGGTCTAATTTGAGTGACCCACCAATTTTTGTTCCCCAGGACCTTGACAACAGCATGCCAAAGCGAGCTGGGATGTCAGCCACCACAATGTCCATTACTACACTTTTTGCTGGAATTTGGGCCAGATTGACCACTAAATCTTTGATCATCCCTAAGCATTTAACTCTTTTGGAATCAAATGAATAGAGGTCTTTATATGGGCAAGTGATTTGTAGTCCTAGTTGTTCCATGACTGATAGAGGCATAAGATTATGGGAGGCTCCAGAATCTAACATACAATTGTGTAACAGCAGGTCATGAATCACTAGAGACACATAGAAAGGAGGAGTAGAGGGGTCTATCTCCTCGACATGTGGGCCAAAAACTACCATGGGTCTTTCTTCTTGGAGGTTGAGACTGTCCGGGATTATTGGTGCTTCCAGAGGGAACAATAAAGAGGTGACTTGAGATTGATATACAGGTTGTTTCAACAGTTCAATCAAGGGAACTGGGATTTTGACTTTCTCAAGATCCTTTTGCAGATTGAAAGCAGTAGGGGACTTTTCTATTACACCTTGTTTTGACTCTTTATTTTCAGCTGAAGGTTTAACTTCTTTTGATACAGACTCAGCATTAGGAGGAGTGAATACTTTTGAAGAAGAAGGAATTTGATCATCAGACTGCAAAGGTTTGTTTAGAGGACTCTTACCTTTGTCTGTAACTTTTTGCACTGTTGACTCCTTTTGAGTAGATGCTTCCTTCTGGAGAGGCTCTTCTTCTTGATCTTGAGTACGAGTTCTCTTCCTGGAAGATCTGAGATCATATTTTCTATTGAAGTGTGCTTGCATAAAATCAGCGAATTGTTTACAATAATAATCAGCCTCTGAGTCTTCTATGTCTTTAGCTTCTTCTTCTTGCAATGGGCATTCTAGTTCATCGTTGTTTGAGAAAGCAAGGTTTTCATCTTGAAATTCATAGGCAGCACCTTCAGTAGAATCATCTACTGGACCTTCCAGATATAATGGGTGTGGAACTTGATCCTGTTGCTCCTTTGCTTCCCTTGGCAGTATTTGCAGGGGTGGCTTTCTATATTGAGGATTGTAACCCCTGTTTGGAGCATTCTGGAAGTTCTTGGAGGCTGAATTCTTGGTTTCCAATTCAAGCTTGACCAATTTATTAGAAATATTCTTAATCATTTTGTTCATTTCTTCAATTCTATCTGAATCCTTGTCCTTATTAGAGGTAGAGACCTCCTCTTTGCCTCTTCTTCTGGCATCTTGTTCAGCTTTCCCTTTTAATTTTCCAGTGGAAGCAAAATTTTCTTCCAACTCAAGAGCGTCTGAATGAGCATCATCTAGGGTGGCAGGCTTCCTTTCCCTGAGAGAGAAACCAAAATCCGAGTCAAAGGCTGCTATGAAAACAACTTTGGCAGCATTCTGATGAGGCTTCATATCTGCAGGGAGGTTTAGATATAACTTATTAAATCTCTTGATAAACTCTGACACCCCTTCATTATGTTTCTTCTTGAGTGTATTGAACTCAGTAAGACACTGTCCATGATCTTTCTTCTCTCCCCATTTTCTGAGAAAATTATTCTCCATTTCGTCCCAAGTGGTTATGGAATGGTTTCCTAATGTCTTGAACCATTTTCTGGCTTCACCATCCAGAGATTGAATAAACAATCTTAAGACTACATCCAAATGTTCTACATTAAAGTTCTTGGCAAAAGAGCAAAAAGTCTCAAGATGTTTCTGAGCATCAATTTCATTTTCCCCAGTGAATCTGGGCAATATCTTTAAATAATCCTGGGGCATATCATTTAACACTTGAGGTAATGCCAGGGGAGCATATTTATTTGTCAAAAAAGATGGAGCATTAGCCATTGGAGGAGGTGGGGGTTGTGCAACAATCTGGTGTACAAATGGAGGAAGAGGCGGAGGTGGAGTATGGATAACAATAGGAATATACTGTACAGCAGCCTGAGGCGTAGATGGGAACAGTTCACGGTTAACAGCAGCTACTTCGGTGACTTCTTTAACCTCTTCGACCTCAGGAGTAGGGTGAAGATTTGCTTTAATTCTAGCACCTCCCCTGGGTGGGCTATCTGAATAATATTCTGTGTCTCCCACAGTGGAGTCGAGATTTTCTACTAGAACTTCTTGAGAAGAAGAAGATGGATAATCTTCTTCGGAAAACTCAGGGATCTCAGCATGGACTGATTTCTTTTCTTTCCAACTTCTTCTATGCATGATATTTTCTGGGTCAGACACTGAGGGGTCTTTGGCTGAGACGTATCTGACCTCAAATGTGGCTTACGAGGAGCCACGACTAAAAATAGATTTATCAAATAAACAACAGTGGAGTCGCCAAGGTGAGAGATATGCAACTCTTCAACTCTCTGTGCTCACCTTATTAGAGAGTGAATATGATTTTTCGAGGCCCGGGGAAACTGATTTTCTTAAATTCGATCCCCGGCAATGGCGCCATAAAGATGTTGTCGACAGATGTTGTCGCTCCTAGAGACAGTCTAGAGTTGTCATAGACCAGTGCGTAGGACATCTTATCATAGCAAGGAGCATATAATAAACTTGGGTGTCAATCCAATGGCTCTCCTGCTATCTCTTGAAAACAAGGAAATTTATTTAAATGGGACCAGAACTTACAGAAACTGCCACAGGGAAAGTATTTTTGCAGAGACAAGATGCAAAGTTCCAATACAAAAGCATCAGACAGTTAAGAGACAATTTACTGTAAAGAGGGCTAATTCAAGTAATATGCCACAAAAATCAAATATCAGAAGGTGTATGCGGTGAAAGAAATATAAGAAGATATTAGTTATCTTTGGTCTGATACCCAGATACACAACAGAACCATATATGGGCTTATCAATCTAAGAATCCATACATGAAAATGGCGTTTTAAAAGCACCCTCCCAAAGCAACTAATATAGCAGAAAGATGGATGAAATGAACATGAAACAATATATCATGCCTGAGCCATATTTAAAGCGCTTGACTGATCCAAGTATGGGTATCAACTAGGATAAATCCTTACCTAAAATCAGTGAGCCACTCGCATTCCAGTACATGATACAAGAAGATGGATGAAATGAAATGTTGTATTAAACACATAAGAGAAGGTTACATACTATGAAATATCAAAGACCAGAATCCTCTAAGACAGACAGAACTCCTCCTCACTGAGACCCTACGGGCTCTGAGCCTTCATACAAGAGCTTTACAAAATGTATCTCAAAAATGCCTTTCACTACACAATTCTCTGATAAAAATCTGGACCCTTACAATTTCTTTCTTCTCGGTTTTTATAGGAGAAGAAGAAAAGAAACTAATAAAAGAAGTTGGTGAAAACAATTAATTGTTTCATTAGAACAAAATGGCGGAAAACATTCACGCCCATACTATTTGATGGCTATGAAATGTTGAATGTACTTGACAATCCGCTTGCAGAAATAAATGCACTGAGTAGAAAATCTCTTCAGGAACCCAGTATAGAGATACATCCACCTGAACATTCTGTCCTTTCCTGAAGAAAATCCGGCTGAAATAAAACCTTGAAAGCATTGCTTTTTGTGCTTTGTACTCTCTGTCTTCCAACTTTGAATTGGAACTTAAATTCTTCAGTGCCAGACACTACATTCCTTGATTTTTCAATGATATTTCTTCGATGCTCCATTAATTTCTCCATCTGCTCGATCTATGTTTTGAATGGCTCCGGAGGGTTTGATAGATTTACATCCTGCTTCATTAATGAAAGCCATGTCACAGCAACTACCTTGGGCTTTTCCTCATAAATTCTGCCTTCGCAACCTGATCCCTCGGTGCGTCTTCGATTTCTGTAATGGAGGCGATAATTAACTGGCAATTTTCCATCACCGTAAACCTGCAAAACCTACAAATTCATCAGGAAAACAAATGCACGGGGGATGGCATTACAATGGGGATGACTTGGGTGACAGAGCGATGCGATGAAATGCTGAAAGAATGCAGGGTGGCGGTGAAAACATAGTGAAA
This sequence comes from Pinus albicaulis, assembly GCA_034641835.2. Taxonomy (NCBI): domain Eukaryota; kingdom Viridiplantae; phylum Streptophyta; class Pinopsida; order Pinales; family Pinaceae; genus Pinus; species Pinus albicaulis. The sequence goes on along the minus strand of CM076574.1, from coordinate 51,805,818 downwards.
CCATGGTGGACGGACTGAGTAGAGATTTCTTCGTGGAACATCAAAACATAACATATGAACAGAGAATATAAATGGTGGAAGAGAAAAGTGATTGACGCGTGGAAAAATGACATGGAGGGAGGCTTGGTCAACAACCGGTCATACAAATGATCTGAGCCATACAATCACAGGACGAGATGAACAGTTCAGAGTGCATTAGAGAGTGATGAAACGGCGGGCCCAGGGCACTGTACACCTAGATTAATATCCGTGCAACTTTGAAAAGCGACCTCCGTTGGATGAAGACCCCCGGATCTGGCGGTTCACGTTAATTTCGCTGCGCGTCCTGGGTCGAAGATTAATGTGCGGCAGAGGGCGGAGGCCGTACTCGGGGACACTTGGCAAGTGCTGAATGGGATCACTGCGTTTTGAGGAATACCGCCTTCCCTGCAAAGGCGGTGCGGGGAAAACGGGCCGGTTTTTTAGCAGTGAACACGGGGCGGGGACCACAAGCGTGATTGGCTACGGTGCGTTGATCTGTGTTTAATCGGACGGCTCAGAGCGCGCCCGATAGCCATATACGGTAAGCGCCTTTAAGATTTACCATTTGGTTTCCGGCTCACGATCATGTGGAGGAAAAGGCAAGGGAGTTGGGGCCGAAAAAGCCAGGATTTAAATATTTCAAAAGTGAGTTTTTCGGTCTTCGACTATGCAGTTTGGAGGCAGAGGAAGGTGATAACGATAGGCTTTAAAATGGATTCACTGGGCAAAGGGAAGGAATCCAGATTTTTTAAGCAGATTGCCCATGAAAATTAGATAGAGATCTGATTGTGAACAACAGCTTGCAACGGACATTTTTCCCTCTGTATTTAGTTATGTATGTTGTTAATCTTTTACATACATTTTTTTTTCACAAACAACATTGGATTATGTGTTGTCTATGCAAACATGACAAAAACAAGAATATTTTATTTTATCCAATGCAAACACATTTTTGGAAAACTTTGTTTTAATTGAATGCAATTTTCAAGTCCCTTTTATTGTTTCAACGTCATCTCCAATCAATCTATCTACATATTGGACCCCAATATGCCAAAAAAACCTATATGGAAAATTCAAATAAGAATATAAATATGATATCAAAATACCATCAAAGATGATCATTGTGATAAATGTACTATTTAAAATTAGAAATCCAGTAAAAATTAAATTGAATGTACGTTTGTACTTCCCTTGATCGATTAGTCTCATGGCTTAGTGCAGAGATGCACCATTGAACAACTTCTTTAGTTGAGACAAGTCTGTTTGCATAGTGGTCCATTTGATATCTTCGAAGTGCTTGTTTGATACATGCCCCTGCACCGTCATGTTCTCCTCTTCCATGACCAGTCTCAAATAAATTCCAACAATGTTTAATACGGGTTTTCATATGAAGACGACACAGCAAAAAGAATTATCGTGAAGATTTGAATTGACCTGTGCATCCATATGACCATATCCAATGTTCATTGAATTTTATTCCACGACTTTTCAAGGAGTCATAAATATTTTCAAAATAGTGTTGTACAAAATATGTATCATGTGTACGATCATCATTGATATAAAAGTGATATTCTTTAATAACATGTCAATTTTCACTGGTGCTTTCTATATGATCAATATTTTGTTCAACATGTCTATATAGAATATGGACAAGCATGGAGACTTGGTCAGAATAATAGTATTCACTTTGAATTTCTTTTTGTGGAACAAATGTGTAGTTTTTTGCAAAATCAACTATTGACAAAATGGTCCTTGATGGAAAAACTTCACAGGATTTTTTGACTTACAAGTCCTGCCATCAAGCTCTATGGGAATGCTTGGCGTATTTATAAATTTATGCCTCAAACTTTCTCAAAAAATCTATCACAAAAATTTCTTCTTGTTGTAAATCAATTCTTTTAGCACTTGTAGTACTACTTGAACCAATCGATGTATGGATATATTCATATCTCTTCCATTTCACTTTCATGTTGGACAATGATTGATCATTTATATCAGTACGATATTTGTTTTGAATTTTAGTTAAATTTCCACAATTATCGCATTTTTTACGACTAACACATTTCTTTTGGTAAAATAGTTCATGGCTTTCTCTTCCACATAGAATTTGAGATATGAAATCATGGATAGTGGAAGGAGGAGGTGAATATTTCCAAAAAAAATTACCAAAATTAAGGAATGTGTCATAATATAACTTAAATTCCACATGATAACGACAACAACAAGTGTCGCGTACAGTGATAGGTTTTAAATACCATGGTTTTTATTGCACAAAAGCATTGTTTGAGACATCAGTTCACGATTCTCTTCTTTGAAATTATTGAACAAATCTATCTGAGTGGTGTCCAATAAATTTTTTGCATGTTCTTTGTATTGATTTCGTGATATTCTTCTTTGCATCACATCCTTTTCTTTTGGTGAAACACGTGAATTTTTCATCCAATATTCATATATAATTTTTTTAACATTTTCTCCAAGTCTAACTTTGTATGGTTGCCTACAAATATTTGTCCAACAAGCAAGTTCATCATTTACATCTATTTGCAATCAAAATTTCTAACGTTTCTGCAAAGTTCTTCGTGAGGTTCCTAATGCTCGTGCCATAGATTTTACCAAGCGATTCTCTTTAGTACTTGAAGAAATCACTGCCATTTGTATTGCTTTATGTGCATCTGAATCAATTTTCTTTCTTGATCTTCTAATTGACTTTAGAGCACTATTTATATTTTGTATCACATTTTCCTTCATTTTTTAATCTTTTGTTGATTTTCGAATACCCAATAAAGTCGTAGCTTCTTTTAATTTCCTTGATGTTAAGAGACTTTTCAACATTTGGGCTTGAACTACTACAGTTTCGTCTTTGAAAAAAGAATCAATAATGTGATTAACACGATATCATATAACATGGTTAGCTTTTTTATCTCCATATGTGTGAGTGTCAATATTTTCTAACATCTCATCATCGATATTGATTTCATCTGTGCATATTAGGATTAAAAGTACATAATAATTTTACATATTCAATAAATAACTAAATTAATAAATATATATAATTTCAATAATACACATTCAACATATATATATACACACCTGGTGATTCAGATTCTTCACTTGAATTTCTTTCAACATTTTCACCATCTTCAATCATTGGTTCAATATCTCTTTCACTTTCTCTTTCAAAATTTTGTATCTCATCATCAATGTTTTGAGGAATATCTCCCTCTGTTTACATTGCAAAATATTTTTCAAATTAGTTCATCAAATAAAAATTAAGCTTCAAAATACACTAGTCAATTTTTAAATATCAAATTTATAATATTTACATTTACATACTTACTTCAACTTCTAGTTGAAGTTGATTTTCCCTTTCAATATTTGAGCGTTCTTCTCTCTTTTTTTTGCTATATTCTCTCCCCTGTTCTCTACATTGCTCAGGGTCTCTTGCTCGATCATATTTTCTCTTGCAATTCCTTCGATTTCCCATGATAATTGAGTATCAAGCTCAAAAATTTTCCTTCAAAAATTTAGACAAAAACCCAATTAAAAAAAACATCACAAAATATTTATTATTAAAAAAACTCATTTTAAAAATTTTGCACAAAAGACACAATTCAACCCAAAACACTTACTTTAAAAAATCCGCCAAAAAAGTGTCTTCTAAAAATGAAATGAAGCTTAGAATATTTCCTTCCAAGTCCTGCAAAAAAAATTCATTTAAAAAGTTAGACAAAAACTCATTTTAAAAAATCATTATAAAAGATTTACTTCAACCCAAAACACGTATTCTAAAAAAATGTCACTTTAAAAAATACCTCCAAAAATTTCCATTGAAAATTAAGCCCAACCTCTTAAAAAATGTCACTTTAAAAAATACCTCCAAAAAAATGTTCTTTGGATATTAAGTCCAAAAAGAGTCCTTTTAAAATTAAGCCCAAAAAAGTCCAAAAAATGTCTTTTGAAAATTAAGCCCAAAAACAAGGTCTATGGAGGCGGCGTAGTGGTAAGGTCACTCTCGTAAAGACGGACAGGTCCTGTGCTCAATCTTGAGCGAGGGCGTGGCTCGCCGCGAGAGATTAACCGTTCCGGGCCAAGCCCACGACCTTTTAAGGTCTGTGGAGGCGGCGTAGTGGTAAGGTCGCTCTCGTAAAGACGGATAGGTCCTGTGCTCAATCCTGAGCGAGGGCGTGGCTCGCCGCGAGAGATTAACCGTTCCGGGCCAAGCCCACGACCTTTGAAGGTCTGTGGAGGCGGCGTAGTGGTAAGGTCGCTCTCGTAAAGACGGGCAGGTCCTGTGCTCAATCCTGAGCGAGGGCGTGGCTCGCCGCAAGAGACGACCTTTAATACAGTGACATGTGGTTTAACGGTAAATTTCGCTGGGTGAAACCCACAAGATGGAGGTTCAAATCTCATTGAGTATATGGCCTGTTGTGTCTTGGCTAGAAGAGTAGGCGACCCCATAGTGGACGTCTCGGCTCCTGTTGAGGCATAAGTTAATTGCTATTGTGTGACTTGCAGGTTGTTTCACCTAGCCTAGGTTTATAGTGGCAGCCAGTAGGATTTGATCCTGGGCCTTGTTCAGGATAACTCTCACCAGTTACCGATTATCCTAGATGAAAAAAAAATTAAGCCCAAAAACCTCTAAAAAAATGTCTCTAAAAACAAAATACCTCCAAAAAATGTCTTTTGAAAATTAAGTTCAAAAAGCCTCTAAAAATCGCATATCTCCAAAAAATGTCCTTTGAATATTAAGCCAAAAAGAGTCCTTTGAAAATTAAGCCCAAAAAATTCCTTTACAAAATCAGCCAAAATGAAGAAATGTGTGAAATTATGCAAAAATAATGATTCTATTTTCGGCTATTTATATAGCCGTGAAATGTTTTTTTGGAGGGGCTTCATCAAATTTTCTAACCAATGTAAATTCGATTAAAAGTTCAGTCGAACTTCTGTAAAAACTTCGGCTGAACTTTTGTGTCGTTAGAATTAACGGGCCATCGAGGAAAAAAGCAATCGACCGAACTTTTAAAAAAGTTCGGCTAAACTAACACATCTGCAAATACGCAGCAGATCGGCTCTGAACACATTTCTTCAACTTTGGAATGATTAAACTCAATGAAACTTTATGAATTAACTGTCGGAACCAAGACAAGCATTTGCAGAATTCAATCTACTTTCAAGAAATATAACTTTTATGGAATTTCATAAATATTTACTAATTTTAATTAATTTTGTAATAAAATGGGTGCAAACAATTTCTGGAAGTCATTATGATTCAGTGAAATCAAAATTATGTATCTTCCAAAATACACTGTAAAAAAAATTGAAAAATTTACGGTGCATTACATTGGTCCATCTTCTGTAATGGGTAGTTTTTATATTTTTAATTTATAACTAATATGTTGAGAAATTTTGTGCGAGCCGAAACATATTCAAAATATGCAGTTTTTCCAAATTGGATTAGTTCAGAAAAATCTATTAATTATGATATGCATCAGTTGGTTTCGTAAATATAACGAAACTGAAGTAGACTCTGTCTAGATTGTTGTAACACATTTTTTTTTCTCAAAAACACAAACTTTTCAAAGAATACACCAACGCGTTTGAACATGACTTTTTATGAATCCTTTGATTGTTAAAGAACACGCACTCAAATAAATGTTAAGTTGACATATCAAATGTGTATAAAAAAATTCCAAAAAATAAGTAATAGAAAGCTAATAAAATTTTTGACAAGTTTTATTTTTATCGTAAAATGAAATTCTAAATAGAAAATTTGTTTTGTCTTGCAGAAAGTTGAAAGGGAAAAAAAAAAAAAGAGGATATTTTTTTCTCAAAAAAGGGCAAAAATTGTAACCCAACTTCACATTTTCACGAATACATTTTGACAATTAAGATATTCTTCCTCTTTCCATTTTTATATTTTCTATTCCACCAACTCATAATTCACAAATACTTGCAGTAACACTAATATATAGTTTTGCTTTTATTGTAGGTTCCAGAATTCAAAAACACAAAAAACATTTAGTCCAGTACTTTCTCGATATTTGCTAAAATTAACTAGTTATTGTTTCTCTTTTTCTTTTAAGTTTTGAACCAAACAACTTTTCCTACTACAAATGAAAGTAGAGAGTAAGATGCACATTATGCAGTATATTATTTTAGTTATATCAAAAGTTTTTATGAGACTAGGGTCTTGTTTTTTTGTTAATAAGAACATTAGATCTTAACTTCACAGTAACATAATGTAACTTCATAATACTTATTATGCCATATTATATATATGTCATTCTTTTGCTCTCCACCGTTGAAAAATTAACTTGGATTTTGATTTGCTATAAATTATGGAATTGTGTTCTGTTCGGGGGGGAGGAAAGAAAATAGTTGCATGTGTATCAATGTGTTCATTTATGTATATGCACATTTAAATGATTTGTGTTAAAAGAAGGAACTACAGGAGAATTGAGATAGCTTTGTTCTCGTTTTCTTTTCCCATAGATCAAATCGTCCTTATTTTCTTGTTTGCATATTTGTTTTTTATGTAGTGTTCATTTGATAATCAGTTGTTTTTGTTCTTGTTTTTTGAGCTATATAGTGTTGTGTTGCAGTTATATACAATTGGAAATTTATTGCGCAATGAATTAAGAAAATCTGTATCTCATTTTTGTTTTCTAGTTTTTTATTTTGTCTCTTCTTAAAATGCATTCCAACTCAGAAAATAAATTAATTAATTAATTAAATTGCAAAATTAAATATAATCTAGGCAGATTGTGGTTTCATCGATACTAGCTTATTGGACTATAGTACTCAATTATTTTTTACGTGTTTTCCCGACACAGATGGAAACCAATGTGCATAGTTACTAGAGAAACTTGTTCTTTCTAAAATTTATGCCAACCCAGTGTGTCATTTTGTTAATAGGACCATAATATCTCAGTTGCACAACAAAATTTTATAATTACAAAAAAATAATTATACCATTTTGTATAAATACGTGTGTTTTTCTTTCGACTGTTACAATATTAACTTGAATTCTCATTTTCTATAAATTGTGAAATTGTTTTTTCTTAAGGAGAAAAAAAAATTTGCAAGTATCTCAATTGCTCGATTTCTATATATGTTCAATGAAATGTCTTGTGTCAAAAAAAAAAAAAAAAAAAAAACCTCTACTAGGGCATTCAAACATAGGTGTTCTCTCTTTTTTTTCACATATATCAAATCTTCCAAAAATTTTATTTTTCTATTTGCACAAGTGTTTTTTCCAAGCCATGTGCTTTTGTTAATTGACTTCCTTGCACATAGATTTTTATTTCCTAAGCTATATAGTATTGGATTGCAATTATATATAATTGTGAATTTATGATCTAATGAATTAATAAAATGTGCATCTTATTTTTGTTTACTAATTTTCCTTGTTTCCTCTTGTAATGCATATCAACCTGCAAACAAATTACAAATTTAGCTATAGTATAGGGAAATAATGGTTCTTCTAATCCTAAGTATTATAACAATGGTGTCAAATAATTTTTTGACTCTTTGTCACCAACGATAAATGGTAACGAGCATGCATCGTTTTTGCAACCACTTTTTTTTTTCCATTTCAAGCTAATAGCTTATTAGTTGCTATAACACATGTTAATAGTTTCCAATGTTTGGCTTGTGATAATGATTCTTTGATGAATGGTGAACGATATATGTATTGTTTGAAATCAATGATCCCTTTTTTGTAGCACAATGTCATTGCTATGAATAATAAATATATTAGTTATTTTGAACTCTGAGCTCTTATGATAAATTTTCCATTGACCTATGTAATCAATCTTACTTGGACATTATGACAGATTTTAGTCTCTCACTACCATGGTGTTTTTTGTAACAATATTGTCTTATGTATTTTGTGTATTTGTTATTTAACATATGCAATTTAGTACTCTAGATATATTGTAAACAAGAGATTGAGAAATTTGTAAAATAATCTTTGCATGATTGGTAACTTGATTTCTTATCTTTGATCTCCCATGTCACTATAGAATTTGTGCTTTCACTGTAACAATATGGAAATCAGTATGATTGATAAAAACATCACTAAACTTGTATGTTTGGATGCACCTACTTTTGAAATGTTGAAAGCTCTTGAATGGATGAATCAAGTGCTTTTATCCCTTTATTCATTAAGCATAGTAGAACTATTTTCAATGTTAACTCAGTTTAATTTAGCGTTGAATTTGAGCCAGAAACTGTTATTTCCATCAATACACCACTCAAAAACATATATCATATGAGAATTTTAAAACAGAGTTATGGAGTGTAACAGAAAATGTGTCTACAATTGCTCTTCAACCACCTATTTTTATTGTTCCAATATTATGAATGAATCATTGAAATGAGCTCATTGGAAATCCAAAACACGTGCCACACACTTCAAACACTAGAGTGACTAAGGAAACAGAAAAGCATAAATTTATGGATAAAGAGGTATGCGTTTTTTAGGCACTTATTACCTATTATATAATATTGTTGGGAAATTTTATGAAATACACTTTGAGTACACTCATATACCATTTGATGTACTCAATATAGAAGTATTATGCTTCCACATAATCATGACACAGTTAATAATGCACTCATTTTTTAAATTGAAACTAGTCTGCATGCATTGCATATTTTAATATTTTAATTTTAATATGATAATTGATCTCATAATGGATAATTTCCCTATAATTTTTTGATTTTCAATCTTAATATTTCTTTTATCATGTGCTTTTGCAAATAATCCATTCTCGTACTTTTCTTATGGGTTTCGTATTATGTTGTTCTTCTAATTGCAGAATGCTACAACTTGCCACACTGGCCCACTGAATCCAGAAACTACAAAAACAGAAATGATGTGAAGCTCATTTCTACATAAACCAGCAAGTCATAAATATCATCTTTTACTCTTGTCCTTTTTTAACATTTTTTCTTTACATTCATAATAAGGTATTTTTTTTCACAAGACAAATTACGATATGTTGATTTTTGTACTAAGCGCCTACAAGGTCTCCCTATGTGCTTCAACTCGATATTGATAACTAGTAAAATATAACTTATTGTTGTTAAAAAAAAAAAAACTAAACTTTCGGGAACAAGGGAAAAAATGCTCCTTGTTACATACTAAGCAATTTATACATGGTTATGTTTACTATGTTAAATCTTATATTGTCTAAGTTGCCAACCTTGCAAGAAATTTCATGGTTTTCGAACACTAGAACCACCGTGTGTTCTGGATACTCTTTATTGACCTCATTGTTAGCATAACAAAATTTACAGGTTTGCCTTCTTTTTCATATCTCTCTTTGTAATTTATCATCTAATTTAACTATAGTTATAGAGATAAGAAACACATTGATTAATATAAAATCAATCTAAGGATCCTTGGAAATAGAAGGCATCTCTATGCAACCTTAATCAAAGTACTTATTAATAGATTTTTGTTAACAAAGGACACAACATATATCTTGCAACCATCGAGCAACATTCCATTTTCCTACTCCTTTTCAAAAATTCTAATTTAAATAAAGACAAATGTCATCAGTCTTATTTCCTTTCATATACCTGGTTAATGTTCATAGATTTCCTCTTATTGACATTGAAAGTATGCATTATGCAAGATAATCCCAAATATGTGCAACCAGATAGGAAACCAGTGAAAAACATCTAAAATATGATATATGTAGCAAGCTTAGGTATACTCTCCTTTGTTCAGATATTCAAAATCCAAAAAGTTCATTATTCAGTTGTCTCTGCTATTTTGATATGGTTCTTATTCATTGCTTTCACTGCAATATTGCTACATATGATACAAGTCTCTTCAAAAAAAATTATGTCAAAAATATCTTTGATTACTTTGGAAGAAAAAAAACAAAGCAATCTTGTATTTTACTTGGAGGAATATTTCTATGTATAGCAGGTATATAATATGCTTATAGTTGCTTGAACAATTTTCTTGGTGATTATCAAACACGGTCTACATTAGTAAATTTAATTATGAAACATATAAACAATTGTTTAGAAATTACCGAAACTAGCCTTTATTACTAGTTTCAAGTAACTACAGTCCAAAAATTTATTTAGACATTGAAAAATCGAGTCTTTATTGCTAATATTAAGTAATTAGCACACAAGAACGGAAGGTAGAATTACATATATTATTCATTCACATATCTACTTAAGACATGAGCATAAATTAATTGAACACAAGAGGAATAGAAAGTGTCTATGTTACTGCTAATGTTCTTTATGATTTGAAATCAGAAACCAATATTCTCTAATTCCATGACCTATGTTCTGTAATTTTTTTATCTGAAAGATATAATTTAAAAATTCAAAGAATAATTTGCAATCTTGTTATCTGGTTTACAATAAGCCTTTTTTTCTTTTGTGCATCACAAAAAAAAAAAAGCGTTAAAGAATTTTTCTTGTTTTTTGAAGGCTTAAGTCGCAGGTCGGATCGTGAAACATTTTATAAAAAAATTAACTTGTCGACTACCCGACTACCAAGTCGGGATGATCAGAATTTTTTTTTAAATAATTTGGGTGACCTCCCTATCTTAGCATTGCCCGACCTTCAAAATATTGAACCAAATGAAACTGCTTGATTATGGTATATTCGGAGTCACAATAGAATAAATGAATCACAAAACAAAAAACAAAAATGCCTGATTGTCCGATTGTACTAAATAAAAATATATATATATATATATATATATATATTCAAAATTTCATGTTTCACGTTCAATTGATTCTCTATTAAGACGATATCAAATTTCCTCATGCTTTCTCAATTCAGGAAAAGAAAAACAAACGAGTTGGTCACGAGAAATCAATGAACACATTTAGTTACGATATTTTCTTATTTTAAACAAAATTTTAAGAGCTCGAGTTGCTTTTCCTGTATCTTGTTTTCTTAAACCTAGTTTGAAGAAATGTTGAATTAAGAAAATATAATACGAGTTTCAAAAAAAAAAAATTGTAACTAGAATATCATTTTACGAATTCCTGCATTCAATTTCAAATTATAAATAAGTAAACATATATATATATTGTGTTAGTGTTCATAGATGATCAAATGAGAAAAATCCACTCGATCGCCCGACTACCTGACCATTTGGTTGCCTGACTAATTGACCTAAATACAAAACCCGACTATGGTATAGTCAGAATCCAGATATAACAAATCAATCATAAAATAAGAAAACACTTGATTGCTCGATCGCACGACCTCCCAACCGTATGATCATTCGAATAAAATACTATTTTTGTTGATTTGTGCACAGTGTGTTTTTTAATAAAGATTTTCAAAATTTCTTGTTTGACATTCAATTGATTATTTGTTAAATCAATAATAATTTTTTTAATGCTTTCTAGATTCTCGAAAGAAAAAAAGAAAAAAGAAGAAAACAATTGGCCTATTTACAAGAAATTAGTGCACACGTTCATTTGTGATTTTCACATTTTTCTAAACAAGATTTTAATATTTTAGGCTATCTGTGTGCATGCTCTTTTCTTAAGTGTTATTGAAAGAAAATTTAAATTAAGCAAACATAGTATCAATTTCAAAAAAACTATATGTAAGCATATCGTCATTTTTTTAGAGTTTCCTCAGTTCAATTTCAAATTTTAAATTAGCAAAACTTATATATGTTGTATTGGCATTTACAGGTCATAAAATTCCAAAAAAAGGAAACTCTCTAACCGAAAATTTAAGATTTTAGGGTCTCTTGCCTGCACGTTGTTCTCTTAGATCTTGTTCAAAGAACTGAATTGAGGCAACATAATACTAGTTTCAAAAAATTATGTGTAAGCATAATGTTATTATTTTTACAAATTGTTGAATTCAATTCCAAATTTTGAATAATAAAAACTTATATATGCTTTGTTTGTGTTTATAGCTCATAAAATGCCAAAAAAGGAAAAATCTCCAATGGAAAATTTAAGATTTTAGGGTGTTCTGGTTGCGTCCTCTGTTCATAAGTCTTGTTGGAAGAAACATTGAATTAAGGAAACACAGTACCAGTTTCAAAAAATTCTATGTAAGCATAATGTTATTTCTTTTAGAAATTATTGGATTCAATTTCAAGTTTTAAATAAGGAAAAGTTATATATCCTTTGTTACTGTTTGCAAACTATAAAATGGGAAAAAAGGAAAATCTATAGTGGCGAAGCAACAAATAGAGCATATTAGAGAAAAGGTTAAGGGGTTGGATGATGCACCAACACAAAAAATCAACTTCAATGCATTAGTCATGTCAGATTCAACCTAAAAAACATAAAAATCATGTATGATGAGCTGGTAGGAGATGTTTGAATTCTTTGAGCAAAGAGAACGGTTAAAAAACACAAGAGTTACTCAAATAAAGAACAATCAGTTTGAAGCAATTAGAGAAACATAGTTACATATAGTAGCAATTAGGGCGATAATTTTTCCAAATTATGACATGATTTTGTGGATTCTCTATTGTGTTGATATTAAAACCTGAACAATATCTGACCATCAAGAAATTGTCATAGCCTCCTAGAAATTTGAAGTCTTATCGGCCATATATAATCTCAGTTCCCTAGAAATCCAACTTAATGTTGACTTCCTTTATAAGTTTCGAAGTATTATCTTGGAGAAATGTAAAGAGAATTATGATATTTGAAATTATGTTTTGATTCATTTGCATGAAATCTTGTTTGGAACAATACCTCCCACAATAAGTGATAATCTGAAATAATAACTAGAGTCAATAGGTCACTGGTTTGTTCAAGAATTATTTTCCTACGTTAGATTTTTTGGAAGTGAAGTTTGTCCCCATATTCGGGCCCGATATATCCCATAAATACTTTCTTTGAGAGAAGTCGTTAATCATGTTGTTTTGAATGGGCAAGCCAAAAAGTTGAACAAGCTGCAAAAGAAACTTTGGCCTAACTTTCCCATAAATTTTAGTGAAATTAATATCTGAGACGAAGGGCACGGATTCAAAGAAGCCGAAGAGCTTGAGGAAATTTGGTTATTTACTATGCCCCATTATGACTATGATTGATCTAAATGGGAAAATTGGTGTTTGTTTTTCTAAATTCTAATTTAGAATATAAAAAAAAAAAAGTGCTTGAGGATTATGAGTTAAATTGCAAGTTAACCATGAGTTTTTTTATGTGTTTTTATGTGAATCTTTGAAACAAATTAACATAAACAAAACATTGAAAATCAACATCTAATAGACATGAACATCACCATAAACAGTAACACAACAGCACATGTTGAAGGATTTCACCATGCCTGGGCTACGTCTCCTTGGTCCAGCTTCCAATGGCTTGGCCCTCTTCTATTATGCTAAAAGGTGTGATTACATATATTTACAATGCTCAAACAGCTCTGAAACTTGTTTCGATGGCTCCAGAGTGCCAAAAAAATCATGTGTAGCCTCTTTCTACATCTAATTTGGTCAAAATTTGAGTAAGCTATGACTTCCCCAAGTTTTGGCACTAACCGCTCCACAAATTTCTCCAAATCCAGCACCATCCTACAATTTCGCCCCCAAATCTACTAACCGAGCGCCAAATTTCCCAAATTTCTGAGCGAAATTTTATGTGTGTTAATTTTTCGTCTAACACCTTAATGTTTAATTCCAAACCATATGTATATGGTTAAATAAATAAAAAATGATATAAAAAAATATCGCGCAGTTTGAAGACCACCTTCTCCACGGCTAATGGTGGACACATGGCACCGGTTTCGGTGGACAATTTGATGTAACAGTTAGTCTAATCGGGGGACATGGGGCTAGCCTCCCTCCCATGGTCCCACCCCCACGTGGTGACCAGGGCTGGGGCTAGACCCCGACCGCCTCCCCCACGATGAAAAACATATGTTAATAAAACTATGTGGAACCCATCATATGTTAAGAACCAAATGTAATGGCGCAATGGTAAAGCTCTATCCTCGTTGCTTGGAGGTCACATGTTTGACCCCCTCCTACTCTAATCGCAGTATAACCACAATTTTGGTGGCCCTAAGGCTGCCACATGGCAGCCTGTGGTTGGCCTCCACAAAACCAATCAAACTTTGCCATTTCAAACCAACCAAGCAGTGCCACTTGGAAAAATTTCATTCACCAGAGGAAAACTATCATATGCATAGTCACCCTACCACATAGGCATGCCCAGTCAGTTGTACGGACTGCTGACTAGGTTGTCCTGCATTTTTTTAATAAAATTTGCATGTTTGACAAATCGGACATAATGTGTTTCTGGGAGCATATTGTGTCAATTTTCCATGAAACGAATTGTGCCAGATTTAGAATGATGAGATCTATGCAGTCGTTTAGGTTCCACACCATTCAGAAAATTTTCATTTTTTAGCATAATTTTGAGCACCTGATCACTCCTCCCCACTAGAAGATTTTGGACCCCAAAAGATCACTTTCAGTTGTTCAGCAGATGGGGGTACAGTTCCCTCACCTTTCCAATCTCGATCCATTTGGCCTTAGAAGGATTTGTGCTTTGAGCCCCACACGAAGGTATTCTACACTCCCTCGTTTCAATGTCCATGTTCTTTTGTCAAGAATGGTATTTTGTTGAAGCTCATCAGGGTATTCTGGAGAAAATCTCTCAATAGAAGGAATATGAACATGTTCTCCTTGATCTTAAACCAATAGAGGTTCATACAACCTTAAGTTCTCAACACTAACAATAGAGTAAATTTGCATGTATGAAGGCAAAGCTGACTTGAAGGCATTGTCACTAATCTTTTCCAAAATTCTGAAAGGACCATAACGGATTGGTTTCAATTTTTTACCTTCCCCTTGAAACCTCTCTTTTCTAATGTGAAGCCAAACTTTGTCACCAAATTGGAACTTGTGATCTACACGATGCTTGTCGTGCCTTGCTTTGTACTTGCCTTGGCTCTTTTCAAGCTGATCTTGAATTATTTGATGTATCAATTGGATTTGCTCTATGAACTTCTTGGATCTTTCTATGTCGCTATGGCCATCAATAGCAACATCCTTCCCAAAAATTAAATCCAATGGTGATATAGGCAAGTATCCAAGACATGCCTCAAATGGAGATGTCTGTGTAAAGGAGTGTTTTGCACGGTTGTAAGCATGTTGAATGTAGTGCAAGTTTTCATCCCACAACTTAGGATGCTTGTTGTAGTATCCTCGAAGAATATGTATGAATGTTCAATTTTACCACTTCGGTTTGACCATTTTTTTTGTGGATGAAAGGTTGTACTCTTTTTCAACTTGGTATCCATCAAGTCCCACAAACTTGACGAAAAATTTCCAACAAATCGAGAATCTCGATCACTAATAATGGATGTGGGCAACCCAAAATGAACCCAAACACGTTGAAGGAATAAGTGATTTTTTTGTTCAGTTGTGATTTTATTTTTACATGGCATTAATATACACATCTGGATGAACCTATCCACAACTACATACAAATAATCATGACCTCCTTTTAACAATGGAAGACCTCCTACAAAATCCATAGAAACACTCTCCCATAGACGTGAAGGTACGAGAAGTGGTGTGTGCAATCCTAACTTCCTATTGCTAGGTTTACTAACTGCACACAATGAACAACCTTTAACGAAATGTGACACACTTTCAATCATATGGGGCCAATAACAATACTTTTAAAGATGTGACATTGTTTTGCTTGCACCAAAATGTCCAACAATAAGAGAAGTGTGTGCTTCCCTTATGATGTTCACTCTCTCCCCGTGTGCGATACACAGCCTTCCCAAATGATACAACAAGTTATTATTTACATGGTAATCCAATTTCTCTACTTGGTTTCCTTGACTCAAGTTTGCATAAACATATTGAAAGTCATTATCAAATGCATATTGCTCAACATAACTTTCATGCAAAACATAATTATGCTTAAGTAAAGTAGGTGCACTAACAATAGGCCTAGAAAGCATATAAACAACCTTGTTGTATATACCTTTCTTATACCTGATGACCAAGTGGAATTGTTGTAGGAAGCCCATCCATCGAAAGTGCGTTGATTGTTGCAACTTAGTTTGTGATTGCAGGCATTGCAATGGTTGGTGATCGGTGTGTATGATGGTTTCCTTTCCCATAAATTAGTGTTTCCACTTTTTCACACTTTGAACCAATGAATTTAAAGCTCCTTGTCATAAGTAGGACAGGTAATCACTGCACAATTGAAAGTTTCTGAGTGAAATGAAACAGTCTTACCATGTTGCATAAGGATTGCGCCCATGCCATAGTTCCTTGCATCAATTTGAATCTCAAAGGATTGTCTCAAGTCTGCTAGTGCAAGTACTGGGGCTAAACTGGTGATGCAGGAGCATTAGGCTCAAGAAAACTACTTTGTATTTTCATAGACATAGGGGGGTCTTATGTTTTTAACTTCTCATGTAATTTTTAGTATTTTGAATAAAATAAGTGAGAAATTGTAAATGTTCTCTAATCATTAGAGAGCATGAGAGGAATGATCAATTGGGAATGTGAAGAGATTGGCAGTTTCAGTTATTTTAGAGATTAGGCTAAATTTAGGATTTTTGAGAATTTCAAGGGTTGTCGAGTTGTTAGGGGACCTCAATCGATTCAGGTCATCACTTGTATCACTGTGAGCATGAAGGATAGTATAGGGTTCATAGGTTCGGAGGTAGAGAGTGGTGCAGAGACAGAGTAGGTTGTAGAAGGGCCAACGATTGAAGATCCGACCAAACATAAGCTTTTTGTAAGTGATTCATTGTTAAACGAAAGAATCTGTTCAGTTTGCATGAGTATTGTTAATTTAAATTCTGTGTAAATGACTTCTAGTCTCATTAAAACAATTGTATAAGAAACAGAGTGAATAGGCTCTGTGGTAGAGCTCTAGTCGATGTTATGTTTTAATTGAAAATAGATATTAGTGTTGAATACAGGGTTGAATAGGAGATTTTACTTCGATTGAGTAATCGATGTTAAATAAAGAGTTAGTATCGATTTAGAGCGGAGTGTGAAATGGTGGTTGTATGCGTTTCTGAAGAGGATCCTGATCTCTTCGGAATCCATTGGTTATTGGCAAAATCTGCGTTAAGTATGGATGAATGGAGCAAGGTGAAGCTGCGGGCTAAGCAGCAGTAGAATGGAGCTAACTCCATGAAACCCCATTCGGAATCATAAGTTGAACCCATAATTTAGTGAACAATGGAGATTCTGAATGGAAGGACCGTGGGCAACAATGGAACCTTGAACCGGGAGTGAAGCGGAACCTTGATTAGTAAATACGAAAGGTGGTTTCGGAAGGTTAAAACCCGTGGTCTCGCGCTTTTGAAAAGTGGTATTTAAGTTTTGTCAAAAAAACGCGATACGTTTCAGCGTTTGACACGTAAGACAGAGGCGGTATTCGAAAACCGTTTATATCGCGTTTTTTTTTAGCGTTAACGCTCAGAAGCCAAAAAAACGCGATATCCTTGGTGTTCATCCGATCGTGAGCTGGGGAAGATCTACGGTGATCACATTTGCGCGATTTACAAAGGTTAATGAGGTAAGCGCGTTGTGGGCCCGAACTCTAATGTGTTGGTGTTTGGTTTTTAATCCAAAGTTGAACTGTGGATGGAATATGATGTGGCGACGGTTACGTATTTAGTAGATGTTTGTTAATTAAATGAAGCCCGGTTATGTGGGGCCGCGAGGGAGTCCAAGTTGATTGATTATATTGAATTGTTTTATGTCGGAAGTCCAAATTCGAAGGCCTTACTGTAATGTTTGAAGGCGTATATATGTGATGTTTGAAAGAGACATTAAACCAAGGGTTAATATAATTTGATCCACATTTCATAAAGCGGGTCTTAGAATATTAAAGGTTATTTACAATTGGATTGGTGTCACAATACAGTTGAGGTATATGTGTAAGGTTTATGATAAACCCAAATCTTACATTTGAAATGAATTTGTGTGCAGAGGCGCATTATAGTTAGATGCAAGAGGTAAGCCTAGTGCCTATAATGTATGGGCTTTTATAAATTTCAAATATTGGGTTGAGCTCCTTCGAGGTGGGAACCTTTAGGTTATTGGAATATTGAATGTTAATTCGATATACGAGTTTAACCATAAGTGAAGAAAGGTAACTTCCATACACAAGGTTGATTTACATTGGTTTCTTAACCATGGAGATAGAACAGCTTCCACATTAAAATGTTATTAAGTTTTCCCAGATTTAAAATTATCGGGCATAAATATGAAGAATGTGGGTTGTGCAGGTAGACCGGGCATCAAGTGGTATCAGAGCTGGAATAGCTCATTGAATTAAAATTTTGAAATGCATGTGTACTGAATTAGTGGAGGAAATTTGAAGTTTTGAATCTGTTTAAGAGTGATTGCAGATTTGAAGAGAGATGCAGTGCATGTGTTGAGAGGATGAAGGATAGCTCTGTTTGAAGTAAAGGATTTTTGAAATTAAATCTGAAGGTATGGTGAGAGAGAAGATCAGATTTTGAAATCTGATATGCAAAGATACACAGGGTTGCAGTGAACAGAAGTTGCAGAAGTGAATGAATAACAAGACCATGCAGGGATCTTGCAAGTGAGATAATTTTAAATATGATTTGGAATTGTAATTGGAGAATTGTGATTGCAGAAAAATGAACACAAAATTTTGATAATGATGGCAGTGGACCTGATATTCAGCTAAAGGCTGGATAGGGAGAACAATTGCAGTGTTCTCAAGAGAAGGTGAGTTGATGAGCAGTGTTTAACTCTGGTTTGGAGAATTGTTTGCAGAATTTAGATTGCAGGCAATTGAAGAAATCTCCGCAGAAGCAGATCACAGCTTTGAGGGCAGTGATAAAAGAGTCCAGCAAGGGATTCTGAGTGAAGAAAGAAGTGTGGAAAAACCTGGAGAATTCCCAATAGAGGTTGAATGCAAGAAGAACAGATTTGTTCTTGAGAAGTTGCAGAGTGAAGCCTAGAAAGAGCAGAAGAGAGTGCTCAGAAGGTTCCAGCAGATAGGGGACCAGTACTTGCCAAAAGCCCAGATCCGGAGGAAAGGATTGGTGAGGTAAGTTGCAGCAAGAGAGCTTGTTGTTGCAGAGGCTTGGTGCAGATGATGAGTGAGGAACTCATGAAGGAGAAAATGGCTACTGATAGTCATAGCAGATATTGCAGAGGTTTTGAGAGAGGCCACAACAGAAGAGTGAGGGAAGATGCCAAAGCAAATGGCATGAGGAAGAAACTCCTTGATGTAGAGTATTGGAAAGAGATAGCTAAGATCAGTAAGTAGTTTTATAAACTGGAGAGGATGATAGAGGAAAGCGAGAGAGTTGGTTGGCTCATGAAGAAGAGAGCGAAATGGCAACCATTACAGTTAAAGTTGAGGCAAAAGGAGATTGCCTTATTGAGAGAAGAACTCAAATCAGCTGAGTTGAGAAAATAAGTTTATGTTTCTAAAGCAGAACAGAGTACGGATGAAGAATGGAGATCTGCAAGAGATCTTGTGAGGCATGGTGAAGGTTTAAGGCAGCAAGAAGTTTGTCTTGCTGAAGAGAAAATCATTGATGATTTCTTGAGGTATTGGACAAGTCCAGATCAGCTAGATGATATAAAGCCTTGTGCTTTTGAATCTGACAATTGGGAGGTGATGACAGATTCTACAGAGGAAGAGGAACTCAGAGTTCCTGAGTCAAGGATGGAATTTGAAGATTCCACATGTACATCTGTTCAAAAGGAAGTGCTTGAGAAAGCAACCAAGACTGAACGGTCTTGTGGTTTTGGAACTAAAGAGTTGTGTATGTTTGCAGGTACATCATAGGGAGATGAACAAGCTTTAAAGTTGGTTGAGGAGGAGGATGAACAATCTTGTGAAGCTGTCACAAGTATGAAGAAGTATCTTTCAGAAGATGAATACTCTGGAGAAAATTGCAATGTTGGAGAATGTCCCTTGAATGAAATAAGAAGTGATGTGGTTGTGATTGAAGCTGTTGCAACGCAAAAAGAAATACTTGTGGATGAAGAAAGAGAGGATCAGTTTGAAAAATTGATATGTGAAACACTAGTTGAGGCTGATGAAGCTCCTAGTCTACAAGCTGAAGGTTTGTGTATGAATGCTGGGACTGTAAGTGATGATGAATTTCTTAAAGAATGCAAAATGGAAATTGCATTGTTGGAATACTTGTTGAAGAATCCAGAGTATGAAGGAGAGATTGCAGAAGGTAGAGTTCATCCCAGTGAACAGGAAAACATCATGGAGACAGATGATGTAGGAGAAATACTTGTTGGAATTCTTGAGAATTCTTCAAAGAATTCTTTGGGAAAAGTGGAACAACATACTGATGTGTTGTCAGAGGAGGAAGAGGTGTTGAGACCTTGTAAGTTTGATGTTAATAATTCATGTGTTGGTCACACAGGCAAGGAGGGACAGCCAATGAAAATTGTCAAAGAATTGAATGAAAGAGAAACTATGTTGGCTGAGAACATAGTGGAGGATCATCATTCTAACATGGTGATTGGCACAATGAAAGCTGAGAAGAAAGGCAGTGGAAGTTTTTTGAGTCTTGAAACGGACTTGGAACTGCAGAGAGAAATTTTGGTGGTTGGATCAGCAACTGAGACCAGTGGGTCTTGTAATTTTGAAACTAACAAATTGGTTGTGTTTAAAGGTGATACAGAGGACAATCCATCTCTTGGAGTTGCCTTGAAAGAAGAGGAACTATTGCAGAAGAAGGGAGGTGAGACAGTCATGTCTCATATGAAGAAACTTGTCACTGATGACAAGAAGGAGCTGATTTGTTTGACTGATCAAGAGTAGACTATGGGGCAGATTTGTCAGACTGACACAGTGATGGAAAATCAGAATTCTATTCTGATAGAGGAAGATGAAAATGTAGAGTTGGAAGAACTTTATTTGATTGCCATAATCAATCAAGGGGATAGAGGAAAATTACTAAAGATTGTCCAAGAAGAAGAAGAAGAAGAAGGTGTTGAAGTTAATTTGCAGCATGTTGAGGATGTGAAACAAGTACATAAGAGATGGTTGAATTGTTTGCTGGGAGCGTTTGAAGAAGAGAAAGAGATTGCAGACACTAGAGTGAGATTGCCTGAAACTGTGAAAGAAATAGGGGCAGATACTAGTTTGACAAATATGCTTATGTTTACTAGTACACTGAGCGAGTATGTTACTGTAGGTGGAAAAGTAAATTTGCAGGTGATAAGAAAAAGCATGTTGCAGAGAGACAGGAAGTTTGGGAGGTAGCCACAGAGGCAGCAAAATGGCGGGTGACATCTGTAGGAGTTGTAAACATGTTAGTAACAGCAGTAACAGCAAGAGCAGCAATGTTGGCTGCAACAGAAATTGGAAGCAGCAGCAGTGGGCAAAGAAATTTCCAGCTAGAGGATAAGTTGGACATGGAGGTTGAAAACATCAGAAGATTGATGATGAATGTGTCTCAGAAGCAGCAGACAGTAGCAAGGAAGTAGAAAAAATTTGGCAAAGGAAAGACAAAAGCAGATTGTGAAAGTATAGCTAGAGGTAAATTGCAGAACAAAGTATGGGATCCAGGAGGCAGAGACTGAAAGCACATGATCAGGAGATCATGATCAATTTGAATCTTGGGAGTCTGATGCAGGATCATTAGGCTCAAGAAAATGACTTTGTATTTTCATAGACATAAGAGGGTCTTATGTTTTTAACTTCTCATGTAATTTTTAGTATTTTGAATAAAATAAGTGAGAAATTGTAAATGTTCTCTAATCATTAGAGAGCATGAGAGGAATGATCAGTTGGGAATGTGAAGAGATAGGTAGTTTAAGTTATTTTAGAGGATTAGGCTAAATTTAGGATTTTTGAGAATTTCAGGGGTTGTCGAGTTGTTAGGGTACCTGAATCGATTCAGGTCATCACTTGTATAACTGTAAGCATGAAGGATAGTATAGGGTTCAGAGGTTCAGAGGTAGAGAGCGGTGCAGAAACAGAGTAGGTTGTAGAAGGGCCAACGATTACAGTTCCGGCCAAACAAAAGGTTTTTGTAAGTGATTCATTGTTAAACGAAAGAATCTGTTCAATTTGCATGAGTACTGTTAATTTAACTTCTGTGTAAATTAATTCTATTCTCATTAAAACAATTGTATAAGAAACAGAGTGAATAGGCTCTGTGGTAGAGCTCTAGTCGATGTTATGTTTTAATTGAAAATAGATATAAGTGTTGAAGACAGGCTTGAATAGGAGATTGTACTTCGATTGAGTAATCGATGTTAAATAAAGAGTTAGTATCGATTTAGAGCAGAGTGTGAAATGGTGGTCGTATGCATTTCTGAAGAGGATCCTGATCTCTTCGGAATCCATTGGTTATTGGCAAAATCAGCGTTAAGTATGGATGAATGGAGCAAGGTGAAGCTGTAGGCTAAGTAGCAGTAGAATGGAGCAAACTCAATGAAACCCCGTTCGGAATCATAAGTTGAACCCATAAGTTAGTGAATAATGGAGATTCTGAATGGAAGGACCGTGGGCAACAATGGAACCTTGATTAGTAAATAGGGAAGGTGGTTTCGGGAGGTTAAAACTAGTGGTCTCGCGCTTTTGAAAAGTGGTATTTAAGTTTTGTCAAAAAAACGAGATACGTTTCAGCATTTGACACGTAAGACGGAGGCGGTATTCGAAAACCGTTTATATTGCGTTTTTTTTTAGCTTTAATGCTCGGAAGCCAAAAAAACGTGATATCCTTGGTGTTCATCTGATCATGAGCTGGGGAAGATCTACGGTGATCACATTTGCGCGATGTACGAAGGTTAATGAGGTAAGCACGTTGTGGCCCCGAACTCTAATGTGTTGGTGTTTGGTTTTTAATCCAAAGTTGAACTGTGGATGGAATATGATGTGGCGATGGTTACGTATTTAGTAGATGTTTGTTAATTGAAAGAAGCTCGGTTATGTGGGGCCGCGAGGGAGTCCAAGTTGATTGATTATATTGAATTGTTTTATGCCGGAAGTCCAAATTCGAAGGCCTTACTGTAATGTTTGAAGGAGTATATATGTGATGTTTGAAAGAGACATTAAACCAAGGATTAATATAATTTGTCCACATTTCATAAAGTGGGTCTTAGAATATTAAAGTTTCTTTACAATTGGATTGGTGTCACAATACAGTTGAGGTATATATGTAAGGTTTATGATAAACCTGAATCTTACATTTGAAATGAATTTGTGTGCAGAGGCGCATTATAGTTAGATGCGAGAGGTAAGCCTAGTGCCTATAATGTATGGGATTTTATAAAGTTCAGATATTGGGTTGAGCTCCTTCGAGGTGGGAACCTTTAGGTTATTGGAATATTGAATGTTGATTCGATATACGAGTTTAACCATAAGTGAAGAAAGGTAACTTCCATACACAGGGTTGATTTATATTGGTTTCTTAACCATGGAGATAGAACAACTTCCACATTAAAATGTTATTAAGTTTGCCCAGATTTAAAATTATCGGGCATAAATATGAAGAATGTGGGTTGTGCAGGTAGACCGGGCATCAACTAGTCTTCTCTTTCAAATCATAGAATGTTTTTTTTTGCTTGCCTCCCCACTAGAAGACATTTTTTCATGCTAGTCAATGCATGCAATGGAGCTGCGATAGAAGAGAAGTTAGAAATAAAATTCCTCCAATATTGGGTTGCTCCCAACAAACTTCTTCCCTCAGTGACTGTCTTGGGCGTTGGCCAATTCACAATGACTTCAAACTTAGAGGGGTCTATATTCAACTCACCTCCTTCAACAATATGCCCCAAGTACACCAAATAAGTTTTACCAAACTTTCATTTTAACATCTTCAAAAACAATTGTTCTTTCCTTAAGACATCAAGTAATTTTCTTACATGCATGACATGTTCATCAAGTAATTTACAAAAAATCAAGATATCATCTAAGTAGACTATGACAAAATCATCAAGAAATGGCCTCGTCACATCATTCATCACACACATGAAGGTAGCAGGAGCATTACATAAACCAAAAGGTATAACTAACCATTCAAACAAACCTTGTTTTGTCTTGAATGTTGTCTTCCAAATATCACCTTTAGCAATTCTAATATGATGGTAGCCACTCCTTATGTCCAACTTAGTAAAATATTTTTCATCTTTCAATTGATCAAGTAAATCATCTATTCTAGGAAGTGGATAATGGTTCTTTACTGTAATTTTGTTCAATGCACGGAAATCCACACACATGCGCCATGTTCCATCCTTCTTTGGCACCAACACAATAGGTGACCCACATGGCGAATTGGTTAGATGATCCCTTTGTCCAAAAACTCTTGAATTTGATTTTTTATTTCAACACTCTCCATCACCGACATCCTATACATGCCAATTTTAT
Organism: Pinus albicaulis; assembly: GCA_034641835.2. Classification (NCBI taxonomy): domain Eukaryota; kingdom Viridiplantae; phylum Streptophyta; class Pinopsida; order Pinales; family Pinaceae; genus Pinus; species Pinus albicaulis. The sequence continues at coordinate 51,781,458 of CM076574.1, read as the reverse complement.
AGGACAATCTTGCTGCAACTATATTTCATGTTGGATTCCCCTCTTCAGAGGTAATCCCTTTGGATCCTGAAACATCTCATTACTTTTATTAACCAATTCAATCAAATCATATTTAAAATTTGGATCACAACCTTGAAATGCTTCATAATCAACATCATTCTTTGGTTTAATCATAAGAAGCACAAAGTTCTTGCTTGAATTCACTAATATTTTCATTTGCCTTGCATTAATTAATGAAATATTTAGTTTCTTGCAATGAGATATCACAATATACCCCACACCATTTTTGAACAAGTGGTACGTGTTTTCATGGCTATAGAATATGGCTTTTCTATCATATAGGTAAGGAATACCCAAAACAATTCCTGAAATAACAAGCAATACAAGATCCAATTCAACCTTTTTCAATGAAGTTTGTTGTAATTTCAAACCGAAGAATACAATTTCTCGTAACCTGTAAATTTGTGTTCTTTCATATCCAAACCAATGGATATGGTATGTGATGTGGAATGGTTTCAAGATTAAGTTTCTTGACTAAGTCTTCAGATACCAAATTGGGTTGAGACCCACTATCACATAGTGTGTCGATTTTTGTATATTTTGAAATGAAATAGCTCAATTTATCTTTCTTCATTTGCAGGGTGTGACAATTTGATGAACTAGTGCTAGCAATGGATTCTTTTCCTTTCATACCCATGGTTGTAATTTTAGTTTCATCACCTGAATCAGATCCCAAATCATGTTGAGTGGTTGCAGCTTTTTTTATGTTTCCTCTTGTTGTTGAATTTCTTGGGCCTCATCTCTGGATGACGCTTCCAACAATTGTCCTCATTGTGACCCTCTTTGGAAAAATGTTTGCATGTCATTTTCACTCCTTCCTTTTTAAAAGATGCATTTTTATTCCTTTTCCTCTAAAACCCTTTCCTTTCTCTCTACCCTTAAATGGCTTCTTTTTACCCTCTTTTGGAATATTTTTACCCCTTGCCTCAAGGTGAGTGGCTTGCACACAAACCTCATCTAGACTAGTGGGATTGAACATAAGGGTGGTATGCCTTAGGTAGCTATGTAAAACCCCTATATACTTCAAAAACGTGTCTTGTGAATGCAAATCAGCACCTAACATAGGAGCTCTTATTCTAAATTCTTGGGTGTAATCTTGCACACTTTGACCTTTAAGTTGTATAAAGTTCTGCCAATTCATGATGGCTTTCTGCACACATGCTAGAGGGTAAAAAAGTCTTTTAACTGCAGCAATGAAATTAGACCAAGAGATTTATATATCACCATGTTTTTTAATCTCATCTTGTGTCTTGGCTTCCCACCATACTAGTGTCGCACCCTCCAATCTCAAGGAAGCTAGCTGAATATTTGTATCATCATCTTAAAGGTTTTGAATCCTGCAGTAGACCTCCAACTGACGAACTCAATTTTCAAGCTTCTCTGCATTCACTTCACCATTATACATAGGCAACTCTAATTTAATATCAATTTTTAACAAGGGTTGTTTACCAATTCCTTTTGAGGTATGTTGACAAGTATGAGTAAGGTTTGTAGTAGTGGAAGAGGATGAAGATGAAGGTGAAGATGGTGGTGAGGATGATGGTGTCTTATCACCATTTCCATTACCTCCTCCTCCTGGAGAACCCTCTCCTCTTGGAGGCCTGGAACTTTCACCCTGCAACCTTGTATTCCTCTCTTCATAGAGGACCTTCACCATCTCTATCATGTCAAAGAAAGCCTTCCTAAAACCCTTCTCATTCTTTGTCATGTTATCATTTCCTCCTTCATGAGACATGCTTATTGAATCTTCTATTGCAACTGAAGGTGAATCTTGTGGTGGAGATTATATCAACTATTCCCTCCTTCTCCTTGCTCCAACTTGAGAACCTGCACCGACAAGCTTTCCTTCTCCTCTCTTGAGCTTCAACCTTGTAAGCTTTTAAACACTTGAAAAACAATTAAATCCTCCTTGCACAACTAAACCTAGTGCTATGATACCAACTTGATCCGAATGGGAAAATTATTGTTTGTTGTGCTAAATTCCAATTCATAATATAAACAAAGTGCTTGAGGATTATGAGGTAAATTGTAAGTTAACCATGAGATTTTATGTTTTTATGTGAACCTCTTGAGAAAATTAACATAACAAAAAAACACTAAATAACACCATCTAACAGACATGAACATCACCATAAACAGTAACACAACAACGCATGATGAAGGAGTACACCCCGCCTGGGCTACATCTCCTTGGTCCAACTTCCAATGGCTTGGCCCTCTTTTATTATGCTAAAAAGTGTGATTACATATGTTTACAATTCTCAAACATCTCTGAAACCTATTCCAATGGCTCTAGAATGCCCAAAAATGTATGTGTAGCCTCTTTCTTCATTGAATTTGGTCAAAAAATGAGTAATTTGTGACTTCCCCAAGTTTTGGCACTAACAGCTCCACAAATTCCTCCAAATTCGGCACCATCCTACAATTTCGCCCCCAAATCTGCTAATCGAGCACCAAATTATCCAATTTCCGGGCGAAATTGTCAACGTGTTAATTTTGCCTCTATTTCCTTATTGTGGAATTCCAAACCATATGTATATGGTTAAAAATTAAATAAATAAAAAATAAAAATAAAAATAAAAATTCTCGTGTAGTTTGAAGACTGCCTTCTCTGCAACTTAGGGTGGACACATGGCACCATTTTTGGTGAACCGTTTGATGTAACGGTTAATGTAATGGGATGCAGGGCTAGCCTCCTGCCCATGGTCCCACCCTAGGCAGTAACCAGGGCTGGAGCTAGACCTTGACCCCCTCTCCCATGACAGAAAACATATGTTAATAAAACTATGTGGAACCCATCATATGTTAAGAACCAAATGTAATGGCCCAACGGTAAAGCTTTGTCCTTGTTTATTGGATGTCGTGGGTTCGACCCCCACCCACGGACTATAACCACAATTTTGGTGGCCCTCGAGTTGCCACGTGGCAACTTGTGATTGACCTCCACAAACCGATCAAACTTTTCCATTTCAAACCAACCAGGCAGTGCCACTTGGCACAATATCATTCGCCAAAGGAAAATAGTCATATTCACAGTGACCCTGCCACATAGGCATTCCCAGACAATTGTACAAATTGTTGACTGGGTTGTCCTGCATTTAAAAAAAAAATTGCATGTTTGACAAAGCGAAAAAAAATACATTTATGGGAGCATATGGTGTCGATTTTCTGCGAAATGAGTTGCACCAGATTTAGAATGATGATATCTATGCGGTCGTTCAGGTTCCACATCATTCCGACAACTTTCATTTTTTAGCATAATTTTGAGCACCTGATCAATGATCCTCAAGGTCTCATTGGAATTCATTATATAGCATTCAGTTATATTAAATTTTGTATTCATCAGGAACCAACTTTCGATGATATTTTTATAAACATTAATGATTTTTGGGAAGTTTTCCAAAGATGCAAACTCTTGCATAGTGAAACAAGAGGACTAGGGAAAAACTGTTCGAAAAATTGCTAAATGAAAAGGCTTTGCACCTCAACATTTTGTTCGAAGAGTTAAAGTCTACTGAATTTTTGCAATTTAATTTCAACGAACTCACTTGAGAACCTTCTATTGTTTTTTCAAAAGGGAAAAGTGGTAGAAATTGAAAAAATAGAAGGTTTTTTTGTCACAGGTAAAGAATTTGAATCCATAACAATACAAAATCTGAAAGAGGACCAGGAAGGTACAAGAAGATCAAAGACTCCAGAAAAATAAGAAACAACTGAATAGGAGATTATTGTCATTAAATCTCCTGGGAAACGGAGCAAGAGAAACCAGAAAGTGAAAAAGTCAAAGAAATGGATGTAGCTAAGAAAAAATATAAACATGTATCTATTGAAACCAACACTAAGGAAAATGAGCAAAAAATGGAATAATATAACATATTGGATACTATGTCTATTGTATCTCCTCAAGAACCAGTAACACCTATTTCTACTAATATTCCTTGGGAATCATTCCTTTTTAAACCGATTTTTGAGTTAGAGCCAATTACAGATACTATTCATTCTTTGACAGATTATTATTTTAATACTCAAACAAAATTAGTTGGTCGAAGAAAAAATAAAAGAAAACATGATACTCTAGAGACTATAACTGAATTTCGCTGGCAAGCTCAGGGAGACATAAAAGAAAAATCTCAGGAATCTTCCCAAGATTTAGGATATTTTTTCAATTATAATCAGTATCATTTGAATGAGCTTGCAGCGTCATATGATGGCAGTTTACCAAAAAAAAAAAAAAAATGGAGGAAAAATTGAAGAAAAATGAATTGTTCAGTGAAGAAAATTGGTAGTGGAATTCAGCTACTTTAATTCAAGGATTTGTTGTAGAAAAAGAAAACATACAGAAGAATTTTCAGAAATAGTTGGAACAAGCAAATGCAAAACATGAAAAAAAGATTCAGGAATTGAGAAAATTACATGAAGATCAAACCCGTATCTGGAAGGAATAAATAGAAAATAATTCTACCATTATTGTCACAGCTTTGGAACAGGAAACTGAATCTCTTAAATATCAAGTGAATGAGAATCAATAGGCAACATAAAGTCTCAATATTTTCAAAGATCAAGCTTTACAAATTTGTCTAATTTTGAGGAAGAATAAATCAAACTTGTATTAAAAAATGGATAAAATCGTAAGATTTTATCAAGAAATTATAGATTTGAATGGAAGAATTGATTCATTGGTAGAAGAATATAAATTAATTAAAAACAATTTTTTGTCTATTCTTGACTTGGAAAACAAATTTCAATCTAGTGGAATTCCAAAAGTTTCTAAGAGAGATAAAAGATTGATTCCTACTTCCTTAACTTGCAGGGAGAAAGAGGAAAAAGAAATCAGAGCATGCATACAAAGGACATATGAGCAATTTTTATCAATTTGGGAAGAATAATTTGACCTATCAGATGGAAATTCATTAAAGGAAGCAGTTCCAGGAGAATTAAAACAACCCACAGAAGATCTTGTTGCCAAGTATCGGGTAGAAATAAAATAATTACAGTTTGGAGACAACAAAGTTTCCAAAAAAAATTGCAACCGTCTTTTGAACAAATTAATCTTATTTCTAAGCTTGAGGTCGAATATCAGAAGAAGAAGAAAAGCGTAAAGGGACTAATTTCCAACTGCCATATCAACATCAATCAGTTTCCTTCTATTTATTTCTCTGCATTGTACGGCATATATTCACAATGGGAAACTTATATCCAAGTACATGCACCTCACCTGCTACTTAGTATCAATTACAAGGACTCTGAAGATGAGCAGAAGATGCATGCTTGTCTGCCAGATATCAATTGAACATACAAATTTTTAGAAATCATTATTTACTTTCAGAAAATCTATTGATTTTCATGTTCAAAGACCTATTTTATTTTATTGTATTTTAGTATTTATAGACCTTTATGCGTTGGTGCAAAGGGTCCAAAATCAGTGAAGACTACAGACTTGGATGTTTATAGTCATGAAATGCCATCTTATTTCAATACAATTTTGAGTAATCATGTGTGATGACTTGTGGCATTTACGTCAATACATGATTTTAATAACTTAATAAATGCCTATGATTTTACCCTATGACTTATGTTGTTTGATTCTGAATGAATGCTTGATAATTTTGTTTAAGATTCCTTGTAACAATTTTGCAATTTACATCTTTTTATAATCAGAAATTAAAAAATTGTAGATTTACTTATTGCTACTTGATCATTGCAATACAATAATGTTGGTGAGGTAAATCCCCTCTGCGGACAGAGGCGATCCCACTAGCCCTAGAGTGGGTCTAGCCACAAACGAGACAAGCTATAATATTGATTCCTGGTTAGCGAATGGACGAAGATTCGATAGATGACTTATCGGAGGTCCTACGTTGTTGTTGTCGTCGGAAAGAGTGGCTGCCTCTCACTCCTGGTTTGACAAATCACGATTCGCTCGCTTTCACACTCGGACACTTGCACACACACAAGAAACAACGATGATATAAAACATACTAATTCACATTCGTAACTATTAGTCAATCGAAGAGGACTAAATAAATTTCATTAAATAATCAACATAACACAACGATGGAACCAACACCATAGTGAAGTATATTAATAAATGAAAGGAAGAGTACAACCAAGCTTCGACGTTGTGGTCTCCTCCAACAGGGTTCCAACGGAGCGTGTCTCACAAAGGCTCGTCGGGAATTCGAACGGGGCTCTCTCTACGGAATTCTCCTTGGTTCTACCTTCTCAATGGCAATTACTCAGCTATAGTATTCTTCTCCAAGTTCAACTCCTTGGCTATATGTTCAACTAGCTTTCATAAAGGGAGAAGGCTTCTTTTTATAGAGGGAGAGGGATAGGTTAGGATCCCTATAATTATGTAAGGGAGACCTATCTTCAAGGAGTGTTCCATGGGAGGTGGAAACCACTACCTAAAGAGGGAGATTCGTGGCTGATCAACTTAACCACTTCCAGTGACTCATCCCTGAGGTGGTTAGAAGGAAACTTCTACCTCTATTTGTTAAAAAACATTCCTAAAACAGCTGGCACAGGCACTACACTAAGAAAGAGCGCCAGGTGGCGCAGGCTCTAGTGCAAATCTACCACATTGGTGCGAGGGGTGAACTGGCTACCTGCCCCAAGACCAAAACATAGGTTTTGTGTGTTTTTTTGAGGAAATTTCCAACAGGAGAAATGATGTCCTTATGCAGAAGGATGCAAAGAAGGTGTTTGCAAAGTATGACACTGCTCACAGGTCATGGGAATGACCCTCCAATATGCGGGGTGAGGGATTGTAAGGACGGTGACAAAATGTTGTGTAACAAATTCCCCCTAAATCATGAGGTCCGAGAGAGAGGGAGGGGTGAAATGCTTTATGAGAACGCGTTCAACCTAAACACTGCTATCAGAAAACCTACAAGTACAAATACAACTGATATTTTTGTTACATGACATGTGGCATGGGAGCAGCCATCCATAGTAGAGTACATAAAAAGTGAGACCCGAGGTATGGACACAGCCATCCAACAATAAGGATCAACAAATAGACTCAGGTATGGTTGTAGCCATCCAATCAGAAGAGTCATGTAATAATTCATAGTAATCCACAAATAACCCGCAACCTGGATTTCATCAGACAAAACCTAGGGTCTTGCCCTCCATCTCGACCCGAACAAAGTACAAATTCGAGCATGCGAATATGTGATTTGAAGTCGAACAGGCAAGAAAATTGTCTGATTACCAGCGAATGATGAAAGTCGTTAACATACGCGAGAGAAACCACTAATAATGACAATGGCTCTCAAGGTACGAAAGGTACAATCCACGGGATGTGAACAGTGGTCTGACGTCAAACACCCACAGATTCAGTAGATCGAAGGCCAATGATGTGGACCTTGCGTTGAATGTGAAGAACCTACCATTGAGGCATGCAGGCTCAAAGGTACTAAAAAGGAGTCTCTAGATCAGATTCCTGGATAATGAGCTGAATTCGACAGGAAGTGACCTGATCGAAGGTGGGCCATAATGTTCCCACATCATCGACACGAGAGAGAGGAATATGATGTTTGTGAATCAGGACCAACAGAGAATCAGAGGGAGGTTGAAAACTTCAGAGGCAAACTTCTCTTGAACATATCAATGGCACGACAGTGGATTTGGCAGTATTTGACATCAAGAGATCTGAGGTCACGGCGACGTGGCAAAGAGCAGATGAGAGGTCAAAATATATTACCCAAACCCATGGAGGCAAACAAATAACAAAGTGAGATTTCCCCAACCTAACACGAATGCAGACAAGTGCCATGTTCAAGAGCGACATACTGCCAACACGACTACAATCTGGTTCCATTTTCCCCCACCATTTCTGGCGAGTACCCCAATCATTTTTGAAAACAAGCTTGAAGGGGATAGCATATTCCTGCGATGTAAGTTTGTCCTTCAGACAAATCCAACCTAGTACATTTTACGAGCCCTAGGAAGGAGGAACTCGGGTAATGTCATAACGACGGAGTCCGATTTCATCAGTTTTTAACGAGTCTGACAAAGGGAGAACTTGGCATCTTTTCATGTTTAGAGAGTTTGAAAAGAAAGCGAAAAAGAAAACTCCAGCAAGGCCCTTTTCGTAAATAGTCTCACAGATCCGAAAAGGTAGAAAACTGTGTCTGAGAGAACCTCTTAGTTGCGATAGGCTAAGGTATTCCTTTTTCGTAAATAATCTATCCCAACCCAAAAAAGGGGTGAACGTCTACTGGGTAGATATTGTTTCGCAACCATTTAATGAGTTCAAAACGACAAGCGTCTCAGCAATCTTTTCAGTTTTAGAGAGTTAGAAAAGAGCTGAAAGATGACTCCAGTAGTGACTTTTTGTGTTTTTACCGAGTCCTAAAAAGTATAAAATATAACTCGTTACTTCGTCATAACCATGTCAAAACCTGTTGCTGCACAAGAGACACGTGTAAAACCCATTTTTCGAAAATAATATGATAAAATGATCGACAAATATGTTTTGAAACCTAATTTAAGATCTTAAAAAGTTATAAAATGCCATAAGTGGTAAAAATTATTTACTTTTCACTTTTACCTCTTTGTGGAGCAATAGTGACCGATTGTGCTTTGCGATCTTGCGGTGACGATTGCGAGTGATCCAATGAACTGATATTGATTCCATCAGTCTCAGGTAAGAGCCAACACCATTTCCCATCTTTTAAGCTAAATTTCATTACCTCTATATGCCATTTTGATTTCGTAGGAGGGGATTTATCAAAAACTAGGGCATCGCGGTTGGCGCGGGTTTCGGGCATGGACCCGCGCCAATCACCCACTTTTTACATAGAGAACGCACCCATTGGCGTGACTGTTGGCGAAATAGTCACGCCAACCGCGCAACCTAAAAATCTGCATCAATTTAAGGAAAATGCAGTGATTCGTTTGCAAATTTCAATGCCCAAGTAGACTAACAATGCTCATATGAACAATGTGTGCAGGTACCAAGCAAAAAGAATGGTGATTGACAGGAAAGAGAGAGAACATAGTGAGGAAGATGAACTTGCCATGGAGAATGACTGATGCATGGACGCCCTCAGAGATTGTGGGCTAAATAAATTCTTCCTGACACCGTGCCTCCGGGCTCAGCCAGAATTGCTTCAGTATTTGATAAGAATCTAGGATGAAGACCAAGAAAATTCCGTGCTTCAAGATCAGGAACTCGAAATCGAAGTTTCTAATGCTTATTTTATCACAGAATTGTCATGCAGGGGTGCAGTCTCTATCATGACCGGTACCCGTTGTTACACAAGAATTTGTCACCGTCCTTACCATTCCCCGTCCCGCACAATGGAGGACCCATTATGTGACCTGTGAACACTGTCATGCCTTGAAAACATCATCAATGCATCCCTCTGAGTATGAGCTTCATTTCCCCTTGAGACATATCCTTGCAAAATCCATGAAAAACAGCTCTTTTTGCATTGGCGCGGGTAGACAGTTCAGTACTCGCGCCACTCAGGGAAATCCTGTAAAGAGGTCGCGCCACTTGGCGCTCTGTCATAGAGCAGCAATCGCGCCACCCATTTTAGGGACTGTTTTTTATATATGGATGGCGGAAGTTGAGTTCAACAAACTCACAACCACTGCCTATCTTGAGTTGGGAGGTTTGGCTACGGGAGTTCTATGGAAGGGAAGTAGTTTTGCCACCTTCTATGGAACCTTCCTTGTCGATAGGGCCCATCCCATAATAATAGGGATCCCAACTCCCTCCTTCCCCATCTATAAAAGCTTGCTCAGATCCATGGCAAGCTAGTCTTGAAGTGCTGAAGCTTTGCATCTCCTATTCTCCATTATGTTAATGCGAGTAATGTCTTTTCTGACCGATGTTTAGTTACGTATGCTGGTTCCTATGCTTGTATCTGTTTGTTCTTTCTGTGTGCAGGTGTTCATCCACGGAGATCGTGGAAGGATTGTGATCTGCCAGGACTGAAGGACGGGGACATCTCTTTTTCACATCGAGCGCTGGAATCCAGGTAGGTTCTTATCCCAAATCTTTCTTTCGTAACTAGGAGCCTGCGTCATAGCATTGTTTGTTTGTTGCTAGACCCCTGCTGGGCTAGTAGGGATCGCCTCTGTCCGCAGAGGGGATTTACCTTCTCAACACTGATCCTACCATGGAAAGCATGGGGATGGTGATTGACAGGGTGTGCCGAGGGGCACGAAAAGGACCAGGGGGTGGAAAGGTTGACATCCAAAATATCCCAGATCTTGCACTAAAATTAGTGCTACACACTGTCACACGGGTTGCAGGATCGCAAGCACTGCATGAGGCCACAAAAACACAACTGCTTCTTGCCGTAGACTGCCTGACCCTGACTCTCTACAACTGGGAAAAGGTCATGACCATTAACATGAAGCGGCAACTAACCAAGTGCAAGAATACCAAACTGAAGCAGTTTGGGTATGGATCAATCTTGGTATCGTTATTCTTGGAACGACTACCGATTTTCCAGCGCCAGGAGGTCATTGTCCCGATGCCACCACCTAGAGAACCACGGATGGCCCGATGGGCTGCACTGATGCCCAGAGCAGGGGACGGCCAACAGATGTCTTGGAGGTCGGAATTCTTCAATTGGTTCCATCGAAAACTGATTGTCGTGGAGGACTGGCCCAATTCTGGTACAGACTTCACCGGTGATCCAGACCTCCCACTCCTGGAGGGAGAGGATTGGGACGAAGAGCTAGGTGAGACTCATTTTTTATTTTCATGAGTTTATGATTTTTTGGTATATATGCACGTTCTGACAGTTAATATTATATGTATTTAGATGTTGGCCCAGAGCAACCTGCAGGTATGTCGTCGATAGCGAGGCGAACCCCTCGCGATTTCGATCATAATGGTGAGGGCAGCGAGGAGGAGATAGTACAAAATCTGGAGGGAATCACCCGTGGGATTCCAGACTATGCTCACTTTGATGATGTTCCTCAGGCCTATCAGAGGCACACCGTAGGGGTGCCGAGTCGTATCCACCGCTTGCTAAGGCGATTGGTACGGCCGGTGACGTGCTATCATGAGCACCACGCTGATTAGGCACCTAGGCTTTTATTTCCGCACATTTTGAGATACATGTTGTCTCGAGATGTAGCTGAAACATACATATATATTTTTTGGGTTTTTATGATGCACACGTTGCAAACAATCGATATATATACATCTATTTTCTACATGGGTCTATTTACATATGATTATGTTTTATAAATTCCGCAAATGTCTATCTAGCACAATGTTAGCTATTGCATCAGTTAATGTATTCATTCATCTTGGTATATGTTGATATGTGATGAAATCAAAATGTCTTTCAAGCAAACACATACGCAAATACAATCTCAAAATGCATGGGTTTCTAGCCGAATAATGACCGTTAAGTTGAAGAACACAAAGCTGTGAATCTAGATTTACAAGTAATGCGCGTATGTCGAGGTTAACTGCCTCGGTTAATAGTTCCAAGACAACGTTGTATTCAGCGACATTGTTTGTAGTTGGTCCTAGAAAAATACCTTGTAGGTTAATCAACTCACCAACAGGATCATAAATTACCCATGCTGCCGAAGACAAGTTCCCGGTACTGCGGGAAGCACCATCCGTGAAACCGACATAAGGGGTAATAGACATCTGCATAACAAACAAGACCCAATAAGCAGAAAAATATTACAAAGCACATCAAACCAAAGCATGCACAAAAAAGAAAAAATCACCTATGTACACATATCATGCATGAATGACTCAAGCATAATACTTTTTCAGGCACAACCCATTTCTGGACTGTGCTAAGGGACAACCTTCATAATCAATAAGCTCATAAGCCCCATTCTATAACACACGTTTGACGACGTAGGGCCCATGCCACATGGGTTGAAATTTACCTGCCCCCAGCTTTTCATGAGCTTGGTCGTACAGGAGAATGAGGTCACCTTCGATAAAAGAACGAGAGGAAACTGTTTGGTCAAAGTGAGATTTGACACGCTTTTTTTGTGCTTCGATGACCAAAGCAGCTAAGCGACAAGTTTCATCCAATCTCTCTAAGTAGAGGAGACGTTCTTCCTCAGGTGAAGTGTTAGGCGGTAATTCCACAGCTAATTTGAGTGAAGGAATTTCACACTTAATCGGAAGAGTAGCTTCCAGACCGTATACCAACTTAAACGGGGTGAATCCAGTTGCACTCTTAATTGACGTTCGGTAAGCCCATAGAGCTGAAAACAACATGAGATGCCAATTTGATTTGTGGATCCCAATTGTTCATTGAAGCATTGTAACAAGAACTTTGTTTACGGCTTCAACTTATCCATTAGCTTGAGGGTAATATGGCGTTGAGCTGTCGTGACGCAGACCCAACTTAGACGTCAGCTCTACCATCATATAGTCTCGAAAATGTGTACCATGATCAGTAATGATGGCTTGAGGGACACCAAATCGAGCAATAACATGATTGAATATGAATTGCGTTGTTGTCTTACTGTCCGCAGCCAGTGTAGGCATTGCTTCGGCCCATTTTATAAAATAATCGACGGCGACGATAATGTAGGCATGCCCCCCGGCCGAGCGAGGGTTACACGTCATAAAATCGATGCCCCATTTGGCAAAAGGACCAACGATAATGACAGGTTGTAGAGGAATAGGTGGCGCATGCATCTTGCCTTGATATATCTGGCACGCATGACATTTGCATACTGCGACAATGCAATATTTAAAAATGGATGGCCAGAAATAGCCAGCACGAAGGATCTTCTATGCGGTGGCATAACCAGACATGTGCCCACCACAAGCACCACTGTGGCAGTCATTTAAAACTTTCTCAGCTTCGTCGAGGGTCAAACATCGGCGGAGTACGAAATCGACTCCAACACGATAGAGGGTATCTCCAATAATACGATAAGGTTGCGATTGATGCCAAATGCTGCGTCGGGCATCTTTCATTAACTCAGACCTAAAAGTAGAAGTCTGGATATACACGATGATATCACTGTACCATGGATCAAGGGTGCTAATCAAGAAAAGAGTTTCATCCAGAATATGATCCTCGGAATAAGGAGCAGAGTCAACGGGGAGAGAACAAATCAGATCAGCGAAAACGAGTGATTTCTTTGATTTGGCGGTAGTAAATTCCAAATCAAACTCTTGGAGGATAATGATCCACTTCGAGTATTTTCCCCCCAGCAACTGTCGAGATAGAATATAGGTCATGGGGTTACAATCAGAAATCACGGTTACCATGCGTAAAAGGATATAATGATGAAAACGATGGACGGCTTGGATTGCAGCTAGAGCTAACTTCTCGACATGTGCATAACGCATTTCAGGGTCGAGAAGGTTTCGAGACAAGTATTAAACGACATGATCGTTACCGTCATCATCATCTTCAACCAAAACCATGGCGATCGTACTGAAGGCGGTAGCTAGATAGAGGGTGAACTCACGATGATAATTCGGAGGATGTATTAAAGGAGCGTTGACAAGCAACGTCTTGAGCGTATCAAAAGGTTGCTAAGCAATCTCATCCCAACATAAAGGGACATCCTACTTTAAAAGTTGCATGAACCCTTTAGCTACTTCGGCATAGTTCGAGATAAAACGACGTAAGAAATTTGCTTTCCCTTGTAGACTCTAGAGCTGGTGTAACGAGGATGGAGAGGGGAGATTAACAATAGCCACAACCTTAAGCGGATCAAGGCGAATTCCATCTTTGGATACGATAAACCCTAAAAGTCTACTGGAATGGACACAGAAGACGCATTTATGCAGATTGAGCTGAATGTTGTAGCGTCTACAACGAAGAAAGATCTGGCGGAGATGGTCCGGGTGGTTTTTTCGCGCAGCTAAATGAGCCGGAAGGTCATCCAGGTATGGTTGAACAATATGACGAATATCGTGAAAGGCATAAGAGATCACGCGGTGGAACGTAGCCCCAGCATTCTTCAAGTCGAAAGGGAGTTTCTTATACGCAAGCGTTCCCCAACGACAGATAAAAGCGGTCTTGTGTTGATCGAACGGGAGAATGTTGATCTGATTATAGCCAGAAAATTCATCCATAAGGGAAAAAATCTCACTCCCCGCACAATCATCAATGATTCGATCAAAGAAAGGGGTGGGATAGTTATCCTTAGGGCAGGCCCGATTAATATCGCGATAGTCAACACAGACGTAAATTGCTCCCTACTTCTTATCCACGGGAAAAATGTTAGAAACCCACTCTGTCAAAGGAATCGGATAAATGAAACCCACTTTGAGAAGGTTTTCAACTTCAGCTTTTATGGCGGCGGCTTTCCGAGGATGCATTAGACGAAGACGCTGGCGAACAGGCTTCACACCGGGGTAGGAGGGAATCTCATGCACCACAATACTGGGATCAATTCTAGACATCTCTTCGTAAGACCAGGCGAAAACATCACAGAATTCACAAAAGAGGCTAGTATACACTTGTACTTCATCGGAAGAGCAAGTGACTCCCTCATGGATGTTCTCGACAATCCCCGGTTTCACAAAAATGTCGATAGGCATCGTCTGGGTGATGTTACCCAAGTTACCTTCAGCGAAGACTTCGTGAGTCAAGATAGGCGTTTGAAGTGGCGTAGAAGGAACTTGAGATGCAAAACCTCAAGACAGTTAGACATTGCCCTAAGGCCAGGCATAAACGAGGAACGATGATGCCCATTGCTCCACGTTAGGTCTTCGAGAGACATGGTTTCCATGACAGCCTCATCGGATAGAAACACTTCTTTCAAAGGATCAGGCGAATCTGTATCGCCAAGCCAGGGGGATTGAGAATAAACGTCGAGAGACATGCTCAAAGGAGCACCTTCAAAAGGGGGAGAATCTGATGCAGCTACAAGCTCACAATAATTGATTTCAATTAGACTAAGCGGCATCGAATCCCCAAATTAATCCACCCGTTCAGGTAAAGGGACAATCCATGGGTCATCCGACCAAGAGATCATATTAACTTGAACAGTATTTGGTGGCAGAAGGGGAAAGATACCCATGAGGGTCCGGTCTTTGAAAAGACCGGGCCCTACACTGTCGGGTGGAGAAGGAATCTGATCCACGTATGGAACGTTGCTCTCAGAAGATGAGGTAAAGAATGACAACTGGTCGATAGTAATGTTTTTTCCCTCGTGTGGAAACTTTAGAAGACGGAAGAGGGTGGACGAAATGCACAGCATGGTGTGAGTCCAACTGCGACTGAGTAGAAGATTGTAATTGAGTTTAGCGTCAACGAATTCTACTTCAACATTGATCGTCTTTCCTTGCAACGTGATCGACAAGCTAGTGAGAACACCCAAGGGTTTCGATTCCCTTCCATCAAATGCCTCAAGGGAATTGGGTGATGAAGTTAGGACTGGAGAGCCAATAGCCTCCCAGCAAGCAGATGACATGACACAGGTGGATGCACCTTCGTCTACAACAGCTCTATGGATGTTGAGACCGTTAATGCCGACTTGTATGACGAGCACAATCTGGTGCTGAAGTCGGGGGACAAAATTCTCTAAGTTGAAAGTGAGAAGGCTAGAATCAGCAGGATCAATCCCACCGATCGCAGATAATAACGCTTTCCATTGAGACGAACAACTCTGAAGCACTTCTAATGTGAACATCACGGATAGTGCCTGTGCTAAATCCTTGACAATACTTTAATGTTGAGTATCACGGGCGTTAAGATTATAAGAAGATTTTCGGAGAACACCTTTAGAAGGTAGTCGTACAACGGGATCAGCATTGAGCCTTTCAATCTCAAGAGGACCAGAGGTAGGTGGGGGGGGGAGGACCATCAGCGATCTCTTTCCCAGCTTCCAGGCGTGATCCAGTATAATCTTTCGACCGAGTAGTGATGGAAACGGGTGTAGAACTGTTCATCATGAATACTTGAGAGCCAAACAGCACAGATGGCCCAGGTTGCTCGACCATTTATGTTTGTTGAGACAGAAAAGGTTCTTTGAGGACAGTCGGAGTTCCCTTAGTACCTTTGAGAAATTGACTAACTTCGGCTCGTTTAGGACAATCCTTAGTGTAGTGTTCCTCATCACAAATCAGACAGGGATACTTCAGCTTGCGCTGTGAACCATCATCAGCACGAGGTTTAGACGATTTTGGTTTTGGAGCATCTGCTTTGGCCTTGCCTTTGCCCTTATTTCTCCCCTTGGATGTCCTGTTTGCAGGATTGGCCTGAACGGCGTTGACCTCCGAGGTTTTACCAGAATCCGGGGTAGGCTGAGGAGAAGAACCATTGGAAGAATTTGATTTTTTCTTCCCAAAATTGGAAGAGGAAGACTTGCGTGAATTCTAAGACATGAAACCAATAACGTCGTCGACGGATGGGGTAGCCGGCGCTTTAGAAGTCCCAAGTCGTGGAGCATCAATCAAGATATCATACAATATGCCCGATTGAGAGTACACTAAATCAAGGTACTGGGCACGAGCAATGGCTTGTTCCTTGGTTACACATGCCCCCATGGCGATGTCCTTTGCAATCTGGTTGACAAAAGTGGTAGTGAACCAATGAGTAAGAATTTGATCAGGAATTTCGAATTTGATCAGACGACGACGACGTCTCCATTCATGAATGTGGTCCGAGATATGGGTAGCCCGGTCATGTTTCAAGGATGTTAGGAGATGCGTCTTGGCTTCATAATGAACCAAAAACTAGAAATGAGTAAGGAACGCCATAGTGAGAGTGTTGAAATCTTGAAAGATACCGCGAGGCAGTTCGATGTACCACTTAGCAGTAGCCCCAGTGAGAGTTCGCTAGAAAATACGGAGTCGAATAGAGTCATCCACCCAAGAATTGGAAGAACACCATAAATGGTATGTCATAACATGTGCTTGGGGGTATTCTCCATATTTTCCCTCAAACTTGGGGCAATCACTAGGAACCTTCATTGGAACCGGGGGCCAATACAGATTATGAAGGATTGGATCATTTGTTAATTTGGACACATCTGGTAATTCCAACGTGGCGAGAAAGCGTAATTGAGGGTTGAAAGGCATAACAGGTCCTCGATAAGGACCCGTACCCATATTCCATCCTGGTTGAGTGTAACTCTGCCCCCATTGGCTCTGTCCCGAAGGATTCGGACCATAAGGGGTATAAGCTGGGTAATTTGGCTGATATTGCGGCTGAGGACCAGGATACGGAGGTTGAATACCAGGATACTAATTATGAGTATATGAGGGTCCTGATTGAGCAGCATAAGGATTTTGCTGCGGAATATAAGTATGGCTTGGCGATTGAGGGTAATAAGCAAAACCTTGGGGCGCATTGTATACCGATTGATATTGAACTTGAGGGTAATAAGTGCCTTGGGTTCGAATGGGCTGTTGATAAGTAGGGCCCTGCTGAGCTGGATAAATCGGGCGCAGAGGTTGACCCGACTGCGACATAGAGTAGAGCGGT
Source organism: Pinus albicaulis (assembly GCA_034641835.2). Classification (NCBI taxonomy): domain Eukaryota; kingdom Viridiplantae; phylum Streptophyta; class Pinopsida; order Pinales; family Pinaceae; genus Pinus; species Pinus albicaulis. The sequence goes on along the minus strand of CM076574.1, from coordinate 51,763,990 downwards.
GGCTGAGCAGGGTGAACTGTTTGTGCAGGTTGTCTCGGCTGAGCAGGTTGACTTGACTGATGAGGGTCACCAGGTTTCCCCTGCGGAGCAGGTTGGCCTGATGGCTGCGATGGGCCAGGTTGTGCCTGATAACCGGGTTGACCTGGAGCAGGACCATAATATGGTCCTAGCTTTGCAACATTTGGACCAATCTGAAGATATGGCTGTTGTGGTTGCACGAAAGGTTGCCCTTGAGATGGATAGATTTGCCCCCGAGGACTGTATGAAGATCCTAGTTGATATACCGATTTCCCAGCAAGTACTTGAGGTTGCCCAGGTTGGATCACAGGCTGAGCTTGTAAAGGTTGGCCTAGAGGATTGTAAAGGTGCCCTTGCAGACCGTAGAATAATCCTTGCTAGACCGAAGGTTGTCCTTGAAAGGGTTTCCCTTGTGGGTCGTACGCATACCCTTGTTGCATCGAAGGTTGTCCCTGAAAGGGTTGTCCTTGTTGGTTAGAAGGTTGCACAGGCAAGGTAGGTCTAAAACCGAAAAGGAATTGATAAGCCCCAGGAGCAGGAAAATAGATAGGGTTGTCGTGCTCATCATATTGAAACGGAATTGAATAAATTGGGTTACCGACTGCATCATAATGAGAAAGATAAGGATGACCAGGATCCTGAGGGGACTGATAAGTCTGGGAGCTCTGCTGCTGAACAGCCATCCAATACTCCTTGAAAGAAAGTTCGTCAGGGATCGCCATGGCGATCGAAGTTTCTACCGAAGGCGAAGGTCCTAACAACTGAGTGGTGACAACCTGTGCCAATGCAGCTATGTAGATAGTAGGTCCAATGGGACAGACGTAACAAAAGGCGTCGACGAGACAGGTGTCATTGGCGACATCCCTAATGATGGAAGGAGCGGCCCCCTCGACGGGGTTGATGCTGCCATGGAGGCAATACCGGCCATAATCTGACCCAAAGATCTATATCCGGCTGGAAGTGACGCCGATGGTGAAGATTGAGCAGGCTCTTGATGGATGTCTTCTGGAAAAAGTTGGTATTCTTCATCAGAAACAGGAATCCCCTCACTTCCAATAGGACTAGACGAGTCCATATCCGAATCCATTGTGAGATATTGTAAAAGACTACGGGGACTATGAGGTATGATAGCAGCTAAAAATGGTGATCCCGAAGTAAGAGGGGGAAAATGTTCCCCAACCCCAAACCCAAACCAATCATTTGAAAGAGGCCAAGTGAACTCAACTGGTTCTCCAAAGGGGTACTCTGACGGGATAATAGGTTGTTAAAGCTCGGCAGACCTAGAGGTTTGAGAAGTTTCTGATGAATTGTTCGAGAAAGGACTACCAGTAGACGAAACTGATGGTTCTGCCATTGTGATTGTAGCACACCAGAAAAGGAAAAAGATCGTAAATGAAGACCCTTGGACCAAAACCAAGGCAAACAAATACAGACCAAGTAATCAAAATTTAATGGGCATGTAATCGTAGGTAGTTTATTTTACCACATTGAAACCAAAAATTTGTTGTTTCATGTTTTAAGAGTCGAGAAATAGTCAAAAGATGACTCTAGTCACTTTCAGTTTTAAACGAGCGTGAAAGGACAAGTGCTCGATGATCTTTTCAAATCTATAGAGTCAGTAAAGATCGAAAATGATTGCTCAGGTAGTCTAGGTAAAAGGGTGTACCAGGTTTCTGTGAACTTCCATATACACCTTGGTAATCAAATGAAAGAAGAATTGACCAAGGACTTGACGTACGTGCAGGTAGTCTCCCTGAATGTTGTGTTCGGTGTATCACGGTTACAAGGCAGCAGACTCGGCTTCCTACGAATAAAAGGATTGAAATCTAGAGGGGTCTCCCTTTATATACTCGATGGTACGGGGAGCACAAGTCCGTACTAGCGCTGTCTGAAACCAGATGGTGAGCGACAGCTGCTAGGTTTAAAGATGTCGGAACACGTCTCTAACTTAGACCACTAAATGTTTCGTTAGGTTTCAATGTTGCCTTAGGTTAATTGAGTAAATTTTAAGTTGATCTTGTATTTACGTTTCAATTCCAAGGTCCTACTGAATGTTGGATCTCAAAAATCAACATAGTTACCGATGAAATAGGTAACCTGACCTCAAAACGGGAACTCTAGCCCAAAAACTCTAAAAAAACATGAAAAAACACCCAAAAAAAAAAAAGTGTGTCTTCCAGAACGCACTTGTTTTTTTTTTAAGGTCAAATTTCAACATTTTCTAAAATTATGCTAAAAAAAAATTTGTTTGTTGAAAAAAGGATTGAAAAAACACCCCAAAAAAAAAGTGTGTCTTCCAGAACGCACTTCGTTTTTTTTTAAGGTCAAATTTCAACATTTTATAAAATTATGGTAAAAACAAAATTGTTTCTTGAAAAAAGGATTGAAAAAACACCCTCAAAACAAAACCAATTGATGCTGGAATAACAAAAAAAAAAATTGTGTCATACTTTTGGCATTTTTAAAAATAGAAGTTACATTTTTTAATTTTTAAAATTCAAACATTAAAAAAAAACCTAAAATTTAAGAAAAAAAATAAATTAAAAAAATAAAAACATTTAAAAGCTTAAAATTTAAAAATATATGAAGATAAAAAAAAATAAAAATAAAAACAAAGTAAAAATTTTAATTCAATCATTAAAAAAAACCTAAAATTTAAGGAAAATAAAAATAAAAAATAAACCAAAAAAAAATTATGATTAAAATTTAAAAAAATATAGAAATTAAAAAATAAAAATAAAAACAAAATAAAAATATTAAATTAAAAAAAAAAAACAAGTAAAAAAAGGAAGGAAATTAAAAAAATAAAATATAGAAATTAAATTTAAAAAAGAAAAAGAAAATGCTTATTAAATTTAAAAAAAGAAAAAAAAAATTAAAACAAATAATTAAATTTAAGGAAATATATTAAATTTTAATAAATTTAAAAATTCAAAATTTAAAAAAAAAAACACTATTCAAATTAAAAGGAAAAAAAAAATTTAATTAAAAATAAAAAATAAAAGTAAAATACAATAAAAATATGAAATTTAAAACAATATATATTAAAAAAACAAATAAACTATAAAAAATAAATTAAATTTAAATTATAAAAAATAAAATATATATATGAACTTAAATTAAAATAGGTATATACATCAAATTTTATTAAATTAAAAAAAAAAGAGGTTAATATTAAAATAACAAATTAAATTTAAAAACAAAAATATTAAATTTTAATAAATAAATGAATAAACAAATAAATTTTGAAAGAAAAAATAAATTTTAAATATAAAAGAAAAAAAAATATATATTGTTAAACGAAAACTTTAAAAACTTTAAAAATCAATTAAAAGTGGAAAATTGAAAAAAAAAAAAGAAAAAAAATTAAATAAAAAAAAATTTAAAAAAAAAAGAAAAAAAAAGAGTAAAACATTTAAAAAACATATTAAATCGAAATAAATTAAAAAAAATTATAAAAAATTTATTGAATTTTATAAAATTATATTAAAAAACTAAAAGTAAAAGTTAATAACAATGAAAAATTATGAAATTAAAAAAAAAAAAAAAAAAATCAATTAAATAAAAAAAAATGGGCGAAATTTAATAAAAATTATTAAAAATAATAATAATAATAATAAATTTAAAACAAAAAATAAAAAAATTTAAAAAAAAAATCAATTAAAAAAAAAATTTTAAAAAAAAAACAATTTTAAAAAAAAATCAATTAAAAAAAAAATTTAAAAAAAAAAACAATTAAAATTTTTTTTTTTTAAAAAAATCAATTAAAAAAAAAAAATTTAAAAAAAAACATTTAAAAAAAAAATTTTAAAAAAAAATCAATAAAAAAAAGTTGTTTATGGGGGCGGCGCCGCCCAGCGGGCGGGCCGCCCCAATAAAAAACTTTTTTTTATTGATTTTTTTTTTAAATTCTTTTTTTTAAATGTTTTTTTTTTTAATTTTTTTTTTTAATTGATTTTTTTTTTAAATTTTTTTTTTAATTGTTTTTTTTTTTTAATTTTTTTTTAATTGATTTTTTTTTAAATTTTTTTTTAATTGTTTTTTTTTTAATTGTTTTTTTAATTGTTTCTTTTTAAATTTTTTTTTTTTTTTTAATTTGAAAAAATAAATTTTTTTTTTTCAAAAAATAATTTTTTTTTTTAATTTAATATTTTTATTTGAAGTAATTTTTTTTTATTTTTTTTTATTTTTTTTTTTTTTATTTTTTTTAAATATATACTTACATCTATTTTTTATTTGATTTTATTTTTATTATTATTATTTTTTTTAATTTTTAATATTTTTATTTTAATTTGATTTAAAAAAAAAAAAATTTGAATTTCAAAAAATTTAAAATTATTTTTTTAATTCAATTTTTTTATTTTAAATTCAATTTGTTTAATTTTTTTTATATTTAATATTATAGAATAATTTTTTTTTAAATTTAAAATTTAAAATTTATTTATTAAAATTTTTAAATTTTAATTTAATTTAATTGTTTTTCTTATTTTTTTCGTTTATTTAGTTTTTCATTTTTTAAATCTATAAATGGTTTCACTAAAAAAATAAAAATAAAAACACTAAATTTATGTATATTTGTTTTTTAATTATTTGCACGTGGTTTTTTTCATTTTTTTTGTTTTTTAATGATAGGTTTTTTTTTTTTTTTTTTAATTTTTATTTTCTTTTTCTTTTTCAATTTTAATTGTTTTTTTTTAATTTGTTTTTTTTGTAAATTTTAAAAGTTGTATTTTTTTCCTTATTATTATTATTATTATTTAATTTATATTTTTAAATTTAATTTTTTTTTTTAAATTTTTTTTTCCTAAATTTTAATTTTGTAATTTTAATTATTTTAAAATTTTTTTAAATATATATATATTTTTAAATATATTGTTTTTTTTAATAAGTTCGAAAAAAAATGTTTTTGATTTTTTTTTTTTTAAATTTTTTGGTGAATTTTTGTTTTTTTTCTTTAAATTATGTGTTTTTTTTCTTCAAATTTTGTCATTTCCTTTGATATAATTTTCAAATATTTTTGTTTTTTTAATTTATTTTTGTTTAAATTTTTTCTTTTTATGAGCTATTTTTGTTTTTTTTTACATTTTTATTGGTTTTTTTACTGTTTTTATATATTTTTTTTAATCTAAGTTTGTGTTTTATTACATACATGAAAATCACCACTCTAAAAAAAAGAAGGTTGATGCAGCATCAATACGTTTCAAAATTAGCATGAAAATCACTGCTCTAGAAAAAAAAAGTTGATGCAGCATCAATACGTTTCAAAATTAGCATGAAAATCACTGCTTTAAAAAAAAAAGGTTGATGCAGCATCAATACGTTTCAAAATTAGCATGAAAATCACCACTCTAAAAAAAAAAAAAAAAAAAAAAATTGATGCTGCATCAATACATTTCAAAATTAGCATGAAAATCACTAACATTTTAAAACAAATATTCAGACTTCATAAATAAAAAATTTAGAGTGTCAAAAATGTGCACCAAAAAAAAAAATGGTGATTCTGCATCACCACTTTTCAAAATCGGGTGCTTTTTATGCTACCAAAAAAAAGTAGGTAACATTGCGGTTACCTATTTCATCGGTAACATTGTTAATCCCTAAATGCATGCTACATGCCACAAAATACCATTTCGTTCGATGAAAAGATATCTACGAGAAAGTTAGGATTTTTCAAGCGATAGCAAACAATAAGAACACGCAGAAGCATCCACATCAGTATCCGATGCAAGCTAATGGAAATGAGAAATCTTTCCTAGAATTGTCCAATGCTAGATATGCGAAAGACTTTCAATTTCACAATGCAAACAAGAATGCAAGCACATTTTTTTTTTGAGTTTTCATTGTAATAGAGCAAACAGTGCACTAAATGACATGAAAAACAAACCAAAACACTAGTTATAGGACGTTAATGCGAGATTTGAAGGGAAGTAACTGCAATCAACCCAAAACAAACATAACAAAACTCAAACCAATGTTGCAATCTCTCAAATCAGAGAAATATTTCTAAACAGACCCATGCAAGCAGTGCGATCTATGCTTGGAGTGACAAGAAGCGAAATTGAACGAAAGAGGCAAGAATCATTCAACCAATGCAAACACTCAAACGGATCAAGGGAGTTGAATGCAATCAAACAAGGAATGAAGTTGACTGTGAAACGAAAGACCCAAACTCCTACAGGAGGCTCAGCATACCAAAGCACTTAAAAACCTCTCGCTCCTGGTTTGACAGATCACGATCCGCTTGCTTTCACGCTTGGACACCTGCACACACACAAGAAACAACGACGATATACAACATGCTAATTCACATTCGTAACTATTATTCAGTCGAAGAGGACTAAATCAATTGCATTAAATAATCAACATAACACAATGATGGAACCAACAACATAGTCGAGTATATTAATAAATGAAAGGAAGAGTATAACCAAGCTTCGACGTTGCAGTCTCCTCCAATAGGGTTCCAGCAGAGCGCGTCTCACAAAGGCTCGTCGAGAATTCGGACGGATCTCTCTCTATAGAATTCTCCTTGGTTCTACCTTCTCAATGGCAATTACTCAACTATAGTATTCTTCTACAAGTTCAGCGCCTTGGCTATATGTTCAGCTAGTTTTCATAAAGGGAGAAGGCCTTTTTTTATAGAGGGAGAGGGAGAGGTTAGGGTCCCTATAATTATGGAAGGGAGACCTATCTTCAAGGAGTGTTCCATGGGAGGTGGAAACCACTACCTAAAGAGGGAGATTCGTGGCTGATCAACTTAACCACTTCCAGTGACTCATCCCTGAGGTGGTTAGAAGGAAACTTCCACCTTTATTTGTTAAAAAACATTCCTAAAACAACTGGCGCAGGCACTACACTGAGACAGAGCACCAGGTGGCGCGGGCTCTAGTGCAAATCTACCACATTGGCGCGAGGGGTGAACTGGCTACCCGTGCCAAGGCCAAAACATAGGTTTTGTGTGCTTTTTTGAGGAAATGTCCAGCAGGAGAAATGATGTCCTTATGTAGAAGGATGCAAAGAAGGTGTTTGCAAAGTATGACACTGCTCACAGGTCACGGGAATGACCCTCCAATATGTGGGGCGAGAGATTGCAGGGATGGTGACAAAATGTTGTGTAACAAGTACTCAAATGTAGGCACACTTATTCTCCCCTATGAGATAGAATTGTTATTTGTTCACTTTAAATTATGCATGTATAGATATTCCAGAAAATCCTAAAAAAATTGTCTAAATACTATCAAAACCCAAAAAATATTTTTGAAGTTTTGATTTAAATATTCAGCCAAAACTTATCTATTCAATCTTGTGAATTCAATTCCAATTAGGAATTTAAATTTCATGAGATTATGCATCACGTTATGCTCATTTAAATCCTTTAATTTCTAATATTTAGATTGATTAAATCATTGGTTAAATGTTCATTTGATGTGGATATTGGTACATGCATAATGTACAAGACTTTGGAGCAAGTATTCGATGAATAGAATCTCAAGAAAATATATTTTATTTATGTATTCCACATATATATGTTAACATCAAGTAGTTCACAAATCCATTGTATTAAAAAACATTTTTCCTCTATATGTCGATATGCATATGGCAGTAATAAGTTTATAGTATAATATTGTGAATCATTGATATATTGCACATGTTCAATGTTTCTAGCATTCAGATGTTTTTTTAAGCAATTGGTAGTTGTATTGTCATTGCAAATGAAACAATTATAAAAAAAACTTGTACAATTGTTTTTCTCATATTAGACATATCAAAACATGGTGCAAATGTGCAAATAGACTCAAACAAACAATCATGATAGTCATTGATATTTTTTCCATAGATCTACAAGCCTTGTTCAAGTAAGATTTGCTCAATTGACAATATGTCAAAGTGTCCAAGTGAGAATTGATGTGGACAAATGCGTGATTTAATTGCTTGAGCTATCAAAGATACAATATCTATTGTGATATGTAATAGGAGTGGACCAAAATTTCCACATGGAGAATTTTAATTATGTTGCAAAATATTATATGCATGTTCATCAATTAGTTTAATTTTAGTTTTAGATAGACAGTGGGACCTTTGTTACAGGTGGCATACAACCATACCAAATGAAAAATGTGTGTGTGTGTGTGTGTGTGTGTATATATATATATATATATAATTGGAAATTTTATTGACCACATACTAACTTGTTGCAAGAGGATTGTTTCCAGCTGTCAACAATTCCTTATGTAAATTGGATGCAAGCATAGAAATTTGTGCAATCATAATTGTGCCTTGATCCCTGTTAACTTTGGTAATGCTTATAATATAACAGAGTTATCTATTTCTTGTTAAAATGTTTATCATTGTATATGTCACAGTAAATTTACTATTCTTTTGAGCATTGTTGTACAAGTTTCCTCAAGAAGATACATTCCACTAGTTTTTGTTGCACTATTGTTTCTTGTAATGTATGCATGTCATTTATGTCCATGAAAACAGTTATGCCTATAATATGAAGCATAGCATGATAGGATATTCCATGTTGAACCTCGATTCCACACTAAGTGTTCCTAGAGTTCCAGCAGAAGAGTTATTATACACAAAGCTAGCACAAGGAGTTGGCTAAATACTTGCACATTTCGTCAAAAAATTCTTTGTCAATTACTATGTCCTTGTATTCATTTGTGTCAATTATTTAGCTCTAAATACAACTAAAAGTAGAGAGCTCAAATTTATCAAGTTGTTGTTCTAACAAAATAGGTCTTTTTGGAACATATGTTTCTTTTCTAGCTCGAGCAGTCTTCATGAACATTGTGTTTCTGGAAGTTGAATACAAAGACAAACACAAAATAATTTGAATTGGTTGTCCACTTGACATTTTTTGTATATCAAAGAATATGTTTCCAAGTTTCTGAATGCCTTCAATTTAGTTTTCTCAACAATATATACGATTTTTCTCGAATTTGTTTAAATGCAATTGTCATGGAGCAATCCATTTTTGTCATATAAGCCCCGCAATATGTTACTGCAACATAGGCATCTAAAATATATTGAGCATTTGTGTTTCCTTGCCACACTATGTTCTTGTATTCATGTGTCTCATGTGTTTACCTCTAAATACAATTGTGACAAATGTAGACACAAATAGACAGGAAATGTGGCCTTTGAGAATCAGTCACTGAAATTCTAGAAATACTTTATATTGTCACATAAAATATAGACTTGTAATATCAAGAACTGACCTGAGATTCAAGAAAATAATTCCTAATGTGCACATAGTGAAGTCTTTTCATATCTTGCTGGATAGAAGCATATCTAGTCTTCGATATTTCTTTGTTTAGTAATTTTTTGGTACGAAAATTATAACCTAAATATTCACAGAATAATTTGCATTCATGATATGAGGTTTACACCAAGATTTTTTTCTTTTGTGCATCATAAAATGAATAAAAACAAAAGCATTAAATAATTTTTTTCTATTTTGAAGACTTAAGTTGCAGGTCGGGTCCAAAAAAATTTGTAAAAAAAAAAAACAATCTCCAGACTACCTGACCTTCTGACCACACGACTATGAACTCGAGTCAACTATGATTTTTTTTATAAATATCGGCCCAACCTCAGCATTGTCGAACTGTGAAACTACTCGACCTAATGAATCCACTCGACTATGGTCTAGTCCAGGTCACGATAGAATAAATGAATCATAAAACAACAAAAACATTCGACTGTCCAAAATAAATAAATAAATAAAAAGCCTTAAACATTTTTTTTTCTTTTTTGAAAATTAAGTGGAAGGTCAGATCCAAAAACATTTTGTAAAAAATAAATACAACCTTCTAATGACCTGACTAGTAACACAAAGTGACTATAATTTTTTTATAAATAATCAGCCCGACCTCTTGACATCAACATCGCCTGACGTTAACATCGCCCAACTATCAAACCACCCGACCTCTCAACCTCAACATTACTCAACTTCCAAACTTCCTGACCTAATGAAACAACCCAATAAGGTATAGTCGTGGTCGCTATAGAATAAATGAATCATAAAACAGAAAAACAACCTACTGTCTGACCTCCCAACTATATGATCGAATCAATATCGAAAAAAAAAAAAAAAAAAAATCCCCTCTTGCACTTTTCATACTTTGAGAATCAATTATTGAAAGTTTAGTCTCCTTTATTTCTTTGTTCTGTAATTTTTTTATATCAAACATATAATTTAAAAATTCACAGAATAATTTGCATTCCTACTATCAGCTTTACAAGAATCATTTTTTCTTTTGTCCATCACAAAATAGATAAAAACAAAATCCTTAAACAATTTTTTTCTTTTTTGAAAATTAAGTCAAAGGTCGGATCCATAAACATTTTGTAAAAAAGAAATACAACCGTTCGACTACCCGACTTACAACACAGAGTGACTATGATATTTTTAAAAATAATTCGCCCAACCTCAACATTGCATGACTATCAAACAACCCAACCCCCCAACCTCAGCATTGCCCAACTATCAAACTACCTGACCTGCCAACCTCAACATTACCAGATTGTCAAATTACCTGACCTAATGAAACCAACCGACTATGGCATATTTGGGTTCGCGATAGAATAAATGAATCATAAAACAAAAAAACACATGAGTGTCTGATCTCCCAACTATACGATCAGTCCAGTTTAAAAAAAATATATCGCTCACAACCTAGACAATAATTTTGTACTTTTCGCACTTTGAGAATCAATCACTAAAAATCTAGTCTTCTTTATTTATTTGTTCTGTAATTTTTTTATATTTAACATATAATTTAAAATTTCACGAAATAATTTGCATTCCTATTATTAGGTTTACAAGAAGGCTTTCTTTCTTTTGTGAATCAAAAAATGTATAAAAACAAAATCCTTAAGCAATTTTTTTCCTGTTTCAAGACTTAAGTCGAAGATCAGATTATCAAAATAGGGTTGCAGCTCTATCCCAAATCAAATTATTTTCAACCAGTTTGACCTCGAGATGATGACAGGGGAAGGTATCATTCCTAATTGAAATGAACAATCCACTTGTTGGGATACTCTACCTCCCTTGTTCCTCTGGTTTTTGGCCCTTTATAGTATTCCTAAGTGCTAATTTTTGTAGGTTCAAATATTTTTAGCATCGGGAAAAAGTAGATTTGTAACCTCTAAGAGCAACCCCTGTACCAGTTTTCTACTAACCTCCAGGATGTATGGGATCGACTGTATGCATTTTGTTTTTTTTTCTCTATTTTACGATGGTGATCGAGAATCGCATCTCCCATACACATGTACTTTCTCTTATAATAGAAAGCATTTTTTTCTCTTTGAAAAAGTCGGAGATCGGATCCAGAAAGATTTTGTAAAAGAAAAATTGTAACCTCCCGACTACCCAACCTTCCAACGTATACGGCCCGACCTCCCGACCTTGGACTAAGGGCTTTCAGCACCACTTTTATTATGATATTATGCAACTATTACTCTGTCCTCCCAACTCTTTGTTACCCGCATCATTACTTGAACCTTGTAGATAATCCATGTCCGATGTCCAATCGTACAATGGGAGAATCTCACTGCCCCAATCATAAGTTTTTCCGCCCAGATTCTCAACTGCAACAGGATAAGCCTTATCCAATTATTTCTATCAATTAATCATTTCGCCCTTTTTCTCCACACTAAACATCCTTTCTTGTTATTCAAGAATGGTTGTGTCATGGCCCTTTAGCTCTGCACCACACGAAGCCTTTACTCAACATTTCTGCACTCTCCCCAAAGACCAGGTCTGGTGCTGCATGAACTACCTCGAGCTAATCCTCTTGATTGCAGCCTAATATCAAAGATTCATTTCGCTTGTAGATATAGATGATCATCTCGCCACTCTGTGGAAGTCATACTAAGAATTTCCATGAAGTTACCCCTTTTGAGCTTAGGTGATAGCTACATTGAGGAATTGTTATCTCGTGGAGCTTCTCTGCCTTCGGGTAGGGAATTTCTCACATGTTGGCATAGGCACTCCTGCAACTCTTATTTGACATAAGCCTGGTGCTACCTTACAGTGGGCTTCCACCTCACATGCCACACACCAACTATTCTAGGATGCTCACGAACTCTCTCAGCGTCTCCTCGAGAGTGCTCATGAGTAGTCTAGGAATTTTTCTATTGACAGGGCCTTGTGACCCTCATTTCCAAGCTCCCTATGGTGGGAATGGAGGCTCTTGCACAAAAAATTCTAAATCCTATCGAAGTACCACAACAAGACATAATCATATTGAAAAAATTCGCTTGATCTTTCGTATATTATTCACGAAACATATATCTTGATGTGCACATTGGTCGATTGTAAACATATATCTTGATGTACACATTGGTCGACTCTGTCAAACAGAGTGTCTTTGTTATAAATTTGTACATTAATATAAAGTGTCTCATAACCCAATTCTTCTAACTGATCTTGTTTTGCAATTCGAATAGATCGTTGAGGTCCTTAACTTCATTTATTGAATTATTTATGATATCATTAAGCATTGAGGAAAAATTGTTATGGGACTCTTCTTCAATCTGAACTTCAAACATTGTGTAATCATTATTGTTTACTATAATGAATTATTTACTTTTTCATACAAGCATAGGACACATGTGCCCATGCATAATCATAAACACAATCAATATACAAATAAGGAAAATATCGGTTCACAGTTACATCGCAAATAACCCATTAATTGGAAACAATAATCATACAACATTTATCTTTTTTGTCTGTGATAAAACTGAATCTGGCCCTCTATCCACATCCTCTCTTCCAAATTCCCCTCTTTCTTTTGGAGCAAGATTCATGTCCCTCCATTACTACTACATCCTTTTTCTTGCAATCTCCCCATAAATTATGTTCCCTTTTTCTCCTTGTATTATCTCAAACAAGCATGGCCCTGAATATTTTCCTTAGACCATTTAATATCAAGAACCAACCCCTTTACTTCATGGACCACTCAGCCTTTAATGTCTGTCGTCAAGTTCAGGTCTCTTCTTTGCACAATAAATTGTCTCATCCCTACCAAGAATTCTCCATTCCTAGCTCTACAATCCATGTCCTCAAACTTAGTTACCTTTTTTTTTGTTATTCCAAATATTGCAACAAATGTAAATTCTTTTTACAATGCAACGCATACTAGAACCTTGGATGAGATTGTCACATAGACAATAAAACTCCTAAAAACTAATAATCATCAGAAAAACTTTTCTATTGTCTATTCTTGTTCGTTACTTTGATGCAAAGTGAAGCTAATGTCAAACTGATCTAATTGTTTACTTATTTGTTCTAACAAATTATTTTTCTATCAAAATAATAATTATAAATATCAGTACACAAGTAAACAAAGTAGTCCAATTTTTTTGCCTATTTAAATAAAAAAAACAAAGACACAAATATCATTTTGCAAAAAGCTAGCTAAAAGTCATTTTTGTAAAAAAAAAAACTTGTTTCCCATTCCATGTAAGTAAATACCAATAAAAATATGTTGAACTTGGAAAAAAAAAATGATATCATCAAAACCTCATGTTTTCCCTCAATTAAGAATAATTTATAAATTTACACTTAGAAATTAAGATTCAATATTTTGAAATTAGAGATTAAAATGGAATAGTTTGGAATTAGTTTCAAAATACTTGGCCTTATTTTATATTTGTTTTTAGCAAGTAGTTAGGCCTAAATTTTCCTTGTATATATGAGCTTGATCTATAAGTTCTTCTTCTTCTTGACACATAACATTTTAACTAAATAAACTAAAAACTACATCCACATGAATCATATATACAAATAAGCAGTGGCATGCCACCACATGGCTCTTCTTAGATAGATACTTAAAGTGCAAATTACATATATAAAGAAACAATTAAGGAAACTAAAAGAATAATATATATATATATATATATATATATATATATTTGAAAAATTAGCATATTTGGAGAAAATAAACATATTTATTTATTATTTTTATTAGATTTTAAAAATCAAATTCGAAAGAAAATCATGATTTCTTAATTGTTGATAACATAGGATCTCACAAAACATATTACAATATTCAATGTTCATTCCTTTGAAAGGGAATGGAAAAACACATAGAGAAGTATTCACAGAATGTGATACATGTTAGAGGGTCAAATTTAAAACAAATGTTCCTCTTGCTTTATCTCAAAACTTAACACATTTTGTAACAAAAAATGAAAAAGTTTTGTTGGGTTTTATTAAAAAAAGAAAAGAAAAACATAGTTAACATATTTGTTATAGTATATTCTTTCATTAAATATGTTTATTTTATGAGAATTTAATCCAAATTTATATTTAGTTAATTTTTTGTGGTGATGTACAAGCATTAGGTGTAATATAAGAAAGATTGTATATCAACATATTTTAAATATTTTATTTTTATTTTATTTTATAACATTTTTTTGTTGGGTGTGTGTTATATTCTTTCCAAGAATAGTCGCACGCGGGGGGGTCACGGGGTGATGTCCATGTCCAGGGGTTTGGAGGGGACGGGTAGCCCCTTACATGGGGTCTGGGGCAGCGCAACAAGAAATTTTTTTTTGGACCCTATTTTAGGTGGGCGGACCCGCCTATGGTTCTGTGCATGGGTTTGCATATGGTTTTGGGGCATGATGGGTTTCTGCCCCTGGTATTTTGTAGATCCGATCAAGGGAACTACGGTTATGTTCTAATCCAGGGTTAATGGATTGGGGTTTATGAATGTTTCGGCGTGTATATATATGTGTTGTAACACTAAAAGGAATATAATGAAAAATCGAGTTAGTAGTCCCGATTTGGGATACATGAGAAAATCTTTGTGTATATCTGTTTTATGTTTTATGCTCTCGTTGTTGTTTATTTTCTGTCTTTTAAGAATTCGTTTGCAGATAATTTTTGTACAGGGTTAAAACCTACATTTGGTATCAAAGTTTTTTCGGCTTCAAGGGGATGCCCTTTCTGCTGAGAGGTTTTTTTCTTGGGCCTGTGGCAGACCATGTTCAATGGCAGACCTGCGGGATCGATTCTTGCGGTGAAAGAAGATGGCGAGCAGTGTAAAGATAAAGATCGAGAAATTTAATGGTCAGATTTTTTAGTTGTGGAATCTCGAGATGGAGGATATGTTGGTGGATAAAGATCAGTGGATCATGGTATATCCAGGTACTAAACCAATAGCAATTTCAGATGAAGACTGGGCGAAGTTGGATCAGAAGGCAAAGAGCACAATACGGTTGTGTATCCAAGGAAGCTACAACGAAGACTTTGTGGGTCAAGTTAGGGACTTTGTACCAATCTAAGTATCTAGTGAATAAATTGTTCCTGCAGAAAAGGATGTACAACCTAGGGATGAAGGATGGAGGCTCGGTGACAGAGCATCTAAACGCCTTCAATGTTGTGGTAAGTCAGTTGTCATCTGTTGATATTAAAATCTCAGATGAAGATAAGTGCATCAATTTGTTGTGTTCTCTACCATATTTGTGGGACAGTCTGGTTACTGCAATAGGTAGCAATATAACTACCTTGAATTTTGATGAAATTGTCTCAGCCTTGTTGTCGGAGGAACTGGGACAGAGAAATATGGAGGGCCAAAATGGAGATGCCTTATCTGTACGAGGAAGGTCCCAGAATAGGAACAAAAATAAGTTTTCGAGTGGGAGATCTAAATATCCAGGAAAGCCAATAAAGGTGTGTTGGAAATGCAGAAAGGAAGGGCACTTCAAAAAGGGCTACAGATCTAAAACTCCTAAGAAAGGAAAGGGATCTGATGATGCTCCTTCTACAGAGGCAAAAACCACCTCAAATGAAGGTGGGGATGTGTGTTTGGCTTCTTCCTCAAATACACATGTAGATCATGAGGCATGGTTGATTGACTCAAGTGCATCCTTTCACTTCACTCCCCATAGGGAGTGGTTCTGTGAGTATGAGAAGTATTATGGTGATGATGTCTTCTTGGGGGATGACAGGAAGGCAAGAATAGTCGAACGTGGAAAATTCAAGCTAAAGCTGCAAGGTGGAAGGATTAGAACACTTCCTCGTGTTCTGCATATTCCTGCATTAGCCAAAAATATGTTTTTTGTAAGCAAGATGGATGATGCAAGTGTAAAAACAATGTTTGAGAAAGATACCTGCAATATGGTTCGGGGAGCACTAGTATTAATGCAGGGAGTTCGGATTGGAACTATCTACAAGCTTCAGGGTAGCACTGTTATTGATGGGTGCAACAGTTCTGTGGTTCTTGAAAGTGGAGTGGAAAGCCTAGCGGTCTTTGGAGAAATGACCGTGCTATGGCATCAAAGGCTTGGACATATTGGAGAGAAGGGCCTTTGGATAGTGCATGGTAATGGTATGGTAAAAGGTATGTCTAATTTCTCTCTAGACTTCGATTTCTATGAACATTGTGTATATGGGAAGAAGAATCAAGTGAGTTTTCCTTCTGGTGCTAAAAGGGTGAACAAGATATTAGAGCTTGTGCACAGTGATGTGTTTGGACCTGTGTCGGTTCCATCACTGGGTAATTCTGTGTATTATGTTTCATTCATAGATGAATTTTCAAGGAATACATGGATATATTTCTTGAGGAATAAATCTAAAGTCTTTGGCAGATTTAAAGAATTTAAGGCTCTGGTTGAAAACCAGACAGAGAAGAAGATAAAGGTGCCAAGGACAAATAATGGTGGAGAGTTCTGCAAGAAAGAATTTGAAGATTTTTGTAAGAAGTGTGGTATAGCAGGACAGAAGACTACTCCATACACACCTCAGCAAAATGGAGTTGCAGAAAGAATGAACAGAACGTTGATGAAAAAGCAAAGAAGCATGCTTAATGTTACTGGGTTAGGACAGAAATTTTGGGCAGAGGCAGTGAAGACTGCATGTTACCTGGTTAATAAATCACCTTCATTAGCATTGGAGGATAAGACTCCACATGACATATGGACTGGTAAGAAACCCTCTCTTTCACATTTGAGGGTCTTTGGATGTGATGCATATGTACATGTTCCAAAGGAGAAAAGGACCAAGTTGGATAATAAATTTGAAAGGTGCATCTTTATTGGGTATAAGGATGGTTTATAAGGTTACAATGTTTGGAACCTAGAAACAAGGAAGGTCGTGTATAGTCGAGATGTGGTGTTTAGAAAGGTGGAAGATGTTGTTGAACATGAAGTCCTACCAAAGGAACCTGAAAATATAGAGTTTGAGCTAAAGGAGGATGAATCAGACTCTACAGTAGAACAAGATTCAGAAGAGGATGAGCCACAAACTCCAGATGAGGAGGCCATGATTGAAGAAATGGCATCCTTGGACAAAAATGAGGCATGGGATCTAGAGGATTTGTCGGTTGGAAGGAAGCACATCGGGAGAAAATGGGTGTTTAAGAAGAATATGAATGTAGAAGGCAAGGTGGAGAAATACAAAGCTCGGTTGATAGAAAAAGGTTATTCCTAGGTGCCGGGAATTTATTTTGGTGATATTTTTTCTCCTGTTGCCAAGGTTACTTCTATTAGATTACTTTTATCTGTTGCTGATGCATTTGATTTTGAGGTAGAACAGATGGATGTGAAGACAACATTTCTTCACGGGGATCTGGAAGAGGAGATCTACATGAAGAAACCTGAAGGCTTTAAGGTGAAGGGTAAGAAATAACTGGTATGCAAGTTAAAAAAAAAGTCTTGGTATGGGTTAAAACAATCACCAAGGATGTGGTATCAGAAATTTGATACCTATATATGGGGACTTGGATTCACCAGAAGCAAAGAGGATCATTGTGTGTATTTTAAATTAATTGGTGACCATGTTATTTATTTGGTCTTGTATGTGGATGATATGTTGCTGGTTGGAAATGACAAAGGAATTGTCCAAGATTTGAAGACCCAATTGTTCTCCAAATTCAACATGAAGGATCCTGGTGCTGCAAACTATATTTTGGGCATGGAAATTAAGAGAGATTAGGCAAAGAGGAAGCTCTAGTTAAACCAGAGGAAGTATGTCGATACAATATTGCAGAGGTTCAATATGTAGGATAGTAAACTAGTGAAGGTTCCTATTCCTATAGGTGTAAAGCTATATGCTAAACAGAGTCCCAGGACACAAGAAGAAGAGGAGGATATGTCCCGTGTTCCATATGCAAGTGCAGTGGGTAGCCTGATGTATGCAATGGTCTGTACTAGACCAGACATTGCGCATGTAGTGGGAGTATTGAGCAGGTTTATTTCAAAACCAAGGAAGGAGCATTGGAAAATAGTGAAGTAGGTTTTCAGATCTTTGCGTGGCACTAGTGATTATGGTTTGTGCTACCAGAGAAGACCAGGACAGAGTTTTGGACATCCACGATTTTTTTATGGAGACTGGGCTGGAGATCTGGACCAAAGAAGATCTACATGTGGGTATGTGTTTAGCATGTGTTTAGCCTATTTGGAGGTGCAGACAGTTGGATGAGTAAAAGTAATTCTATAGTGGTTATTTCAACTACAGAGGCAGAATACATGGCAGCCACTCATGCAAGCAAGGAAGTAGTTTGGTTGCGGAGATTGTGTTCAAGTATGGGGTTGGTGCAGCGAGCTATAAGGATAGACTATGATAGCCAAAGTGCAATTTTCTTGGCTAAGAATATCATTCAAAGACAAAGCACATTGATGTTCAATATCACTTTGTGAGAGATATGGTTGAGGATAAAAAGGTGTTGCTAGTAAAGGTGGACACTTTGAGGAATGTTGCAAATGCATTGACGAAGTCTGTGAGCACTCAGAAGTTCTCTTGGTGTAGAGAAACAATGGATGTTGCGGGTTGGACTAATGACTAAGCTCTCATGTGGCTCCCTGCGATAAACAATGGGTGTTATAGGGCTAGACTAATGACTAAACTCTCATGTGGCCTACTGCAGAAAGAAAACAACAAGTGGGGGAATGTTGGGTGTGTGTTATATTCTTTCCATGAATAGTCGCACATGCGGGGGGGTCACAGGGGGGGCAGTAGCCCCTCCTTGTTCGTTGCGCCGGACACAGCAGGGGGGCAATAGCCCCTCCTTGTTCGTTGTGCCGAACGCAAAAGGGGGGTCATAGGGGGGCAGTAGCCCCTCCTTGTTCGTTGTGCCGGACGCAAAAGGGGGGTCATAGGGGGGTGGGTAGCCCCCTACATAGGGTCTGAGGGAGCGCCCCAGATAAACAAAAAATAAATAAAATTGGACCCTATTTTATGTGGGCGGACCCGCCTATGGTTTTATGCATGGGTTTGCATTTGGTTTTGTGGCATGATGGTTTTCTTCCCTTGTTATTTTGTAGATCCGGTCAAGGGAACTATGATTATGTTCTAATCTAGAGTTAATGGATTGAGTTTTATGAATGCTTCGACATGTATATATATATGTGTTGTAACACTAAAAGGGGAAAATCCTTGTGTATATCTATTTTATGTTTTATGCTCTTGCTATTGTTTATTTTATGTTTTTTAAGAATTCGTTTGTAGATAATTTATATACAAGGTTAAAACCTACATTTTAAACTTAAATCTAATTCAAAAATCATGAGAAATTAGTCACTTACGACTACCTCTAATGGAAATGGTCATAGATAAATGACTTACTTAACGCAGTTGAATCCCAAAAATGATATCTAATATAATGCACTACAGAAACCCCTCATACTTAAATACAAAGAGTAAAGGGAGCTCTGCTTGAATGGTTCATGAGGCACAATACTTGCTAAGGTTTTGCAAATGGGATAGCAAGCTAAGTGGGCTTGATTGTGGGGAAAACTCCACATTTAAGCCCACTTGAGCCAAAGGCGTTCTGGGATGGGTGACCTCCTGGGAAGTCTTGGTTACTGGGTTCAAGCCCCGAAAGTGATGACTGATGCTATGTGATTCATTTCACTAGTTTCAATCCCACTTCTTCACCCCTGCGAGCATCACCCAATGCAATGAGTGCTAAGGGGACTATTAAAAAATCATGAGAAATTAGTTAGTTACGACTGCCTCTCATGGAAATGATCATAGATAAATGACTTAACACAACTGAATCACAAAAATGATATCTAATATAATGCACTACGGAAACCCCTCATGCTTAAAGATTCTTAATCGTTGATATTCATTCCCGTTTTACAAGATCTTAATTTATAAAAGAAAATATAATGAACAAAAAATAATAAATTGGAAAAATATAAAGTACAAAACAATGGGCAAAAACTAATATTAAATAAATATAAAGTACAAAACCATCAGTTAGAAACAAACCATGTGCAATAACACTTTTCTCAAAAGCTAATTTAACACAATTAAATTCAACGAGTAAAAATGAATGGTTTAGTAAGTTATAGACTCAAGTGATATTTGTATATGATATTTAATTTAATAGAAATTTTAAAAATCACAATTTAATGATATTTTTAAAAGCAGTTAAAATTAATAAAAAATAACTAATATTAATGTATTTTAAACTGCAAGAAATCACAATCTTGCTAGAAATTGTATTCCAGTAAAAAATTTATTTCCTCTATTAATTAGACTAGGCCTTTTATTTTTGTAGGTCAAGGATATATTCATTAATAAAAAAGAGAGTACATAGTTATCAAAATGCAAGTAGTCTCACCCCGACCGGGTTTGTTGACCAATGTTATCACCATATTACAAAAAAAGAAACAAAGATAGATTAGAGGTCCAAATCTTGACAGACCCAAAGCACCAAAAGACAAACAAAACCAAAATAACGCATGTGATCATACTTATCATCAGAAGTAATTGACACTAGATTGTCCAGCCCAGTCCCTGGAGGGGGAGGGGGGTGATATGAACACTGAACATGTTGCTCAAAGTGAGCCAACCACGTTTCCAACTTCTCTACCTTTTCTGCAAGCAAATTTTGACCCCGCCAAACTACCACAATCCTTTATATGACATGGCATTGAAATTATTGCAACTGATTTAGCGCGACGATGACAACCTCATGCTCTTCCTTTCTTATCATGTTGTGTGAGTCGAGGTGATCCAAAACAAAGTGGAGCAAGTCACGAAAGGCATTAGAGTGAATTTTTCGGCTAGCAACTCTTGCACGCCCCTACCTACTACTTCGACCACGCACACCTACTCCACCCCCACGAGCCACACCACCTCACTTACCTCCTCCAGCTGCATGTCCACCCCACACTGAACTCACACAGTGTTTGTCGCCACGAGCTCCCGACGACACTATGATCACACCCCTAGCAGCACGCCCACCTCGCTTGGGTCTTTCTATAGCCTTACTTGCCAACTCCATCTTCTGCTCGAAGCTTGAACCCCCCCTGACTAGGCAAAGATCCCATCTGCATGGGTTGGGAACGAGAATTACGTGACAGAGGTCGCATAGTGAAAGCCAACAAAGACAGCCCCAAGATAGGACCAATAATGATCTGTAGAACCACCCGACAAGCCGAGAACCAAAGTGAACTAGACACCTACCCGAGATTAACTTGCAGAAGCCTTCCCCGCAGAACTGACAACCATCACTCTCTGCTAGGAGGGAAGCGAGGACACCCACAGAAAAGAACCACGCCGACCAGACTGATGGCTCTTCTGCTCCACTGACGAGGGAAACCCCTGGGAACAAAGGTGTGGATAAAAGGCCTTGACGCATGAGCACAGATAGATGAGAGACAAACCTAAGCCGAACCGACTCCCACTAGACCTCCCTGAAACCTCCAAGACCAATCATAACTCACCCAGCGATGCGTTTCAGAATTCCTAGGTAAGATCAAAAAAAAAAAAAAACTAGGAGATTACCAGCAGAGAAAAGACCCAAACACCGACCCAACCACATAAAACACTTAGGGAAAAATCTATCAAGTAGCACAGGTAGGGACATTAAGACCGACCAACTTACCATGCTAGTTTCCCTCAACTTGTTGACAGAAACAAGGAACCAGTCGCACATAAGAACTTGAAGTTTTTGCAGACCTTTCGCAGTGGAGGAAGCGACGATGGCGTTTTCTCCACAACTCCCAGCCTACCCGAGGACCGAAGATTCCAGACAGACTAACACTGCTCAGACCAAAAACTACTAGCCTCCACAATGTCATCATAATATAACATTCCATGACCCTAATGTTCGTCATTAACCCACTGACCTGGCCAGCACACATTCCCACGGAGGATGAATGGAGGCTCGCACAACGCACCGATCCCCTAACCTTACACCTTACAGAATCAGAGGATTGGCGATATGTCCTCATTCACATCTGCCTTATGTAAACATTCATTGCACACATGTCAAACACATCTTGAAGTTCCCCATCAGGGTAGGCTGAATTAAATTTAAGATAATAATTATTTTATAATAATTGACAAGTTTAAATTCCAAGAATTTAAAATTAATAATTAAAAAAATAAAATCAAAAATATTTATTATATATTTTTTTCAAAAATTTAACACAAATTACTATTAATATATTATAATTTATATTAATTTATAAAATAATATTGGACAAACAAAACACTAATACTTAAGTATATTTGAGACATGAAATAAACACTAAAATTATTGAGCCGAAAGGCTCATTATACAACCTCATATGAGGGGATGTGTATGTTTGTTTGTCTGTTTGTTCGCTGAGTTGACATGTGTCACTTTGAAAAAAAAGAATATGATGTAAAGTGATTATAAGTAAAAAAAATGTGTGAGTAAGATGTTTAAACCTTATACTTTAAAATATATTTGAACATGATACTTAAATAAACTATTTGAATATCTATGTTAACTAATTTATGTCGATATCAACTTTATATATATATCTATATATAAATGTTGGAGCGATGGAGATGGCGAAAAACCCTAAACCTGCAACAACCCTAGCATGTTGGCAAACTCCATGCGTGTTGTTTTTCTGAGCTCAGATTGGAATGACAGTGGTTTAGGGAAGTGGCAATAGGTTATTCCAGCGTTGAGGGTAACGATGGACTGCTCTACACAACACTGTGAAGTTTTATTCATTAATACCGGCCATACCATCTTGCTGACTCTAAGCTCAATACTCGACTTCAAAGACAGTCTGTTGCCAATGATCACAGGAATTCCTACCATACCCTGGAAGTTGGGCTCTTTGTCTTTTTGATAACAGTTTTGACAACCCGACAGAGGGTTATTATTATTACCCTGGCCATCCCTCTCGACCCCAGCAGATACGACAGACGGTCGCAGTAGCTGAGCCAGCTCCTCAGAATAGGCAATGTTTTCCACGGAAAGGTGAAGGCGCGCTCGGAACAGAGGTGAACACTCGAATAGAGATATGATTGAGGATGAGCTTGATTACTCATCCGACAATTTGGAACCATCTCAGATATGGATTGGGTTAACACCTCAACGGACAGGTGGGATGACTCAGTGAGAAGACCTAGCAGGGAAAGAGCATGTGGATATGGAGATTGGTGACTCATCACATACTCCATTTGCCTTATCAGAACCCTTCCCGGCAGCTGAGGCAGTTTACTCAGAATCCTTCCCAGCGGAACTGTCCTCTCCAGCATATTCCATCCCCTTGCCGTCGGTTCTCAAACTTTGGGAGCAACAAGCCCAAGTCACGCCGGATGTTTTGGGACCGATAACAGATGTTTTGGGGGCAAATGAAGGCAACGTGGAGGGGTCTTTTGGGTTCGAAAACTTAAGCATCAATCATGTTGAAGATGAACTTACACACACAACCAATTTAGGGGAGACCCCATTTGTGGCGGCTTCGGGTTGCTTTGATGGCATCACTCATTTGGTTCCGCCTTTGGAGGACATCAAAACGTCGGAATTGGATGACAAACTAGAAGATGAAGGGCACATATGAGACAGGACCACCCACAGGTCGGGGAAGAAAAAACACAGATGCACTAAGAGCCACGAACATAAGTGAGATTTGGTATTCGACAAAGGAATTGGTATGGATAAGATGGAGTAAACCTTGCAGACTGTACTGGTGGGGCGGGTTAGAGGAAGAAACTACTCCTCGGCCAGATTAAAGATTTGGACAACATAAATTTGGGGAAACATACTGAAGCAACTTCCTGGGGTGCTCATGATGAATAGGGGGTGGTTCGCCCTAATATTTCCCCACTCGGAGATGGCTAACTGGGTTCTCACCAAATACTGGCACATAGAAATGACACTGGTGTTGTTGAAGCGATGGACGCCACTCTTTGACCCAGACAAGGAGAAGATGGGAGCGGGCCCTATTTGGGTTTGATTTCCGGGCCTCCCTCTACAATTTTTGACAGAGGAAGCGCTATGCTTCATAGGTGAAGATTTAGGGATCTCTTTGGACCATGATAGTTCCTACTTAGAGACTGGAAACATCTCTGTGGTCCGAATTCTCGTCCATTTGGACATGAGGGAAGGGTTAGTGGAGAGCTACAACCTGCGGTTCTGTGACATCACGAGATGCCATATTCTGGACTATGAAGGAGTTCCATTTAGATGTCATTGATGCCATGAAGTCGGGCATATTTATAAGGATTGTCCGCTCATCACTGCGGCCAACACTGAACATGCAAAAGTCCTGGTGCATGTGGGGACCCAAACAGTGGGAAACGGGGAAGAAGACACTTCTCAGGCGAGAACACCGGTAAATTAACCCGTGTCACAAAATTCTCCATATCGCTCCCTGACACGTCGTGCGCCAGTAGCATCACAACCCTGCAGCTCCCAACTTCATGAGGAGGACACTACTCTGATCTTGGGTACTCCTCTCACTATTTCTCTTACATTCAATTCAAATTTGAATCACACTGTATCTCCTATAATTTCTTTAGCTACTTCTAAAATTGATTTAATTATATGCAATTTGGATCCCTTTATCTGTCCTGTTACAACAGCCCCTCCCTCTGTCTTTAGGCCAAACCCTCAAACCCTAGTTGACGAGACAAATTCCCAATCCATCTCTGAATCTTTGGGCCAATCTACTAGTCACTGATACAACCTTATATCTGTCTCCAAGGTCTTAAGCCCCCAAGCCTATGGGCTCGGACTCGAAATCATCAATCCTCAACCTAAAGCGGCTAGGGGTAGACCATCTTCCCTATCCAAAGCTATAGTCAGGGCTAGCATGGAGGTGGAAGTTGGGACACAAGTTTCTATTGATAGGGTTCTTAGAGTGAAGGACACCACGGGCATGGGTGGCCCATGATTTGCCTCTCTTTCAATTGTAGGGATTTGGTTAGTCCCAAAAAAAATTGGCTCTTAGAAGATTGCTAGCTCTCTCGAGAGTGGATGCACTTCTCCTTCAAGAAACCTTGGGGGACAGAGACTATACTCTTAAAATGATATCTTCTATACTCCTGGACTAGAACTCTTGGACACTAGAAGCAAGAGGGAGATCAGGTGGATGTGCATTGGGTTTCAATAAAAGGACTATCAAAGTGAGTAACTGGTGGGGCAGAGAAGGGATTTTAGGAGCATATATATCTATTATTGGACTTGACATGCCCATTTGCATGATCAATGTTTACGACCCTTGCCACAACAGGGAGGATTTCTAGGACAAGTGGATGGTCACTACCATTATGAAGGGGGGACATATTATCATGGGAGGAGACTTAAAATTTGCCATTGGACTTGCTAAATCCTAAGGGTTGGACATTGTTTCAGAACCCTTGTCGGCCTCCTTTGAGCATTTGATTGATGATGTTGATATGTTAGATTTGGCCATGCCCAAAAAGTTCCCCACTTGGCGAAACAAAAAGACTAAGGAGGCTACTCTGGCTAGAAGAATGGACCGTTTCCTGATCAAGGCTAGGCTCACTCACAGGATTGACAAAGCCAGACAATGGGTGGGGTCGGGAGGATCCTCAGATCACTCCCCCATATATCTTGAAATTCAGAGGGATAGCTACAAACCACACTCCCCCTTTAAATTCAATTCATGATGGTTGGAGGAGCCAGAGTTCCACCTTATGGTCGAAAGAGCCTAGATTCACTGTGATCAAATGCCTGATTTGGAGCCTGCTCGTGTTCTCTACAACAACTTGTTAAGATTAAAAACTTTAACTATAAGATGGGCCAAAGGGAAGAAAATACATGAAGAAGAGGCATTAAAGAAAATTGAAATTGAATTAGAAAATTTGATGGTACAGATGGCCTTGGCTTCCTGTCCACTGAGGCCAAGGAACATCTCATACATCTGGAAATGGAGAAAGCCAAATTATTAAGGAAACATGAGGAAGAGTGGAGACTCAAAAGCAAGGCCATATGGCTCAAAGCGGGAGATGACAACACAAAATTATTCCAGCGATGTGAAAAAGGCATAAGGAGTATTAATACTATTTGGGAACTGAGGGATCAGGCTGGCAGGGTGGCCAAAAACCATGCACAACTAGCGGATATGGGGATAAGGCATTTTTCCAATCTCTACAGGGATCCCAGGGCTACTAACATTTCTAAAATACTCCAGATAGCCAGATCCATGCATAGATTCGTGGAGGATGAAGACATTGAAAAATTAAATGCTCATGTCTCCTTGGGGGAAGTTGAAGAGGTGTTAAAGTGGTTCAAGAAGGACAAGAGCCCTGGTCTGGATGGATGGCCCATTTAATTCTATATCATTTTCTTTGAAGACATTGGGAGGTACCTTCTCTAATTCATCGAAGAAAGCCGAACTGCTGGTCACGTATATGATGGTTTCAATGCTACTTTCATTGCCCTCGTACCCAAGATTGATAAGTCCTTATCCTTCAATGACTATCGGCCCATATCCCTATGCAACTATATTTACATGATCATATCTAAGATCATCGCCAACCGCATCAAGCCCATTCTATCTTTGCACATAACCAAGGAACAATTTGCCTTCCTAAACCAAAGACAAATTCACAAAGCGATTGGTACTGCACAGGAAGTCCTACACTCCATCAAGCTCAAGAGTCTCAAGAGAACCATTCTCAAGATTGACCTGGCTAAGGATTTTGATTATACCTGTTGGACCTACTTACAACTCATACTTCTTCATACTGGCTTCCCCCCTTCTTTCACAAATTCAATCATGGGTTGTATTACTAATGCATCCTTTAGTATACTTATCAATGGAGCTGCATCTGAATTCTTTCATGCAGGTAGAGGGCTTTGTCAAGGCTGCCCACTCTTCCCTTTGCTATTTTTATTAATTATGGAAGGACTATCAAATTTTTTGGCAAAATCTAAGGTAGAAGGGAACATTAAAGGTGTTAAATTATCGAAATTCATTCAACTGACCCATCTATTAATCATGGATGATGTGCTTATTTTTCTTGATGGAACATGACATGATAACACCAACTTCATGAAAATTATGGAAGTATTCTGCAAAGCTACTGGTATGGATCCCAATCACAACAAATCTACTATCATATTGGGAAAATGCTCTGAACAAGAATGCAGGCATGCACTGGGCCTATTTCATTTTGGATGCAAGGAATTAGAGGAAGGAATCAAATATCTCGGCTTTTGTCTAAAGCCAAATTACTACTGCATCACTGATTGGAACTGGTTAATTGCCAAACTGGAACGTCGGGTGAACATTTGGCAACAGAGATGGCTTTCCAAAGCACGGAGACTAGTTCTTATAAAATCAGTGCTGGAGGCAATTCCTGTTTATTTGATGGCTTTGGCTTGGATCCCCAAATGTGTGATAGCCATAATTCAACAATTCTGCAAAAGATTCCTCTGGAGGGGCAAGCATGATGGCAAGATATTTGCATGGATCAGATGGAAGAAGATTGCCAAGCCCAAAAGCTGGGGGGTTGGGGGCTAAAATACCTCAATCTATTTGCCACAACATTGGCATAAAAAATGGGGTGGCACTTAATCAGTGCTAGCAGTCTTTGGCAAGAGGTCACCTACTTCCAGTATATTGCACCCCAGACCACCCTCGAATGGATTAGAGGTCACATCTCATACACTCCCGGATCATCCATTATCTGTCATGCCATCACCAAATCCATTCACATCATCAATAAAGGCCTGGCTTGGAGCATTGGATTCGGGGAAAATGTTAAGATTGGGGTGGATGCATGGTCTGGCAGTGGTCAGGAATATTAATTACCACTGGCCATTAGACAACACTTATCGTTAGCCGGAATCCACACCATATCCCAAATTGCAGACTATAACAACTCCTCCTAGATCTCTTAGGCCTGAAAATCGGCTCACGAACTTGACATTTCAGACATTTGGCAACCGACATGGGACAATTATCTCAGAGCCCTTCGGGTCACCAACATCAGAATCACTGAGAGGGAGGATGAACTTCTATGGGCCTTCTCTCCCAGGGGCAGATACACTCCAAATGAGGGCTACGTCTCTCTTTGTGAATTACATGAACCTCAAAACAAGCAGTGGTGGTGGAGACACCTCTGGAAATTGAAGGCCCCACCAAAATCCAAACTCTTCATATGGTGCATACTCACCAACTGTGCACCAACGAAGGACAACCTCAACATGAGAGCTATCCATGGACCTTCAAGATTTTGTCTTTGCAAATTACACGCCGAGGACGTGGAACATCTCTTTCTCACTTTCCCTGCTTGCAAACACATCTGGCACCTTACTTCGACTACTCTAGGCACCACTCTGCAATGGCATGGAAGCTCTGTATCTAAGGCCTAGTCAAACTGGTGGCAATGAGCTCACTGTCCTAAAGAATGAAACATCCCCCTCCTGATTGCCCGAGGCACTTAGCTTGCGCGTAATCACGCGATTTTTCAAGGTTCGGTGGCTGATTAGCCCAACATCAACAACACCATTGTGTCGATCTATCACTCCATCCAAAACGATGAACCAACATCACAGGCAGAAATATCATTCCTGAAGTTATTGATAAATCCCTTCCATGGGCATACTTCGACAAGGCCTCTAACATACAGGGATGTGGCGGGGGTGCTATCCTCCATATCTCTGAATCTCATAGTTATAAAATTAAAATGGGACTAGACCCAGGGACAAACAATTATGCCGAGCTCAACAGCCTCAGACTACTCCTCACTTTTGCCCGAGAGAAAAGTTGCAATATGATTCAGATATTTGGGGATTCAAAAGTCATTATTAACTGGTTTAACAATGCAACACAATGTCATGTTCATACTCTTCGATCATTGCTAGATGAGGTTTTGGCACTTAAAACTTTTTTTGACTTCATTACTGTTATTCACATTTACAGGTAGAGGAACCAAGTGGCTGATCAATTATCCAAAGAAGCATCACAGTTAGAATGGGATCACTGGTTTATTTTTGAACAAAATGGATAGAATGATTATCAGTACTATCATAGACCTTTCATAGAGAATATGGAGGGTCAGGGGGTAGTCTAGCCAGATTGCTGTTTTTTGGAGAATTTTGGCATGGATATGCCCAGACTTATATGTTATTACATGTGATTATGTAGATATTTTTGTTTTATTGCACAACACTGTTTTTACAAGTTTACATATGTACAACTGAACTGTATGACTATTAAGAGTTTTTTGATCTCTACATAGATGATTATGCTGCTGATACAACATGTAATTTTCTTCCATAATGAAAATTACAAATTTTTTCCTTGGAAAAAAAATATCTATATATAACAAATTTTGTTAAAATAAAATATTCAATGTGAGTTATCAATAAATTTTTTAATACAAATTAATATTGACATATACTTAAAATATAATAATAATAAATAAACTATTTTAATGTCAATTATGTATATATTTATATTATTTAAAAAAAATGTATGTATAATGGGAAAAAAAAGTTTTTATGGTTAAAACATTTGTTTGGTCTTATATACACTCTATATAGCATTCAAAGATACAATTTAAACAATGAAAAATTACACATTCTATTTTGCATTCTAAAGAAGTTTGCACATGAAGAAATTTGATCCTTCTTTGCTCATGTTAGATTCGCACTTAAGATGGATCTATGCTGGTATTATTTTTAAAACCAACCTAGATCCATCTTAACTTCGGATCTACCAAGCATCGAGAGAGATCAAATCCCTTGAGATAAAAAACCTCTTTTAAAGTGAAAAGAGATTTGATCCCTCTTTGCCCTTGGTAGATCCAAAGTTAAGATGGATCTAGGCTAGTTAATATTTGTATAAAAAAGATTCATAATTTTTTTGGGTTTTAAAAGCTAATTGTAAGTCATCAAAACAAAAAGTTTATTGAGAAAAATAATTTTGATAAGTTGGAACTACTTCAATGATGCATATATCTTTCATAAAAATGAAGAATCAAATTTTAATGGTTAATAATGCTTTGAAGGGCATTTGCAAACTTTTGCAAATGATTAATAATATCAACCATATAAATATTCACACTCAGTGTAATGATGGTGTAATACAATTTATCGTACTTCTATAAAATATAAGCTTTTAAAGTATCATAGGGGAATGTATCACCATTGGCATGTAAATATGTTTGTTTAAAATAGCAAATTCCTAGCAATTAAAGATAGTTAGAAATCTCAAAATAAATTGCTTTTAAAAATCATTTACTACAAGCATCCAAGGAGTTAATAGACCTAAATCACATTTACTACGAATTTGTACTTGGGAATTGGGTGTTTGCCTATCTTCAATGCCATAGACAAAACTCTATTAAAGATGGTAAGTGCTATAACCTGACTCCAAAATTTCATGGTTCCTGTTAGACTTACAAATGAGTAGGTCTTACAAGCTTATGTAATTCATATTTTGAATAAAGGGAAGATACATGATGTCTTATGTGCATTGTGTTTAAAAAAGAAGGTAAATCCAAAAATGTCATTCCACAAGCCTACCTATATTTAAATAAAGAAGGAAGGTTAGTGCTTGAACCAAAAAGAATTTTGGAACTAAGAACTAATTCCTCACATCTCAAAGACGTCAATGAATATCTTTTCATGAGAGAATTTACCATAAGATGAAACTATTTGGGAGAATGAGGAATTTCAACTTTGATATATATTTTTACTTATGTTTTGGACGAATTATTTAAAAAATGGGTAACTTACAATTAACCTAATAAAATAAAACACAACTCTCATAACTTATAAGAACATGCATTCCCCCCTTGAAGTTTATAAATTCAAATATAGAGAGAGATATGATACGTATAGCTCCAAGGCTAAACAATTAATTCACTGGGCAAAGAGGATCCCTTGTACCACAAACAAGAGGGTCTTATATAATAATTTGGTGTTAGGCTAAGCCATAACCCTAAAATTATATTACTAAATTATTTTAACATCAATATTTTACAATATAAGAAATATTAATAAGTAAAGTTATTGAGATATAATAAATACTTATCATTGTAAGTGGATACTACAACTCTATCCTTTCTCAAACCTATATGAATTGAAGTGTCATGCATTGTACTACACACAAACACACACACACACACACATCGAGTAAGATAAATATCATTAGTTGTCCCATTGCACAAATACAAAAAAGGACATGGTTGCCTATGATGACATCATACATCAATGTGCATATGCACTATAATGTTAGCGTGACAATATGACTCGAATCAATGTGTCACATTAACATTATAACCAATCTCATATATAAGATAGTACACTCTACAAGTGTACAAGGTACGAGTTAAAAACCTACAAGGTTTAGGCCATTGAAGATGAAATTATCATTAGAGTTGGCAATACAACTCGAATTAGTGTGTCACATCAACATTATAGCCAATCTTGTTTGTGAAATAGTACACCCTACAATTGTATATCATATAGAGTGGGATAAGAACCTGCAAGTTTGAGGTCGTTAAGGATACGATTATCTTTAGGTGTATCTATACCATTTGTATTCCCCTACTTGTTTCCTTTCACTTGCAACATTTCTCAAACACTTAATACTAAAGAAATCTAAACATATAGGATTTAGTTTTTTTTTTTTTTTAAATCCGTAATCATCATCAAAATCCAACTATATAATCTTTGGTTAAATTAAAATTTTTCATTATTAAGTTGCATTTTTGAATATAGAAATTAATTCAATACCCTCAAAGACTCCTATTACATCGACATTATGCAATATTAATAATTCATATCTATCATTTTTCCAAAATTTTAGGAAAAAAAGTTAAAATCATAAGACTTCCCTCTTTATTACGCCGAAGTTGTTTTTATTGTGAGGTTCCTCTTACTAACACTGTAGAGATTCGTCAACCAGCACCATAAAAAAATTAGTGTAACGCCGTCTTAGTTAACCCTCCCCTACTTGTTTCCTTCCACTTACAACATTGCTCAAACACTTTATACTAAAGAAATCGAAACATATAGGATTTAGTTTTTTTTCCTGTAATCATCATCAAAATCCAACTATATAATCTTTGGTTAAATTATAATTTTTCATTACTAAATTGCTTTTTTGAATATAGAAATGAATTCAATACCCTCAAAGACTCCTATTACATCTACATTATGCAATATCAATAATTCATATCTACCATTCTTCCAAAACTTTAGGAAAAAAAAATTCAAACCATAAGACTTCCCTCTTTATTACGCCGTTTTTATTGTGAGATTCTTCTTACTAGTACTGTAGAGATTCGTAAACAAACACCATAAAGAATTAGTGTATCATAGTCCTAGTAAACCAACACCATAAATAATTAGTGTAACGTAGTCTTAATTAACCCTCGATTTAACGTCTTTAACATACTCTTTACACCCTTTTAGTGCAAATGCTAATAATAAAATTAAAATAAGATTAAGATGAGGATGGAAATTAAAATAAAATTAAGATGAGGATCGAGGAAGTGATGGTCAGATGTTCGAAACCCACGCTCTTGGGCTCCTCGTCATCCACTACAAAGATTCTGTATAGATATTTTTAATGGAATACGCTCCACGAGTCAGCCTCCTTCACTCCAAGGATTCGACATAGATTATTTCCGGAAAGCATTCTTCTTATAACAATTCACCACCGCCTTGATTTTGCCCACACTCGTAGCTCTTGCACTTTTGATGTCCCCGTCTTAATTTTGATTTAGGGGTAACCCAGTTGAATATGTCAACAAAATTAGAAGGGATGGTTGAGCCCCATAACGCAATGAAAAAAAACCCATTAAAAAAATCCTTAAATTCTATGCTAATTCATTTGATCTGTAGTTAATTAATTATTTAAACCCTTGATGGGTCAGTCGGCGAACAGGCTGCCAAAATGGCCCACGTCATCTAAATTAAATAAATGGAGTATCGGCAGATATCTTCATATATTTTGGTTTGAAGTGAGCGAGTGGCACGGCAGAGGCGATGAACAGACCACAATGAGATGCGGATGCCCTGGAATCACACATACACATTGTATATACAACACTTGAGAGCTGAAGTTGGTACTGGCGGTGATTAAGTTCAGTCTGTTTTGCGCCTTTTCAAAGGGCCTGGAAACTTCTGTTTTGGTTTTTTTCAAGGGGTCAATTACCTGAAGATTATATTAAATTAAATTTGCGGCGTTGTAGTTGATTTGGTGTCTTTTGAGGGAAAGCGGTCGAGTAGGCACATTTTGTACTCTGGAATGGTTAGTTCAGTCGATTGAAGAAGATTAACTGGGTTCTAACAAGTGCTTTCTTCAGTGGGGTTTAAGGAAATTTATATCTAATATATTTGTTCCAAAAGGGTTATAGGAGCTGTTGAATTAAGATCGAATTTTGGTTTAAGCTAACGGTAGCAGCGGCACGATGAACGGCGTTGAGGATGTTGTGGATGACGTCAATGCCATCTCAGTTGAAGATGCACTCAATATCTTTACTACTGGATCGCCAAGGTAACTCACTATTTATTCTTAGGTTTTTAATAATTATCTTCTGCAACCAAAAAAAAGCCAAACCTGCCATGATTGTTTGGATGTTGGGCTAAGATGAGAGTGGCGGTGATTGAATGCAGTGGCATAATTACTGGCGTGGACGATGTATTCTCCGACAAAGATTATGTGGACGACATTAGCCTGGTCAGCGGTGGATCAGAAAGGTACTTAAAATAGCTTCTTTTTATGCTTTTTTTAATTCTTATTTTTTTTAATAAGATGCCGTATATTATCACGAGCGTGGCAAAGGAGTTTTACCCAATCTGGGAATATCATAATGTGATCTAGCGAGCTTTATATATATATCATTGTTTGATTATATGAAATTATAATGATATTTGCGTAATTGTGTTTATGGAACTTTTCTTGAATTTTATTTGTACCCCCTAATTCGAACATGAACACGAGTCAGGTTAAACAGGTCTTGGTTGTATATTTAAAATTTATGCACTCTATCAAGCATTTCTCTTCTCTACAGAGGCGATTTTAATTAGGGATATTTATTTGCAAGGAACCTCTTCCCCTGATGGTGGCTCAACCACCAACCGCAATATTAGCAAGTGGATTAATTAAAGAAAAACACTTGTGTTAATTTTAGTATTATAAACCAGACATCTAGACATTACGTAATCTTCATAAGCATAATTTAAATGAATCTCCTCTACTTCCAGTAGACATGTTGCTAATCTCCTAGCAGGAGGCGTTGGTTCAAATTTAAGAGGTTCTTTTGAAATCAAGAAGTGTGTGAAAATTGAAGTTATCATGGAAAGGACGTTCTACCTTTCTTGGCATAGCATGGACATAACTACATTGTTGGCAGGATATTTACAGGGAAATCATGTAGTATGAATTCTAAATGTTAAGGGACTTTTTTTGAGAGTACTTAGAAATATAAACTCACCATATTGTCTTTAGTTTTTGTCAAGTTTTTCTGGTCGTAGTTGGAATGGCCTTATGTTTTAACATTTCAATTACAATTGAACCTGGCGTACCAGAGTTATGGAAGATAGTGTGTCATTGCTGTGTTGCTTGTTTTCGGAAAACTATTGCATGCCCATCCATCCATCAGATTTTTTAGCAAAAGAAATTTCTGGAATACTTGGAATATAGGTTTTTGTAGATTGATCAAGGTATTAGTACTTGCACTTCAGACTGGCTAGTATATAATGGTTTTTACATAGCATAATACTTACAAGACCAGGAACCATAGGATTGTCTCTCATTACTCTGCACCGATAAAGTTCTACTTTCATGTTTTTAGCGTTTCCAACAGGGCATCGACTTTATATTTGAGCATTTTGTGCAACTTTGCACAAACATCATATGATGAACTTTGATGTGATGGAATTTCGTTTAATTATGAAGAATTGGGTTTGATGATGTCATCAATCCCAAATTGGCATTCAGGAGAGCCCAACTTTTTCCTTTCTACATGCTTTGATTTTGATGAAAATATCTGTCATTACTGTTATCATGTTATGTGATTCCTAGTATTTATTTGAGTGTTTTTGTTACAAAGTAGATGTGCCATATCCTAGTAAGAGGCTGATGCTTGATCTGAGATTCGGCTGCATATCATATGCATGGAACGCTATGTTTTTGGAACAGTTGTTTCACTCTGGAGAATATTCGTATAAAATATATTATTGAATTATTTCAGGAACATGGAAAGTGCAGCAAACTTGCACCATTCAAACTTCTTTTTCACTTGGGTGTGGATTTTAAAGGTGCTACTGTGGGTTTACTTCCATACTTGTTGAATACCATATAGCCTTTAAGTTCCTAAAGTGTTTAATGCATTACAGGTTATTTGGTCATTATCTAAATATGTAGCTCCTGTCATTTTTTGAGTTTACTGTATACTTTCATTTTATAGTATTAATTGTGGGTGATTCTAAGTGACTAGTTTCTTTGGAGCCTATTGTATCTCATGTATTGACATACATTTCTTCGTGGTTTTCTTATGATAAAATCTATGAAGTAATAACAAGGGAACCATAATGTACTGCAAGGCCAATGAAAGATAAAGAAAACAATTATTCCAGGTAGAGAGTGGGTGTAATTAAAGTTCCAATCTTAGAAAAGAACAGCATGCATCAGAGACATGTTGTAAGAAAGTCTTAAAAATCCATTTATTTTGGACCAGAAACAATCTATGGATGTTGTTGGCAAACTGACTTTGAAGAAAGCAACACATCTTCCATTACAAATGATGAATTATGATCATAAATATGGTGGTTAAGGTCATCCTGTAGGTCATACCTGCTGCTTGGTTGTGTACTCTGTAATGAATGATGAATTTGTTAAGGGCAATGCTTGATCCACATTGTACACTATATAGGGCTAAGGGTACCTTTTTGGGGTTTTTTCAAATTGGAGATAAGTTTGGATGAGGATTGTAAATGAGTCTTATCAAACTTCCACTTAAAGCATCAAACTCGGCCAAACTGATGGCACTTAGAGTTTTATCAAACTCAGCCAACTGATCAGTGATGGCACTTAAAGCATCCCTTTCCCTTGAGTATAACAACATTAGACTTAGTTTACTTTTTCTTAATTAGTTCAGGGTTATTCTGTTGTCTCAATTCTACGATAAACTCTTCACTTGGTTATTCTACATTTTCTCTTCTACAAATGTAGCTCTTTTTTAATCTTTTATCAAAACATCTAGAATTTGTATGTGGGATGTGTTAACTGTTTATGATTCTTGGTGGTTGGTTGCCTCTAAGTGTCTATTATATTTCACTATGGTATATTTGTAACTTCATATTTCACAAATTTTGTTCCTTTAAGTGATGAAAATAGTGACTTATACCTTCAATGCAAAATCCTACCTGGTAAAGAAAACAGCTAAATAATATTTACAAGACAAGACTTGTATGCTCACAGTGACAAAGGAGTCTTGAGTTTCACACTACATTTTTCATGCTTCTTGGTCACAACAAACGCTGAAACTTCTGTGATCCATATCTTTTTCTGTTGTGCACAATTAAACTATTTATGTTCTATTAAAATGCAGTGAAGATAAGCGTTGTAGCTATGGATATGCTAGCTGTCAAGGGAGAAGAGGAACAATGGAGGATTTTTATGATGCAAAAGTATCGAAGATCGATGGTCACATGGTTGGCTTTTTTGGGGTTTTTGATGGTATGTTTCCTTTCTGGACTCTCTATTTTATTTATACTATAGGTGGGTTGACTTGACCTTTTATTTCTATGCAAGTTATTTTTTGTAAAGGCAGTCTTATGTTTTTAAATGAACAATGGTAATGAGAATATTGAACATGAGATAAAGACCAGTTCTGGCTTTTTGTTCTCAGTTCTGAGATTTTTTGCTGGGTTGTTTCTCCTAGGCCATGGTGGATCTCGCGCTGCTCAGTATTTAAAGCAACATCTTTTTGATAACTTGACAAGCCACCCCAAATTTATGACGGACACCAAGTTGGCCATAAGTGCGTGCAGGTTTCGAACACCTCCTGGCTATGAGTTTCCTTATTGATGTTATAATATTTAAATTGGATCCTTCATAACCATTATGTTGTGTACTCTAATTCTTATCTGATATTTAAAATTTCAGCTGAAATCTATCAGCAAACTGATGCTGAGTTCTTGAAGGCTGCAAGTAGTATTTATAGAGATGATGGGTCAACAGCATCAACAGCTGTGCTAGTTGGTCAGAATCTGTATGTTGCCAATGTTGGAGATTCTCGAGCAGTTATGTCAAAGGCAGGCGAAGGTGAAGTATCTTTATTCATATGCTACTGTCTGTAATATCTTCATTTCAGCAAGTTCCTTTTGTATTTTGTTATGGAATCTCTGCCTATTAGCATGTCTGCACAGGATTTGAATGACTTTGACCAGAATGCAAATAAGGACATTTTACTGTTACTGGTGTTAGTTCAGAGCACCGTTGCAAATATCTCTGGTTCCTCCTGATTTTTGTTTTTTTTCCTGGTTTTTCAGGCTATTGATATTTCCAAGATTTTCATACTTTTTCAGCTTGCTAATATTTCTAAGATTTTCTGAGTTTTTAGGTGTAGTTTATGTGTTGCAATAGTTGTTATTTTCTGATAATGTCCCTGATATTCCTAAAAAGGTTTTTTTGTTTTTTTTGTTTTTTGTTTTTGTTTTCCTTGAAATAGAACCTGTAAATTTATTACTGAAAACAAAATTACATTTTGTAAATGCTGTTAGAAATGCATTCAGGAGATAGCCATTAGGTCTTCAAAAAACCGAGCACAAAGCTCCAAGAAACAACCCCCAACATCTGGAGGTCCACCAAAAAACCATACACCAGACCCAACCCCCCCCCCAGAAAAATAAAAAATAGGGCACAAGTGCCTGCCTACAATAAATCCCATAGGGGACCAAAAATATCACGGGCCGAACCCAAAAGAAGGGCCCACAATGCAAACCAGGCCCCGGAAAAACCTCCAATCCGCAACGCCATAAACAGCCATGCCACAAACGAGCCTGATTGGAGGACAAACGTGTAGACGGCAGCAGTGGAAGACAGCAGAAGAAAGAGGCCAAAACCAACAAGTGGAGAAGCCATGGCAATGATCTAGTGCCCAAAAATGCAAAAGGATGGAAGCACCAGCGGAGAGAGGCAGCACCGGCAGCAAAGAAAATACCGATAACAAGCCATGAAACACCAAAGGAACCACGCCAGCAGTGGACAAAGGAGGATGGCCATGACCACTCGAACCAGGCTGAAAGTGGGCAGGCAGCACAAACTAGAGGGCAAAGATGGCTAGGGTTCCAGCTGCCTAGCCCTTCGGCCCCTCAATGCCATCAAATTTTCTCTAATTATTCCCCCTTCAAGGAAATCATTCCCAAAAAGTTTCTTTCTGGTTCCTTGGTGATATATCCCCCAAAATGTTAGTCAAAACTTGGTTCAGAGTACATATGCATGAGACCCCATATTGACCATATCATTTTAAAATTTTCTTTACCCAAAGCCTCTCCCTGAACAATCGAAATTTATTCTTGTTTCCTAGCTGATTTCCAATTTTACAATACAATTCTTTAATTTCTTTGTTCTATGTTTACTTTCTCAGCTTTGAAGATGGATCTGAATATGCTTGGCATTGGCATAAAACATTTTGATTGTCACAAAGCGA
Source organism: Pinus albicaulis (assembly GCA_034641835.2). Classification (NCBI taxonomy): domain Eukaryota; kingdom Viridiplantae; phylum Streptophyta; class Pinopsida; order Pinales; family Pinaceae; genus Pinus; species Pinus albicaulis. The sequence continues at coordinate 51,725,076 of CM076574.1, read as the reverse complement.
TGGTGGTTTGAATTTTTTGAAAGTTGAATTGGTGTCCATATATGGTAACTATCCCGTGAACAGCAAACCCAAGCACATACCAAATGAGTGACCCGTGGTACGTTTCTTTCATTGATGCCACCTGCCTAGTTTGATTGGTTGTGCCCAATCAACATGAAGTTATCAGTTAGGATTCTGTTTTCTGCCTTGTAATCCATGTCTTTGGGATGTGCCATGAACTGTGAAACCATTTCAACATAATTGCTCAAATCTAGCATGGTACTAGCATGGTAGATTGGGCTCCCTACTCCCAATCCCTGTACAATGTTGCAGTGAATGCCTTTGAGTCTTCACAAGTTGATAGCATTCGTCCTTGTTTCTATAGGAGTTGCTACTAATTTACAATTTTACAACAGCCATGTTAAACCTTTTTACATGTATTTTTTCTGTATAATCTAGACAATTCTCCAAACCCTCACACATTTAAGCAAAGAATGAGGAAGCTGGTACCTTGTGAGTTCCCTTCTCAATTTCCCTGCTCTTTCCCATATTTCTAGACGGAGGGTGGTATATACCGCCAGCCGCTACATCTGCAATAGCTGCTGGTAACCCCTTAGGAGTTGTTGGTTATGGATCACTTTTTTAGTATCTCTCGTGTATAATTAGTTCAGGACAGGAAAATATTGTCATCCATCCACTGTCCAGCATACTTCTTCTCCTAGATATAACAAAGCTAAATCTGTCATTTCAAAGGCTTTGTGTGACATTCAGTTTAGCTCCTCCGTATCATACATGTAACAATGAGGTCATCATTAATATTTTCAATGATCAAGTTGTCGTTTACACATTTGATATATATATATATACACACTGCATAGTCTAGTTTCTCTACCATCCACGTGTCATACATGTAATAATTAGGTCATCAATTTATATTTCAACAATCAAGTTGTCATTTACACATTTGATTTGGTTTGGAGAGGCTATTTTTTAAAATCCTTTGATCTGAAGTGCATACCATTCTCTAGGAGCTTGTTTCATTATATACAATACCTTTTTCTTTCTACACTATAGCTGTTCTTTTGTTCTTGTACAAAGCCTTGGTGCTGCTAGATATGCACTCTCCCAAAGTTGTGTTTAAGAAGGCACATTTTGACATCCATCTTATGAACAAACCACTTAAGTTGTGCCGCCATGGCTATTTCTATTTAAGAAGGCATATTCTGACATCCATCTGATGAACAACCCACTTAAAGTGAGTTGCCATGGCTAACAACAATCTGATAGTATTTATCTTAGATTAGTACAAGGGTTGCTTCAAATCAATTCTTTTTCAGTGCAAAATCTACTTTGTTTAGACACGTTTGCAACTTGTGGATTTTTTGCCTTCAATCAATTTCAAGTTCCTGGGTTCCATTTCTTGTTATTGTATCATATTTTCCTTTGACATTGCTTTTTCCCATTCTCCCTGTCCATTTGCATCTTCAATTGAAACAGGTGCATACAAATTTAAAATGTGCCCATCAAAGCATTGTTTGGTTGGTGCAAAGCTGATTGTTGCAACTTCCACTTCTTACTTTCTTCTTTAGTATTAGGTAGTTTCTGTAGCTTTGAGTCCCTCAAATTTAGGAAATGCCACTTCAGAATAGTCTTGGGCTTCTATTTGGAGCCTGATTTCTACACGATGATCTGACTCAAATAGGGGCGCTTTTCCCATGATCTGACTCAAATAGGGACACTTTTTTCCTATTCAAGTTATGCATAATTGCTATAATTGTCGATCAACTTCTCTTATAGGCATTAACATACAACTATACTTTTGTATGCTTGCCCCCCTTCCTCACTCGGGGAAAAACATGAAATTTGTCCAATTTTCTTGTACCTTTTGTGTAGAGATTGAGGCATGGCTCCCAATCTATGGTGGTAAGATTGTCTAACTTTGAAGGGATTTGGAATTCTCGTCAAAAGATCATAGATCAGGCAAGCTACATTGTAAAATCCTTGAACTCCATTGATGTTTGAATATTGATATCAAGATGGACACAATGATGGTGTTATTGATTGTTGGCCTCAATAGCCAGCAACAAATACATACGAACATTTACGAAGCAAGGGACACCAGGGGTATATGCTTAAGAAACTCTCGAAGGGGAAATTATATTAAATTAAAGCATTCCCTTTGTGTGTTTCTATTGTATAGTTGGTCCCTCTATATAACAATTGGTGACCATAACAGCCATGTCATACTCAGATATTTAGTTCAACCATCTCCATAACGATCTTGACAATATCTCCATTAATCACTCAACGAATGTCCATCCCTAACTTCATTAGCACATTAAAATGCATACATCAACATCATAAGTAGGAGTTAATCCTTTCATACTCCCCCTTGACGAATACTTGTGATCCAAACGCTTCTCTTTGTCTTTTTAATTGGTCCCATTTTCATTTTATATGCTCTTTGCCTTCATCTTTGTCTTCTGCAATCTTTGGTCTTCATCATTTTTCATCCTCAATCTTCTTTAATATTCATCTTGTAAATGCAAAACATAAACATCGTGTTTTCCATTGAAATACTCGGGTCAACAACTGTTGTATCAACCAGTTCTCTAGGAAACATTTTCTATACATGATTCATCAACCATTTTCACTCCCAAACATTTTCCCCCTCCCTTGTATCATCATCGATCATCATCTTGGGTTTTCTTTGTCTTACTCGTAACTATCACACCCTCAAGTGGCTTTGATTGACCACAAACCACACATTACATTAATAATTTCAGCTGCCAAAATCATACATTACGTTAGTGTTTTTGGCTGACCACAAACCATACATTACATTAGTGGTTTCGGCCTACCACGAACCATACAACATTCAAATTATGGGGGTATACTTGCCTCATTAGTCTTACATCCTGTGTTGCCAGGAAACGTGGGGAGTGGGACGGGAACGGGGACGGGGACCGGTGCATGGGTTCGTCGGGGGTATATATATGTGTGTGTGTGTGTGTTAAAATTGGACAACTAGGTCCAAACTCTGGGTTGTGCTGCTCAGATGACGATCCCAATATTCTTATTGGATCCCTCTTTCGGAGAGGTGTAAGATTGATTTAAAGATCATCTCGATCGGATGAGCAGAACATGTACTTTGAATTTATTCCACTTATGTGCTAGGTCGGCCTGGAATAAAATATAGACTTAAATGTCTTAAAGGACGTGTCACACACCCCCAAAGATTCCTATATATTGGAGAGACTTAGAGTTCATTTGACACACATTGTTGTGTAGGAATTCTCTCTCTCTGGATAGCGTTGGAGCTGTGATATATATATGGACTGTTCTTTGTTTGGGTTGTTCTGGGTTATTTGTGACACGCTTCGCTGAATGACCTTTTGGAGACTTTGCTGGTAGAAGCATCCCGCTGATCGCCGTAACGCCACCATTTATTATCTCTGTTTTGGCTTGTCTTCTATCGATCTATTACTATGTTCTATCTACTTCAGTATTGTATGTCCTAATTTGAAATGGCATAGAACATATGTTGAAATTAATATGGTATCAGAGGGGGGGTTGAAGACAATGCCCTAGGCTTGAATCAACGTGAGCAAGTCTGCCCTAGTTAGCGTGGTAGGAGCCATAGGTGACAGTGTATTGCTAAGAACAGATCTGGTTGGGGTTGTCTTAAGGGGCAGTTTGCTGAGCTAATTGGCCAAGGAGCAGTCATGTGATGGTAGTGTGAAGGCTTCTTGTGACTGTTTTTATGCTTGCAGGAGGGCCGAGTATGAGGAAAGAAGGCAGGAACGACAAGGAGAAGAAGTTCCGTTGTGGGTTTATTAGCTACGGTAATGGAGGCCGAGCTGTTAGGCTGAGCCCTTGAGGGCTAAAAGTTGCATTATTTGACACTTGTTTGGGCACTGAGAAAAAGAATATATATATATATTTTTAATAAGTGTCTACAGTGCGAGGACTTTGCAGACTCTGTACTGTGATCTATTCCCACGGATTATTGCACACGAGAACCCACCAGGTGCTCCAAATATTTCAATTATTTTCACATAGTTGTTGACCGTTCGAAGGAAAATCTTCTGCAGCCCGCGGAAGGGATCGAGCATCAGCTATAATTAGCGGAAAAGTGAATATCACAGAAGACCTTTTTTTTTATTGGTTGTAAATTAATTAATTAATTTATTTGTTAGGCTGTTTAATTAAATTTCTGGTTTCAGAGGCGGTTTTCAAGTGCTAATCTCGTTGTTCAGCCATTTCTTAATGTTCCACAACGTTTGTTGGAAGAGTCGTTGAACACAATGTAGCAGAACAAGTCCTTTGTAAGGAAAATCACGCGTGACTGCGTCATGAAGGAAATCAAAGACACACTTAGCCGCAATCCTCAGAAGCCCGGTTTCTTTCTCTATTGTGGTTCTCGACATTGTTTTAAGCATCATCTCTGTGCATAAAAATTTGTTCATTTATATCTGCGGTTCATCAAGTCGAAATTCGTAATAAATTATCAAAGGCGTATAAATTTTATGTAATGGGCCTGATTATTTAGACGGTTGCACAAATCGCCGCCTGTCCACCGGAATTTGACGTGAAGAGCGATTACAGAGGTTACCGCCCCCATCTGCAACTCATCGCACAAGAACAGTTGGGTTCTGTCAGAGTTGGGCCTCCCCTCGAAACTGTTGTAGCGTTACCTGTCATTCATCAGGGGTCGAATCTTCAAAGCACACGTAAATGCGTTAAACGATTTATTGTGAAATTGAAACACAATTTACATTTTTTTTTGGGCAATGTTGCAACATAAGACTGATAACTTTAATGAGCGTGGGTCCGCTGAGTTGCTGGTTCATGTCCGATTAATTACGCAGGAGGCATCGGGTCAGCAGAGCCGATTGGGCATTAAGCAATATACACAGTACGCTACAAGCCCTGGAATTGACATATACATGATGAGATGTTGAAGCTACAACCGAGCTGTGTAGTGAAATAATCGACATCACACAGCCTAATTCTCCAGGAATTCTTAAAGAAGAAGTGAATCCAGGTCGGAAGCTTGCAATGTCGTTTGCTAATATATTTTTGCCGGAAGTCAGAAGAGGAGGTCTAGCAGTTGACATTACAGGGGGACGACTGCTTGCAGATTTGAATAAGTTTCCGCCTGAACTAAGTGCGGATCTCGAAGATCTCAACAATGTTCCGTTGCCGGGACCCGAACCCGGGTCTTACAACAAAAAGTGGGCTCACTTGGCGATTCATGATTGATCATTAGCAAGCATTCTGATGAGGGAAGCAGGACTGGAGACAGCACAAAGGACAGTTCATGTTTTGACAAGGTATGTATGACTGTTTGAAGTAGTCACCTTCAATTTTTTTAAAAATCAATTGCCTACTATGAATTGCACGCCTTTCTGTTGCAAAGAAGACACTATTCCAGGCATGCAGATCAAATCGGTAGATTGCACGGATTGTATGTTTAGCAACACTTAAACCAGAAAACAGAACTTGTCTTTCAAAAAGTTCAAGAACTGTCTGGAAAGTATTGTCTAGTCAATAAGGCAACATATCAGAATGACTTAGAAGGCCTAATGGCCTGGGAGTTCTGTGTGCTCAGAACTGAATGATGCCCCAACTGTGGGTCTCCTATGTGTAAATGAAGCTAGAAAATCTCTATCCCTAAGTGGCCCAGATTTGCATAAACAAAGGATCACATATAATATGTATTGATGACTTGAGTAGCAGTGCAGTGCCTCATCTAACAGTATTATGATACTGTTGTCTAATAACAGTGGTTGTGAACTAGCATATACTTGGACTTAATCTATTAAACAGTGACCTTAGAAAGTGTCTTGTCCAGCTTTATCCCGTTGGATGATTGGGGCAGAAACATTGATGAGCAGGAATACCATTATGACTGTGCTGGATCTGCATGGACTGTCATGAAGAAGGGTAAATTCTGTGTTTTAGCATCCTGTATGATCGGCTCCTAGATCTGTGAAATCTAGGAGAAAAATCGCAGAACTGAGATCTGAAGTCTTTGGCAGATCTGTAAATAAGAAGCAGCCCTGGATGAGATGTCAGATGTAGTAGATGAAGCTCTCAAGTGCAAAATTATGAGAGAAGGAATCATGTTTGGATTCCTAGTTCTGTTGGTCGCAGTAAAGAGGGTTGGTTGAGGAAGCTACAACAGACCTCCTCAGAATAAAAAGACTTCTAACACAAGCTGAGGCTTGTTGATATATTCTTCTTGTTGGACAGTGACATAGATGGACACTTATGTAGCAGTTAGCATAGACACCTATGCGCAGCCTAGAGCATAATGGTAAAATGTGTTTCGGTAGCTTTCAGATCTTGAACCATAATCAGCAAAGCCTGTTGGATGGCTTTGACTGTGGAAGATTAAGTCACCTTTCCAAATTGGTGTCTGGGATGACCTCATTTGAAATAGATGTTTTTCTCTCTCGAGAGAAGCTGGCATTAAGAGGGAGAATACATCTCTGTATATACTTTTGAGCCAATATCATTGCTTGACGAAAGAAGATCCTCATGGCTCAAAGACATATGGCTTCAGAGGGGGAAATTCCAGAAGAAAACCAAGAAGCCATATAAATACCAGGAGTATCTAGCTGCCATGAGTACAATATGAGCCTGGATCATTTGAAGAACATGTAAAGCATCAAATCTGCTAGGATGCGAGGGTGATGTTTGGGATATGGTTCCTAGACCATAAAACATAGCTATTGTCACCTCGATATAAGATCAAGCATGGATATGATGGGAAAATGTGTTGCTTGAGACTGATATAATCTATTATTTCCTTTGCTGATACGCAAGGATGGAAGCTTTATCAGATGGATGGAAAGATCATTTTTTGACATAGTGCGGTAAAGGAAGAAGGTGTATGTTGAGCAACCTTTGGGGTTTGAAGTCCAAGTTAGGGACAACCATGTCTGCAGGTTGAAGAAAGCCCTCTATGGGCTGAAGCAAGCACCCTGAGCTTGGTACGAGAGGATAGATAGCTACCTGATGAAGCTGGGCTTCACTCGTAGTATTGCTGATTTGAACCTTCACTGCAAGGTTAATAGAGAGAAGCCTCTCACTCTGGTGCTGTATGAGGGCGACCTCTTCTTGGCAGGTGCTGACCCTCTCATTCATCAGCGTAAGAGGGAGCTCGTTGCTGAGTTCGAGATGAAAGACCTAGGACGGATGTCTAGGCCTGGAGCTCTGGTAGAGACCTGGCAAGATTTTCCTTTCTCAAGGAAAATACATTGTGAAGCTTCTGGAAAGATTTAACATGATGGACTGCAAGTCTGTGTCGACATCGATGGAGCTTAACTTCAAGAAGTTGAGCAGCAGTGCTGCTGGGCCCGTCTTAGCCAATCCTACTGAGTATCGTCAACTCGTAGGGTCCCTGATGTTCTCAGTGAACACCCGTCCAGACGTATGTTGTGCAGTGAACACTTTGAATCAACACATGATTGATCATAACATTCACTGGGTTGGTGCCAAGAAACTCTTGAGATATCTCTGAGGCACGATAGACCATGGGCTGAGATACACTGCCAGGAGTATAACACTCCATGGATATACTAATGCCGAATGGGCTGGCAGTGTGCTTCGAGCAGGAAACGAAAGTCGGTTGCCTTGAGCACCGCCGAGGTCGAATACATTGCAGCATGTATGACCCGTTGTGAAGTCACTTAGTTGCGAAAACTCTTCAATGAGCTATTCGAGGATGTGCTAGATGCCACCGTTATCCTTTGTGATAACCAGAGGGGGATTCATTTGTCATAGAATCTTGGGTTCCACGATTGATCCAAGCATGTTGATGGCTGGTACCACTTTATCTGGGATATGGTATAGCGAGGCACCGTAAGGCTCGATCATATATGAACTAATGAGCAGGTCGTAGATATTCTCACAATGCCCTTGGGGAAGGTCATGTTCCTAACCTTCCGTGAGAATCTTGGAATCATGGAACGACCCTATTCTGAGGGTCCTGTTGGACGATGAGCTCTGGGGGGCTTTGGGGATAGCTTCTCGGAGCTATAAGCAACCACAGGGCTAGGCTTGCCGACCCTTGTTGGTGTGCTTGGGCCCCACCATGATGATTGAGTTGGTTCGCCTCTCATGATTTATGCCTCGTATGCATCCTACCCATTTGAGTTTCAGACTCATGGGAAGTACCTCTCATTTGGCCAATGAGGTGGAAAATATGAATAGAGACCATAGCAAGACCGATGGACGCATCGGAGATTGCCGTACTCTCTATGTCTAGGATGGCACGTGTCCAACCACTTGATCTGGGATCAAGTCTAGTGAGGTCTCAGACCTCCACCTGACTTCGAGTCAGATGAACCAACTTAGGGTTGTTGGGAGACTCTTTGTGAGTCCTATAGAGGTTTTGGATCTCTGGGCTGAATCTATCAGCCGGGTATGATGTCTTTGTGACTGACCCACTTCTGTTCTGAAATAAAGAGGTCAGCAAAGCAAGTTACGGCGTGATGACGCACGATGTTTGGATTGCACTAGTGGACGAAGTTCTCCCTAGTTGAGAGGGAGTGTTAAAATTGGACAACTAGGTTCAAACTCTGGGTTGTGCTGCTCAGATGACGATCCTAATATTCTTATTGGATTCCTCTTTCGGAGAGGTGTAAGATTGATCTAAAGATCATCTCGATCGGATGAGCAGAACATCTACTTTGAATTTATTCCACTTATGTGCTAGGTCGGCCTGGAATAAAATATAGACTTAAATGTCTTAAAGGACGTATCACACCCCCCCAAAGATTCCTATATATTGGAGAGACTTAGAGTTCATTTGACACACATTGTTGTGTAGGAATTCTCTCTCTCTGGATAGCGTTGGAGCTGTGATATATATATATATGGATTGTTCTTTGTTTGGGTTGTTCTGGGTTATGTGTGACATGCTTGGCTGAATGACCTATTGGAGACTTTGCTGGTAGAAGTATCCTGTTGATCGCCGTAACACCACCATTTATTATCTTTGTTTTGGCTTGTCTTCTATCGATCTATTATTATGTTCTATCTACTTTAGTATTGTATGTTCTATATGTGTGTGTGAATTTGTATAACTAAAATATTTATGATTTAAACTTTAAATATTTAAACATGTATATCATTGAACATTCAACATTTACATTGAAATTTCGAAATATCTTGTTTGATATCAACTAAAAATTGAAGTTTACACATACTTGTAAATATGGCCCCAAGCCAATTTCGGCCAAAACTATGGTAGGGAAAGAGAAGGCCAAAAGTTACATTCTCGGCAAAAAAATGTAAAGAGAAAACACAGTTAAAAGAGTGATTAGAAAAGCAAGTGATGTTGGTTGGCCATGATTGAATGTGGATATTACAGTAGAAAAACAAGAGTTTGGAATCATAGTATATGGCAGTAGACTGTTTATTGTGGTTGCTTCAAGATTCTAATACTTGTCATAAGGAAGCTTTCCCATCTTTGACATCATGGGTTGATTTACTATTTAGAATTATATTTTAATTTACTAATTTTGTTATGCAAATAGTGAAGTTTGAACACACAAAAATTAGAATTAATTCATGCTGCATGGTGAATCTTCAAGAGCTACCTGTGAATCTTCAAGTAGTGATTGCATCTCTGTGGATTGTGTCTATGTGGGAACCTCCAGTCACTAGCACACACACCAACGAATGCCCCAAACACACCAGGGAATGCTCGTCATCTTAGTAGTCAAACCGAATGGTTGTTGTCTCAAACGGAATGTCGTCGTCGAAGAGTGAAGCGATTTTAGGTTTCACGGGTTATGTATTCACCTTTTGAATTTCCATGATTTTTTTATATTTTAATTTTTATTTGAAAAAACGTTCAACAAAGAATCGAAAGAACCCAATTTTGGGGTTCCAAGTACCCTAAACGTCAAAAGCACCCAATTTTTTAAACAAAGAACCCAATTCTTCTACCAAGAACCGGTTCTTATGGGTTCGTTTTGGAAGGACTCGTATCCGAATCTGGTTCTTGGGTTCGAGAACCTGGGATGGGTTCGGGAACCCCACCCCTGGGTTCGGGAACCCATGCAACATAGCTTACATCAACATTTGACTTAGGTACATAATTTCAATTTTTCATTTTAGGCTAATCTAGACCATCGTTTTCTTTTCATCCTTCAAAAACGTTATTCAAGAACCATTAAACTTCTTAGGGATGCTATTTTTCATGGATTCCTTGCTTTTGTGTCGGAATTTTGAAGACATGGTAATATTTTTTCTTACCTTGCTTCTTTTCTTCATCCTTCATTCCATTGTGTGCTTCATTTTTCATGTCCATTTTCTTGTGCCATTTTCTTTGTTGCTTCATGCTTCTCTGTCTTTTCTTTTTTGTTTTTCCATAAATATGCCCTTGCCTTTTGCTTTTTCTATTCATGTATAGGAGTCTACTTTCTGTTGGGCATTGGATAAACCAACACTCCCAGTGTGTTTCACGACATGGACTAACTGTCTCTCATGAATCCTTATCTTTGGCGATGCGATCGTTGACTAACACATGCGGGTTTTGGTCTAACAACAATTGTGATTCCCAACAAGTGTTATCAGAGCATAGGTCACGAGTTCGATACACACCTGACTCGCGTTGGGGGGGGGGAGATTGTTGGGCATTGAATAAACCAACGCTCCCCGTGTGTTTCGCGGCATTAAATAACCGCCTCTCGTGGATCCTTATCTCTAGCAATGCGATTGTTGACAATTGTGATTCCCAACACCTTCTAGTTATTTTGCTTTTTCTTTCATATTGTTGTTGATTCCTTCTTTGCTTTTTTGTTGTTGTCTTCATTCATGGAATTTGCATCTTCTTTCTTCATTTCTTGTTGTTGTTATCTTCGCATGAAATTCTTCAACGAAATATTCCATGACAGTACCTACATAAAATAGTTTCTTGTATGAGGGATGTCACCTCTCACCAAGACACCTATATCATGATTGGACATGACTTTGCTATGACTCTGTTTGAATTCAACTTGAACTGTTCCAATCATTGTCTTGACTTGACTCACATTGTCTTAAACAACTTATCATAGCAATAATCTTTCTACTTACATTCGAGCTTTGCCTCAACATTGGCTCTAGACTCTCAACCTATGACTTGAATTCAACACTTTACACTAATAGTTCAACTTGACTTTTGACTCATTACATCAATAATCTCAAATTTGAATTTAACCATGACTTGAAGACCAAATATTTGCGAATGCACGTGGAATAAAAATTAACTACAAAACAATATACCGTCTACCTAGAATACTATACTTCTGTGCACCACAATGGTTTCTTCTTCTTCACTATTTCCATCATATTCATCATTGCCTATGGTGAACTAAAAACCTGTTCAAAATATTCATTTTCACTTGATAATATTCTTGTCATTTGTATCAGAAAACTATTTGACTACCACTTTCTAGACCAAAATTTGAAGGGTTTTTTCACATGGTTGTTTGGGGATTGTGCAATTTGCTAGAATGCAAATGGCTAAATTTTTGTCAAATTTGGAGAGTTTACATAGAGAGTTGCCATTACATCCCATGGATTTTATTTTCCCTTTGAAACGCGATCAAATTTCCAAGTATTCCCACATAATTATTATGAAATAAGATGAAAGAGGAAAATGTTGGCATTATGGCTAATGTGCTGACCTTGATGGCAACGTACTTAATAAATGTCAACATTGTGTTATCATGATAATTATGGAACTAATTAAGATTGGTACAAATGCTATAGATGTTATGGATAGATAGTATAATAGTTCAGAGATAGATGGAGGTTAAAGGTGAAGTTTGAGAAAGTACACGTGGATCTTATGCAGAAGGGTCGCGTACATACACAGGTCTTGTTAGTGAAAGTCGCGTACAAAATCTGAACAATGATAATCTGGATACCATGGTATTGGCCCATAGTATTGGTGCGACAACAATTATTTGATCTCGTCAAAGAATACTAATGACATTACCAAGGGATTTACCTTAAGGTATTGGCTAAGGCTAAAACTATATAAGGAGATGGAGATCAAGGTGTTATGTGTGCAAGTAATGGGTTATACATGTGTGATTTGATTTGGAACAGGTATGCACCAGGGAGCTAGGAGAAGACTTAGATTTGAAAGTATGTTGACATATATGCTTGATTGATTTACTTGTTGCAAATGTCAAAGTAGCTATAATGATGAATCTATAATTATAATGATGCTGTGATCTAAATGAATTATTCAGAAGTTTGTAGCATTGACAGTAAAGGTTGCGAAAAGTGAAATTGTGTTTACAGCGAAAGTTTTCAGATTTGTACGCAGGTGTGTTTGGGAATAGTCGTGTACATACGCAGATCCATCTCTACAAGGTCACATATATATTCAGAGATAAAGTTTGCAGATTTGTATGTGGGTGTTGTGCATGGTAAGCTTGTACATATGTTGATATATCTTGTGAAAGTTGCGTATATGTTCTAGCGTTTGCAGTACTGGTGAATGATGACATTTGATCAGTTTTGTCATAATTGCTGCTGTCTGTCGATGATGTCTCTATTGTGGTTATTTGTGTCTGACAGTGTGGATTGAGATGATTTGGTTGTATCGATCAATTTTAATGGTACAAAAGTATGGCTGTGTGTGATTCAATGATCTATCTCTGGTCTGTAATTGCTTCATATATGGTTCAATGGTTACTTTATTTTTGTAGTGATTCATGATGATTTGAGATATGTACGCCGGTCTTATACAATGGAAGCGCATATATACGCGGGTATGCTGCAAAATAATAGCATATACATTTTAATGTATGTCTAATCAGGGCTAGCAGGAACAACACTGTGTTTCTGTGATGGTGAACAATGTATGGTTTGGGATATTGATGAATGTTTGTGCATTAGTTTGATCTCATGGTTTATATATGTTATGGATTGGTTTGATCTAGTTGAAATGGTTGATTGAGATTTAGTTCAGTGATTGATGTTACAATGATTCGGTTGGTTCAGTGATTACTTTGCAGATTCAGTATTCAATTTGGTATTGAGCTTAATGATGGGTGTGATCCAGTCTGAAAATATGATGAAAGGTGGCCTACAGGTTTTAATGTTTTGAATCCACGTGGATCCAATATGAAATATTATGAGACATGGTCCACAAAGGTGTTGAGGATTGGAGCCTTTAGTAAAGGAGTCGAAACTTTGTTCTAGTAGTAGCTGGTAAATTTGTTTAGGGGGTAGGAGCTCTCTTTCGGTAGGAGCCAGTAAATGAGATTAGGGGGTTGGAGCTCCCTTTCAGTGGGTGCTGGAGAATGAGAGAAGATTGTAGCCTTCTGCAGGCCTGCGTGCTAGTAAGAGTTTGCGCCAGTACAAGATAGTAAGAATATTTTCTTTATTTAATAAGAAAGAAGATAGAGATGATGATAGTGGTGGTTTTCTCCCACATTGGGTTTCCACCTAAAAATCTTGGTGTTCTCATGTGTTGTGTTGTTTATGTGTGATGGTTTATTTTGCACTTTACTGCATAATACATGTATGATGAAATTAATAATGCACTGGTTATTGTTAAAGTTCTGATGGAACTTTTGAAGAATTGTTTAACTAGATATATGTTGTTTGCTTTCACTGAAGTCACGTACATAGTACATACGTTGGTTGCATAAAGAATAGTAGCGAATAGAAATCAGAATAAGCAAATGAAAAGTTGAAGTGAGTTTAAAACACTGATTCACCCCCCTCTCAGTCTTTTTCCCAACAATTGATAATAGAGCAGGTCCCTCAGAAGAAGCTTGATCGCTTAAAGGGAGATTCATCAAGATGCGTAGTCAAGAAGTAGCATTTTCTATTAAGTCACCTTTGTTTAATGGAACTAACTTTGTATTTTGGAAAGTCGGAATGAGAGCATTTTCGTAGGCACTTGGAGCAGATGTATGGGCAATTGTTGAAGGTGGATATCAATATGTAACCTCCATTACCACAGATATTGCAGGGAAGAAACAATATGAAACCGATGCAAAGGTTGTAAATGCCATCTTGGGAAGTATGGCCGAGTCTGAGTTCATGAAAGTCATGTCACTGAACACCGCAAAGGAAAAGTGGGATAAGCTTATCCAAAGTTATGAAGGTGACACCAAGGTAAAATGTGCTAAACTTCGAACGTTTAGAATTCAGTATGAGACTCTTAGAATGCATGATGATGAAAGTATTGCAAGATTTTTCCTTAAGAGTAGACGAAATTGTTAACTCTATGAAAAACCTTGGTGACGAAATAAAAGATGCTATTGTTGTTGAGAATATTTTGAGATCACTAACTCCAAAGTTCGATTCCAAAGTCTCCTCCATTGAAGAAATGCAAGATTTGAAGAGTCCTACTCTTGAACAACTCCATGGGATCTTGAAAACTTTTGAGATGAGAAAAGGGGGTCCATCAGATTTCAGAGAATCAACCTTCAAAGCCACTCTTAAAGGGAAATAAAAAGAAAGGCCCAAGGATACGAGCTATATTTCAGATGAGGAAGAAGCGAATCCCGTGAGAAAGTTGCAAGTGGGAACTAGGAAATTCAAAGGTAAGCTTCCCATTAAGTGTTTTTCTTGTGGAAGAGTAGCTCACTATGCATCCAAATATCCATATAAACAAAATCATAAAGAGAATGGAAAGAATGCTGACAAAAATACCAAAAGGAAGTTTTCTACCAAGAAAATTTTTTATTCTAATGAAGACAGTGAAAGCACATCTGATGATCAAGAAAATTTAGATTCAGATTCTAACAATTGTTAACAAGTACTTATGGCTCTTCAAGGTCAGTCAATTAGTGAATCAGATAACTGTGAGGTAGATGAATTAATTAAAGCATTGAAAGAGAATGATAAACTCAGGATGCAAACAAAGAATTGGAAACAAAAGAAAATAGTATGGTTAAGGAAATAAACATGTTAAAGATGGAATTGGAAACAACCAATAGAATTTTACATAAAGCATAAGAAAAAAATTTCAAGAAAAAGAAAAGCATTATGCAACATTAGAATCTGAAGTTGTGAGATTATGAGAAAATCAACAAATGGTTAAAGGCATCTGAATCACTAGAGAAGATTATCAATGAACAACGTTCTCCACTAATCAAGACATGCATTGGTTACAATCACATGGCTTCAGATGTACAATGCAATAACAAGAACGACCATCATGAGGTGTTTCAAAAGGAAACTGAATCAAGTCACACATCTAAAAGAAACTCTCCTAGATCAAAGACAAGATCAATCCCTAGGCATAAAGGATGGTTTCATGGATATATTTTCTCTTGTAACTCATTTGGGCATATAAGGTCAATGATTGTAGGTCAAGCATTTTGAATGGAAACAAAAGATGGGTTAAGTTCAGCGTATGATTATAAATTGCAAGCAGATTTGGAGGAAGAAGGAACAACAGTCAGAGACGTAGAGAAGGTTTCCTCTGCTGCAGTCCATTGCTCTTAAATGAATACTTCCTATAGTGTCTGCAAAAGTGAATGTGAGGTATATAACCTCATGAAGAGTAGGTAATGATTATCAGGTCCACAGGATCAATGATTTGTGATCTCAGGGGGAGCTATGCATGAGTATCTTAATGACGATTCCCTATTTTGGTTTGATATTATTTTGGTGAGATTTATGGTACTAACATTGCATTTGATGAAGTAACAATGAACAAGAACAAACAATACAGGATCAACGAGAGATATGACTAAAAAATCAGGATCTAGATAGTCGTGGATCTCATGAAGGACAATTGTGTATATACACGAGTTTTGATCTAGATAGTCGCGTATGTTTCTTTGAGATGGATAAAAGTGGCATAGATTCATGGGGAGCTTCTCATATGCTTCCATCAGATTATTATTGGCTTTCTGGTTTTGATATTAGTTTTCTATAGAATGTTGGTGTTTACTATATGATGCTTCGGAATGATGAGGTTATGAGTTGTTGCAAGTCTTATGCTATTGCTGCTAATGAAATGATTCTTTGAAGTACTTGCTGATTGCTGATTTAGAGATGATTAGATTTGATGATGATAAGTTAGCACAGGTTCAGGGGGAGCATTTGTTATGCTTTTAATAGTACATTGTTGGCATTATGGTTTCTTGAGCATTGCTTGGTAAATGATGGTGTTTATGATGAATTCATGGTTTACTCACTGTTTGTTGGGGTTGATGAGAAGATATATGCTGCTGTCTCTCTGTGATTAGTTAACAATAAGGCATTGATCAGATATGATGAACTTATGGTTGATGTATATGTTTCTTGAGTTGCACTTAATGTAGTCGTTAATCCTACTTGATACACTTGATAAAGAGGATATCTATGCTATGGTCATTGTTGGCATTGGTAGACGATGATGAGTTTATGATTCACTCACGGTTTGTTGACATTGATATGCTAATGTCATTTCGAATGCATGGGTTGCATGTGGTAAAGATATGGATGATGCCTATATATTACTTAAGTTTAGTAAAGCTACTGTTAAAGCTTAAAGATATGTATTCTAAAGATGTGATGCTACTGATCAGTTCTATGGCTTGTGATGCTGGAGGTACTTTTGGTTTTCACATATGTTGTAGCTGCATATGGGGAGAGAGAGTGATGACCTTGATAACATGAGGTCAAGGGGATGAGCTGCTAGTAGAGCCTGATTGCACTATCTTATGCTTCTACTACGATTGCTTGGTGATGCTTGGAAGCATTCCATATGTGGTCACATGTTGATGATGTTGGAAAGATTGATGCTACATTGCCTTATCTTACATAGCTTCTTGGCGATGAGGATGTTCATGTTGTTGCGATCAAATGTTCATGTTGTAGGTTCCTATATGGTGTATGGTGGTTGCTGATGACTATCATGATATTGCTACCTCATTGTTGAGGTCCTTGTTTTTGTTATAAATGTCATATATGCCTATTAATATAAAGGTCATGAAAAGACCCATGTTGTAAATCATTGTAAAATTCAGTGATGTATGGGCTATTAGGATCAAGTCATGTCATGTATGTAATCCCATTATGTTGGGACATTGATGTAAAATTCTTGATTCAATATGTAAAACCCCATATGTTTGGGTAATCGATGTATTCATGGGAGTATAGAGTCATTGGTCATAGGAAAAGTCATATTTGGTTGAGTCATAAAGTTTTGTACTGTATTGAATGGGTCAGAAGATTCAACATATGCCTAGGGGGGGCATGGTCAGTTTGCAATTCTCATATTCAGCAACGATCCTCTCTACAAAGGGGGAGAGAAGCCTTCATTTAACATTGTTTAGCCCTTTGCCCTTGATGTCAAAGGTGGAGAGAAGCTTGGTGTTTGGAAAATAATGCTTAGAGAGAAGCTTGGTGGGAAGTCTTGGTATTTGCAGGTGTGTTTTTACAGGTGCTGACCAAACAGCAAAGTGGTTGCCATCACGTCCAAAGGGGGAGATTGTTGGCATTATGGCTAATGTGTTGTCCTTGTTGGAAACCTAAATAAAGATGTCAACATTGTGTTATCATGATGATTATGGAAATAATGTAGATTGGTACAGATGTTATGGACAGATAATATGGCAGTTCAGAGACAAACTGAGGTTAAAGGTGAAGTTTGAGAAGGTATACACACATCCTATGCAGAAGGGTCGCGTACATATGCAAGTCTTGTTGGTGAAAGTTGCCTACAAAATCCGAACCATGGTAATTTGGATACCAGGGGTTTTAACCATGGTATTGGCCCACAGTATTGGTGCGACAACGACTATTTGATCCCATTAAATAATACATTACTAAGGGATTTACCTAAGGTATTGGCTAAGGTTAAAACTATATAAAGAGATGGAGATCAAGGTGTTATCTATGCAAGTGATGGGTTATACATGTGTGATCTAATTTGGAACAGGTATGCACCATGGAGCAAGGAGAAGACTCGATTTGAAAGTATGTTGACATATATGCTTGATTGATTTACTTGTTGCAAATGTCAAAGTAGCTAATAATCATGAATTTGTAATTATATTGATGTTGTGATCTAAATGAATTATTCAGAAGTTTGTAGCAATGCCTTTGCCTCTACCTCGATTATCTAGGACATTAGTCAAAATTGCCCAATTTTGATCAAACTACCTAATGCAAGCCTTAAAATATGGTAGAAAGAACTTAACATGCTTGATCGATTATTTTGACTTGATTGAAATTTAATTTTTTGCTAACGACATGACAAAGGAGTTCAACAATTAACACCACCAACACTAGGGTACATATAGGGCTTGGTGCTCTTGATTAAATGCTATTCACATACCCTCATACATGATATAATCTAATGACATGCCACCATACCATTGATCTTGAATTCTTGAAAACTGTTAAGTCTGCTGAATTTTGAATAGGATATGAAATTCTATCTTCTCCATATGAATTCCGATCAGGGTGGAACCACTCTCAAACATCCAGAGTCATTTCATGGTAATGTTAAAATTTTAAGTAAAAGGGATCTTTTTACTTCAAGAATTTAACATTACCATGAAGGAGCATCTAAGAAACATCTAAGGAGGTAAAAGAAAGCTTATATCTTTTTCATCCTATCCCTAACTCAATACTAACTCACCTTCTAACCCAACCAAAGACAAAAATAAAAAAAAACAAATCAAAATCGTCGAGTCAGTTGGCATTGCAGTGCGATGTCAGACTAATCGTGGGAGGAGCGCACAGAATCACGATTACTGCTTGTGACGATTGCGTTTCGGGGGTTGGAGCCGGGGGGTTGGGACGTTTCCTGCAACATTGGTTATAATTGCTGTTGTTTGTCGATGATCTCTTTATTATGATGATTTGTGTCCGACAATGTGGATTGAGATGATTTGGTTGTATTAATCAGTTTTAATGGTACAGAAGTATGAGTGGGTGTGATTTAATGATCTATCTGTGGTCTGTAATTGGTTCATGTATGGTTTAGTGGTTACTTCAGTGCTGCAGTGATTCATGATGATTTGAGATCTGTACGCCGGTCTTATACATTGGAAGCGCGTATATATGTGGGTATGCTTCATAACAGTAGCGTACACATTCTAATGTATGTCTGCTCAGGGTTAGTAAGAACAACACCGTGTTTATGTGATGATGAACAATGTATGGTTTTGTATATTGTTGAATGATTGTGCATTGGTTTGATCTCATGGTTTATATTTGTTATGGATTGGTTTGATCTAGTTGAAATGGTTGATTGAGATTCAATTCAGTGATTGATGTTACAATGATTTAGATGGTTCATTGATTGCTTTGCAGATTCAGTATTCAGTTTGGTATTGAGCATAATGATGGGTGTGGGTCTAGTATGGAAATATGATGAAAGGTGGCCTACAAGTTTTGATGTTTCGAGTCAGGTGGATCCAGTATGAAATATTATGAAACGTGGTCCATAAAGGTGCTTTCAGTAAGGGAGTCGAAGCTTTCCTCTAGTAGTAGCTGGTAAATTTGTTCAGGGGGTAGGAGCTGGTAAACAAGATTAAAGGGTTGGAGCTCCCTTCTAGTGGGTGCTAGAGAATGAGAGAAGGTTGTAGCCATCTGCAGGTTGGTGCCTGCGTGCTGGGAAGAGTCTGCCCTAGTACAAGATTGTAAGAAGATTTTCCTTATTTAATAAGAAAGAAGACAAAGATGACAACAACGGTGGTTTTCTGCCACATTGGGTTTCCACCTAAAAATCCTGGTGTTCTCATGTGTTGTTGTGTTTTTTGTGTGATGATTTATTCTGCTCTTTACTACATACTACATGTTCGATGAAACTAAAAATTCCCTGGTTAATGATAAAGATATGACGGAACTTATGAAGAATTATTTAACTGGATACAAGTTGTTTGCTTTCATTGAAGTCACGTTCATACACAGGTTGCATAAAGAACAATAGCATAAAGAAATCAGAATAAGGAAATGAAAATTTGAAGTGAGTTTAAAATACTGATTCACCCCCCCAGTATTTTTCCCAACAATTAAAAATCCTTTCATCTTTATTTGTTTCAACCAACATTTTAGAGAAAAAAATGCCATTTAAATTGTCTTTTGCAGCTTTTACCTAACACATAGGTTGGACAATTTTTTAATATTATATGTCTTCATCAAAACTATTTGATGGATCTTTAATGAATTGCTGCTTTCTTTCATATTCCAGCCTTGCTTCACAAAGCTGCTTCTTGCTAGCAGTGTCTCCCTCTCAAACAAATTTCTTCCATCTTGCTAGTAGCTTTTTTGTTGGTTGCGTTGATAGCAATGCTCTGTCCTAAATAACATGTGACTCTTTTGGCAACAGGTGGCTTTGAGTACATCTTTGGCTGAGCTAACCCATGCTTGGCATTGCTGTTGTGTTTTAACAAGCCATCATTTTGGAAGTTGTTTGAGGTGCACTTGATCAATTGTATGGTTTCTAGTAATGCTTAGTTATATTTAACCCCCTTGGGAACTCGAACTATTATTGTTGTTGACGAAACAAACCAAATTGTCTCACCCTGTTGCCATGATAATTGCATTGTCAACAAAACCATATCTACTTTATCCAACATGCCAAATGCATACTCTCTCACACAATCTTCAACATCACAAATTCCTCATGATTACGCTCAAGCTCATTGCGGACAACTGTTTTTGAGAAACATCAGTTCTCTTTATATCTCTAGTTGCCATATAATCAATTCCATCAACAACTCCTCTACACTTAGCCACCAAAAATTTCCCACTAGCAACATTTACTCGAACATCATGTTAATAGTCATTGTCACCATATAGAATCGATGGTCCACTCATCATCAACCTATTGCTTTGATACCAATTGTTGACTTCAATAGTTAGCGACAAATACATACTTTACAAAGTAGGGGACACGAGTATATGCTTCAACAAACCCCTGAAGGAGAAATTATATTAAATCAAAGATTTCTTGTGTGCTTCTATTCTACAATTGGCCTTGTTACTGCTTGAATTAGAAGCCTTGTCAATGTCCGATCAAGGTGCTAAATAGTAAGCACACAGGAGATGCACTGACTATCGCCTCTGCATAATCTCTTCTCACTTTAGGCCTACTCCTATAATGACATAGGGTGTATCCCAATCTACAAACACTTCACCATCAATCTTAAAAGATCAGTAACTCCTCCTCTCTCTTTAGGATAACTCTTCTCTGGCATAAGGGGGTTTCCCTAAATAAGTTTAAACACATGGTGGACCAAGAATGATTCCTATCCAAATGATGGCAAACGAGGTCAAAGTATTAATCTTAGAGCACTACTTTTATAATTGATTAAGGCAAAATAGAGCTGCTACAACATGCCACAATCAATGTTAATTTGTTATTTACAACTGTAGGAAAATCACTGAGCTCTTCGGTTAAGGTGATCCTATTAGTCAAAAAATGGAAGTAACAATGTATCTTACTATGAAAATTTGCAACAACTCTAATTAAGATGAAGGCTGCAACATCAACATATCTAGAAATAAAATAGCAGGGAAAATTTTAGGGGCTAAATTTCATAGATGAGCTAATTTTGCGTACTTTTTCCAAAACAAAGACTCTTTATTTTCCACTTTTTAAAAATGATTAGCCAAAATTTTATAGGATAAAATTATTTTACCTTAAAAATTGTCAAAATATTATAGGGACTATATAAATTAATTATAAATTTGAATATTTTCACCAAATATTGTCAAATATTTTAGAGATTGCATATTAGGGACTAGTAAGATTCGTCAAGGTTTCTACACTCGACAATAAATTTCCATACTTAATATTTTCCCTACACCTAAGTCCTTCTACTAGACTATAATTATCCTTCATAAATGGCCCTTAAAGAAAATTTTGCAAATACTCTCCAGTGATAATATTCAACAATTTGAGATGAAAACATAATACTTCACGTTACAAGAAAGAGCCATTAACATTTTATTGCCTTCACACCATATTCAACTAAGTTCTTAAAGGGGATCTCTTCCCAAATCCAAATGTGCCTAATAATGGAGAGAGCAAATCATTATATAGCTTTGAGCTTCAACTCCTTTGCAATAAAATAATATTTAGTGGCTTCTAGATCCACTAATTACTCCCAAGGAAGATACTAGAAAAATACTAAAATGTCACATAAGAGAGCTCTCTAAGGGAAAATGCCCTAAAATAAAATAAAATAGTTAAGCCACATGAATGACCTACAACATGTCTCCACTTTCATGCAAATGCAAAATGCTACGTGCAAGATGTCTTTTTGACCAAGTGTGAAGGCTTCATATGCCACATGGTCCTTCTCTTGCAAAACACTACATGCAAGATGCCATTTGTCCTCTTCTACTTTACAACACCCTTCAAAAATAATCCTCAACAACCACTGCAAATAAAATATTGATTTATGCTAAGTTAAAAGGAGGGGGCCTGCTTTTCAAGAGGAGTTATTCCTCCTTAGAATGATGACATTATATTAGGTGTCCTCATAATGGCTAGGATACTCTTAAAGAAGTTCTTTGAACAACTGCATATTATAATAATCCCTTAGAAGAGTAGCACTTTTGAGATGTGTGCAAAAGTGGTTATGGAACCTCCTTGACCAGATCATTAAATAGAGTATTCCATGAAAAACTATGCCTTTGAGATCTGTGCCCCTTTGGTTGTTACAATAACCTCAAAAGTTGGGTCAACCTCAAATAATGTGGCAAGGCATAGATCCATATGCAAACAACCAACTCTCCTCAACCTAAGGGCCAAAAGAAGAGGGCACTCTAGGAAAATGTGGAAAGTAGAGCGCTTCTCAATAGAATGTCTAATCCCTTCAACAAACAATGATGAATCCCAAAGTAAGCACTCTAGATGTGTGTGCCAAAAGTGTTGCGCATTCCTATAGAAGGCATCTCATCCATCCAACTAACTGTCTCAAATCTCAAGGTGTGCAATGCAATTATACCATGCCAAACATTAGGAACCCCTAAGTTGAGGGGTGTTCCTCTCCAAAATGGACAAAGATTAATATGAATGCTATCGTGCTAAGCAAAGCATTGCACTACTTTATTGGGCAACCAAATCACATAACAAGCCATATTACTTGGGGAAGACCCTTATTTGATGGGTTTTCCTCTCCATGCATGCTCTAGGGTTCAACAAATGTGTATATCATGTGTGTAAGATCTTGATCAAGGCTAATGCTCCATCAAGATAAAACATGAAAGCCTTCAACATATGGAATGATGATACCACTAAGGTGATAACCTATAAATAATGGCTCCAAAGCCAAAATACTTTGAATGTGGATTGCTTGGGCATGGTCTTCAATTCAGGACACAACATCATATAATACGAGGGGTAACAATTCCCATAGTTTTATTAGTTTTTCAAATGGTTAAGGAATAATTCTCAAATGATTAAGGAATAGGTCATTGGGACTAGAGAATACAATTATGGTTCCTACACTATAAGAGATACAAGGAGAGGGGTACCCAAGGTTGAGGGGGTTGTGTTGTGTAATTTTGGGAGGAACTTTGGAAGTGAAATTAATTGTCTCTTTGAACATTTGAGGCCAAAGGGAAGAACCACTTGATGGAAATTTAGGTACCTGATTGAACACAGTGGAGGAGTAAGGCCTTGGCTCAACATCAATATTAGAGTTGGAAATAATTGTGAAGAAGCTATAATGCAAAGTGTGATGATGTCATCTTGAGGGTACTTGGGGTTGAAGGTGTTGTGTTGTATAATCTTAGGAGGAGATTTGGAGTGAAATAACTTCTCCCTCCAAACATTTGAGGCCAAGGGGAGGATCCAATTGACGAAACTCTTTCAATTGAACACAGTGTGAAATTTTTTGTAAGTAGTAGGCCCAACTTGATGGTTTCATAGAGGTGGGATATTTGTTGGTTAGGTAGGTGGAAATCCTTTATGTTACTATTGTGCTACCAATAGGCTATAAATATGAAAATTTCTGAATTTTCTAAACAAAAATCCTACAACGGTAATTTGATTTACTTCTCCTACTTGTTTTATTAACTTAACAAGTTATTTT
This sequence comes from Pinus albicaulis, assembly GCA_034641835.2. NCBI lineage: Eukaryota > Viridiplantae > Streptophyta > Pinopsida > Pinales > Pinaceae > Pinus > Pinus albicaulis. Next base: position 51,701,071 of record CM076574.1, on the reverse strand, counting down.
TTTGAATAATACTGAAAAACATCGAAGTAAATACACTGTTGCCTACACAAATATACAGATCAAGTACTGAAGAAATAAGCACATTCCACAAAGGACACAAAATTTTTCGGACAAATGTCCCTTGAAAAACCCAATATGGGAAAACCAGTGCAACAACTCTTAAGGGTTTTATTATTATGCAGATTTCTGAATACTGTTGGAAATACTGAGAGGGGGGTGAATCAATATTTCTTTTCAATTGTTATTTATTGCCAGTTAGATTCTTCACAATTAAAGACAGAGAGGTGTATAATAATAATATTAAGGATTAATAAGAACTTCAATCACCTTTTTAAATAATAGTATACAATAGATGAGTGAGGGCATCAACCCTTTTAATGAAACAGGCATAACCTGTTGCCAAGCACCAACTTGGACTTTGATGAGGCTCCAACCTCTAGGGCTTTGACCCTATCTTCTCAAGGCACAAACCTTGTGTTTAGGAGCACCAACTCCTAGGACACCAATTCTTTTGTCTTCTTTTAATAGATAATGTGAATAGTGTTTACTTGAACATCCTTGACACAATTATTCACTGTTTAATCTTCAATCCTTCATAATTTCTTCATTGTCCAACACCGAGCGCATTGTTTATATGATTACAGATGAACTGTTCTTGACTAGACACCAAATGTTCGAGCTTCAATAGGATAACACAGATCCGAGGAAGGTGTTAACTATAGGTCTGTTCATAAATCCGAGCCACAAGAGATGATCTTCCACGAGACAAGTCTGAGTTCCTCCCAACAACAAGTTTTGGTCCAAGTACCAAGCTACAAGCCTGGTCCGAGCCTCCAAGGGTGTTACAGATATCACATAATAAGTCTGAAATGTTTGTTGATTTATCTCCACAGGTCTGAAGGTTTGGGTTATCTGAGCCTTAACACAGGTCTGTGATAGTCCAAATTGAATAGGTCCGAAGCTCTGTATCACTGATCCAAAGTTCTGTAGCCAATTATCTTCTTCAATGAATTGAGCTTTGGTACATGCTTGCAATCACAGGTTCCGAGCTTCAATAGTCTTGTCATAGGTTGCCCAAAACAAATTTATTTGATCACAAATATAGGTCAGAGTTCCTGAATCAAATGTCTGTTTAGAAGTTTCACAATACTGAGCCCTTATTATATTGATCTGTAGTCCTGTAGCATTTGCGGTGCTTGAAAACTGGGCTGTTCTTCGCTTAAGGGTTCACGAGATGTGAACTTGTTCCCTTTCTCTGTGCTTCACACTTTACTGAGCCGCAGTCCTCACATTTGCTGAGATAATCACCGAAATTCTTGGTTGAAACAAATGAGTTTACCTTTATATTTATAGTGGTTTGTCATCTTTGAAAGGATGTGACTGTTGGGGAAAAGGGCCGACATGAGAGTGTGAGTGTAGGTCGTCTAACAATTAATTAATTTTTTTTTAACTTAAAAATTCAGTATCTCATCAACCACTGGGAGTTTTAGGGAAAGTGAGGGCTTGTTAGAAAGAGGAAAAAATCCTCTTCAAGATGGTCTAGGGCTCATTGTGATTTGCTGCCTCCAAGATGCCAAAATTCATTTTTCTTTGTAACTGTCCTTAATTTTTGTGTGCAGAAAGTGCATAGGACAGAATGCCTTCTCCATTTCTTGGCTTCTCCTTCATTTGTCTTCTCCATAGTTTGGCTTATTAATCATAGGGTCATAGCGTCATCATGTAGGACATCTATGTCATCATGATAGTACCCAGCAAGGTCATGAAGGTATAGCATCATGTATTCAATTATAGTGCAACATCATTAGGAGAACTTCAAATGATATCTTCCATGTTATCATTAAGTCTTTCAACCTTCATCAACCTGTTGCCATCAATGACAACTTGGATTAACAATCTCCCCCTTTGTCATTGGATGGCAATATTTTTCTTCTCTCCCCCTTTGACATCAATGGCAATGGGGTGCCAAAGTGCTCCCCCTAACATATTGTAACCCTGACATGCTGCTTGATTTAATGTGATGCAAGAGCAATGACCCCCATATTTTGGCAAAGATACTCAAATGCTTCTCGTGAAAGGGGTTTCATAAAGATATCTGCGATTTGCTCTTTTGTATTGACGTATTCCAACCTGATATTGTGTTCAACAACTTGTTCACGGAGAAAGTGGTATTTGATTGGAATATGTTTGGTCCTTGAGTTCATCACCAGATTCTTTGAAAGACTGATGGCGCTAGTATTGTCACAAAAAATAGTAATTGGTTGCTTAGTTTCTATGTTGACATCCTTCAAGGCTTCCTTCATCCATAGAATTTGTGTACAACAATCAGTAGTAGCTATATATTCGGCTTCGGCTGTAGAAAGGGATATAGATGATTGCTTTTTGTTGAGCCAAGATACAAGACAATCTCCCATAAAGAATGCATTTCCACTGGTACTTCTTCGATCATCCACGCTTTCGGCCCAATCAGCATCAAAGTAAGCTGTCACAATAAGAGTTGAACTCTTAGGATACCAAAGACCGAAATCAATCGTTCTTTTCAAATATCTGAGAATTCTCTTCACAGCTGCTAGATGGGATTGTTTAGGACTTGATTGAAATTATGCTACCATTCCTACTGCTTGCATAATATCTGTTCTTGTAGCAGTTAAGTATAGGAGAGCTCCAATTATTGACCTGTAAAGAGTTGCATCTATGAGAGGGGTATCATCATCTTTGCTTAATTTACAATCTGTGGTCATCGGTGTGCTCATAGGTGCACAATATTCCATCCCATATCTTTTGAGCATGTCTTTAAGATATTTTGCTTGAGATATAAACATGCCTGCAGAGGTTTGAGATATTTGTAGCCCAAGAAAGTAAGACAACTCACCAATCATTGACATCTCAAATTTTTTGGACATATTTAGAGCAAATTCATGGCTCATTTCTTCATCATTGCTAGCAAAGATTAGATCATCAATGTAAACAAGAGTGATCAGAAGTTTTTCCTTGTCCATCTTCATGTAGAGATTGCTACCTGCCACTCCCTTTTTGAAACCTTCTTGTTGCAGATAGTGATTGAACTTTGCATACCATGCTCTAGGGGCTTGTTTTAATCCATACAAGGCCTTTTTTAGTTTGCATACAAAGTCTTTTCCTTCATCAAGATCAAATCCTTCTGGTTGCTCCATGTAAACTTCTTCCTTGAGATCTCCATTCAGGAATGCTGATTTTACATCCATTTGATAAACCTTGAATCCTTTTGAGCAAGTAAACGCATAAAACATTCTTATGGCTTCCTTTCGAGCTACTAGTGCAAAGGTTTCTTCGAAGTCAATTCCTTCGATTTGCAAGTATCCTTTGTAGACAAGTCTGGCTTTATTTCTGATGATTTGTTCATCTTCATTCATCTTGTTTTTGAATACCCATTTTGTTTCGATTATATTTTTATCTTTTGGGTGAGGTACCAGTTCCCAAGTCTCATTTTTTTTCGATTTGAGACATTTCTTCTTCCATGGCCTTGATCCAATAAGGATCTTTGCTTGCTTGAGAAAAAATTTCAGGTTCTATTAAAGATAATAGAGCCACATCATCTTTTCTTGGGGTGCTTATCATCCTTCTTCGAGTTTGAATTCCTTCATCTATATTTCCGATGACTTGTTCTTCCGGATGATGTCTTTGAATAAACTTGATCTTAGAGGGAGTTTGTGAAGATTCACTTTGAGGTTTACTTTGAGGTTCTCCATTCTTCTCTTCTTTTTCAGGTTATTCTTCTTCACTTTGTTCAAAGAAAGGCTCAACTTCATGATCTTCAATTCTCTTTTCTGGAAGGCCTTCATCAATCTTCACATCAATGCTTTCCACTATTCTTCGTAGACGATTGTTGTAACATTTGTAAGCTTTTCTCCTAGTGGAGTATCCAAGAAATATTCTTTCGTCAACTCTACAATCAAATTTACTTGGTGAGTCATCATTTATTTTTATGAAGCATTTGCTTCCAAAAACCCTGAAATATTTTACTGAAGCAGGTCTTCCTTTCCATAATTCATGAGGAGTCTTTTCATTATTTGGTCTTAGTTGAACTCGATTTAAGGTATATACTGCGGTTCCAACTGCTTCTCTCCAAAATTTTGGTTGCAAATCAGCTGCTAGTAGCATTGTCCTTGCCATTTCTTGAATGGTTCGGTTCCTTCTTTCAACTACTCCATTTTGCTGGGGTGTCCTAGCAGTAGAGAGTTCTCTTTCGATTCCATGCTCTTTACAGAATTCATCAAATTTTTATGAGGTGAATTCTCCTCCTCTATCCGTTCTAAGACATTTAATCTTAGAATCTTTCTCATTCTCAATGGGAGCCTTAAGATTCTTAAAACATTCAAATGCTTCAGATTTATATTTTATGAAATATATCCACATCATTCTAGTATAGTCATCAACAAATAGAGCAAAGTACCTTTCACCTTCAAGAGCTGGAGTTCTAGTTGGCCCACACAAATCTGCATGAATGATTTCCAAAGGTTTTGATGTTGAGAACTCCTTAGTTTTGTGGCTAGTTCTGGTTTGCTTTCCATGTTGGCATGGGCCGCATACAACTTGATTTGGCTTGCACATTTTAGGAATGTCCCTTACTGCTTTGATTTTGCTGATTTTGACTAGGTTATCAAAACTTGTATGTCCCAATCGCTTGTGCCATAACCAACTTTCATCTGTTTGACTTAAGTAACATTTATCTTCTTAGATTCTACTGAGAGTGTAAACATTATTTGGTGTTCTTACTCCTTTCGCCACAAGTTCTCCTGAGGATGAGTCTCTTATTTCACAATTTTTTGCACTAAAGACAACATTATGTCCTTGGTCACAAATCTGGCTAACACTTAAGAGATTGTGTTTGAGCCCTTCTACCGGCAAGGTATTTTGAGCCTTTCCTTGTCCATTGACAAGGGTAGCAGTTCCTTTTCCAGTGATTTTAGCGGATCCACTTCTGAAGGATACATTTCCATTTTTCTTGTTCAATGAGATAAACTTCTTTTGGTCACCTGTCATATGTCTTGAACATCCACTATCCACGAACCAGTGATTTTCTTCGCTATGAGCACACAGAGCTAGGCCACATTTATCAGTGTTGAGATCTACGCTTTTAGTTTTTCCCTTTTTGAGAGGGCAATTTTGATCATTATGATCATAATTATCACATAATGAGCAAGACAGATCAAACATAGCCAAAGGATCAAAGGAATTGTAAGTTTTGATTTGTCCTTGCTCTTTAGGACCATGTAGTTGGTTTGTTTGATTGTTCAATCTTGGTGCGTCATTCTTATGAGCCTTGCAATGCTTAGCTTGATGCCCAAAGTTTTTACAATAGTAACAATATCCAAGAAAAATAGTTTGATACCTGTTGTAGTATCCATAGCTTGAACCAACATTCTTCCTTGGAGTTGCGCTTTCTTCAATTCTTGGTTTTGAGATGGGACTTTGTTCCTGACGAGATGACTTTTCTTCTTTTGGATGGCAAGAGAGTACGTCAACATAACTTCTAGCATTATTCTTTGTACTTGATGATTCTCTTTCGAAACCAATTCCAGACTTATCATGTTGAGGTTTTTGAGTATTAAGAATGTTGTCAAGAGCTAAAGAGCTTTGCCAACTCCTTTTGACTTGCTCTAATTCCTTTCTTAGAGATACTATTTCAGCTTCACGTTTTTCACAGAAATCATCCTCTCTTTTAGCTTAATGTTCAAGAAGTCTTCCCTTCTTTTTGCTTCCTCTCTTTCTATTTTGAGGAAAATTATCTTCTTTTGTAGATTCTCATTTTCTTCAATGGCACTCATTAGCAAACTATCCATGTTTCTTTCATCTTCCAGTTCTGAGTCATCATCGTTTGTAAATGCCATGAATAATGTTTCTTTGCTTCCAACATAATTACTTTCCTCATCTGATTCATCATCACTTTGTTTGTGATGACGCATATTTCTAGTTGATTTCTTTTTGATGACTACAAATTCATCTTCATCAGACTCATCTTGTTTGGAGAAGAAGTTCTTCTTATTAAATCCTTTCATTTTATACATCATCCTTTTAGAGTCCTTTTCATCATCACTATCATGTTTATGAGGACATTTTGCAGCGTAATGACCTATTCTTCCACAATTGAAACAAATAAGAGGGTACTTACCTTTTAACTTAGATCCCTTTTTTAGTCTTCATACAAATTGAGCTAATTCGTTTTCAGTATCAGATTCATCGCTGTTGCAATTCCATCCTTTTCCTTCTTTTGTAGATCTCGAGGCTTTGAAGGCTACTTCTTTGAAATTTGGACTCCCTTTCCTCATCTCATAGGCAATGAGAATTCCATGAAGTTCATCCATCTTGAGAGTATCTAGGTCCTTCATTTCTTCTATGGCACTTACTTTGGAGTCAAATCTGTCAGGAAGCGATCTCAGGATTTTTTGAACAATGGTGCTTTCTTCAATATTTTCTCCTAGTCCTTTAAGAGAGTTAACCACTTTAGCTACTCAGAGGAAGTATGATGCAATATCTTCTTCATCATCCATTTTCAGACTCTCGAATTGTCTTCTATAGGTTTGAAGCTTTGCCTTCTTAACTTTGGAGTCCCCATCATATAGAGAAACCAACTTATCCCATACTTCTTTGGCTGAGTCACGATTCATGACTTTCGTAAATTCGAAATCGGTAATTCCACTAGTGATGGAATTTAAAGCTTTGGCATTAGCAATGTAGGCTCTTCTTTCATCTTGATCAGTTGGAAGATTGGTGGGAGCTTTGTACCCATCCAAAACAGAGTGCCATACTTCAGGACCAAGAGACATTAGATAGTAGGACATCCTCTTTTTCCAAAAACTAAAATTTGTTCCATCAAAGATAGGTAGTTTTCCTGTTGCTTCCATGTTCTTCATTGTGCCTAAGAATCTTTCTTCCAGCTGTTAGGCTAATAATGAAGATGCTGGCTCTGATACCAATTGTTGGAAATACTGAGAGGGGGGTGAATCGGTATTTCTTTTCAATTGTTAATTTTTTCCAGTTAGATTCTTCACAATTAAAAACAGAGAGGTGTATAATAATATTATTATTAAGGATTAATAAGAACTTCAGTCCTTTTTCAAATAATTGAGTACAATAGATGTGTGAGGGCACCAACCCTTCAATGAATCAGGCACCAACCTGTTGCCAAGCACCAACTTGGACTTAGATGAGGCTCCGACCTCTAGGGCTTCGAGCCTATCTCCTCAAGGCACCAACCTTGTGTTTAGGAGCACCAACTCCAAGGACACCAATCCTTTTGTCTTCGTTTAATAGAGAATGTGAATAGTGTTTACTTGAACATCCTTGACACAATTCTTCACTGTTTAATCTTCAATTCTTCATAATATCTTCATTGTCCAACACCAAGCTCGTCGTTTATATGATTACAGATGTACCCATTGGAAAGAGGTATGAACTGTTCTTGACTAGACACCAAAAGTCCGAGCTTCAATAGGATCACAAAGATCTGAGGAAGGTGTTACCTATAGGTTTGTTCATAAATCCGAGCCACAAGAGATGATCGTCCACAAAACAATTCCGAGTTCTTCCCAACAACAAGTTCTGGTCCAAGTACCAAGCTACAAGCCTAGTCTGAGCCTCCAAGGGTGTTACAAATATCACACAATAAGTCCGAACTATTTGTTGACTTATTTCCACAGGTCTGAAGTTTTGGGTTATCTGAGCCTTAACACAGGTCTGTGACAGTCCAAAGAGAATAGGTCCGAAGCTCTATATCACTAATCCAAAGTCCTGTAGCCAATTATCTTCTTCAATGAATCGAGCTTTGGTACATGTGTTTGTCCTAAAGTTTCACAATACTGAGCCTTTATATTGATCCGCAGTTCTGTAGCATTTTCTATGCTTGAAAACTGGGCTTTTCTTCCCTTAAGGGTTCACGAGATGTGAACCTGTTCCCTTTCTCTGTGCTTCACAGTTTACCAAGCCGCAATCCTTATATTTGCTGAGATAATCACCAAAATTATTGACTGAAACAAATGATTTTACCTTTATATTTATAGTGGTTTGTCATCTTTGAAAGGACGTGACTGTTGGGGAAAAGGGCCGACATGAGAGTGTGAGTGTAGGTCGGCTCACAATTAATTAATAATTTTTTTTTACCCTTAAAAATTCAGTATCTCATCAACTACTTGGAATTTTAGGGCAAGTGAGGGCTTGTTAGAAAGAGGAAAAAATCCTCTTCAAGATGGTCTAGGGCTCATTGTGATTGGCTGCCTCCAAGATGCCTAAATTCATTTTTCTTTGTAACTGTCCTTAATTTTTGTGTGCAGAAAGTGCATAGGACAGAATGCCTACTCCATTTCTTGGCTTCTCCTTCATTTGTCTTCTCCATAGTTTGGCTTATCAATCATAGGGTCATAGCGTCATGATGTAGGACATCTATGTCATCATGATAGTACCCAGCAAGGTCATGTAGCATCATGTATTCAATAAAAATGCAGCATTATTAGGAGAACTTCAAATGATATCTTCCATGTTATCATTAAGTCTTTCAACCTTCATCAACCTGTTGCCATCAATGACAACTTGGATTAACAAATACAAACTAGGGTACTAGTAGTGGTTTACCCAACAAAGAAAATCTCGACAGAAGTACCTCTATCTCTGGAGACAAATATTATCGCTGATTCAAATCAGAATGAAGAACCCCACAAGTACCTACATAGTCCCCAACAAGCTATGTGTTGAAACTGCATCACCCTTCAGTGTGGCTGTGTCACCCTTTCTGATTTGTTGAATACGAGCCCGATCCAGCCTGCTGAAACCCCAGCGCTGCCCCTTTCAGCTCTACATCAGCGCCTCTAGGCCTATGTCAACCCTCTGGGCCTGCGTGAGGCTCTGCACTGGCTCTGCGTGAGCTTGGCTGGGCCTGTGTAACCCTTCCCAGGCCTGTGTCACCCCTCTTAGGCTTGCACTGCCTCTCTGGTGTTGATTTGCCTCTCTGTTATTGTATTCTCGGCCTTGGATCAGAAATCCCACTGCCGAACTGGCCCTCACTGCACTGCAAGCTCACTCAAAAATTCTCAGCAAATTGCGTCCCCGAATTTCGACTTATCTCAAGTGTTGCCACTATGTGTGTGTTCTCCAACTGACCCTAAGCCTTCCTTTAATACTTTTCCAGTTGACGAGTCAACGGTCGTGATCTAATGTCTAATCGACGACTAAAATTAGAAAATACTTGATCCTCGTCACTTAGAACATTCTCACCCACATGTTTAAATTAATTCGCTTTAGTTATTTAATTTCCCTGAGGTAGACTTAGGGTCTCCATTAAAATAATTAATTATTTGAATAACTTAAGCTCCGGGTGGAATTTCTCCAAACGATTTCTGGGTCTTGGAGATCTCATGTGTTCTAGCCCCTCCAGAAAGTTTCAGAGCTAAAGCATATCCAATGCTACCCCAAAAATCAACACTCCCTCTTAGCGAGGAATGTGCTCTAGCAACACTTCAACCTGAAGCATCACCCTGATCCACGACATCGGTCCTTTGCGCTGCTGATGCTTGGCTGCTGCCCCTCATCCACTGCGCTGCTGCCCATTTTACTGCCACTGACACTGCTACATCTGGACTGTAGCTCTCTCTCTCAAATGCTGCATCATGCTGCCCATAACATTGCCACTGCTAACTACTGCACTTCAACTCAGTTGTTGAGAAGTAAGCAACTGAAGGACATCACCCAAAATCCTAATAGACAAGTCAGTCTGGTTGCATCTCGATAGTGAAACACCCTCTATTGCTAACCTGCGCTGACCCTCTCGAGCTTTGTGCTGCTGCTCCTCCTCTTGCTCTGCATAAGCACTGCCTAAAATCCCATCAGCCTCTACACTGCTGCTGCCTCTGCTATGCACTGCTCTGGTCTTCAGTGTCCCAGCTCTGCCAATGTGTCTCCATAATCCTCCGCACCAACTGACTCCAGTCATTCTGCTATTGTCATTAAGGGATTTTGTAGCTCGTATGTGATCCAAGAGTTTGGGCACCTCAAGGATCCTGCCCCATTATCTGAAGTTCAAGAGAACTACAGATCTATGTCGCCCCAACTCTTTTCTCCTGGCACATGAGCACTCATAGCCACATCGTCATCACTCCCATCATCGCCCTTAGATGCTGCAGCCTTTGAATCAAAATCTTCCTTGCCCTTCTTTTTCTGAGGGCAAGTTGTGGCGGCACCTGAACTTTGAAAGGTCTTTCTTTTTCTTCCCTTGCTGTCCCTTGGATGCGACAACCGCATCTTCCTCCTCCTCCTTGATCTTGATTCCTTCGCTGCTGCTGCTTGCCTTGGTCATCCTCCTGATCTCTTCTTGTCGAAGAGTTGCCCACATGTCTTCCCACTTTGGAAGTGTCGCTCTGCCCAAAATGCCTTGGACAAAGGTCTCCCACTCTTCAGACACTGCATTAAGGGCAGTCCTGACCAATAGACCCTCATTAGGGGTGGCTCCTCATAAAAACCAGCTGATCACAAATTGCCTTCAACCTGATGAGGAAGGGGTCAATTTCCTCTCTCTTACGCATCAGAAACAATTGAAGCTGATTGTCTAGAAGCATTCTTCTTTTGACAGAAGTCCCCTGATATAATGTGGTCAACGTCGTCCACATCTCATTTGCTGTGTTCTTTTCAGTAATGTTGTAGGAATTTACAAGGTAAGTTCCTTATATCAAACACCAAAGGTCACCGTTCACAAACAGATCACAAATCAGTACACCAATATTTGACGTGGTTAAAACCCTCAAAGAGGGAAACAGTCCATGCCCTGAGCCAACGCGGCGACTTCAGGGAATTTATTAATATAAAGAAAGAAAATTTACATAAGCTTCTCTCATAAACGGTCACTGGACAAATGACCCTTCATGCTCTTTAAATAGAGATCATGGACCAATCGGGTGTTAAGCCACAGATCAAGTGTCGGTAATATCGAGGAGAGAATGAACCGTCGGATCACTACATATTGTGACCGTCAGATTATAAGTTACGAAAGTACATAGTAAAGAAACACACTTTACCTAACTCTACGCTAGACCAAGTTATACTTAACTATTTCCTATGTGTCTGAATCTCCTAACATCCCTCCTTAAGAACAACTTGGGATAGGATTGAAGGATTTACAAAGGTGACACAATAGGAGAAGGATGGAGGCATTAGAGCCTATCCCCCCTTAATGATAACTTTCCTGAACTCCAAGCATAGATCGAAGTTTGGTAAACTTAGCTTCTGTGAGAGCCTTTGTAAAGATATCAACAACTTGATCATTGCTTGAACAATAGTGGCCTTCAAGAACACAATCATGAATGAGCTTTCTGATGAAGTGTATGTGTAGTTCAATGTGTTTCATGCGTTGATGCTGAACTTGTAATTATCACAGCAAAGTGTAGTTGGATGCTGCTGATGAAGACCAAATTCAGACAGGATTTGACGAAGCCACAGGGCTTCCTTGCTGGTTTCAACAACACCACGATACTCTGCTTCTGTTGAAGAAAGAGAGATGGCACTTTGTTTCTTACAAGACCATGTAATAGGTCCTGAACCAAGAATGAATACATAACCTGTAGTAGACTTTCGATCATCAGTGTCACCAGCCCAATCAGAATCAGTGAAACCAACCAACAATGGAGATGCTCCTGCACTGTAATGAATCCCGAACTAAATTGTACCTTGAATATATTGAAGTATTCTTTTAGCTGCTTTTCAGTGTCTTTCATGAGGTTTGTGCATAAGGCGAGCAACAAGACCAACGACAAAGGAAAGGTCAGGACAAGTATGGGTTAGATACAAAAGTTTACCAACAAGTTGACGTTCTAAGGTAGCATCAACTATAGGGGAAGTACAAGTGACTGAAAGCTTGACTCTAGATTAAAGGGGAGAAGGGGCTGGCTTACAATCTTCCATGTGAAAGTGGCGTAGAAGATCACAGGCATACTTGGACTGAGAAAGGGTAATACCTTCTTTGGATTGCAAGGCTTGAAGACCAAGGAAATAATGCAAGTGTCCCAAGTCTGTCATTTCAAACTTCTTTTTGAGGCTAGACTTCACATGGTTTATATGGTTGGGATCACTACCAGTAAGGATAAGACCATCAAAGGACTTACCCATTTTCTTGGTGTAGACAACGTTTTCGGAATGACATCTAGAAAAGCCATTATTTAAGAGAAAGCTATCCATTTTGGCATACCAAGCTCAAGGGGCTTGTTTGAGACCATAGAGAGACTCCCAAAGGCGACAAACAAGGCTAGAGTTGTTTTGGAAAAAGCCAGGGGGTTGTTCCATGTAGATTTCTTCATGCAAGTCCCCATGTAAGAAGGCAGATTTAACATCCATCTGATGGACTTCCCATTTAAAGGAGGCAACAAGGGAAAGAACAAGGCGGATAGAATTCATTTTGGCAACAAGGGAGAAGGTTTCAGTATAGTCAATGCCTTCAACTTGTGGAAATCCTTTAGCAACAAGACGAGCTTTATGTTTATCCACTTTTCCATCTGGTCCAAACTTTGTTTTGTAAACACATTTACATCTGACAAGTTTTCTTCCCTTTGGAAGAGGAACAAGATCCCAAGTATCATTTGCCAATAAGGAACAATATTCTTCAGTCATAGTTGCATCCCAATCTGGATGACCTGAAGCTTCTTCAAATATATTTGGATCATGATTTTCTGGAACTTGAGCCAATAAGGAAGAGGTTCTGTCTAATTGAGAACGTGTATGACGTTGATCTGCAGGGTCACTTGCAAGAGAACCTGCTGCATCCCGAGTAGAGGGGACTTATTTTGGAAGCTGTGGAGCTAAAGGAAGATCCTGAGGAGGTGGAGGAGGATTTTCATCCTCGCTATCATCATCCGAAGTAGAAGGAATGTTGTCAGAAGCAGAAGAGATAGAGAGAGGTGGCACATATGCCGAATCAAGCTCGCAGGCCAAAAGTGGCACACCCGTCGAACTAGGCTCACAACTGATATATTTTCATCAAATTTTACATCTCTTCTAATGATTACATTTTTGGATTTGGGTTGAAGAAGTCTATATCCTTTGACATCTTCAAAATATCCAACAAAAATGCATTTTTCACTCTTAGGTTCTAAGGCTTTATGTTTCTCATCTCGTATATGGGCCCAAGCTTCACTTCCAAAAACGCGAAAGTGACTTACATCAGGTTTGGTTGAGCTCCAGGCTTCTTCTGGAGTGATATTCCATAGAACCTTAGTAAGAGCGCGATTTACTATGTAATTTGCACAGTTAATTGCTTCTGCCCAAAAATTAGACTAAGTCCTTTAGATTGAAGCATACAATTAGCCATTTCTTTTAGAGTGCGATTCTTCCTTTCAGCTACACCATTTTGTTGTGGAGTATACAGAATAGTATGTTGCAATTGAATGCCATGCTCAGTGCAAAAGCTGATAAATTTGTTGTTAACATATTCTCCCCATTGTCAGATCTTAACTTAATAATGTGATGTCCATATTGTTTCTCAACAAAGGCCTCAAAGGCCAAGAACATGTTAAGAAATTCACTCTTGAGTTTTAAGAAGTATACCCAAGTGCACCTGGAAAAATCATCAATGAAAGTTAAGAAGTACTTGTAGCCAGAGAAAGAAACAACTGGAAGTGGACCACATAAATCTCTGTGCACAAGTTGCAAAGGGGCTGAAGCGTGCCAAGAGGCACGTGTGTCAAAACTATCTCGATGATGTTCTCCGAGTACACAACCAGAACAAACACCATTTTGGCAAGATACCATAGGAAGACTTGCCACCATATTTTCTTTACATAAAGTTTGAAGAGAGCGATAGTTTAAGTGACCAAATCGCTCATGCCAAAGTTTGCTCACTTTCATTATGAGCAACAAAAACGGAGGGAAGACATGATGACCCAAAGTTGTCAAACTTATACAACCTTGTGGAATCATCAACAATGCGAGTAGCTAAAATATGTTGGATCTCTTAGGTCCTTAATTACAACATCATGAGGTGAGAATTCTACTGTTTTCCCTTCACCTGAATGAGTTATCTGATAAACATATAGAAGGTTGCAAGACAGTGTAGGCACACATGATACATCATTAAACCGACCATTATCTAGATGAATGGTTCCAGACCCTACAACACTATAAGAGATCTATCATCACCAACATAAATATTTTTGGTGTCACAATCATTTAAAGAAGAAAACATGGCTTTATTTTTGGCCATGTGGTAAGAGGCTCTAGAATCAATGAGCCACTCATGAGAATGAGAAGAAGAAGATACATTTAATGCATAACCAGATCTTGATGCTGGACAACCACATGCAGAAAATGCCATTCTCGAAGATGAAGTTGAAGAGTTCCCCAAATGGATGTTGTGCTTCTTCATTGCTGCTTCCAAGTCTTCCATCTTAAAACATTTTGACTCTACGTGGCCATAATGATTACAAAGTTGCAATGTCTATTTGTCTTCTTCCCTTTGTTTTTATTTTCCTTATCAGTTTGTTGAGTTGCTATTTCAATTTGCGGCTGAAATCGCTTAAGACCCTTGTTTGGTTTAGGACCATTCTTTTTAGGTTGCTGCTGGGCTGCTAAGGCTTTCTTATAAGAGTTTCCAGTGTTAATAAGACCAAGGTGTAAGAGTTTTTCGTGTTCTCTTATCAAAGAATCGCAAAAGGCATCAAAAGAGGGGGACTTGTAGGGTGTTCATTGAGAAATGAGGGCTTCTCTAGTGGAATGGAAGGTGGAAACAAATACAGAGTATGCAGGGCCTAACTTAGGAAGAATAGAATAGATAAGTCTACCGTCTTCCTTTTTGACCTTACAACCTTCTAAGAAAAGTCTAAGGGTCTTGAATTTGGACAAAGAATCTTCAATAGAGGATTAATTATTGGGGTCCAAGTTAAGCAACTCATTTTCACGCTGGTGGGCTCTGATTTTATTTTTAATGCCAAAAACAATATTTAGTTTTTTCATAGCTTCATCAGGGGAGTCAATTTATTGGATATGAAATCTAAGATCTTGAGCAATGGACATTTATCAACCCTCATGCTTGATTTTGTTTATTTTTCCATTTAGCCTTTTTATCTCCATCGGTAGGTTTAGATTCTAGTCTTGAGGCTATTCTATAAAGCTCTTTACTTCTAAGTATGTCTACCATGTAGGATAGCCATTGGAAATAATTGGTGCTGTTAAGAATAAATGGGCATGCACTTTCCATTTTTAAAAACTGAAGCTGAAAATGTTGAAACTAACTACTCCAATGGAAAGATCTCGCAAAATTAGGCTGGTTAAAAAACGACTTCTGGATGATAAGTTATGCTTTTTTGAAGAAAAGTTGTAGTAGATGCCGAGTAGTCACATGATAGGTTGAAAGTTGATGATGAAGTTGTACTTAAAAAAAAAATTTCCCCCCCTTTTCCAAACTTAATATAATAAGCTCACTTAAAAAAAAATACTACTTTATGTGACCCACTTTTATAAACGAGTCACTTGTACAATGTTACTTTATCAACTAATGACCAAGTAGACTGCAACTTAAATAAAAGATAAAGTGACTTTAGATGGCAAGTGACTCACTTTTTATAACGGGTGAAAAACACTATTACATAAAGTAATTTTAAAACATAAGTTACATGTGCTTTTTAAATAAAACCCTTTTAAAAAAAAGGTAAATTGCCAAAAGCTTTTTAAGAAAAAATAACTGGACAAAAAGCTTTTTAGAAAAAGAAGCTTGACAAAGAGACTTGAACCCAAGACCTCTATTCTCATAAAATAACTTTACACCAAGTGAGCTAGTAAAATGATTCTGTAATTGTTGGAAAGGAGGAAGGTTTTTTTTTTTGCTCTTCGGGATGCGTGCTTTTTTTTTTTTTTCCTTAATTCCTCCTGCAAAAAACCAACCACGCAAAAAAAAAAAAAATACAACCCTTATGGCAGAACGTTAGATTTCCGGTTAGTTTGTTCGGCAACTATATATTTTTCTCGCTATTTCTGCTTTCCTGAGATCGCACAAAGTCGCGGGGAAAGAGCATACGTAGCAGAAAAATCCCGTTTTTCTGTTTCTGGTTTGCCATATCGCACACAACACATATGTAGAGAAGAGGGTATAAATTCGGTAATAAAAAAATACTATACACTGAAATAAACAGAGGGATAAATAAATATAATTGCAAAAAAATACATTATACCTCTAGATCTAAAATTGACATAATTTGGGCAACCGGAAACCTTTTCGCATGAAATGAAAGGGATTTCTCACTGGAACAGAGGCTCCAGACACAACATATCAGTTCTCTCGGCCTGAAAGTGGTTAGAAACAGTAGATCAGAAAAAATGACAGTTGCATGTAGTTAAACCGTCTTCGAATTTGGATCAACAACGGATGCGACCCTCAAAATAGCTCTGATACCTTGTAGGAATTCTCTGCTCAAAAGATGTCGAAGCGAATACTCTTCTCCCTTCTTCTGCTGCTGCTCTTCAACAAAAGACTCGGATCTAGGTTTCTTGGCGGTAGAAACCCTTTAGAGAATATCCTCCCTCTGACAAGTTATTTCCCTCTTGGAAATCCTCCTCTAATTGCTGTCGAATCAACCCTCTCCAATCACTTTGCTGATTAGATCTTAGACTTATTGGTGAGAAAGTCTGTTGAGGAACTGCTTCCCATTGCTTTGTCACACCCTGCTAGACACTGTTTTGCACCGACATAAATAATGCCCCACCAATAACTTCCAAAGAACAAACTGCACTTCCAGCCACGACAACCGGAAGGACGAAGACTCGAACCCTCGGTGCTGGCTTTGCGTCACTTCCTCTTGGACTGCGTCACCCTTGTGGCGTGAGCTAGACTGGCTCTGCGTCACCCCTCCTGGGCCTGCGCTGTCCCTCTGGTGCTTACGCTGTCTCTTCCTGGATCTGTGCTGTCACTCGAGAAAGTCGCCTTCTTGTAGAAAAACTTATCTCTTCGTTGATGGCTTCAACTCTCCCTGATCTGCAATAGCTCTGATACCATGTGAAAATTTTTGAATTTACTAAATAGAAATCCTACAATAGTAATTTGATTTACTTCAACTTGTTTTATTAACTTAACAAGTTATTTTTCTGAATAATACATGAAAAACATCGAAGCAAATACACTACTGCCTACACAAATATACAGATCAAGTACTGAAGAAATAAGTACATTCGACAAAGGACACAAGATTTTTCGGACAAATGTCCCCGGAAAAACCCAATGTGGGAAAACCGGTGCAACCGCTCTTGAGGGTTTTATTGTTATGCAGATTTCTGAATACAAACTAGGGTACCAGTAGGGGTTTACCCAACAGAGAAAATCTCGGTAGAAGTACCTCTATCTCTGGAGACAGATATTATGGCTGATTCAGCTCAGAATGAAGAACCCGACAGGTGCCTACGCAGTCCCCAGCAAGCTCTGCGTTGAGATTGCATCACCCTTCAATGTGGCTTGGACTTTGTGTCAGCTCCTTTAGGCCTGTGTCACTCCTCTGGGCGTGCGTGAGCCTGGACGGTCCTACGACACCCCTCCTAGGCTTGCGCTGCCTCTCTAGTGCTGATTTGCCTCTCTGCTATTGTATTCTCGGCCTTGGATTAGAAATACCACTGCCGAACTGCCCTTCGATGCACTGCAAGCTCACTCGAAAATTCTTAGTAAATAGCGCCCTAGAATTTCGACTTAGCTCAAGTGCTGCCACTATGTGTGTGTTCTCCAACTGACCCCAAGCCTTCCTTT
This sequence comes from Pinus albicaulis, assembly GCA_034641835.2. Taxonomy (NCBI): domain Eukaryota; kingdom Viridiplantae; phylum Streptophyta; class Pinopsida; order Pinales; family Pinaceae; genus Pinus; species Pinus albicaulis. Next base: position 51,683,340 of record CM076574.1, on the reverse strand, counting down.
AATACTTTTCCAGTTGACGAATAAACGACCATGATCTAATCTCTAATCGACGACTAAGATTAGAAAAGATTGGATCCTCATCACTTAGAACATTCTCACCCACGTGTTTAAATTAATTCACTTTAATTATTTAATTTCCCTAAGTTAGACTTAGGGTCTCCTTTAAAATAATTAATTATTTGAATAACTTAAACTCTGGGTGGAATTTCTCCAAATGAATTCTGGGTCTTGGAGATCTCACGTGTTCTAGCCCCTTCACAAAGTTTCGGAGCTAGAGTACATCAGATGCTACCCCAAAAATCAACAATAAATTGGTGGTTCCTTTTAGGGGTCCCGATTTTACGCATAAAAAAATTGGAATGGGATTAATTATATTGAGTTTGAAGAGGTTGCACGTGGTCTCTAATATGTAGATCAGTGCTTATTGGATGTATGTAGCTACGCATCTTTGATTGGGGTAGAAAAATAGAATCGCAAGGAAATCCCTAAGTTTTGGAATAGGTAGTGGAACCTCCTACAAATCTCATAGTATATGTGACAATGAAAAGAAAGTGCACAATTGATAGACTCATTGTGTGATATGGTGGTTTGTCTTAATGTGTAGATGGTGGGAGTAAACCTACAACTGGCTTAGGGGGATCTATGCACCAAATCACACCAAATGTACTTGAGATAAACAATGTGTGGTTCTTGAGAGGGTTACAAAAGGCCTACAACTGGCTTAGGGGGATCTATGCACCAAATCGCACCAAATGTACTTGAGATAAACAATGTGTGGTTCTTGAGAGGGTTACAAAAGGGTCCCCTTTGATGGTCCCATCAAGTCAATTCCTTGCAAAGATTTACTAAATGATTCCTCCCTCTTGCAGGGAAATATTTGGGCTTAGGCACATAGTAATATGCTTTTAAGCTTTTATCTTAGGGTTTAACAATAAAATGGGAATGAATCCTCATCAATTGATGTACCAATAGCAAAGTGTGTTAAGGTCTCTAGGGTAGTAGTTAAAAAAGTAGCATCACCTAAGGCACAAGCACCACCTATAGCAAGGAAAGCTTGAGAATCCATTGATTCATACAGGAAACATGCACTTGCTATTATATACAATGCATCCTTCAACATGAGTTCCACTTCTATGCAACCATCGATTCAACAAATTATGACTTTATCTATGTTGCTACTAAAATTGGGACTATGCTTTGAATACTTCTATGCAACCATCAATTCAACAAATTATGACTTTATCTATGTTGCTACTGAAATTGGGACTATGCTTTGAATTGGATGTCTAGTCATCTTAGTAGGCTGTAAATAATGGTTATGGATATATATGATTAATGCTCTTCCTTGCTTCGTTTGATAGTATGCAAACCTCTCTTTGTTGTATTGCATTGATAGTAAGAGCGCCTAATGACCTGATCTCTCCTCCTTTCTCCACCACATTCAAAAGGTGGTATATTAGCTACAAGTTAGCCACATTCCTTTAGAAGGTAGGAGATCCATGATGTCAGAAGGTGGTTTTCTACTTGTATCATATATATGGAATAACATAGACAGACGTGACATGAATCCCAATATGGATGGGAGGGTGAGCATATTGGTCTTATTATGCCTATAATATACTTAGTGTTGAATGTGATATGGCATAATAAACTTATCATGAGACTAATTTGCAGCTACATGAAATGCTCGTAATAAAAAGCCATCTTGGGCTTAAGAGTTGGAGGGAGGGAGAGCCAAGTATTTTGAATTTACGTATGGTAAATGTCATTCCTAACTTCCTTGTTGATTTGTACATTTTTGGGGAGGAGATGACTGGGGGAATCAAAAGAATATCTACAAGGAGAGAGATGTTCAATTGAAATGCCCCAATGTTTTGGAGAAATTAAGTAGCTTATAAGACCCAACCTTGTTTGTGTTCACAAAGGGCAATGGAGGTAATCTATCCTATATAGGATAGGATAAGGATATCAACCCCAATAGAAGAGTTCCCAAAAATGTTGATCTTGTTTTGAAAATGTTCTACAAGCATAAAAGATGGGTCCCAATAACATCTTGGATGATGGCCTATGGGATTGTTTGGTTGCAATGAATCATACACTGTACAACCTTTCCACGTGCTTAATTTGTGGAGCATAGTTATTGTCCTCATGCTGCGACCCTTAAATAATTGTGGGTTTAATGAGGGTGTAAAAAATGTACATCTTTGTAGGCATGCCTTGAAAATGTAAATGAAACATTGGTGCTTAAGCAAGGCTAAACAAGTGTACCCATTAACAAAGTCAGGGTTTTAAAGCAAGCCTAATATTGAACCTAGGTCCTATGTGGTAGACCCCCTAGTATGTGTGTTGTAGTAATCTACTTCAACCTTCAAAAAAAGAAGTGAAAATTCTCTGGAAATTTCTTAGAGGTTGAAAATCATGACCTTGTTTTGCAAAGGTTGATTGATGTTTGCTTAAGAGCATAAATGTTGGAGAGAGTGTCCAACTACCTCTAAAGGAACTTTAGGGACAAAGCAAAAAGAATAGTTGCATCATTCTCTGCTTTAGTGTTATCCCTGAGATGCTTCTAGTTCATCAATGCAAATAAAAAATGTTATGGAGATAGGGGAAACCTTGTTTGACCCCAATTGTACTCTCGATGAAGTAAACAAATCTTCTTTTGTGTGGAGCCACCACGTAATTGTCTCATAGAGCCTATAACAAGCTATATAAGAATGGGATTCAATATTGCAAGAAGCTGGATCAAGAAGTTCTTCCACTACTTATTCCACAAGGTCAAGGATCAAGGGTTCTTGGCTGCTCTTACGGGTTCTCTTAGTGATGATAAAGCATGGATCATTGATAGTGGAGCATCAAGACACATGACAGGAGAAAGCAACCAACTTCATACTCTATGAAAGGAACCATCTTCTCATGCAGTGGAATTGGAGACAACAAAAGCTATCCTGTTAGAGCTAAGCTACATCTCAACAACATACTATATGTTCCAGGTTTGAAAAAGAATTTGCTTTCTATTTCTTGTTTAGAAGATAACATGGATAGAATTGAATTTGTTGATGGAAATTTTTTGGTTTGGGGACCATTGATGATGAAGTATACATTGAACAACCCGAAGGCTTTGAGGTAAATAATAGAGATACTCATGTATGTCGACTCAAAAAGACCCTATATGGTTTGAAGCAAGCACCTAAGGCATGGTATGCAAGAATGGATGCATACCTTCTAAGAATTGGGTTCGTGAAGAGTTCTGCTGATCCAAATATCTACATCAAGGTAGAGAATAATGAGCCAGCCATTATTCTTCTTTATGTGGATGATCTATTCATCACTGGTGTGGAGCAAAGAATTTGAGAGTACAAGAAGATGTTGGCAGCTGAATTTGAGATGAAGGATCTAGGACTAATGCACTATTACTTGGGTCTGGAAGTATGGCATAAACATGGGGAGATATATTTGGGGCAAGGAAAATACATCATCGAATTGTTGCAGAAATTTGGGATGATGGATTCTAAACCCATGACTACTCCAATGATCACCAATTTCAAGAAGTTGAGGAGCCCTGACTCAAGTCTTGTGGATCCTACCTCTTATCGAAAGTTGGTAGGGTCCCTGATGCATCTGGTAAACACTAGGCCGGATATATGTTTTGCTAAAAATATTCATAGTCAGTTTCAGTTGGAGCCTCGTCATGATCATTGGATAGCTGCCAAACACATATGGAGATATTTTCTTGGCACTATACATCACTGCCTAAAGTATGATAGTAAGGAAGTCAATTGGCTTCACAAATTCTGATTGGGGTGGCAGTGAGGCTGATGGAAGGAGAATTACTAGTGGATGCTTTATTTTGGGAGCTGTTATGGTTTCATGGATGAGTAGGAAGCAAGATCCCGTTGCGTTGAGTAGTGCTGAGGAAGAATATGTGGCTGCATGTGCAGTAGGAAAAGAGGTTGTATGGCCGAGAGGGTGGCACCATACTTGGAGGAGGTTGAGTTGATATAGGGGTGCCAAAATTGTGAAGGATAGCTAAGCTAATTTTTGAGGGGGTTGAGCTGCCAAGTTCCACTATTGTATTTTTTGTGTATTCTCTGTGGGTTGATTTCCTTGTTAAAGGAGGGCCAAATTTTCCTAGGTAATAGAAAGGTGATGGAGAATTTGTTGGGAAAATTTTTGTCGTGTTTACAAATTATTTAAGTTAAATGCCAATGTATTTTTTATTTAGTGATTTTTAGGAAAATTAATTTCTTGGGGTGAATTTAATTTCTGGGTATAAATTAAATTGTTGAGAATATTAAATTAGATCTGGTATTGCAAAATTAACAAGGTATCAAAGCACTAAAACTTTGAGGAGAGAGAAGATTGATATGTCACAATGGTTTACAACAACAAAAGAATTTTCCAGTAATAATTTTTTGGGGTTTTAGTATTTGATTTGGAAGTTGTGAGAATGGTTGCAACACAATTGAGGTTTGAACTTTGAAGATTGGTTGGAGGGTGCATCGAACTACAGTCCTTAGAAGGAGAGGAAAACATTGGTGTTGATAGAGAATGGGATTTGGGAGTTTGCAGATTAGCAACTCACCTCTCTTACCAATTCTGCATAATTAGCCATCCATAAAGGATCATGTGATCGCTCATCTTTCCAAAAAGCAATAATCTAGGAAAATTTGGTAGGCTCTAACTGAGTTGTACCAAAGTGACAGTCATAATAGAAAAATGTTGTCGAGGGAAACACTCAAGAGCACCAAGATGTCTAGGTCATATACTATAGCATCTTATCTCACCAAGATATTGTAGGTTCATGATGAGTTGATAGCGGTTGGTGAGGCAATGTTAGATGAGGAGCTTGTGAGGTTGGCCCTGAATGGCTTCATAAAGCCATGGGCTCTTTTCATTAAGGGTTTTGTGGCACGAGAGAAGCTTCCAAATTGGGAAAGGTTGCGAGATGAGTTCATCTAGGAGGACATTTGGGAGGAGTGAAGTTGTGAGAATGGTTGCAACACAATTGAGGTTTGAACTTTGAAGATTGGTTGGAGGGTGCATTGAACTTCAATCCTTAGAAGGAGAGGAAAACATTGGTGTTGATGGAGAATGGGATTTGGGAGTTTGCAGATTAGTAACTCACCCCTCTTACCAATGCTGCATAATTAGCCATCCATAAAGGATCATGTGATCGCTCATCTTTCCAAAAAGCAATAATCTAGGAAAAATTGGTAGGCTCTAACTAAGTTGTACCAAAGTGACAGTCATAATAGAAAAATGTTGTCGAGGGAAACACTCAAGAGCACCAAGATGTCTAGGTCATATACTGTAGCATCTTATCTCACCAAGATATTGTAGGTTCATGATGAGTTGATAGCGGTTGGGGAGGCAATGTTAGATGAGGAGCTTGTGAGGTTGGCCTTGAATGGCTTCATAAAGCCATGGGCTCTTTTCATTAAGGGTTTTGTGGCACGAGAGAAGCTTCCAAATCGGGAAAGTTTGCGAGATGACTTCATCTAGGAGGACATTTGAGAGGAGTCTTTACATGGTGGCCAACATAAAGGTGACGATGAGAACCTTTCCCTTGCGAGTTAGGCAAGGAAGGGCAAGGGGAAGCCTAAGAAGAATGCAAGTGGGGAAGCTACTTAATAAGATGTGAAGAAGAACAACATGAACAAAGTCAAGTGCTTTTTATGTCACAAGTTTGGCTACTATGCAGGTCAATGTTCGAACAAGAAGAAGGGCAAGGGGAAGGCACATGTGGCAACTTCAACAGATTCGTAGATCAACAAGTTTGCCACCAAGTTCAAGGAGTTCTCACTTGTGTCTTGCCTTTTTGGCACCTTAGCCAAGGGTGTGTGGTTTGTGGACAGTGGTGCATCTTGTCACAACGTGGGATCAGGAGATTTGTTCACTAGCATTTCAGAGGGAGACTTGGAGCTAGACGGGGAGCTTGGAAATAATGCTAAGTGTGCAATAGAGGGGTTGGATTATCTAGTTTCAGCTAGAGTCAAGAGAGCCCTTGGAGGTGACAAAGGTGTCGTTTGTTCCAGGGTTGACCAAGAACCTTCTAGTAGTCTCAAGTGTTGTATGTTCCAGGGTTGACCAAGAACCTTCTAGCAGTCTCAAGCATGGAGGACAAGGGGTATGAGGTTTTCTTTTGAGAGGGAAAACTGCTTGTCATGTCGAGATCTTCTAGTTGAAGCACAGGTTGGGTGATTGGGAGGAAAGAAGGGAGCTTGTATGTGCTGAAGGGTCAGTTGGTATGTGGTGTAGGTAGATGGCACATTTGCATTACAAGGCTTTGCCTATATTACGATAGATTGTCATTAGTCTTCCTGAATTTAGAGTGTAGCAGTAGGGTGTTTGCTAAGGGTGTCCCAAGACGACCTTTCCTATCAGTGACAACAAGGCAAAAGAAAAATTGGATTAGATGCATTTAGATGTGATCTCGTCTTTGAGTGGGTGTGACTATTATGTGATATTCATTAATGACTTATCTAGGAGGATGTAGATCTACTTCATGAAGGCCAAGGATGAGGTCTTCAGTTGGTTTTGGGAGTTTAAAGCTCTTGTGGAAAACCAGATTGGGTAAAAGATCAGAGTCAGATCAAACAATGGGGCTCAATATACCTCTAATGAGTTAAAGGACTTTTGTAGAGGTAGGCATCGAGAAAGAGTTGATAGTTCCTTATAACTGCAATAGAATGGCATTGCTAAGAGGAAGAACATGGCCATCATCGGGGTTGTTAAAGCCATGATCCATGATGATGATATTTGCATGTTCTTGTGGGAAGAAGCATACAATACAAAATTCTATATTTAGAACACGAGTCCTCACAAGGTCTTGGGGGACAAGACTCTTAAGGAGGTGTTGACAGGAGTGAAATCAAAGGTGGGGCATTTTCTTATCTTCAGGTTTTCGATGTATATCCATGTACCATAAGAGAATAGGACAAACTTGGAGTGCTTAGGATATAAAGGCATTTTTGTTGGGTATAGTGAGACTTCCAAGGCGTACATGGTGTAAATTCCATCAATAGGGAAGATTGTGGTGAGCAAGGATGTGAGATTCGAGGAGCACAAAGCGTTGAGGAAAGTCACATGATACCATACTGACAGTGGCAAATGATCGTGAGCGAGAGGTTCCCAAGGTTGAGGGGAGGCCAATAGCACGAATAACAGGTACTCACTTTTCAGATTAGGAGGAGGATTCAATGGAACCTTGGTCTTCACTAAAGGAATTTGGATATCTGATTTGGTTGAATTAGCTACTCAAATTCTTGCTAAGGGAGCGGAGCGCCTTTGTCCATCCTATGACATATTAAATAGCCCAAGGTGTTTATTGCCATGGTGTAGAGCATTGGGGTTATTGGGCATCCTTGTTGGACGATTGAAAAAACCTTTTTGTTCTGATTGGCATATGTTGACATATAAACGTGTCAAATCCTTTGAGAAAAGGGTTTTAGCAACTCTAAGAATGAAGGGACATTTGGCTTGGCATAAATAAAGGCTACTCAACCATGTTGAAAGCCCTTACCGCTCACACATCCTTGTTTGAGTTTCAAAAGGTGTATGTCAGGCTAGATCAAGACATGTTCCTATGACCATCCTATGTTTCCTGACAAGGCCTTGCAGTTAGAATATCATTCTATAATGAGTGGTAAACACCCCCCCAATATCCTCCCATTTGCTGGGCTTTTTTTGGGAGGGATAATCACAAAATTCTTCTTCATAACTTTGTTGAATGCCATAATTTTTAAGAAAAGATTTTGTTGGATGGTCACTAATGTGAAGCTCGTGGAGCCTTGTTGTGCATTCTCAATTTCATCAACTTTAAGAAGGAACCAAAGCTCTATAGCCTTGGATTGAAACCCTTAATCAAAAGGGATGTACTAAGTCATTGAATAAGTGTGATATGTAGATTATTCGCCATAGCCACTCAAGAAAGAGGTAGTACAAGCAATAATATCTTCCTACTAGGAAATCCAACTCTTCTCGCTTTTGGGTTTGGATAAAATGTTGCAAATTCTTTTGATAGAATTTAGGCAACTATGATTTTTCAAGTGAGACATGCATAATAGAGCGAGCTTTGGACATCCACGTTTTTTGCAACACCAAAGGAAATAGATAAGCATATTGACCTTTGATCTAAGAGCATGGCCTCACTTAGGACTCCTATTGGCCTAGCTCCATTACAACAAAAGAGTAATGTATTATGCTCATTGACTATGGTTGTCAAGCCTCTTAAGGATTCCTTAGTTGCCCCTTTCGAAATTGGGCCATGTGAACCATAACTTAGGCAATTCCTTTCTTTAGAATTTGTTACAGTTATACAACCCAAGCTTGGCCTTGAGGGCACAATATGGTGTTATCTTGCAATACGACATTTTGGGAGCATGGCCTCACTTAGGACTCCTATTGGCCTAGCTCCATTACAACAAAAGAGTAATGTATTATTCTCATTGACTATGGTTGTTAAGCCTCTTAAGGATTCCTTAGTTGCCCCTTTTGAAATTGGGCCAAGTGAACCATAACTTAGGCAATTCCTTTCTTTAGAATTCGTTACAGTCATACAACCCAAGCTTGGCCTTGAGAGCACAATATGGTGTTATCTTGCAATACGACATATTGACAGGCAACATGCCTTGTTTGTATCCTTGAGTATCCACCATGTTGAGATCCCCACAACCAAGCTAATGAGCTTTGGGCAGTTCATATATAATCCATCTTAGGAAATGGACTCTCTTGAACTTCATTTACCTGCATAGATATTAGCTAGGCCCAATATGTATTCCTCTATATTCAACATAATCCACACTAGCCTTTAGGCATGATTAGTGCCATGTTCCATGATAAAAGCAAGTTGAGGTGAGACAAGGGTTCCAATCCTTATTCTTTCTCTTTCCCTTTTCATGTACAAAGGTGAATAAGGATGCATTTGGCCAAATATGGCTCAAAGCATTCTTTAACCAAAAACTAATAGTTTCGACTTTCTATAAACACAATATTTCAAGATTATGGAACACAATTCTAATCTTGTGAACCATGATTTTGTTGTAGTGGTCAATGAGATCTATAACATTTTATGAAGGTATCTTCATTGAGAAAGGTAGCAATGTTGCCCATGCTATTTATATAAACATTCTTACCCAATTTGATGAGGGTTTTGAATGCGGTTGAAGTTAGTGGAGCCTTTAGTGCACGCATCGAATAATCCTGTATGGTGCCAATTTTGGGCTTCCTATGGATCTTCTTGTTGAAAGCCAATAGACAAATTTCCAATTACAAAGATTGATGATAAATATATAGTGGAAAAACCCTTATGGGGTAGAGAAACTCCACATTGAAAACATTAATTCATTACATGATTCCATAGTGTGTAATATGGTGTCTTACAATGGGGGTCAAGACCCCTTTAAATAGTGATTAGCTTTAGGCTAACTAACTAATTAATTATGGGACACTAGGCCACCTTCTAAACATCATATTAACAAGTTACCACTAAGGCCACTTTCTAACCATCACCTTAATCACAAACTATTCAAGGCTTATTTCAATGACACTTAATTTTCCCTTTATGATTGAATTGGGGACACACATAAGGAATGTTGGATAAAGGGATATTTGACCACATAAAAATTACATTCCTAAAGAACAAAATAAAATAAATTTACATTCCAAAATCCCCCCTTATTTTTCACTTGGGAAAGATGTGATATAGAAAAAGACATTGGCCAAATAAACATCACAAAACTCCCCCCACTAATGTTTATATGGGTGGGGATACAATAATGACCAAGATTGACAACAATAACCTAACCATGAGAGGTGCAATCAAACATATGCTTTTGTTGTAAATGTTGTTGCATAGTAGTGCCAAAGAATGATATAGAAGATGACAATGCACATGTTGAAGTTGAAAAGGATCTGACATAGCTGCAATTAAGTGTTGAAGTTTAACAAGAGTTATCCAATTAGATAAGCCAAGAAAAATATTGTTCATCATGCATTTTTTTTAGCAAGGGTAAAAGATACTCAACAAGTGCTCAAGATAACACATGCAACAAGATGGTTTTCACATCATAAAGGCCCGTTCTACTCATACATGTGCAAAAGAGGAGAAATAAGGAATGGATGCCATAATAAACTATCAATAGGAGGCTGCGACCATGGTTTATCAATGAAAGAGAGCTTTTAGAACTGTACGATTGTATAGTGGACGATGTAAGTCGATAAGATATCAAACATGAGCTCAAAAAATGCCATGATCATTCTTCAATTCAATTATAGGAAATCCTTGTAGAGGGTGTGAAAATTTCTGAATGTCACATATGTAGAAATATACTGTTAGATCTGGTATAGGAGGCTACGACCATGGTTTATCAATGAAAGAGAGCTTTTAGAACTGTACGATTGTATAGTGGACGATGTAAGTCGATAAGATATCAAACATGAGCTCAAAAAATGCCATGATCATTCTTCAATTCAATTATAGGAAATCCTTGTAGAGGGTGTGAAAATTTCTGAATGTCACATATGTAGAAATATACTGTTAGATCTGGTTATGCTCCTCCTACTTAATTAAGTTATTAAGCTGAAAATTCAGATTAATATCGAAGCAAAACACATAACAGACTTTCACCAATTCAGATCTAGAAGAAGTACATGCACACATAGAAAAAGTGACACAAGGATTTTCTGGACAATAGTCCCCGAAAAAACCCAATGCAGGAAAACAAGTTTGCTGGCTCAAGGAGGGTTTTATTATTAAGAGTTTTTGAATACAACAAATCTGGGTTCCAGATCTGGAAAACCTGACAGAGAAAAATTTAAATCTGCAGCTACCCTGCTGTTCTGAAGCCAAAATATTGACTGATCCACACCCTCAAACGAGATTTACAGGACTCAACCAGATCTTGGCCCTAGAAACCCCAACACTGCCCCTGATACCCCTGCGTCAGCCGCTGCGTCCCTCTGCGCTGGCTTGGAGAGGGTTGTGTAACCCCAGACTGGGTGACACAGACCCTATGTTGTCCCTGAGGGTCAATGGCTAAGATTAAAAGAAAGCTTGATTCGTATGACTTAAGACAATTTCATCACATGTTTAATTTAATTAACTTTAATTATTTGATTTTCCTGAGTTTGGACTTAGGAAATACATTAAAATAATTAATTAATTAAATATCTCCCAAACCATATGAAACTTTCCAAATCCCTTTTTGGGTCTTGTAGATTAGGTGTACTCTAGTCTCTTCACAAATTTTGGGGGCTAGAGCACATCCGAAGCTACCACAACACACAAAATCTCAACACTCCCTCTTAGCATGGAGTGTGCTCTAGCAATACATCACACCATGTATCACAAGATTTTGGGCACTCGTTTCTGTGTTGTTGATGCTTGGCCTGTTGCCCTTCAACACTGCAGCCATTCTGTACAGCTGCTCATGACGCTGTCACCGCCATTGCCACATCTGTACTGCAACTCCCTCTCAATCTGCGACATCTGTGCAGCCCATAACACTGCCACTGCTAACTGTTGCACTGCAACTTCAGTTGTTGAGAGAAGCAACTGAATCTCCTGCCCAATCTTTGACAAAGAAGTCAGTTGGGCTACAACCTCATCAATGAAGCTCCATCCGTTGTTGATCTGTGTTGTGATCTGGAGAATGATGCACAACTACAACACTGCTCTGCGTAAGCAGACTCCCTCTGCACTGCTGAAGTCACATCAGCCCCTTGTGCTAAAATCTCTCACGCTGCTGCTGCACAGCACTATCATCTTGAAGCCCCTACGCTGCTACAGCTCTGCTCTGCGTAAGCAACTATGCTCTGCGCTGCTGAAGTCACATCAGCCCCTATGCTGCTGCTGCCTCTACGCTGCTGTTGCATTTGCACTGCGCTGCTCCTTCTAGCCTACAAATTTGCTTCTACTTCATCTGTGATCTTTGCACCCACTGCTCCACTTGTCCCGCTACTGTCTTAAGGCTTCCGTAGCTTGGATGTGATCCAAGAGATGAGCTGCTTAAGGATCCTGCCCTCATTTTGTAGTTGCTCTACAAGTCCATGTCGCCCCACTTTCGTGGTTCATGAGAGCTCATGGCTGCATCATCTTCTGACCCATCATCCGCCACAACAGCCTTGGAAGAAGAATCTTCCTTGTCCTTTTTCTTCTCAGGACAATTGCTGGCAAAATGTTCGAGTTCGCCACACTGGAAGCACTTGATCTTTGATAGATCCTTCTTCTTCTTTCCCTGCTGCCTCTTTGAAGCCAAGGCTGCACCTTCTTCATCTTCTTTCTTCACCTTACTCAATCACGTGCTGTACTGCTTCTTGGTGATTTTGCGGAGTTCTTCTTGATGCATGATTGCCCACAAGTTGTCCCAGTCGGGAAGCTCTGCTCTGCCCAAGATGCTTTGGACAAAGTTTTCCCATTCATATGTGATTGCATTGAGAGCAATCCCGACCATCACATCATCCTCCACCTTTGCACTCGTGGGAGTCAACTCGTCTCTGATCGACTGTAATCTGAAGAGAAAATGTTCCATGTCTTCCCCCTTGGTCATCATGAATGATCGCATCTGAGTCTCCAGAATTATCTTCCTCTGGACAGAGTTTCCCTCATATAGGGATGTTAAGACCTTCCACATCTCATTAGTTGTTTTCTTCTCAGCTATGTGTGAGACAATATGGTCCTTAATTCCATCCATTATCAGCCGCTTGGCATGTCCAACAACTTTGTTATGCTTCCTCAGGAGATCTGCATCAGTTGGCGTGGCCAGGACTTGTTTTGCATGGTCTCTTAGATGATATGCCTCTAGGACTATCAGGATTCTAGCCTTCCAAACTTGAAAGTTGGATAGGCCATCCAATTTGTCTTGATCATGTAGTCCATGAGGTGCCATCTGCTCAGAAATCTGTCGGAGCTCCTCTTCTGTAATATTCCTAATTTAGATTTTAGCTAATTAGAATATTAAATTTTGTCTTCCTTAATTAATAGATGAATAAGAGGGTAGAGGGACCCATAAATCCCTTTAGTAGAATAAAACCACTTCACCAGTGTGAAAGTGGAACATCGCAGTAGTGGAGGGGGCCAAGAGATCATGTGAACAACACAGTCAAGGAGGAGGATATGGGCTAAGAGAGCAGCGTATTTATGATGTTGGGCCCAGGGGTGTGAGGGTTCCACAAGTATAAGAAAGGAGTGAGGGCAACCATAGAGAGCATTATGGATTATTATTATTTTCTTGTCGTTTACGACTTGAGCACGCTTGAGCTGTTTCGCTGAGTCTGCACTGTGCAGTGCTGTTTAGCACATAGGTGTTTTCGAGCGGAAATCCCAACCTCGTCCTCGGGGGACTTCGAGTGCCCGCTCAAGAGAGGAGTCCTATCTTGTGAGAAAATTTCAGTATTTCGGCATTTGGCCATTTTGCAGCCCTCTTGTGCAGCTCAGTCACCCAGTGACTAACGCAGTGCAACAATTGAGAGATCCAAAGGAGGGTCAAATTCCATAGCATTGTTGCTCGGAATCTAGTGAGGGGATCAACCCTTAAACAATTGAGCTACGGAGGAGTTGTTGCAACATTCTATTTGTTAGTTCAGCTCATATCACTGCATACCCAATAATTGTGTGTTTTTCATGCCCTAGGAGGGTGATTTTCCTGGGTACCAATACATAAATCCTTTCTGGGTTTTTCTGGGTTTTGCGAGTCAAAGCCAGTGTCCAAATCCCGACATTTTCGGAGCACCAGAGCAACCTTATCTACACACCCCTTTTCAACCAACAGTTACATTTCCAGCATTTCCAATAGGGGCAGCGCAGTGAGGTCTCCAGCAGAGTAGCAGTTACGCAGTGTTCTTAGTGGGGGGGACTTGAGGGTCACTCTAGCCATCTTTGTCGGCTAGAGTGCTACTATTCTTGAGCACTGTTGTACTTATATTTCACCTCCTTATTAATAAAATGGCTCAACTGTTCTGTTTATTTTTATGGTGTTTGCAGTTTATTTCCATGTTGCTGTAGTTTCCAGTTTATTGTGTTTTGTATTACTGTCTTTTCCCATTTGGAATATTACAATGGTATCAGAGCTCATATACTTGGCTCAGCCTGTGGAACAAATGGCCTATGACACCGGAAGATAGACCATACATTAGGGACCAGACAAGGAGATACAAAAACAAAGAACACAGAAATTCGCTAGAATAAAAAGTGATGATTTTGCGTTGGATGTTTTTGGCAAATGAAGATGAATCTTGAAAATTAGAGACATGGGCTTTGTGCAGAATGGACCAATTATGTTTCCCTATGAGCAATTTTTCCAAATTCGGTCTGGACTGAGAGAAAGGGAAGGTTCTCTGACAGATACAAAAACAAAAAACGAATAAATTCGTTGGGATTAAAAGTGACGATTTTGCGTTGGATGTTTTGGACAAATGAAGACAAATCTCGAAAATCCGAGACATGGGTTTTGTGCAGAATGAACCAATTTCGTTTCCTTATGAGCAGTTTTTCCAAATTTGGTCTGGATTGAGAGAAACTGAAGGTTCTCTGAAGACGATTTTCTCAGATTTGCTGTAGTGGCCGTTTTTCAAATTCTTCCAATTGCAATACCAGATTCAACTTGTTTTAGAGTTCACATCCGACAAAGAAAATTGTGTTCTAGTGGAGGAGGATAAAGGAAGTCTCCAATGGCAGAAGAAGGTTATAGGAAGGAGTTTGGCAATCTCCTCCTCAGATCAGTGCGGGATCAGTGCGGGATCTCACCAGAGTAATAAGGGAGATAAGAATAGAAAGGGAAATCCCACAGGGGTTTCAAAATGGAGAAAGTATTCGGGTACTTCTCACCATTGGACCGAGCAACCAGTGGTGCCACAAGTCTCACAGCGTCCCACCATGCCCACTTTCTTAGCAGTGGAGACAGGAGCAGGCGGTCCTCAAGAGCCGGAGGCAGATCACTACGATGATTATTTCACGGAGTACCAATCTCATACCTAGGATTTCAGAGATGATCTGACTTTCCAGGAATTTCGCTAGATTAAGGATAACCGAAGACCTCGCTGCTATAACAGAGGAAGAGGGTACACGCAGGGCAATGACTTGCGACGTACCATGGGTAGACTTCTATGCTAGACTAGAAAGCCAAGGGCTCCACATCTCGGGTTCCAGAAGCCCGCTGTAGGGTTTTTAGAAAAAAATGAGATGACCCTTCATCTCCCTTTGTGACCTTTGAGCTTCCCTCATGAATCTTGGACTTCTTTGGTATTTATTCTAATTAATGAATTTTCATATTCCACATTTAACTCTTGGAATTCCACTTGCATATTTTAAATTAAATACGATAAGACAAAATTTCATATGAGTCGATGACTTGCGACGTACCATGGGTAGACTTTTTCTACCTACTTTTGATGGGTCATCAAAGAGTACGACAAAGACTTGGGAGGAGACAGCTGAGAATACACTTGTTGATGAGACACCACCCATTGTTGAGGTATCCATTGATGGGGTATCTGGGGTTGTGATCGAGTTCTCTGATGATAGCAATGCATTGCAGGTTTATGAGGTGTCGGGAGACAACTACACTGTTGTTGAGGAGCCGATAGTTACAGAGGCCTCTAGGTTTATGACATAATTGTCGGATGACAATCACATGCAACAACTGACTACTGAGCATGCCTTGCGTGTTGGAGTGTCTATGGAGGAGGGTGTGCAACCATCCTTTGGGCTAGCCCTTGATGAGACGCTAGGAGATACGGTAGTATTGGGCAATGGTCGCACACAGCAGTGCCATCAGTTTCGGGCCGACCTTCTAGCTTTGAAGGAGAAGGCCACATCAATACGAGAGGCTATCCCGCGACAGAATGAGGAGCTGGAGGGCATGAGAGTGGTTTGTGCCGAGTCAGCAGCAAAGTTGGCCCACATTGTGGAACAATTGGATTCCCTAATTGTGTAGTTAAAGGGCACAATGGAGTGTCAGAGCACCCCCCTTCAGGCATACATAGACAGGGTGCAACACTCGCAGGATGGAGGGATTATTCTATGTGTGAGGATTCTTGCATTTGATTCTTTTCTCGAGTTTGGATGGCAAGAGGTACTGAGTTGGTACCCCATGGAGCATGCTAATCAGCTGGATACATCAATGGCCACATTGCAGCAGAGTCCATGGATTACCAGACGGACACGAGGGCTGGATTACTGTTGGGATCCAGGTGGGATTACCCATCACATGATAGAGTCAGTAGGTGATGGTAGTCATTGTGCGATGGGTCTGATGTTTTGGGCGCACACACATTTTCAGATCTCTATCAGAGCCCCGGACATCCCTAGTGACAGGATGGTTCAACAGGAGGGTACACCCTTTTCAGGAGCTATCTCAGCATAACGATCGTGCATTGAGTCACAAGGTGATTAGCCTACTTTGGCAGGAGCTGGTTAGAGGAGGTGGCATCGGCAGGCAACCAGAGATGGTAGTATTTAGAGACGGTGCTCTCTCATGGGTATATGGTACACTTGAACTATGGAGGATAGGAGCAGTGATGTCCTTGTCATGTGAGGAGTCGGGCCGCTCCGATCCTTTAGAGCAGATGGGGAGATGTAGCCCAGCTCATGGGGGATTTACTAGCAGAGTGGTGGATATTTTGGCCCGTGTAGGATACTACATAGTACAGGATGGTATAGACGTAACTGGCGGTATCTGGTGGTATACTGGGCAGGTGGCAACATACAGTCGCATGATGAGGAGTGCGGAGACACTTGGTGGTATGCAGTGACCCATGATACGATGCAGTAGGCACTTGGAGCATTGCCTCCACGGGGACTTATGGACAGGGGCGTTAGGTGTACCCTAGGATGCAGTTCACTTAGGATTGATGAAGATATTGTTGAGCATCAAGAGATGCCACGTTTAGCAGAGACAGGGCTAAGAGGGTGTTATCAGCTCACATTCGAGGGACGGTGGATGGTAGACTTCATCTACAGGAGGGTACCCAGACTCCAAGCAGTGTCTAGATATATCATCAGGAGTTGGGACAGTGGAGTTTACTACAAGGTCTGGCAGGAGTAGGGCAGGTATGCATGTGTGGGACAGACTTCTGATACTTGGAGTCCATCCAGGGGATACATACAGGAGGTAGAGCCGAGGGTCAGATGGGTTCTAGCAGGTAGCAGCGCTACGCAGAGACATCTCGGGAGTTGGAGTTGGGAGTTCCCAGTATGGTTGGGGGATCCAAGGATTTGTTGGGCAGGTGGATCACTCCACTTTGAGATGAGCAGGGATAGAGTAGTCCACTTTGGGTTTGACACATGGGGGAGCACTGAGATTTCCACTACATGGCAAGGCAGAGTTATCATGTTGCTCCTCGGGGTCGTGATCGACACTGGACAGGTAGATATCAGCATCATGGAGATGCTCGAGCAGGATGAGCTTGGCGTATGCATATTTTTCACCACAAGGCCCCAGGAGAAAGGGATACAGTCTGCACCTGATTGGGGGTATCTCACAGTCATAGTGGCGCAACGGCAACATGGTGGCACCACTACGAGATTAGCAGGGGACCCGAGCAATACAACTCTACACAACTCAATAAACTTTAGGGGTAAGCTGCATACTACATGGGGGAATCATGTAGATTTTCCATTGGGCTCTAGTGAGTCACTGATGGAGTGGGGGGCTTCATTAGTATGGCAGGATGGTTAGTGCGATGACAGTAGGTCAGATTTGTCTTCTAGCATGCAGGGTGAGCAGTTAGAGGATTCGATGAGAGATATTAATGATGATGAGTCACTTGTGATGATTCAGCATGAGCATCCTATGGTGGAGCATGGGGCAGCTGAGGAGGAGGTTATGCACATCATGCATGATAGTCCTTTGGGGGAGAGCCAGATGGAGGCTCACAGTGAGCCAATGCTAGATATGCGACTAACCTTGGGGTTAGCCATTGAGGAGGAGCTGTTGGAGATGGTGGTGCATCCATCTTTGGGCCAACCCATTGATGAGGTGTCGATAGATGCATATACAGTTAGCAGGACTGCAATACTTTCAGGGAGCAGCACTCTCCAGGAGTACATCATTGGGGCTTGCAGCATACCTTGCCCACTTGGGCCTATTATAGAGAGAGGGGCCTTTCCTTTTCAGGCAATTCTCGTTGACAAGTAGGACAAAGCAGCATGAGTTGAGTATGAGTTGGCGACCACACCCCAAACATGTTCTTTATGCAGATATCACCACATTGGATTCTTTGACCAGGATAGACTGGTGGGAGATCATGAGTTGTTATCCTATTGATGGTACGATCTTCTTAGTCAGGAGCATAGGAGAGCAGGGACCTGTAGACATGATAGATACTATAGTTTACAGTTGGCAGTGGGGCACATGTCGACAACCCTTTAGCAGTCCATCTCGACTTCGAGAAAGCAGGATCAACATTGGATTGAGTCAGGGGTTGGATTGGAGAGGGGCGATGAGTTGGTACGCAGTTAGTGGGACAACTTATATAGTTAGAGCTACGGCAGAGAAGGGGCCATGGAGCATTGATTCATGTTGGCGGTCTTCACCCTCATGAGTTAGTAGCTACAGCCAGATGCAGTGCTCAGTCTGAGTTAGGGGACTTGGGCGATGATCGACCATGGTGGCGTTGGGATCCGGGAGGATTGATTGATGATAGGTGTGGTGAGAGATCAGTTTGGGATCCCAACATTGAGGGGTCTGTTCCCGGTAGCCTGACATAGGGGTGTAGCCGCACTGAGGGGTTTGTATGGGATTCGGGCATTGGGTCTCAGTTGCATCGGGCCAACAGGGTGGCCCACATCTTTGTAGTTGCTTGAGGACAAGCAATGTTTTGGCGGGGAGGAATGTAATATTCCTAATTTATCTTTTAGCTAATTAGAATATTAAATTTTGTCTTCCTTAATTAATAGATGAATAAGAGGGTAGAGGGACCCATAAATCCCTCTAGTAGAACACAGTAGTGGAGGGGGCCAAGAGATCATGTGAACAACGCAGTCAAGGAGGAGGATATGGGCCAAGAGAGCAACGTATTTATGATGTGGGCCCAGGGGTGTGAGGGTTCCACAAGTATAAGAAGGGGGTGATGGCAGCCATAGAGAGCATTATGGATTATTATTATTTTCTTGTTGTTTACAACTTGAGCACGCTTGAGCTGTTTAGCCGAGTCTGCAGTGTTGTTTAGCAAATGGGTGTTTCCGAGCAGAAATCCCAACCTCATCCTCAGGGGCCTTCGAGTGCCCGCTCAGGAGAGGAGTCCTTCTATCTTGTGAGTAGATTTCAGTATTCCAACATTTGGCCATTTTGTAGCCCTCTTGAGCAGCGCAGTCACATAGTGACTTACGCAGTGCAGCAGTTGAGAGATCCAGAGGAGGGTCAGATTCCATAGCATTGTTGCTTGGAATCCAGTGAGGGGATCAACCCTTCAACAGTTGAGCTACGGAGGAGTTGTTGCAACATTCTATTTGTTAGTTCAACTCATATCACTGCATACCCAACAATTGTGCATTTTTCATGCCCTAGGAGGGTGATTTTTCGGGGTCCGCCAATCCGGAAATCCTTTCTGTGTTTTTCTGGGTTTTGCGAGTAGAAGCCGGTGTCCAAATCCCGCCATTTTCGGAGCACCAGAACAACCTTATCTACACACCCCTTTTCAACCAGCAGTTACATTTCCAGCATTTCCAGCAGGGGCAGCGCAGTGAGGTCTCCAACAGAGTATTAGTTACGCAGTGTTCTCAGTGGGCTACCCCAATATACATCCGATGCTACCCCAATATACAAAATCTCAACAGAGGGCTTTGATCTAAGATTTTCCTTGTTTCACCTCTTCTCCAAAGTTTTGTAAGAAGCACTATTAGCAGAGGAATTGTCATACTGAGATGGAGAGAAATAATGCTTATGATCACATTGATAAGGTTGTCAATATGATTGATATGTAGTTGGTGAAGAATTTGATATTTGTTGAACAAAAGGCAGGTGCATGATATGGTTATTGTGACTTACTAGTAGAATAATCTTTGGAGGTGTTAGAGTCGAGCTTTGACATATCAACAAATGGACAAATCAACAAATGGTGTAGGATTTTCTTCTCCTCAAATGATATTATGGGGATTAACATGCCTTGGATTTGCAACAAAGTCTCAAAACAACCAAGCTCTACTCATTGATTTCTTCTTAGGTCCTCTAGGAGTTATGATACACAATCCATGTTTAGCAAGTCCACCATCTGTACGTCCCATCTGACAAAGCAATTTAGAACTAAACCCCTCATTGTTCTTCTCATACTCGGGGGAACACTACTTATGAGCAACCGACATAGCATTAGAAGAAGCGACATCAAGTGAGTGTTGCACATCCTTTTACGAAGAATCAAGTGTTATTTCCTTCTTCCTTTATTCATTCCTGAGCTTTTGATTGATAAGTTTCAAGATTTCTCTATCTTGTTAATATTCAAGGTCCAATTCTCAACATTTTTATGATACCTTTTACTAAGACCAACAACAAGACATTAATTTGTATGAAAATAATGAGCAATGTTTTGAACACCGTCATCTTTAGGACCTTTAAAATTTCTTCTTGTAATAGATTAGGATGGACATGGATTTTTCAGCGAATTGTTGATGTGGGAGATCATGATTCATAACCACACTTCAAGTCCTCATCTTGAAGTCGGATATGATTGTCTTCACTAAAGAAATTTTCATCAGTACCTTGCAATGAAGTAACATCACAAAGCTTAGCTCTAGAGTCTCATAGCGATCCAACTTCAATGTTTGGTAGGGTGTTAGATTCCTACAAAGAAGTAACCTGTATTTAAGTTGAACGATAGTGATTTTGTAGTGAAGTATTTTTAGAATGAAGTTTGCCTTTAATAGCTTGCACAGAGGATATTCCATCATGAAGTTTGTGAAGAAGCAAACTTCTTCTGATGATATTTATGGAATAACAATAACTCTCTTCTTCATCAAGAGCATCCTAGGAGATAAATATTTTTGAACATTTATAAGGTTGCCAATATGATTGAGATGTAGTTGGTGAAGAATATGATATTCGTTGAACAAAAGGCAGGTGCATGACGTGGTTTTTGTGGCCTACTAGTAGAATAATCATTGGAGGTGTTAGAGTCGAGCTCTGACATATCAACAAATGGTGTAGGATTTTCTTCTCCTCAAATAGTATTATGGGGATTAACATGACTTGGATTTGCAACAAAGTCTCAAAACCTCCAAGCTCTACTCATTGATTTCTTCTTATTCAACAAAGTCTCAAAACCTCCAAGCTCTACTCATTGATTTCTTCTTAAGACCCATAGGAGTAATGATACACTATCCATGTTTAGCAAGTCTACCATCTGTATGCCCCATCTGACAAAGCAATTTAGAACTAAACCCCTCAGTATTCTTCTCATACTCGGGGGAACACTACTCATGAGCAACCAACATAATATGAGAAGAATCAAGTGAGTGTTGCACATCCTTTTACGAAGGATCAAGTGTTATTTCCTTCTTCCTTTATTCATTCATGAGCTTTTGATTGATAAGTTTTGAGATTTCTCTATCTTGTTGATATTCAAGGTCCAATTCTCAACATTTTTGTGATACCTTTTACCAACACCAACAACAAGACATTAATTTATATGAAAATAATGAGCAATGTTTTGAACACCGTCATCTTTAGGACCTATTAAATCTCTTACTTCTTGTACTAGATTAGGATGGACATGGATTTTTCAGCGAATTGTTTATGTGGGAGATCATGATTCATAACCACACTTCAAGTCCTCATCTTGAGTCGGATATGATTATCTTCACTAAAGAAATTTTCATTAGTACCTTGCAATGAAGTAACATCACAAAGCTTGGCTCTAGAGTCTCATTGCAATTTGACTTCAATGTTTGGAAGGGTGTTAGATTCCTACAAAGAAGTAACCTGTATTTAAGTTGAACGATAGTGATTTATAGTTAAGTATTTTTAGAATGAAGTTTGCCTTTAATAGCTTGCACGGAGGATATTCCATTAGGAAGTTTGTGAAGAATCAAACTTCTTCTGATGACATTTATGGAATAACAATAACTCTGTTCTTCATCAAGAGCATCCAAGGTGAGAAATATAAGTATTTTGCAATAGTGACTATAGTGTACATGTGTTAAATCTATGGATGGGGTGCACAAATTGCAAGGGCACAAATGTTAGCAAGATCCTAAGTCTTGTTTTTATCCAATGGAAACCATTTCTTCAACCATGTCCTTTTTCCAGAGTTTATTATCCTTTGAATCGACTGCCTCCCCAATAGTTCTAGCCTCTAGGATCAATATTAGTGATAGGTAGAACAAGAAGTACAATCAGGAGAGTGGTATACCTTTCGGGATTTCTTCTTTCTTGAACCAATCTCATCAAGACTAGAGTCTGAGGCTATTCCTCTTTTGATTATCTTCTTATGAGTTAGATTCTTCACCCTCCTACTCAAACTCTATTGTTTTTTTTGTTTGTCTTCCATTGGTTGAACTTCGTTGTTGAGAACAATTTTAACTTTTGTAGACACTACATCCCAACTTTAAACGACCTTCTTTGTTAATGGGTTCCATTGTTTATGAGCTTTTATACCCTCTTTAACCAATAGCATACATTTTTCAACTTTTTATCCATCTTACTCCTATTTTCCCTTGGAACATGAATAGAAGCATCACAACCAAAAAATCTAAGATGATTAAGGGAGGGGTTTTAACCAATCCATGCCTCATGGAGATTGTGAACTAGTGTTGATGTAGGTGATTGATTTAACAAGTAATACGCAATATCCACTGCCTTTGTCCATAATTCATATGACAACCTTGTACTATTGAGCATACTTTGTCTTTTCCATGAACATCTTGTTCATCCTTTTTGCACGTCATTTTGTTGAGGTGTCTATGGAGTAGACTTTTGCTTTTCTGTTCCACACTTCTTACAGATTTTAATTCTTTAATTTTATTGAAAATCCAAGTTTTGTTTCATAGGAAATAGATCCATATGTTCCTTGCGAATCATTTGTGAATGAAACTTAGTACGTACTACAATGATTTTCCTGGTAATGGAAGAGGAACAAGTTCAAACACATCACTATGTATCAACTTCAAGATTCCTTTTGCTCTTTTAGCAGTACAAGGAAATCTTATCCTATATTGTTTGCCATATATAAATTTTTTATAGAAATCAAAATTTAATTAGCCACCAGACATACCTTGAGCCATGATTTAGAATTAGGACTCAAAATTTGACTTGGCTACTTATCGACTTTTGTTTCAACTTGGACTCAGATTGACTAGATTTAATGACCCGATTTTCAAAAAAGTACATAAAATAAAATAAATTTTAATGAAAAAATTATTTTTAAGATTGCAAACCATGATTCCAGAAACCAAATCATTAGAGAGAGAGACACTCACACACGCATATATGTTGTGCAAATCATTTGTAGCACAAATTCCGATAGATGACACTCTTGGATATGCAATCGATTTGTAGAAAATCCATGAAATTCTGCAATTGCTAATATGAACAATCTGAAAACTAGTTTCTTTTCATATAGACAGAATTTATTTACTCTATTTGCAGCGGAATAGGAACATAAATAAATACACAATCACACAGTTCAACAACATGATTTTATAGGGAACCCAACTGAGAAAACCTTTGCTTGCTTGAGAATTTTATTTATAGGAAATTTAGAGCAATGGATCTCTTACAATACAACTTTGTCTCAATAGAAACCAATCTGATTTCTTTGCTCGAACTAAGCTTGAAACACCTACAAGTAACCTTGACCTTGCTCCTTGAATTCTTGCGCACTTCTGGAGACCTATTACTCTGCTCGAAAATCCCTATTTTCTAGCGTAATAGATGCTCCTATTAAATAGGGATGCTCCATATTTTCTACCGCATTCCATGCTTTGTGAGTCCGCCACTTTAGTCATAAGTGCCGTGTGCCCTGTGTACCTCTGTGGCTGCTTCCTCTAGCTTGGAAGTGATTATGGAAGATCCAACCCTCTTCTGATATCCCTTTATCAAATCCTCTGCCCACTTGGATTGAACTCTACCTATAGTGGGAGTCACTGACTGAGTGGTTGCCTCCACTCGCCTTGGGCTATGCTCCTCATCATCCTGCTGGGCAGCCCAATTGTGAACTAGCTTAGACTCAAACTGATATATTGGCTGAGGTGCCATCATGAGAGCTCTATCCTGCTCTCGCTCAACCATCACTTCTCTATTTAGAGAACTCCCTGCCTTGCTGCTCAAGGATGCACCTGTCTCAAACAAATCTGCCCATTAGCTGCTCTCTTGTTCCTCCAAGATCATCAGCTCTTAGGGTCTTTTGTGAGTTGTTCACAAATGAACAACTCCTGGGCTGTCCACTTCTGGCTTCTTCTGCTGCTACTGTAGACAAGTCAAGGGCTTGGAGGCTGCCTTCTTTTCAATGTTGAAGTCCTTTTTTACAACTGTGAACTAGGGCTTGCTCCCTTGGCTGCCCTTTTATTCCTTCAAAGAACAATCCTTTGAGCATCAAACTTCTTCCACTCCTAGCAGACCTATGCTCCTTTATAAGTCTGCACTTTGGGCTCCCAAAGACACCTTCTTGCTGCCATCCACACAGTCCACAAGATGTCCTCGATTTTCTGTCCAAACTGGACACCTCATCCACTAGCAAACATAAAATCTAAGAGGACAAACATACCTTGTTTGTCAGCCAACTGCTGCTCCTCTTGACCTCGGCTTCTGTGCCTTCTCTGCAATTCTTGGCCCTCTGTTAGGGCTGATTGTAACTACAGTTACAGCCCCACAAAACTCGGCCCTCTATGCCTCCAAATACTGCAGATGAGCTTCCCCAACAGTCCTCCCTTATTCGCTGTCCTTTTTACCTTTGTAAAGTCCACTGTTTGGCGTTTTTGGTACTCAAAGAGACCACCTACAAAACTGGGCAGCACTAGGGCATACTAAGGAAATATTTGGACCTGTTTCTAGAGAAACACTTCAACCAAAATCTGCGGCTGCCCTTCCTATACAGCTCCTCTTCTTCGCCAGCCTTTAGGACACTTTTCTGCCCACTGAACTAGCCTTTTGGCATCCCAAAATGATACTACAGCAACACAACTGTCATCACAAAGACACAGAAATATATTTACCTGTTCTTGAGGATTTAGCCCTCAAATTTGGCACAGAACTGCCTCCGGAGATGTCTCCTCTATGCTGTCTGTAACTCCACAAACTCGGCCTCTTGTCACAAGATTATTGGACCCAGAACAGTCCAATATCTCTCCTTCGGTACGGCTGCTGATCTTTGGCTTCCTTAGAGGTATCTTCTTTTGATGTTTTTGCTCTTTGGATGTGTTACACTTGTGATGTGCTGGTTGTTATTCTGATCCACACTCTGATACCATGTAGAAAATCCACGAATTTTGGCAACTGCGAATATGAACAATCTGAAAACTAGATTTTTTTCATATAGACACATGATTTTTCTATTCAATTTGCAGCGGAATAGGAACAGAAATAAATACACAATCACACAGGTCAACAACACAATCACTAAAATCAGGGTTTCCCATGTAGTGCCACTCCTAAAGCCAGAAGCCGATAAAGGAGATCCTATGGGACTACGATACAAGATTAACTCCCAAGTTGAGGTAAATGAATAAGAGTATAGTCAAAGCCCTTTCTTTCCGCTAAAACCACCCACTAATCCATGCCCAAATGTGCCCAAGAAAAGCAAGCATAAACACCCCAATTACGTAATGAAAAACTATACCTTTGGGGTTGGAAGGCCCACCTTCAAACGTATGATCATATCAGATGAGGATGAGCGAACACACACAATGGTTGGCTCAGGTGTTGGAGAATAGTAGCATATTGAGCTATCAGGTGGCTGCAAGGGGTTGCTGGCTGCCAGCAGAAGACAAATCTAGGAGAAAAAATTCTCCTATTGGGGTCACCCAGTGGTGGTGGGTAACAATCCTTATTTGCTAGAAATGACCTCCATACATAACAATACATAAGCACATCTATTATTATTCCTATTGGGTACCTCTCTAGGTATTCCATATTACCCCCTAGGTATACTACAAAACTCTATGGAGTTCCAAAGGGGTGGTGGGGAGTTTGCATTATTGTATCACCTTGAGATGAGGTATTCTGGGAGGGGTCTGCCCCTACATATCTAGTGGTTGAGTTTATGGGCTTATTTGGATCCAATGCATTGAGTGGGCCTAATGGTTAAGACCATGTGTTTCCTCCTAAGAGGTCACAGGTTCAAAACCAGAGGGGGGTAGAGTATATATGCCTTCATAGACTTAGCAGTCAAATCGCTGCGTGGAGGTGGGTCCCTTGTCCCACAAACAAGGGGGTCTTATACACCAATTTGGTGTCTGGCTTGGCCGTGACCTTAAAATTAGATAATAATAACAATGATAGTAATAAATAATTAGAGTTTACTAGCTTGCTAGGTTGACTACTTTGAGCTGCAACATACTTATTGCTATGTGGATCCTCCTGAAGAATGAAAACTGCACCATCATTGGAGTGATTGTTGTTTGAGTAGCCATTTGAGCTTGAGCTTGAGGAGCTTGGTTGCCTAGTCCCTGGGTTTGTGTCTGGCTTGGTCCTTAGTACTCAAGCACAAAGCATAGGGCACGGGATTTGGAATAAAAACCAAGTGTCGGGCTAACTGATATAATGTACGGGCTATTTGATCATTCTAGCCCCCACTCAGATCATGTTGAACTCTTTTAAATCCTTCAACATGTTGACTTTGGGACAGAGTCCCTTTTGGGGTTTTGAGGGTTAAAGAACGTATTTGGCTCATAGCATATCAAGCTGCTACCTAACAGGTTAGAGATGCATTCAAGGAAAGGCCAAACCTACACGGGGAGGCCAGGAAATTCCAGCCACATAGGGCAGCAGAGCTGAGTCCTTTGCTCGGCCAGGAAATCCTGGGACCAGCTATCCAAAATATGTCTATGGATTCTAGAGGTATGTGGCTGGCAAAATAGTCAAGAAATGTGTGTTTTTTTATGATTTACAAACAATTTCATATTCAGAAGCAGAAATTTCAATAGGAATTCCCTTTTGGTGGATTGCCTTTACCTTGTGCCTTTACCTGTACCTTTGGAGGACCATCTTTCTCTTTATATCCAGCAAAAGTGATGCTGTGAATTACCAGAGCTAAGTTTGGAACAAGTTTGGAACAAATGTTCCATCCTTGGGCCATGGCTGTGCCATAGGTGGTTCTCAGGGGTCCTGTGGCAAGAGTCAGGCCATTAAAGCTTAGCATAGAACACTAACTCAAATGGGATTGGAACAGTGTTGAGGACATTACCGGACCAAAAAAGCATTCACCTCAATTTTTAAGCACAAACCCTAGCGGAGCTACCTACCATAGGATCTCAATGAAATTTCCACAATATTATTTTTTTCCAGAACATTTCATAAAAATTAGTAAACTTTTAGCTGTATTTTGTGAATTTAGGATGGGTTCGTTAAAAGCAGCCATATCTGTTTCCATCTTGAAGTTATTTATGTTAAATCTTGTACAAATGTTATTGTAATCTGTTTTATTTTCTCTTTATCTTTTCTTCTTCATTTTCTTTGTTTTGTATCTGTACATTTCAACCTGATTTATGTTCTCTTTATCTTTGCTTCTGTTCATTTTGTTTGTTTTGTATCTATAGATTTCAAGGAAAATCAGATGGAAGGAAAGGAATTTTTTGAGTTTTGTGATCTTCTTCCCTTTCCCCATTTTCCCTTTGTTACTTAGGTTGTTTGCAGGTGATGCACAGGTTCTTAGTGCTTGTCAAGCAATCAGTTGTAGTTGTTTGAAAAATGAGATAGGAAGCTATGCTTGCTGTGGGTTTCAATTCTTGGAAATAGAAAAAAAATATGATGTGTGCTTTGGTTGCAGCTATACCTCTCTCTGAAGATCACAAACCTAACAGGGTTGATGAACGGGAGCGTATTGAGCAAGCTGGGGGCAATGTTATGTGGGCTGGTAAGAGTTTTTATCTCGTCTCATGTTCATTTTATGTTGGCATATGATGAGTGAGCTTTATGTTTGCTGTTTGGAGATTAGGTTCCTTGAGTTGTTTTCAGGGATGCAGTCATGCATTACCCTATAGGTGGCTTAACTAATTTGTGGTTTCCAATGAATGGCTTGGTTGTGTGTTATTATACAGAATGTAAGTCATTGCGTCTTTCTTTATTACCTGTTAAAGAATTTCTTATAATTATACTAGATTTGACCAATGGGAGAGACATTTTACTTTAGACTTTGGATAATTAGTTTTGTCTCTTGCAGCTACATGGCAAACAGGTAAGCTTCTCTTGCCTCGTATACTTTCACTGATGAGTGATTTTAATTGCAGGAACATGGAGAGTAGGAGGTGTTCTTGCTGTATCTCGGGCATTTGGCAATCGGTTATTGAAACAGTATGTTGTGGCTGAACCTGAGATTCAGGTAGCGTATCTATATTGACTGATTCTACGTGTCAGGGATGCCCAAAGCACTAACCTCTTCCGACAAGAAAATTAGAGAGCTTCAAGGATTATTTTAAAATTAATTTTCTGTATGAACAGGTTTTCTGACTCCAGGCAGTCTCATGCATGGACATTTATTAAAATTATCAAAGCACTAAAATCTCCCAGGAAGAGAATATTAGAGGTTACTAGGAATATTTTGCAATCAATAGTTTGTGATACATGGAGGTGTAGAAAAAGATTATGGAGGAAGTACATAGCAGGCAATTAAACAAGAATATGATAAATTTACTGAAGAATGTGGCCTTCTTGGAATTGTAATTCAAGGCAAGTGTTACATAAAGGAATGTGAGAAATAACCAAGGGGTGCAAACCAAAACATTGACCCCAATACAGCACAAGGACGTGAATACACCAAATTTATGAAGTTGAGCTCCTCATAGCCATGTTTGATAAACTTTGGGAGAGGTTCAAACTTCAGCCACACCCCAAACATTTCATCGTAGCTGAACAAGTTCAAACGAACATTTCATCAGAGCTTCTTTCTTTGGCCTCAGATGTTAAGAGTATCCCTCACTCCTACATCCCCCCATGATCATGCAGCCAGACTCCTCGTTGGATCCATAGGACTCCGATAGTGAGTCAGTGCCACTGTCACCCCCCTTTCCACCATCTATGAGACTCGGGCATTCTTGACATCATCGACCTCCAGCCCTGGACTGATTCACTTAGCCTTCTACATTATCCGGTTATATACATGCTTATGAGGCTTTCTTATTATTGTATCCTTCTTTACTTCATTTTATCCTAGATTTAGCTTTGAAACTCTTGACATCATCGACCTCCAGACCTGGACTGATTCACTTAGCCTTCTACATTATCCGGTTATATACATGCTTATGAGGCTTTCTTATTATTATATCCTTCTTTACTTCATTTTATCCTAGATTTAGCTTTGTGATTTTCAGGGAGTTACGTTTGCACTCCCACATTGTACTCGTACTGGTTGTATCCTTCAGTCCCATTGGCCTATTTACGGTTATTTGTTGGACATTAATAAAATAATCTTATCTTATTATCTCCGCAAAGCATTCAAAAGTTCAATAGACTTATTTACTTTAAATCTTCTCATATGCTAAATCTAAAACCCATAGGTTAATTCTTAATAATGTTTGTTCTGCTGGTAACAGTGTGCTGTAGACATTCAAGACTTTGTTTGAATCCTCAGGCCCATTGCCATCGAAGTAATTAACTTCTTTCTGTATGCTAAATCTAAAGTCCTTACGTTATACTTAATAGTGTTTGATCAGTTGGTAGATGTATGTCATTGGTGCTGCAAACATTTGAGTATCTGTTTGAACTCTCAAGCCCTCGAATACCTATGAACACTTTGGTGGGTGTTTTGGCCTGTTACGAGTAACTGTGACCTCTTTGATGCTTCAGGGACTGTACTTGGAAATTTTATTTTATTTTATTTTTCTTTGTTTATTAATTTTAATAATTAAATTCTTATTTAATATTATTATTAAATCCATTGGCAAACTTTTGATATTATTTAAGTTTTGAGCACAATACCTCTAAACAAAATGCAGTTGGAAGGACTGGGTGTCGCTGACCTGCTACCGACATGGTAGAAGACGTTATTATGTTTCAAAAAGATTTATAAACAACATTAGTCTGGGGCGTACTGGCTTGGGGATTATTATCTGAACGTTAAATAGTGCAAGAGGCACACAATACTCTTCGGGGTCTTAAACTTGCTAGGATAGAAATTTAATAGGATAAGGCTTGAAAACACTAAAAGCTACTGGAAAAAGCAACTGAGATGAACCGATACTAATAATTTGTTCATATACTCATATAAATTCCATAATGTAAAAAGTAAAAGAAAACAACTTCCAGCATTGTCTTAATCTAGTTTACACGAGATAACAATTTGTCGTTGTTTTGAAAATATTGTAGTGAAAAGCAAAATAAGAATTTGTGTAAGCAGATATTTTCAGTGTTATTAAACTCAGAAACTTGAATTTTTCAGGAAGCAATAATTGATGATGATTTTGAGCTTCTTGTAATTGCAAGTGACGGGCTATGGGATGTACTCACAAATGAGGTTAGCTTTCATGATCTTTAATGATGCATATTAAGGTGGTATGCATTTTCAATTGACAGATGCTATTTTCTTTTGCATTTTCCCCTTGTTACTTTCTTATGTGCAGTGTACCCCTTCATCTTTTATTAGCACTTACTTTTAGGGAGAAAATCCTGTTTCATTACGTCTTTTTTGTGTGATTGCTCGTGCAGGATGCAATTGCTCTTGTTAAAGCAATAGAAGATCCAGAAGTTGCAGCAAAAAAGCTGATTGAAACTGCCTATGCTAAGGGCAGCGCGGACAATATCACTTCTGTTGTGGTGCGATTTCATCATGGGAAACATGATTTGCCATAACAAAACAGCAAAACAACAATTTTTACATTCAATGATATTATCTCCAAGTTCTGCTGATCTATGATAGGCTTTGTAATAGAAATTCCAAGCTTCTTCCTCTGGATCAGCAGGAAGATTGATTGTATGGAAAGCAAAGTGAAAACAACTGTTTGGAAATGCACACTAGTATGGCAGTATAGCTTTTGTGATCGACTTGTGCAGATACACTTCATTTTAACTAAGCTATTTTTTTTAGCGTAAGATAGGTGCATGAAGCTTGTACAGATTTTTTTCTAATGCTTGTTTTTATTCTCATTTTAAAAATACCATTGCTTTTGATTTTTCTTCGTGATATTATATGCTTCTCTTTATAGGGAGAGATGAAAGCCAAGTGATCTAATGATCTTTATACCCTCCCATGGAAGTTACATAAATATTTCGAGGGCAAATGATAGATTTACAAAATTACCTTTTTAGTAAATCTTGACGATGGAAATAGTGTTAGAAACTAAAATGAACTCGGAAATTATGACAAAAGAAACTGATTTTGATTTCCACAATAGGCAGGATTGAATTGCTTGTGCGCTGTCTCATTTGTAGCACAACTGGTTGGTACCACTAATAATTGAAGGTGCATATCTTGAATTGCTTTGCTGTGCGTCGCTATCTCTCACACTCTCTGCGTTTCTATTAATTTTCACCCCAACATTGTTGTGAAATTACCTGGCATTATTTTCTACCAACTTGCTGGCTCGAATGACATTTTATTTTCTGGCCAGCTTGACAAGATTGTTGACATTTTATTGTTCTCAAAACCAGGGAAACTCAGTGAAGTCATGATCAACCCTTCTTTACTACGAGTACTAAATGCATTATGGATTTCTTTTGGGGTTGTTATGTTCTGAATTAAAGCTTCCTTGTGGGAAATTTCAAATATTTGAAAGTCAAGTTTCTTACATTCTCAATCAGCAAGTGCATCCTAGATATTTAGGTACATGAGTTGCATTCTGGATATTTAGATGTCATTACCTGGCCATAACATGTGCGGTTTAGTTATCGAATGCTCTCCCATATGATGCTTAGCATGCTCCATGGTGTTCACGTTCGCCTATTCGACTTCATAAAAAAATGCTTTGTAGTGATGATGTGCTGTTGAAACATATTTTTGCAATTTCTAAAATCTCTTCTTAGCTTGCAATAATGAAGCTTTGCATGCTCCATGGCGTTCGCATTCGCCTATTCGACTTCATAAAAAAATGCTTTGTAGTGATGATGTGCGGTTGAAACATATTTTTGCAATTTCTAAAATCTCTTCTTAGCTTGCAATAATGAAGCGTTATTGATAAGTTGAACAAAACTGGTGGAATCATCAAGGGCAATTATTTTATATGGTCTTTCAACTTTGATGATTCAATATGTATATGAATATGAAATTAATAATATTTATATAATTTGCTGATCTTACTTATTGATGTTAGCTATTTTCTCTGAAGCCATTATCACACACTTATTTGGTGATATTATCGAAGCATTGCTGAAGTTATTTGGAATTTAGAATTGTTTTCTTTGTCAAAATCTTGTATATTTTGATATTAAATTTCATTATTTTGTTCTCTAGTTTGAAAATAACTTAAATTTTTCATAATTTTAACGAGGAATTTCAGAAAATTTGAACTATCAAAAATTTCATATCAAATTTCATTTTTATTTAAAAACCAGTTTATAATTCTGACAGATATTTTTGAGAATTTGTTATAAGAGACATGTTTGATATGGGGTTCAATGTCAATGTTCCTTATCCTTGGGTTGAACATTTTTGGCCATGGCATTTGATCAAGGAGGTAAGAAAGATGTAGTTATCTGATATGTTCATAATGACTAGACTACAGTTAACACTACAAATATGTTATTAATTTTCCATGCGACAAGCTGTATCCATCTTTAAAGGTCTTTTTCATTTTTTTTTCCTCATATATTTTTTTACAAATATTTTATTATAATTATGGTGTATAGCCTTTGTTATCATTATGAATCTTGAAACTCTGACAATCAACTTTTTTCATAAATTTGTGTTGTTAGTTTAAGGTATACAAGCTCTCATTGACTTTTTCATCCTATGGGAATTTCTATAAAGTCTCATTTTATCACAAATTGAACTTACAAGCCCTCTAAATAGACTAAGACTCAAACAGACTATAGCATTTCTCGGTATCAAACCTACTTTTTCTTTGTGCAATTTTTTTGAACAAATACTCTCAGTAGCAGTAATCCATGGTATCAAACCTACTTTCTCTTTGTGCAGTTTTTTTAAACAAATACTCTCACTAGCAATAATCCATCGCACCCCTCTAACAAGCCTTCTAAAAAAATGCTCATTACCAAGTTGTATATTCCTAGAATCCATGCTTATTGTAATTGTTTGCATGGCAATCTTTTGTCTCTAAATATAATAAAATAATTCCAAATTGGTAGGTTGTGGGGCAAAAATAAAAATCTTTTAATGGTACTACTCCACAATGCTTCTTTCATGCGCTAGCAGTGGTGCCTTTTATTAACATAATAGTTGATTGATTTATTAACATAATAGTTGATTGATTGTGGTGTGAACAATATGCTTGCTGCGTAGCCTTTATTCCCTTCCTCTATGCCAAAAAAAATTTAAAAAACACATAAACTTACTAGTGCTCCATAACATGTAACATCTAATATGCAATGATCCTTGTTTCGAGGGGTAGGGATAAGTGGGTGATGCCTCCTACTAATATAATTTTTGCTTGGACTTCCTCCCTCCCTTTGTGGAAAAATTTCATAGTATCCCTTTCACATGTCTTTTTAAAAAATAAATGATCAAAAGTACATTCAAAACAAAGAAATGTGATCAAAGAGCTTGCAATGAGATAGGGATTACCCCATGTTTGATTGGTAAAAAGCATTAACTTGGACCTTAAGTTCAAATTTTATGGTGTTTTTGTTTATTTTTTTAATGGTAATTAGTGAATTGGTAACTTCGGAGGATTGTTTTCGGCAAGACCCAGGATCAAATCACAATGGCTGTCACTATTCACCTCAATATCAAGATATTCAAATTTTCTTGTCCCTTCGAGCTTAGAGGAATTACTTGTCACAATTTTCAACATGTTAAAATTTTTGCCACAGGCCAACATGTCCCCGGAGGATAGAAATAGGATGCAAAGGAAATTAAATTTGCTAGCTACCACTTGAGCTATTGTCTTTTGCCAATGTTCCATCCATTTTAAAATGGGATTACTTTGTTAATTTTAGGTTTAGATATGAAGCTCTCCATATATTGGATTTATAAAAAAAGAGGTACACATTTTTAAAGGGCATTTATTCCTCATTTTTTGACATGGAGATTCAAGAAATACTAAAAAATATTCCTTGAAATAAAGGTTATTAAACAATTTGTGCACACGTTAAAAAATACACAAAAAATAAGAACTTGTTGACGGGTGCTGGAAATCTGTCAACAAGGCGGGTCTCCCCGATGTGAAGTCCAAATTAGACTTCACATCGTTTGGAATAGGAGCTCCATCTAGGATATCGGCCTAATTGCAGTATATTCTTATAGATTTTCCTCGGCTACAAAATTTAGCACAAGAGAGTAATGCACAAGTAATCTCGGATCAATGAGTATGCCTTGTG
This sequence comes from Pinus albicaulis, assembly GCA_034641835.2. Classification (NCBI taxonomy): domain Eukaryota; kingdom Viridiplantae; phylum Streptophyta; class Pinopsida; order Pinales; family Pinaceae; genus Pinus; species Pinus albicaulis. Next base: position 51,648,769 of record CM076574.1, on the reverse strand, counting down.
AAATGTTCACCTGCGAAAAGTATCAAGGTCTTTCTATTGAAAGAGAAGAGAAAAGTGAGCCACTTAGAGACAAGTAATAGTACTAATCTAGAAAAGTCATACAAGCATATACATATGAATAAATCGTTGATCAAACAATGAAATAGTTCACAATGAAGCAACAATTGTTAAAGCAAGTACAACACACAAGATAAGTACCAAAGCCACTGAAATAGTTCAGTTTCCTTCGTACAAATGAAAACAACACACATCACAAACATTTAAAGAATAATCTTACAACATTCACGACATATGCATGAAAGCGTGTTGGCTCAACGAGCTTCTGAATTAAGTAAAAGTTCCAAGATATATAAAGACAATGAACACCACTAGCCCCAATAGGGGAGCATTAGAGCCATCACTTGCTCCTCCAAAACAACTATTTTCCTCTCCAATCCCTAGTAGGAGCCAAGGTGAAAAGGGTCATTTGCATGAACAATGAGGGTGTATAAATAACAAATGGGGTGATTATACACCTCCCTTGTGACTCTTGGACTACCCTTATGACTGTTTGACTTATATATGGCCTTTCGACTCCCATATGACTTTTCACATTACATGGTGACTCTTGGACTTCCGCTTTACATCACATTTTGCAATATAGAATTTACATAATCCACAAATGATGTGGCACATGATGACTCATGGCTTGACATGATATGACACCGATGACATGGAAATGTCAAGTCACTTTTTGTTGTAGTATTTAGTCTTCTTGAGAGATAGTGCATGTTCCTCTTCTTCCTCCTCCTCATGCCTTGAAGATAAGGAGTCTTCAATGTGATCTTGATATTTTGTCTTCTATTGTAATCTTGTGTTCCTCCATCCACTCGCATGATGATCATATGATCTTTTCATCTCCATAGGTGTCTTCTAGCATGGTCTTCCTCTCCTTTTCATTCATCATCATCTTGTCATGATGAGATAGAGTACCTGAAACCTAAAACCATTTATGACAAGATGACATGAGTTTGAAAAACCTTTAATCTAACATGTTTCATGAAATCACTTGTTAGGGATGGAATTGATGACAGGTTGAGATTGCGCAATGCGCAGTTCCAAAGGTCAAGGTCCGGGATTGAGGCTTGAGACTGCGCAATGCACAGTTTAGGATGACCAGGGTCAAAAGATTGTGCTATTGAGGGGTTCAAGAGCTCAAGACCAAGACTTGAGGTTGCCCAATGCGCAATTCTAAAAGGACAGACTCAAGGAACTACACAATAGAGGGACTTAGGAGGTCAAGCTTAAGGCTTGAGCCATGAGGTTGCCTAATGCACAATTTTGAGAGGCCAAGCTAGGTGATTGTGCAATTGAGGGGCTGAAGAGATGCAGGTTGAGGCTTGAGGCTTAGAGTTTCCCATTGCACAGTTTTGGCAGGAGAACAAGTTGGGAGATTGCATAATTGAGGAGTTTAAGGGCTCAGGATTGAGGCTTGAGGCTTGAAGTTGCCAAATGCACATTTTTGGAGGGAGGAAAGTCTAATGGATTTTGCAATTGCGCAACTCAAGGTGTCAAGCTGGAAGCTTGAGGCTTGACACTGCGCAATGCGTAGTTAAGGCTGACTGGGAGGCATAAATTGGGCAGTTTTGGAGGTCAAGTGTCAATAGCTTTGACACTGTGACTAAGCAATGTGCAGTTCCAAGAGGCAACGTCAAGGCTTAAGGGTTGAGACTGCACAATGCGCAGTTCGGGAAGGCTAAGTGAGGTCAAATGGCCCGGGAGTGAATTTTTTTGGATGAAGCTAAGTGTGAAATCAGTGAGACCAAAATGAACAAGGGAAAAACTTGACCATGATCACTCATTTAGAATAGTTGAAGACATAACATTGATCACTCAGAATATATGAACAACATTCTCCCTTCAATGCGATGACATTGCGATGTCTTTCCGCAAGTGCGACACTAAAGGTACACTTTGTGACGACAATGACAACACTTGTACAACAATGCATACACAATTGGTAATGAGTGTAAAGCATGTATACATGACTAGAGGAACTCATAAACACCAAAGTTACCCTTTGAAACAAGCCAAAAATCTACTTTATACGATAAACGACACTTCCCATGCCAAAAGACGACATTTGCTATATGAAGATAAAGTACGAACGACATTTGCGATATGCAAACAACGATGAAATAAACACATGCTAGAGCAAAGATAACATGAAAAGAACACTAATTAAAGTGAAAGCAAGGAAAAGTGACAATCGAAAACATGAAAGCGACACTTGTGAAAGTGAGTGCGTAGAAGAGATAGTTTGAAAAACTCACCAACAGAAAGGTACAAATGCAACGAGAAGCGAGAAACTGTCAATGAAAATGTGCACCAATTGTCGACATGAATTAAACATTCCACAAACACTGTCTTGGTGGACTGTGTTAGGCCTGTTCAAGCTTGCATGAGGGAATGCACTCATGAATTCATTACAGTCTGAGCATGTGTGAGCAGGTGACTTCTAAGCAAGGAGCTCAAAGACTTAATATAATATCAACTGACTAAGAAGTGACTACGGAACGACGGATCATAATATCCATTGTATGGTCCAAAATTCAAGTGTAGGAAAAATTTTGGAGGGTGTTTTTCCCAGTGACAACACTTGGCGACACACTGGTAGAACTCCATCTTCGCTACCTTGGTAAAATATTTGTGCAGGGTCTAGTTCTTCAAGAAGTATTAATTCATCGTTCGGATTACCTTGACTTCCCCGCTTACGATGCGAACAAACATAGTCCCCTCTATCCTTTCTCAGTTGAACAAAAACATAAGACCAATAATATCGCGATGTTTCGAATCAGGAAATGTAGTATATTTCGCGAGCTTTATATTTTCAGAGTATAGTTTTTCATCTCTGGTGTTGCTTTGCTACCAACAGGCTTGGATAGTACCCTAACGAAGTCATTGCTCCGCTAACGATGAGCCTGAACAATACCCCGACAGAGTTGCATGCTTCACCTCCCTGCACATGAATCCTTTCTCTTCTTTCACCCTTTATTTATGTATTTTATATGTAGGATTGTGCATAGGCACTAATACATTTTACGGGCAGAAGAGGGATCTCAAATTATTGAGAGAAGAAGAGGTTGCTCCTTCAGAGAAACATATCTATAAAAAATCTGATATTGATTTTCTCATTTAGATGTTCCTCTTATCCTTCTCTACTCAATTGGACCAGTGTGGAAAAGAACGAAATATAAAGAACCGATCGTAGGGATGATGTTTCTAGAATAGACACAGATATCATGATTCAACACACAACTTTGGCACTTACACAAAGATCATATTTTCTGTCGGAACATCCTTGACAAAAGGATAATAAAGACAGAGAAGGATTGATGGTTAACCAAATGTTGCAGTGCCATAAAGCCCTTTTCTATTTAGCCACATTTTGTTTGAGCCAAAGGGAGTGTCCTTCATGCGAAATCTTAATGAACAAAACATGAAAAAGAAGCAAGACACAACAAGAAGATCAAAATGAAAAAACTAATGGAGGCTAAATAAATCAACAAAATGCGAGACAAAAAACTAGAGAACACACGAAAGACGACGAAAGCAAGTGCAAGATGCATGTGCAAGGGAAACTAATATGCAACTAGACCTACTCCTAACCTAACTAGCTAGAAGGTCAAGGTCACGTATAATGAAATTTCCAATGTAGCCACCGTAGCTGATCCTGACCTGCATACAAAAAGGTACAAACAATTAAAACTTATATGAAGTTTTGTGCAACAGAAAAGACGAGCTTGAATAACTTTCACAACAAATAGAATTCTTTTTTGTCTGCAGAAAGATATGCCATAACCCCTACTTCTAACCAATTCATAAAAACTAAAACAACCTTGAAAGCTTCTTACAGATGTGTCTTCATCTGCATTGTACTCCTTAGAAGGCATGAGGAAAGATAAAAACTTTTTATTTGCGATGGAGCTTTCTAAGTAATATTTCTCCAACCATTTCGCGATTGGATCATGAAATTTGAAACAATCCTCTTGAAAACCCTGAAATATTTGAAAATATGATTTTTCAATTAAGGGCACAATATCAAGATGATAATTTTGTGAGGGAAAATAGATTTGATAATATTCAACAGACGTGTCAAGATAACGAGGACTTGACATAACCATCAGTGCGTGCGGAAGTGCCTCAACTGCATGACAAGTACCCAAATTGTTAAACCATAAAGATCAAAGGATGTAAAACAAATGTCATTGGATGTGTTGATGAGAAATTATTAAGTTGAATGAAAGTAATCAAAGACAAAATCATGATAAGATGGGTTTGTTAAAGCATCGGATTCCTAGTTTGTAATTAACAAAGATAAATCAATTTGAACAGTTTCACAATTGCTATGCATAATAGAATCATCTTCTTCGCGTGATGAATATAACAAATCATTTTCTTGTAACTAGTTACATACTGCACTAGCATCATAATCGTTGAAAGAAGTAAAAATGAATGCTAGTATAACAAGCACATAAAACCAGTCAGGGTAAAACGAGTAAAGAAGAATTTGATTCTTCAATAATCCATGCATTCACTTTTGCTCAAGAGGATTTCAAGTGTGTTGACGGTGCTTGAACCACCAATATTTAGGGGATCTCCTCGATATGAAGTCCCAACTAGACCTCACACCATTCGGAGTAGGAGTCTTAGTAATGGGGTGTTTAATGATATGCCTGGGATTGCAAAACACAGAGTGGTTCACAGTGTCTTTGATTAAAGCAAGTGCGTGACCCTACAAAAATTCAATATGATGCATGAGCTGTTCTAACATGCGAAGGAAAAATGAAGTGTGCTCCTTGGAAGCCTATAATAGTACGCATCTTGAAAGGAGCACACGAGTTGAAAGACATCACACAAACTAACGAGCAGAATAGTCCACAAGTTAAAGGCAATGGGTTAAAACATGAGCACTCATTCAACAATATCCGTACAAATGAAAATGGAATATTTCATAAGCAGATGTGTAAGTTAAAAATCATACATCGCAAATATAACAAGAACAGTGCTACTACATTTACGATATATGCATGAAGACGTGCCAACTCTGATTTTATTATAAGTGAAAGTCCCATTCATACATACAACATGATGAACCATTTTACCCAATAGTGGAACGTGAAGTCAACAACACCTGCTCCTCCCAAAGAAGTATACTCCCTCTACGCTACGGATAACCAAGGCTGACACAAAACTCCCAAGCTATTTGTAAGCCTAAGCCTAGCCAAAATCTTGGCTCCCAAAATCCCTTTACAAGAGTTATGAGGATGTATTTATAAAAAATGGGGGTGGCTCTTGGCATGCCCCCTTTGTGACTCTTGGACTCCCCTCATGACTCTTCACATTACATATGAATCTTCACATTCCATCACGGACACATGGAATTTCACTTGTACAATAATTACAAATAATATTACAATATCCACTCGTACCCATATAAGAAAAATAAGGTAGAGACAACTTGAAAGCCTAATAAGAAAAGACACTATTACGCTGGCGTTAGGGTGAACTCAAGCCGGGAATCTTGGACTTGGTGTGTCTTGGTAACATACTCATGCCAAGCTTGGTACTGTGCAATGGTCTCCCCAAACTACGAGATAGTGTCATGCTGGAAGTAGACTCTTGCCTCCATAGCATCTGGGTATAATGTCTTGGAAGCGGTCTTAACCTCTTTCTCAATCAGAGCAACATTGATCTGATTTGAACCGAGCCACCGATGTAAGTCTGCAAGTTCTGTCTGTTCACCTTGAAGTCCTCATGGGTGGTCATTTGCTCTAGCTTATCCATGTATTGATCAATCTCCTACTAGAATTTCCGTTTGCGTTTAGTCCCAGTGAGTGTACCAACTGATATGATCCGGTGAGTTCTCACCATGAAATCCAAAATGATATATATCTGTACATATGAGTCCTTAATGTTTTCGATGAATGAGGTGAGATTCTTGTTGTTCAGGATCAACATCCGAACTTCGGCTTTCTCTAGCTCTGCCTATGGCTTCATCTTCTTCACTAGTGTAAGTGGTGTGGCCTTGTATCGCATTGTCCACTCATGCACGACGACGATGGAAACCTGTACATTCTTAAGGATATTGACAAACTTTCTGCTCTATCGTTGCGAGTCATTTAACTGGACAACTGCCTTATGTACGGTCACAAACTCCTCATAAAGGTCCCTCATAGTGTCTCAAAGTGTGGATACTTCAGCAAGTATCGTTTTTCTTATCTCCTTGTGACATACCTGCGTGGAAGGTACATCTTGCACTACTGCACAAAGTTGTTCATTCTCTTTCCAAAGTGCCTGTAGATTCCACGCCAACTGCTTATTGTTGACCATCAAACACTAAGTTTCATATTTGGCTGCGCCTGCGAAGGCAAAGATGTCATCAAAAATGGCGTTTGGATCTTGCTGGTGTCTGCCACTATCACCCTTTCTCTCATGAATGCAAGTGATGCATGATCATCCGAGAAGTGATTTCTCCGCGTTTGTACAATCTTCTTTTGCAATTCATCAAATGAAAGATTGTACACATCCATCACCAGATCATCATGAAGGAGAACTACCTCCCCTTCCTTGCTCGGGGATTTCTTTGCAGCTCAAGGTGGTGGAGTATGAAAGGTGGAATGAGGTGCGTTAGGAATCATGTACACATCCTCATCCTGTGGCTCCGGTCCCACTTCCATGTCCGTGACTTCAATCAACTATTCAAGATATTTAGCAAACTCCTGTTCCTGCACCTGTTTGCTCACTCCTCCTGCTGCTTGCTGATCCTGTATCTGTTCTTCAACCTGTATGGGTGTTGTCTCTTTCGTCGTGGTACCTTGCCTTTCTTCTTATTCCCGCTTCTGTCTCTCCTCTTGTTCCCTTCTTCTAAGCTCCCATTCTTCCTTCAACTCTTGTTCTGCTTTCTGCGCTTTGAGCTCTGCTTCCTCCAATATTTTATTCTATCTCTCTCTGCTCTACTCTTTGCTTCCTCTGCCTCCTCTTTGCTTCTATTTCCATATCTATTTTCTGAATGAAAGGAGCTTCTTTCATCTTACAAATTTGTTCCTCGTGTATTTTCAGCTACCTTACTCTTTCCTTTGTCCTGCACCAGACCGTTGCCTAATGTTGCTACTTCTTCCAAAAATACTGCCATCCGCTAAACAACTTGAGAAGTCCCAGCCGTACTGATCGGATCACGAGGTCAGGAGGATTTATATCAGTTCTTCCATGGTTCCTCCTAGACCACCTAAATATCTCGCTAAGCCAGTTGTAGTATAATCTCGCACAATGCTCTTTGAAAATTCCCCTCGAATCATATGAATTGTAAATTTTTGTGTCGAACTTGAATATCACTATGGATTTCCCTTCGACATCTGGGACTTTGAGAATCTTAATCTCGTATAATATGACCTGTACAGGAATAATTGGCAATGGTTCCTTCTTTGTCCTATGCAGTGCCACTGAAACCCTGTGGCGATATGATAAGAAACCTCTTGCATGCAAATTTTATCGGTGACATGTTTCTTTTTAAGTAGCTTGGGTTTGTGATGCAGGGGCATTAGGCACCATCAAATACTTTGTACATAAGTAGACATAGGGGGTCCCATGTTCTTTAAATTTCTTGTAAATATTAATATTTTGAATAAATTTTGTAGGGAATTGTAATTGTTCTCAAGACATTTGAGAACATGAGAAATTGGTTAATATAGGAATACGAAGAGTCAGTTTAGGATCAGTTCAGTTATTGAGTCTAATTTTAGGAATTAGGAATGCTAAGAGTTTCTGAACTGTTTGGAGATATGAATCGATTCAGGTCGTCCATTGTGGTATAAATGTAATCATGTAGAGTTAGAGAAAAGAAAGGAACTTCTTCAGCAACAGAGTAGGAGGGTATTGGCCTTCGCATTGAATATCTGGCCAACCATGAATTTGTAAGTGATTGCTTTAGAGATTGATCACCTGTATATATATATCTATTTGTGGATAATTGTTCATAATTTCTGTATGCATAGCATGTGTTCTTGGTAGAATCTATTTGAAGCATGTTTGAAACCCGAGAATAACTATGAATTCTGAGTATCGAAATGATTGAATTTCCTGCTTTGACTATTCGAACCATTCGTGAGAGTATGGTTAGAGGTCTTGGTTTTGTGAGTAGGAACCTCTGTGCAAAGCACTGCCGGTAAATTGAAATTGGGGTTTTGATCATCTTCTGTGAGCTATTGGAGGAATTGACTTGTAAGGTGAGGTGAATCGATCACTGTAAGGATCGACTCTGAGATAGAAGAATTCCTGAGTATGAGGTTAGGGCAAGTTGAATTCCTGTGTTCGCTATATGAGTGAGAGTTTTAATTCCTTTGAAATTGCTGGATTGTATGTGATCTGTGTTGATGATTGCTGGGTTATTAATAAGAATAATCCTGCGTGATTATATGTGTGTTCTCGATGGAGAATATTCAAATTTGTAGCAGTTAAGAATCCTGTGATTGACCACGTCAGTATGGATCGCTTGAAGTTATTGTGGAACTGTGGTTAGTTATCCAAGGCTTGTGAGCGCTGTAAAACGCTTCCGCAAGGGTTATGTATGGGCGGAACTCTGCGTCGGAGTCGATAGATGAAAATAACGCCGAGGAATGAGGTTGTGATGTGAAGAAATACAGTGTTGAGATTGCACGAGGAGCATAATCCTTTTATGTAGAACGGGCGGAACCTAAGCGTAAAGGAGTAGAGCGGAACTTGGTGCGTCGAGGAAGATGGAACCTTGCAGGAGTGAACAGTAAAGGCGAGTTTCCAGTTTTGATCGCACCGCCTTCGTAGGGTAAGCGATATTCAAGAAATTGGAGCGATTCCATTGACTGCCTGACACATGGCCTCAAGCGGTCAGGAGAAACCGCTCTCATCGCGCATTATCATTCGTGCAAGTAACTCGTGCGATATCCGTTGGATCAATTGAAGTGATGCGAAGTGATAACAACCGTTGGATGGGCGTGTGGATTTAACAAAGATATGTTGCATTGTTGTTAACGAATAAATGAGTGGGCCCGAGTACTGTACACATATGAATGGTAAGCGAGTTGTTCTTAAGTCTAAAGATGAAGTTGTGATTTATGCGGGCGATCGGTTGTCTATTTAAACCTTGATATATATAGGTATGGAGGCGCATATGTATACATAATGGAATTGTAAATTAATATCTCAATTCACTGAATTGAGATATTAACATAGTCCAGATTTGCTTATTTAATTTTACCAACTCATAAGTTAGAGAGAGTGTGAGTTGCCAAATTGTGGACTGGGTTGAGCAGCGAGAATTAAACACACTCATACATGGATTGAGATTGTGGCTTGCCAAAAGCTGGGACTGTGGGTTGGACCGTTATCAAGTGGTATCAGAGCTCCAGGAATAACTCTTTTTGAAAAGTCCAAGTTTGGTAAATGCAAGGAAACCAGATTTGTGGAAACTGATAAGATTGCAGCCTACAGAGATATAGTGCGCATGATGAGAGAATGGAGAAAATTTGAAGTTCTAAGTCTATTGAAGGGTAATTACAGATTTGAAGAAGGAAGATCAGGCAGAAAAGTACACAGAATCACAGTGAACATGATTTGCAAAGTGAGTGGAGGACAGGATCATGATCTTGCAAGTAATTAACTTGATTTGGAATTGCAGAATTATGGTTGCGGAAAATTAAAGACAGAGTTTGATAGTGAAGGTAGTGAGCCTGATATTCAGCTAGAGGCTGGATAAGGAGGAAAATTGCAGTGTTCTCTAGAGAAGGTGAGCAGTGTTTAACTCTGGTTGAAGGATTGTTTGCAGAAGTCAAAGTGCAGACAATTGAAGACATCTCAGCAGAATTAGATCACAGCTTTGAGAGCAATGGTAGAAGAGTCAAACAAGGGAATCTAAGTGAAGAAGAAAAGTGTGGCAGAACCTAGAAGATTCCCAACAGAGGTTGGATGACAGAAGAAAAGAGGTGTTCTTGAGAAAGTTGCAGAGTGAAGCCTAGAAGGTTCCAGCAGACAGTGAACCAGTACTTGCCAAAAGCCGGATCCGGAAGAAGGGGTTGGTGAGGTGAGTTGCAGCAAGAGAGCTTGCTGTTGGAAAGGCTTAGTGCAGCTTGTGAGTGGAGAACTCCTAGAGAAGAAAAATACTACTGAGAGCCATAGAAGAGACTGCAGAGATTGCGAAGGTTCTGAGAGAGGCCACAACAGAAGAATGATGGAAGATGCCAAAGCAGTTGGCATGAAGAAGAGACTCACATATGAAGAGTATTGGAAGGAATTTGCTGAGATCAGGGAAGAGTTCAACAAATTGAAATTGATGATAGAAGAAAGCCAGAGAGTTGGTTGCCTTATGAGGAAGAATGTGAAATGGCAACCATTACAGTTGAGGCTGATGCAGAAGAAGATTGTCTTATTGAGAGAAGAACTCAGAGCAGCTGAGTTGAAAGAAGAAATTTCTGTCTGTGAAGCAGAATAGAGCACAGGTGAAGAGTGGAGACCTACAGGAGATCTTGTGAGACATAGTGAAGACTCGAGGCAGCAAGAACCCTGTCTTGCTGAAGAGAAAGTCATTGAGGAATTCCTGAGTTATTGGACAGGTCCAGATGATGTAGAGACTTGTGTTCTTGAGTCTGACAAATGTGAAGTGATGACAGATTCCATAGAGGAAGAAGAACCCAGAGTTCTTGAGGCAAGGATGGGAATTGAAGATTCCATGTGCAGACTTGTTCAAGAAGAAGTGCTTGAGGAAGCGGCCAAGGCTAAAAGGTCTTGTGATCTGAAAACTAAAAAGTTGTGTGTGTTTGCAGGTACAAAACTGGAAGATGAACAAGCTTCAGAATTTGTTAATGAGAAGGAGACATTGAATCTGAAATCTATTCAGATCAATGCTGAGATAGTGAGATCTCTGGAAGAGATGAAGACAGAGGGGTCAAATGAAGATATCCAACAGAATGTTGAAGATGAGAGAAAAGGGCCAACAGAGGATTGGTCAAGAACAAGCAGAGGCATAAAGGGTTATGTAAAGTTCCCGAAATCTACTCCTATGGAAGTTGTTGAGTTATATAGGAGGTTGGATTCTCAGAGAAGAGAATTGGAGGAGCAGAGGACCTATGCACTGGATAAGTTGCTAGGAAAGCAAGGCAGGAAGATCTTCATGGATGGAGTTCATGAAGCAAATGATGGAAGAAAAGTGAGACTAGCTCACAGTGTCATGAAGGATCCAGATCAGCATGCTGGGGTGTTGAAAAAAGATTTGGAAGGAGGTTCCGGACAACATACTGATGTGTTGTCAGAGGAAAAGGAGGCATTGAAGCATTGGAACTTTACTGCTGATGATCCATGTGTTAATCATGCAGAGAAAGAGGAAGAACAACAGTTGGAAGTTTTCAGAGGGATGAATAAGAAGGAAACTGTGTTGGCTGAAAACATAGTGAGGGATCATCATTTGGGCATGATGATTGGAGCAGTGGAGATGGCTCTGGCAGTTGAAGAAAAATATGATGAAGAATTTCTGAGCCTTGAACCAGACTTAGGATTGTCGGGAGAAGAATTGGTGACTAGGTCATCAAGTAAGACCATTGGGCCTCATGGTTTTAGCACTGACAGTTTGTTTATGTGTACAGGTGATGCAGAAGACAATTCATCCTTTGAATTTGTCCTGGGAGCGAAAAAACTGTTGCTGAAGGAGGATGAGACAACCATGTCTCATATGCAGGGATTTGTCACTGTCATTGACAAGGAAGAATTGGCTAGATTGATGGGCCAAGAGCAGACTGGAGGGAAAATTTTAAAAGCTGCTGAAGTGAGGAAGAATCATCATTCCATGCTGACAGAAGATGAAGCTACAGTGGCCAGAGAACTTGATTTGATTGCTGAAGTCAATCAAGGAGATGAGAGGAAATTGCTGAAGATTGCCCACAAAGAAGAAGAAAAGGATGAGTTTAAATTGCAACATATTGAAGATGTGCAACAAACACAGAAGAGAAGGCTGAGTTGTTTGCTGGGAGCATTTGAAGAAGAGAAAGGGATAGCAGACCCTGGAGCAAGGATGCCTGAGGCTGTGAAGAGGAGAGGAGCAGATACTAGCTTGCAGAATCATATTCTGTTTACTAGTATACTGGAAGAGTATGTCACTGCTGGTAGGGAATTAAATGGTGAATTGTTTTCTAAGTTTGAATTTGCAGATAGTGGAAAAAAGAAGAGTGTTGCAGAGGGAAATATCCTAAAGGATATTCAGGATGTTTGCGCGGAGGCAACATTGGCATCAGCTACACCCATGGAGGCAGCAGATGCAACATGGGGGGTGACATCTGCAGGAATTGAAGACATGTTAGTAACAGCAGTAACAGCAAGAGAAGCAATGTTGGATACCAAAGAAAGTAGAAGCAACAGTAGTAGGCAAGGGAATATCCACCTAGAAGATAGGCTGGACAAAGAAATTGAAGACATTAGGGCGCTGATGATGAGAGTGACTCATGAACAACAGACAGTAGCAGGAAAGCAGGAGAGTTTCAACAAAAGAAAGACAATGGCAGATTGTGGAAGCATGGCTGGGGGCAGATTGCAGAACAAGATTTGGAGACCTGGTGAAATGCAATTGAAGGATGATGCAGCTGATGAACAACAGCAAAACAAAGTTTGGGATCCTAGAGGCAGAGACTGAGAGCACATGATCAGGAGATCATGAACAAATTGAAGCTTGGGAGTCTGATGCATGGGCATTAGGCACCATCAAATACTTTATACATAAGTAGACTAGGGGGTCCCATGTTCGTTAAATTTCTTGTAAATATTAATATTTTGAAAAAATTTGGTAGGGAATTGTAATTGTTCTCAAGACATTTGAGAACATGAGAAATTGGTTAAGATAGGAATACAAAGAGTCAGTTTAGGATCAGTTCAGTTATTGAGTCTAATTTTAGGAATTAGGAATGCTAAGAGTTGCTGAACTGTTTGGAGATCTAAATTGATTCAGGTCGTCCATTGTGGTATAAATGTAATCATGTAGAGTTAGAGAAAAGAAAGGAACTTCTTCAGCAACAGAGTAGGAGGGTATTGGCCTTCGCATTGAATATCTGGCCAACCATGAATTTGTAAGTGATTGCTTTAGAGATTGATCACCTATATATATATATCTATTTGTGGCGAATTGTTCATAAGTTCTGTATGCATAGCATGTGTTCTTTCTAGAATCTATTTGAAGCATGTTTGAAACCCGAGAATAACCATGAATTCTGAGTATCGAAATGATTGAATTGCCTGCTTTGACTATTCGAACCATTTGTGAGAGTATGGTTAGAGGTCCTGGTTTTGTGAGTAGGAACCTCTGTGCAAAGCACTGCCGGTAAATTGAAATTGGGGTTTTGATCGTCTTCTGTGAGCTATTGGAGGAATTGACTTGTAAGGTGAGGTGAATCGATCACTGTAAGGATCGACTCTGAGATAGAAGAATTCCTGAGTATGAGGTTAGGGCAAGTTGAATTCCTGTGTTCGCTATATGAGTGAGAGTTTTAATTCCTTTGAAATTGCTGGATTGTATGTGATCTGTGTTGATGATTGCTGGGTTATTAATATGAATAATCCTGCGTGATTATATGTGTGTTCTCGATGGAGAATATTCGAATTTGTAGCAGTTAAGAATCCTGTGATTGACCACGTCAGTATGGATCGCTTGAAGTTATTGTGGAATTGTGGTTAGTTATCCAAGGCTTGTGAGCACTGTAAAACACTGCCGCAAGGGTTATGTATGGGTGGAACTCTGCGTCGGAGTCGATAGATGAAAATAACACCAAGGAACGAGGTTGTGATGTGAAGAAATACAGTGTTGAGATTGCACGAGGAGGATAATCCTTTTATGTAGAACGGGCAGAACCTAAGCCTAAAGGAGTAGAGCGGAACTTGGTGCGCCGAGGAAGATGGAACCTTGCAGGAGTGAACAGTAAAGGTGGGTTTCCGGTTTTGATCGCATCGCCTTTGTAGGGTAAGCGGTATTCAAGAAATTGGAGCGATTCCATTGACTGCCTGACACGTGGCCTCAAGCGGTCGGGAGAAACTGCTCTCATCGCGCATTATCATTCGTGCAAGTAACTCGTGCGATATCCGTTGGATCAATTGAAGTGATGTGAAGTGATAACAACAGTTGGATGGGCGTGTGGATTTAACAAAGATATGTTGTGTTGTTGCTAACGAATAAATGAGTGGGCCCGAGTACTGTACACATATGAATGGTAAGCGAGTTGTTCTTAAGTCTAAAGATGAAGTTGTGATTTATGCGGGCGATCAGTTGTCTATTTAAACCTTGATATATATAGGTATGGAGGCGCATATGTATACATAATGGAATTGTAAATTAATATCTCAATTCACTGAATTGAGATATTAACATAGTCCAGATTTGCTTATTTAATTTTACCAACTCAGAAGTTAGAGAGAGTGTGAGTTTCCAGATTGTGGACTGGGTTGAGTAGCGAGAATTAAACACACTCATACATGGATTGAGATTGTGGCTTGCCAAATGCCAGGACTGTGGGTTGGACCGTTATCAATTTGGAGGGAAAAGCGCCACAAGAGTCACTTGTGGGCTTGGAACCCAAGCTTTGGGTTTTGCACCCATCGAGATTTGGGCCAAAACCATGAAGAATTTGAGGTGATAGAGGATGGTTTGGCGAATTCAACGCTTCAAAGGTCACCCAAATCAAAGCTCTAGAAATTAAGATATCAATTTTTGAAGTTGTCAATAAATTTTTGGACATTCAAGTCATGTAGGCATGAGGAGAATTCATCCAATAGACATGAATCTTCACTAATTCACGTACCCCTTCTTATGTGTATAAAAAGAAGGTTATGGAGAGTCATTTGGGACATCCAAGTGCAACTTTCGTTTTGAAAATAACACCTGTAGAAGCTGCATCTCAAGGAGAGGAGGCCGAGGAGCACAAGGGTGAAATTTGAGACTTTTTGTGGAGGTTGAGGAGTAGCAGAGGGATCCAAGCAAGTATGGGCCGTTTTGGTGCTGATTTAAGTGTAGTTTATCCCTATTTTATTAAGCTACAAGACTTGTGGTCATATTATAGGAACCACATGCCTTTTCTGGGCAGGTTAGGAGGGCCGTAAGGCCTATTCCATGGTGTTGGAACAAAAGAACATGTAGCATGGGAAAAGGGCTTAAGGAGGAGGGGAAACCGTAGTGAAATAAGGCATTGTTGCAGGGTTTTTTGAGGGTTGTTGGGGTCTGCTAGGATGCCCTAACCATAAAGTTACCCTAAAATAGTTGCTCCAACCCACATGTACAAGTATGTTGGTGTTTTTCTATGTTGAATTGCTGCTAATTGGGTGGTGTCCAAGTGTGGACAATTTGCAGCCCCTGGGAGTTGTGTGTTGGGGTTGTCTTTGATGTTAAGAAACCCCAAATCAAATAGATATTGCAATGAATAATTAGGAGCCATTGGTCTGGTGGAGGGCAGTGTGGTTGCTACCCAAAGTAGCCCTAGACAATCGATCTTGAAGTGATGAAGACAACTGAAGGTTGGGTGAAGTGTGGTGCCTTATGAGTAGCTCTTTGACGAACGAAAGAGGCTACTAGAAGGCAGATTGGAGCTCAGGTGTGGCTAGCCTAGAGAGAATATTGGATCATCCTGTGTGCATGCAACATAAATGACTTGCGACAATTTTAGGTGGCAGCCCTCCTATAGTCTCTATGTGTTGTCCTTTGAAGGACTAAGGGGCGACTAGAGAGCAGTATGGAAGCAAAGTAGCGACAAGATCTTGTATTCTATAGACTATTGTATTATTAAGATTGGTTTAATATAACAAAGATTGGGTTGTACATTATTGTACAATATTTGTTAAAAATTATGTATTCTTGTTCATGTGATTTACTGCTTTCTATTTTCCACTGTGAAAATTAGTTCTTGTTGAGATTCTTGGTTTGGTAGTGTCAAATAGTTTAAGATTCTAACCTAGACCCAAGATTGTGGAAATTCAACATGGTATTAGAGAATGTCTGAGCTACTTTGGAAGACAATGAATCAAAATTGTTCACATCGAAGTACAACTTAAGAGGGAGTTGGTCACATTGTAGGTGACAATGTCGAAGTTACAGGAAGGCATCCGGTATGAGGACAGGTTGGAGGGGTTGTCCAACTATAGTCCATATAAGGAAAGGATAAAGTTGGTCTTACAGGTCAACATGATTTGGGAGTTTGTCGAGAAATCCATCAAGAAGCCAATTGACCAAAAGGAGCTGGAAGTGTACGAATATTTGGATACGAGGGCGAGATTGATCATCCTAGATGTTGTGAAGGATCCCCTAATACCTCATTTGTCTGGGAAGAACACTACACATGAGATGTGGATGGCTCTTCAGAATTTTTTCCAGAATAATGACGAGAAATGGGTATTGGTATTGGAGGTTAAGCTGAAGTCCACCAAGATGATAAAGGGTGAAGGAGAGACTTTGTATCTGACGATATTGTCTCAGGTCATAGATGATCTTGCAGCTGTTAGTGTGACTATTTTAGATAGTGATATGGTAAGGATTTCCTTTAAAGGGTTCACCAAGGAATGAAATCCCTTCATCAAAGGGATCGTTGCCGGAGAGAAGTTTCCAGACTAGAATAGGCTGTGGGACGACTTCATAAAGAAAGAGTTGCGAGACGAGGATCTTCATCCAACATAGAGGGTAGATGAGGATGTGGTAATTGCAGTACGAATGAAGTGTAAGCAGAAGAAGGACTTGAGTAAAGTCAAGTGTTTCAACTGTGGCAAGATGGGTCATTTTTTGTCGAGATGTCAGATGAATAAGAAGGTAGATGACGAGAAGAGGAAAGGGAAGCAGGTCACTGGTATTTCCACTTCTACTGAGATAGATGATCTCACTAGGAGATTGGATGAGGAGGACTTTTCTATGATCTCTCATTTCTTGAAGGGTACTGTCGATGAGGATGGATGGTACGCAAACAATGGTGTGACGAAACATATGACAGGGTCACCAGAGGTTTTTGAGACTCTAGCTGAATGGGACTCAAAGTTGCACATGGTGTTGGGAAACAAAACTCAGAAAGAGATCCAAGGATGAGGAGTTGTGCCATTCAAGATGGAGATAGGATGAGTGATGTAGGTCCAGGATGTACTATTTGTACAAGGACTCATATATAGCATAATATCTATCTCGATTATCAAGAAGAATGGGTTTGAGGTCTTGTTCCAGGATGGGAAGACACGACTCATGCCTGGTGTATAAATATATAAATAGATTCAAATTTTCTTGTAATTTACTAAGACAACATACTGAATCAATTATAAAAATTGCGGAAACCAATTACGATCGCACAAACACATAAAGAAGTAAGAGAAATAATTATCAATCACGCAACAAAATATGTATCTGGGGAAAGCCTCAGCTAAAAACCTTGCTATCTGTATATAACATAAAATTAGGAACATGAAACAATACAATGTTATTCCTCTTCCTGAGAAACCTCTGCACTCTACTGAATGTCTCACTCTGATCTAGGCAAGTTTGGTCCAATATTTAACCACTTCCTTGCATATTTTTGAACAAAGTTGGTTACCCATTCCTGGGTTAATTGATCTCCTATTAATTAGGAAATTACCATCAACAGATTGTGCAATACATCCAAGGCGTCCTGATGGCCTCATGCATGACCTGTACAATTTTCTAATTATACAACTGATAGTTCTCTTCCCTTTAACTCCAATCTCAACTGGGCCTTCCTTAGAACTGATATGCAACAACTATTTATAGCGAATTATCAGTTAACTGATTGATCACTGCTTTCGAATTAAATAATATTTAATTCACTGAACCTATCACTAGCTCATATCTCAGCTAGAACTAGTTAAACTGATTTTAACTCAAATAATTGAGTTAATTAATTACAACTCAAAATAAACTGTAATTGGACCCCCTAAAACTTAGAGTGGACTCTACATGCCTCTAGTTTGACCCTAAAATTGAATTGACTGAGCTAACTAAGTCTTCCTGACTCAGTTAACTCTTACAAGCTTTCATGTGATGTGGAATTACAATTTAATTCTAAATTAATTAAGGAAAAATTAAATCAGAAGCCCCCTTGGGGTGCCATCTCTTGTTTCCATTTCAACACTCCCTATCAATGAGAAAGGGATTTTCTACTAGCCTGATCCTGTCTCTATGGAACTTGATTTTTCTTCTTGAAAACACCCTCATCAAGATGTCTGCATCCTGCTCCTTCGTGGGAATGTACTCTAATTACATAATCTGCCTTTACACACAATCTCTGAGATGGTGATGCTGGATATCAATATGCTTGGACCTGGCATGAAAAAATGTATTAACCGAGAGTTTGATGCAACTCTGGTTATCACAATAAATCACTGTCAGATCCATCTGTCGACCAAACAAACCAACAAGTATCTTCCTAATCTAGATGACCTCACATGCTGCCTGACTAGCTGCCATGTACTCTGCCTATGCTAAACTGAGTGCAACTAATATGTGTTTCCTACTGTACCGGGAAACTGCTGCTTATCCTATGTTGAATATGCCCCCTGATATTCTCTTTCCGTCGGATGGACTCCCTACCCAATATGCATCGGTGAAGCCTTGAAGCTTCACTCCCTTTGTCTGTATGTTCCATAGCCCATACTCTGTAGTGCGTCTGAGGTATCTCAACACATGCTTTCCCGCCTTCCAAAAGGGATTGGTAGGATTAACCATAACCTGACTAAGCTGGTTAACTCCATAACATATTTCTGGTCGTGTGTTCACCAAATACATGAGTGAACCCACAAGCTTCCTGTAAAGAGTAGCATCTACTACTTCCCTTGAAGTAGCACCCTCCTTCCTCCAGTTTCCTGCTAGAGGAGTCTCCATGGGCTTGATGCCATCCATGTGGAACTTCGTGAGGATATTGTTCACATACTTGCCCTGATATACAATTAGATCCCCATCTCTTTGCCATATTTCCAATATCAAGAAATAGTGTAAGAGCCCCATGTCCTTCATCTCAAATTCTATTGCAAGATACTCTTTGCAGGACTTGATGAGATGATTATCACCTGTCAGTATTAGATAATCAACATAAAGTACAATAATCAAAATCTTACCTTATACCACAATATGATAAAGGTTCACATTTGCTTTGTTGAGAATTTGGAGGTCTAGTGATTAATTCAAATTCTCTTCTTGATAATTACTAGTGAGCTTACTTGAGTTATTGTCTTCTCTTCTTCGTTTTATTTAGTCTTTCATCAAGTCAATTATCAAAATACACGAGACACAAAAATTAGGCTCCTAGAGCTAGGGGAAAATCTTTCCCTCTTGGAGAGGAAAACCCGCAAGGAATTCTTCTTATAGATCTTCAAATGACAAGTACCATGAACAAGACTCAGACCCTTGAATTATGAATGCCTCCAATACCTAGGCACTGCTTCTAAGTCTTCTTCCAACGCTGATATTTCTTTTCTTCACCAATGTGCACTGACCTGCACCAACATTAGAGAACTCGGTCTCTAAATTTATCTTGAGATACTCCTTATTGAATATAAGATCATTCGAGATCTCATCCTTTGCATATCAGCTTTATCCACTGCTTCAGAATGTAAAACCTGCACTTGTTTTTGTTCTTACTGAAATTCACACTTTTCTAGCCTCTGAAAACCATACCATTTTAACCTCTGAGATCCACACTTGTTCACCTCTGAAATCAACACTTCGCCACTTCTGAAATCCACACTTTTCATTGCATTAAATCCTCACTTTTCACTGTGTGAAATCCGCACTTCATGTCAAAGAACAATAGGCAAATATTTCGTCTTTATATCCGCACTTGAAACCCTGATCAAGTTCTCTGAAATCCACAAAATTTCCTCAGGTAATTCGCAAATTTTCTATGGAAATTATAGAGCTAAATCCACATTTTTCTTGTGCTAATGAGCCGTAGTGACTGGGGTATATATAGTGCACAGTAAGGCTTTTAGGCCGACCTTACAAAAAAATTTTAGCCCTACATGTAGGCCGACTTTATCACTGATTATCAACCAACTTTATTATATCCTTTCCATCGTTGAATGAGAGGTGTGTTGAGGGCTGTTATGAGCCTTTATTGCACAAGGTTTTGAAGGCATTCTTCAAACTAGATTCTTCATAATCATGACTCTTAATTAAACTATAATACAAAACCCTATAGACATCAAGAAGAAGTATATTGACCTATAATAAAATATTTCTCATGAAACCCATGAATAAAGTACAACAAAAATACATTTATTATCTTTGTCTTCTTATTTACATAAATTCATAATTACATAGTCAATATGAAAACCGATCCTAGTTACACTTTTCGACACTCCCTCTTAACTAGGGAGGTATTCATACATGTACATTGTTAAGTCCCTATAATACTAGTGTATCCCCTTATTTTTGTTAGTGTAGCCCCCTTATTGTTATTGTTGTACCCCTGTAGCCTCCATATTGTTATTATTGTGCCCTTACATTATTATTTTTAGGTCGACTAAGATTATATTGTGACCCCTTGGGCTCCTATATATAGAAGGAGGTTTTGTTATTTGTATCATCCAAGAATTGTTCATTTATGTAATATAAAGGAGGTTTCCCCCTCGAAGTGGCTTATTTCTAAGGCATTTATCTCTCTTTTCTTCTATTTTTGGAGCTGGTTCCATAACATTTGGTATCAGAGCTTTGGATTCTAGGGTTTCCCTGCTCCAAACATGTGATCGTGGAATTTTCGCTATAAATTTTTTTCTTTGAAGGTTAAGAAGCTGAAATTTTTACCACGCGAAGCCAAAATCCTGAGGAACTTCGCGTAAAAATTTCATATCTTGGTTTCCAGTATTTTTGTTGAATTTTAGTTGAACTGAGAGGGGGGGGGGATGTGAATCAGTTCAATACATACATGAGCATTTTTCAACTTTTCATCAGCTTATTTATAGCTTACTTTTATAATCAACCTTAGTATATGAACAGTCTTAATATGTTGCAGCAAGTATTAAATTAATGTGATATTAAACTTATTATGAGAGCAGCAAACATTAAGCAAATTTGATAAATCATCTCAGCACACAGGCAACACAGATAGAGACAACAGATATAAGTGGAAACCCATAAAGGGAGAAAACCACATCTTATTATTGTTGTGATGCAAAGGCAAGTTCCAACTCCCTCTCACCACTGTTTTTCTGCAGGCACCAACCTACAGGAGGCTCCAACCTCAATTCTGCAAGCTACAACTTGCAAGGAAGCTCCAACTCCCTTCAATTTTCTGCAGGCACCAACCTACAAGAGGCTCCAACCTCAGTCAGCTACAACTAACAGCTATCAAGCTTCAACTTGATAGGGAAGCTCCAACTTCCTCAATTTATCACAAGAAATGTTTGCTGATTTACCTCAGATATCAGCTCTGTTCAGTAGCATCTCTTTCTGCTCCTCTCTTCCTTATCTTCTCTGCCTCAATCTTCTATGCTTTTCATTCTCTATCCTTACTCTCTCTAACCTCTCTGTGCATATCAATGTGATATTATATATAGAGTTCATCACATGACTCTTTACATTCCTCAGGGAATTTGAAGTGAATAATCCTGACTTTTTGACTTCTGTCTTCTCAGTCCTTTATCCAACTCAATTTAAAATTATAATAATATGTACAAATTTCCATGCTACAGTGGGATTTTTCTTTTCCTTAGGATACTTGCCTTTGCATCACAAACAATATAAAAAAAATAAAAAAAATTACAATTTCAGTTACACATTTCAATTCCACTCAGCTCCTTTTCTGGACTTTGGCTTTACTGGATTTGTCTTTTCTGCTGCTGTTGAGTAACTGTTCTGTATAATTTGGTTCACCTCAGTGTCTATTCATCTGTTCACTGTACTTGAGTGCACCAGCTACATATATAACTGCTTTTCAGGTTTTATTCTCAAATACATATGAATCTGGGCGATGTCTGTTCATTACCATCTCTGTTCTCTGGCTACCTGTCTACATTCTTTGTTCATATATGAGTTTAAACATAATGGTTTGAAACTCACATTACAATTTCAATTCATATTTTTCCTTGTACCATTTTTCTGCCGCTGTCTCTTGCTCTTTCATTCTTGCAGGCTCTTGTAATAAACCCAATCTCATTTCATATAGGTTTCGACTTTAGCACAGTAAATATATATCGTCATGTATGCATATTCCCCGATTCAAACATTAAAACTATTAATAAACCGTGGCTTTTAGCGCCCAATCATAAGCATTTTGCACTGTATACTTGAATCCTCTAATGTATTCGAACGTCAAAAGACTGTAATATTAACGCTTATTCTCCTTTCGGCATCGCCACTTAACCCACGCTAGCCCACATATTTATATTCCCATTATTTAATAATCAACAATTAAACGCTGACCCATACCTTGTTAGACACCTTGCAACTTTATTCATGATCCAACGGTGGATAATTCATCTCTTTTTCAACCTCTGATCCAACAGAAATCGCACGGTTAACTTGCACGAGGGTTAATATTTAATAGTTGCGCGATGGACTGGGCCCCAGCATTTAAATGGCCCTCCACATCCGACGGCGTAGAGCACGTCGCCTTGGTCTACACGATCTGATGGATATCGCTGTGGTTCGCTGCACGAACTTTAACTCGCGATGGCGCGCAATGAAAGTGGTTTTGGGGTCCCTCCGTATGCCACGTGTCAGCCGCTCTATGGAATCGCTCCGATTTCTTGAAAACCACTTGCCCGTCGAAGGTGGTGCGATGAAAACCATCGATTCGCTCTAAACCACATCCACTGTTCCTCCTTCGTGGTTCCGCCCCTCTGCTCCAGGTTCCGTCGTCCGAGTTCCGCTTAACTTTTGGCTCAGGGTTCCGTTCAACGCTTCAATGTTTTATTTTTTCTTGGCTCACCTTAGCACTCCACCATTCGATCACCCATCAAGCCCATTCGTTAATCCTCCATACTATGTCTGCAATGATATCTCAAGGAGCTATCCCCAAGCCTCACAACTCTTATGAATTCCTCAATCTCAGATTCTCACCCTTACATACTGATGGCAATTCAAACCCACATTATGTTCAATCAATTTGATTCGAACTTTTTCGGCACTTCTGTGGTACGTTGTCCCTTTAATCAAGGTCTATGCCATACAAACTTAATTAATGAATAATTGCTCAATAATTCATCTGAAAACTATATTAAACTCCTTCAAACCCTTTCAACTTCACTGTTCTGTCTCTAATTCCTCTGTATTCGCTGCCCCCGCCTCCGCTCGCCGAATTTACCTCACTCGTCTTCGAAATGCACTCTTCCTCTATTCTTCTCTACTGACCTTTGCCATCAATGACAACATTTCCAACAATTTTCAGAGATATGATCTGTGGAAGGTAGGGTTTTTCAGGTTCCCAAATTTCATCTAAAATAGGCGATCTTGGGAAAATCGTCATAACTCTCTCTCTGAGCATCAGATTGGAATTCTGTAAAAATTGGCTGAAATTAAATGGGATATAGTTTCCTTTCTGTTAATTTCAAAGCCGAAGGAGGAAACAATGACATGTGGCACACCGTACAAGTTCTCTCTACTGAACTAGTCCATAATTAGGTCATTGTGGGATATTGGGCATAACTTTTTTTTGAAGCATCCAAATCAGGTTAGAACTGTGGCATTCAAAAGAAGATTCAGAGGGATACTACAAGACTAAATTTCATATATTGAAGATCTGAAATCAGATATATAATTCAGTTTCAATATCGAGCTCATAAAAAGCAAGGAAAAATGTGTGTATTTTGTTTTTCAAATTGCATAAGTCTTGTTTGAAAAATAAGTTTGAAGTGATTTTAGGATCATATTGAAGCATAGATAGTAGTATTGGGTTCTATAATGCATCTTAAAAAGGATTCAATTCCCACTAAGCCCTCAGAATACTCTACTATGACTCATGAAGAAGAAGTGCAACATGAGATATCAAAATTATGGTACCAAGTGCAACAAATTTTGATCTTACAAAGAGCAATCAAAGATCACATAGATGGTTTAAAATAAAAAATGGAGGCTAAGTTGGATTGTTTGAAGGATAAAATGAAAGCTAATATGGATGATAAAATAGTGGAAGATCACATCGAGCATCATCAACAAGTTCTCAAAATCTCAAAGGATAACCTAACTTTGGTACAGAACCAAATGAAACAACAGAAAGATCAACATCGTAACAAAAGAAGTTCTGAAGTAGTCACAAAAAAAAGAACTCGAAAATACCAAATCGATCAATTTCAGAGTATCTCAGCAAGTGGAAGAGCTTACCCGTTGAAGATTCCAAATGGGAGGATGAGAAATTTATACAGAAGCATCCATAAATAATCAAGCGTTGAGGGAAAAACTTGTTTGAATGAGAGGGGCATGTTAGGTCCCTATAATACTAGTGTATCCCCTTATTGTTGTTAGTGTAGCCCCCTTATTGTTACTGTTGTATGCCTATAGCCCCCATATTTTTATTGTTATGCCCTTACATTATTATTGTTAGGCCAGCTAGGATTATATTGTGACCCCATGGACTCCTATATATAGATAGGAGGTTTTTGTTGAGCCCGAAAGATGTCCTTTTCTTTCACCAAATTCCACTTCATTTCCTTTGTCCTTTATCAGTTATAGGCTTAAAAGATCAATAGGATTGATTAAATTCACTTTAGGAATGCATACAATAACTGACTTACTAAACTTTTGTGGTCTTGTTGTTGTAGTAATTTTTGACCAGACTTAGCTACAGAATGCAGCCATTCTGTACCTAGTCGCCTATTCCGTAGCTATCTTCATGTTCACACAGGTTACAGGTGTCACTTAAAGGAAAAACACATATGGTTGAATTCTAGAACTCACCTACATCATTCCTTGCTCTCTACGAAGTCTGAGAAAAAATCTGCAAGTGGTTATGCACGTGGAGGAAACCCAAACTAAGAAATAGATTCCTACCAGGACAAGGACTCTACAGATGTCTTCATCAAAGTACGAGGCTTACACAAGAGTTCTAATTTGATTTTAATTGAAAAAGACACTTATCCCTATTTTTTCTCCAGGGCAGTTATGTATTTCTCTTATAAGAATAACTTGGGAAACCGAGAGACAGTTAGTCAGTTAATGTTTTATTGTTAAGTTGTCCAAGACTGTAATACTCTGTTTTTGAAGTGTTTTCCTTTAATGAAAGAAGAAAAACTTTAATACATGACCTGAAGCAATCTTGAAGAGATTCGTGCGCTAATCTGGTGGTAGAGGGCCCCTACTGCCCGAGAGGCTCTGTGCATATTGTTTAGATAAGTAATTTTAGCTCTGTTTCGTTCCTAATTTAGGTAGTTTTCTGAACTTTATGTTTTATGCTCACTTACATCGAATGTTACAGCTAGTCTTGTTCTTATGAATTTGTTCCAAAATATCACTAACATTGAATAAGATAGCGCTATAGTATTTCAGAGATTAATTGCATTTTAGTTCAGCTGTAGTATTTCGGAGGTTAATTGCATATTAGTTCGGTTCTGTTTAATGTATTTTAAGTTTGATTAGTTAGTTGTATTCTAGTTTTGTTAAATTAGACTTAAAGGCCTTCATTATTTACAAACTGCTCTTGTTCTTAATCTCTGCTAATACATCATTGTCATAGGAACAAGAATTGGTAATGTCATTTTAAAGTCTTGACTATTCTGCAATTTCTCATAATTTTACAAACTTGCCTTTTTCCAAAACTATTCCAAAAGATTTCTAACCCTTGAATGAGGCTTAATAGTGACATTTTGAGTTGCAGAATGAATTAATTTTAGTGTCATAAGTTAATTTAGAGTAGGGTTCCTTACTATGTTGCAGATAATATTTTCCAAATGTGTTCCAACAAATTTCTAACTATGGATGAGATTTTCTCTGTGATAATTGTAAGTTGTTGTTTACTTAGAAGAACCTCATTGCATTAAACTTATCCTTTTCTCAAGTTGTTCCAACATACTTCTAGTGAAATGAATTGGACTGAGTTCATGTTATGAGTTATTTTTCTTTTCAAGTTTTGCAATCTATGAATTAGCATTTTCTGTTCTTAAATGCCATACATAGTTTAGAATAGATTTTGCTTTGTTTTAGTGTGACCAACAACTCCTCTTTGCCAATAACTTAGTTCTTTTCCTCTTAGCATAAAAACACAAAACCAAAAACACTAGAAAAACACTAAACACAACGAAGTAGGAAGCAGATACCTAGGCACATATAGTGCACTTCACTTCAACAGTTTACTAGCCCTGGTTGACAATTTATGACATCAATTTAGGAACACTAAGTTGAGAAGACATTTTGGCGCCGTTGCCGGGGAAGTGTAACTAGGTAGCCTTCATTCTTACCTCCCAAAAACAATGATATGCATATAGAAAGATACTCAAGGGGTAGATTCATAAGAAGCAGAAGCTTGATTCCTAGAACACCACTTGTGCCACCAAGACCAAGAGGCAGCACACCTCCAACTCAAACCCACATCCCATACTCCATTGATCATAGACTTCCAGAGGACTTAAGATCAGACATTCCACCATAAGAACCTTCCACTTCATCCATTGAACCTGTCTTAGAAGAAGATTCAAGGGCCCCTGCTAGAGACCTAAACTTTTCCACTTCCACAGGAGAATCAACCATGGCAGAAGAAGGGGGAGGAGGTGTCTTTAATGGAGAACATACACTATTTGGAGGGGGTAGAGGTAGAGGTAGAGGATAAGGAGGTAGAGGTGAAGAAGGAGGCAGAGGAAGAGGTAGAAGGGAAATGGGAATCTCTTTTGGGTTTTCTATAGTAGATGAAGAAACCAATGCAACTATGAAAAACATTTCACCCTCTGTCCTTACAAACTTTTATGGACTCAAAAGTGAAGATCCCGAAACCTTCCTATTTGAATTTTAAGTCCTATGTAGAACCTATTATTACTTACAAGATGCCCCAAAACTTAAACTATTCCCTTCAACATTGAAAGGAGCACCATTAAAATGGTTTATGAGTTTGATCAACAGTTCTATTAGGACATGGGAAGACATGAAACATGCATTTCTAGAGAGGTATTTGGATTACTGTATGCCAGTCAACCATAAGGAGGAAGTGTTTAAAATGTTACAAAAAGAGGATGAAAACCTGGAAGATTTGCTAGAAAGGTTTAACTACAACATCAAAAGAGCAAAAATGGAAAATCTAGACTAAGATACCTTGAAAGCTCTCTTGTTGAAGACAATTAGGGATGAATGGCTAGATATCCTTAATATGATGGGAAAAGGGGATATATCTCAGCTCACATTACCTGAAATAGCTGAATTATGTATCAACCTTTCAAGAGGGAAATATAAAGCTGTAAAAGGACCAAGAGACCCTGCTCTTGCAAGGGCAAGTAAGTCTACTTCTGGGACAGTAAGTAGGGCAGAAATAGGACATATGCTTGATGAATTCAAATCTGACATTTTAGGGAGTCTTAGTGAGAAAATAGACACCCTCAAGCTACAAAACAAGCAAAAAGCTGAATCTGATGCCTTAGCAGTCTTTTGTCCCAAATGTAGAAAGAAGCATGCCTTGAGAGAGTGCCCTTTGGATGCAAAAGTAGTAGATAATTGTGTAATTTGTTCAGAAAAACATGAGACCAAGAGTTGTCCTTCACTTCCTGGTCTTAAAGCTGTCTTTCAAGAAGAAACCCCTACAAATTCCACAGAATCTCTCAATTTTGTCTCTAGTAGGCCTTGGCAAGGACCTCAAACACAAGGATTCCATGATCAACTGTATAATCAACCCCCACCAAATTGGAATTCTTGGCAACAACCTTGGCCCCAATTCAAAAATCAATCTCAAACTTGGGCACAAGGAGCACAAAATCCCTATGGAAGATACTCTCAGTACTATCAATATCCACCATCCTATCTACCATATCCACATTTCCCTCCTCAACAAAATCTTCAACAAAATCCTCAACAGAATCCTCAAAATCCACAACATCAAAATTCACCACTTCCATTACCATTTCCTCAGGAAACAAATCAGTTGCCTGCCCAACTTATACCAAACCCCAACAATAAAAATCCTCAGAATACATACATGATAGAAGGCCAACAGTTTCCAACCTATTTGATCACTTCTTTAGACCTTAATGATGTTCAACTTAGGTCTGGAAGAATACTTGAAAAGAAGAAACCTTCTGTAATCATACAAGAACAAAACAACTCTGAGGAAGATTCTCTGCAGGTAAATAAAAGTCTTGAAGAAGACACATATTTTCAAGACCCAAACATTGAAAAAAAAAAAAAAGAACCAATAATTTCAACTCCTATATTAGAGCAGCCATCAACATCCACCTCTACACCTCCCTTTCCAGAAAGATTTCAAATTGATAGGGGTGTAGAAAAACATATTATGGTGCCTAATTATGATTTCCTAGATGAGCTGAGAAATGTTTGTATTAAGATCCCATTATTACAAGCTATCAAGGAAATTCCAATTTTAGCAAAAACAATAAAGGAGTTGAGCATGAAAAAAACAGGAAAAAGAATCAAAGAGACAAATAAAATTCAACTGGAAGGAAAAATAGCAGATATCATGATGGGTAATATTGCCATTCCGAAGTATCTAGACCCAGGAAATCCAATTGTTAGAATACACATCAATGGAACTGAGATCCAAAACACACTTATTGATTTTGGAGAAGCAATCAATATCATGAGTAGAAAAATCATGGATAAACTGAAACTTCCTAATCTTCTTTTTACACCCACATTATTACAATTAGCAGACAGATCTGTGATCAAACCTGATGGGGTAATAGAAGACATTACAGTGTCCCTAGATTCTTGGGAGTATCATGTGGATTTTATGATCCTAACTCCTAAGAATAATCTAGGAGGGCATCCTATTATATTAGGAATACCTTGGTTAGCTACAGCTGATACTTTCATTAGTTGTAGATCCGGTGATATGTACATCTCTGATGGTAGTTCAACCAAGAAATTTACCTTGTATCCTCCAGCAAAGACAATTATAGAATTAGATGATACTCAATGGATTGAGGATGAAGAAGACATACAACCTCTCTTCACAATTTCAGAAATTAGTGAAGACAACCAGATCCTGAATACCTTAGAAAATTTTGAATCCTCTTCGGAGTACAAACATGAACAATTTAAAGAAGAATCCAACATTGAGTTTTTATCATCAAGACAGATGTCTCTTTACTCCATGGATAAATTTGGAAGCTCTACAATTGAGATATTTCCAGGCAAAACTTTAAACATAAACAAGAACCTAGAGAAATTTCAACAAGAAAAGCTAGTCAAGATATTACAGAGACATTCTTCTGCATATGCATGGGAGTACACTGATATGAAAGGGATAAGCCCTAAGACTTGCACTCATCACATCTACATAGAGGAAAATTGTAAACCAATCAGACAACCTCAGAGACAGATGAATCCAAATCTTAGGGAGATTTTTAAAGAATAATTGCAGAAATTGTTAAATGTCAACTTTATCTATCCCATTTCAGATAGTCAGTGGGTTTCTCCTTTGGTAATTGTGCCAAAGAAAAATGGTAAATGGAGGGTATGTATTGACTACCGGGAATTAAACAAAGCTACTCTTAAAGATCATTTTCCCTTACCCTTTATAGATAAGGTGTTAGACACATTAGCTGGCAAAAAGTACTTCTCATTTTTAGATGGGTTTAGTGGTTATAATCAAATCCAAGTAGCACTGGAAGATCAAGACAAAACCACATTTACCTGTCCTTGGGGTACCTATGCTTACCGAGTATTTCCATTTGGACTATGCAATGCACCTGCAACATTTCAAAGGGTAGTACTAGGAATCTTTTCAGATCTAATACATGATTGTGTAGAGGTATATATGGATGATTTCACAGTCTATGGAAACACATTTGAAGAAGCCTTAGTAAACTTGGAAAAAGTTTTAAAGAGATGTAAAGAAGAAAATCTTTCACTAAGTCATGAGAAGTGTTTTATGATGTTTACTGAAGGAATTGTTTTGGGGCATCACATTTCAGGGGATGGGATTAGATTTGATGAGTCAAAAGTTGAAGTCATCTCTAACTTATCTGTTCCAAGTTGTCAAAAAGATGTTAGGAGTTTTCTAGGATTTACAGGATATTATCGAAGGTTTATAGAAAACTTCACCAAGATAGCATCTCCACTTTTCAAATTACTTACCAAGCATTGTGAATTCAAATGGAATCCTAATTGCTAGTTAGCCTTTGAGACCCTGAAAACAAAAATCTCTGAAGCACCTATTTTAAGGGGACCTAACTAGAAATTGCCTTTTCAATTTCAACAGATGCCTCAGACACAACTTTAGGAGTTGTATTGGGACAAAAAGACCTGATTCCTTATGCCATCTACTATACAAGTAAAAATTTGACTCCTTAAGAGTTAAATTATACTGTAACTGAGAGAGAGTTCTTAGTTGTTGTTCATGCCATAAATAAATTCAGACACTATATAACAGGCTATGAAACTTTTGTTCACACAGATCACTCTGCAATTAAATATCTAATGAACAAATCAATTACTAATGGCAGAGTCATAAGATGGTTATTTCTTTTATAGGAATTCAACATTACCATTCTAGATAGGCCTGGGAAACAAAACACAGTAGCTGATTTCCTATCTAGACTCCAAAACATCAAAGACAATACTCCAGTTGAAGATCAATTCCCTGATGAATATCTTTTTGCAATTTCTACTCAAACTCCTTGGTTTGTTGACATTGCTAATTATTTAGTTTCAGGGAAATTTCCTTCAATAATGAATGCAAGAGACAAAAGAAAGATCATTTATGACAGTGCAAAATATTAATGGGTTGCTGATGAGTCATACAAAACAGGTCTAGACTTTATCATTAGAAGATGTGTTCGAGAAGATGAGATGCCTGAGATTCTCAAGGCATGTCATGATGAACCTTGTGGCGGACACTTTGCTGATAAAATGATAGCTTATAAGGTCCTTCATTTAGGATACTATTGGCCATCCATTTTTAAAGATGCTAAAGAGTATGTCAAAAGGTGTGACAGTTGCCAAAGGGTAGGGAAACCTTCTCCTTCAGGTGAGATGCCATTGCAGCCTCAGGTACATATTGAACCTTTTGAAAAATGGGCTTTGGATTTTGTAGGACCTATTAGTCCTCCATCAAGACAAAATAAATATATATTAGTTTGCACAGATTATGTTACCAAATGGGTAGAGGCCAAGCCATTACTTTTTGCTACTGAAGCATCTGTAGTTAATTTTCTTTTTGAGGATATTTTTACTCGTTTTGGTGTCCCAAGGGAAATTGTTACAGATCAAGGAGCTCAATTCACATCAAGGCTAGTGGAACAAATGATGGAGAGGTACAAAATCAGACACTGAAAATCTACTCCCTATCATCCACAAGCAAATGGTCAAGTGGAATCTACTAATAAGGTTATTGAAGGGATCCTAACAAAGACTGTCCATTTACATAGAAGAGATTGGGTAGATAGGCTTCCTGAAGCCTTGTGGGCCTATAGAACTACATGGAGAAGCACAATAGGCCATACTCCTTATGAACTTGTTTATGGAAAGCAAGTTTTGTTTCCCATAGAGTTCCAGATTCAAACTTTCAAAATGGCAGTTCAGCTAGGACTTGATCTAATAGAGGCACAAAAGCATAGATTGGAGCAGATTAATGAATTGGATGAGATCAGACAAGATGCAGTTCAGAAAACAAGTATAGTCCAGCAGCAAAGGACTAGATGGCATGATAAGTACATCAAGGAAAAGAAATTCAAAGAAGGTGACTGGGCTCTCTTGTTTGATTCAAAGTTCAAATATTTTCAAGGTAAATTCCAAACACATTGGCTTGGGCCATATGAAATTATGAAATTTTTTGACAATGGAGCAATAAAAATCAGGACAATAGATGAAGAGAAGGTCACTTTCCTTGTAAATGGTCATAGATTGAAGCTGTATCATAAGCCACTTTTAAGAGAAGAATTTGTCAAGAGATTCCACGAAAACAATGATGTGAAGTTAATGAAGAAGAATTCTTCTTCATCAACTTAATTGAATTTTCTGAATTCAAATGCATGAAAAAAAAAAAAACTATAAACATGAAAACTAATCACTGATTAGCATGTTTATACAAAAAAGTTAAAGTGAAAATCAGAATCCTTCTGACACTTTAGCTTGTCAAATTTGTTCTTTTCCTGCAAGCAGCTATCACAAAATCATAAGTGTAGACCCATTTTATATATCATATTCCACTTATGATCCATTTCACTCCATCATGTCTCACTTCATTCATATTTCATTCACTCCATTCATCCATACTTCATTCACTCCATTCCATGGTCCACTTCATTTTCATTTCAGACTTTTAAATTTGATCTCTTCCTGCAATTGAGTATTACAAATCATAAGTTGTAGGCCACTTTTCATATTTCATTCCACTTTACACCTATGATCCATTTCATTCCATTATATTTCACTTCACTCATGCTCCATTCCACCATATTTCATGATCCAGTTTATTTCATTTCATACTATACTTCATCCATGTTTCAAATCATTTCATTTCATGTTTCAAAGCTTCTACAGGTATATTCTGCAGCCAAATACCCTGCAGGCAACTATCCAGCAACCACTTGTTCAACAACAAATTGACCCTGCACACCTATGTCAACAAGCAAAATCAAAGGGATTATGAAGACTGAAGGATCAATGATTTTCAAAGGAAGACAAAGCATATTAAAACCATAAAAATCAAAGGAAAGGCTAAGGTAAAGTTGTGAAATTATTATGATAACAGATTATGAAAGTTATAGTATGGTTAAGTTATATGTATGTTTCATAAAGTCATTTTAATTATTCATATTGATCGAGCTTATCATAAAATCCTTGGACAAAATCCCTTCCATTCCGCCATACCAAATCATCATTTATTAAAAATTAACGGTTAGTACTGAAGTGACCTATTAGGTCACGTCACTAACCCGAAGTATTCAGTGATGATTTTGAAATTCACACGAGATTTTTCCGCGGTCTTTTCCTCCATGACAGCTCTCAAACTCATTAATTCGTGTGAATCACCCTCACCATATTCCACTCATCCCATAACCACTTCATGTCATCTTTCCATAGCCAATTCCTACTGCATAAACAGAGAAGTCATCTTTGGGGTGAAAACAACTCTCTACAGCCATTTTTACCGTGAATAGAAGAGCAGTAATGGAGCAGTAAATTGAAGGTTGAGAAAAGAAGCCATGGGTCTCATTGTAAGGTCTGAACCAGTCGGAACCAAATACTTAGAGGGTTACCCACAGATTAGAGAGATGCTACAACAAGTTGGGTGGTTACAGTTTTTGGAAAAGTTCAATGGTTTTCATAAGGAGGTAACCAAGACATTTGCACGGTCCTTCAATGGGTCAGAAGTTGAAATAGGAGATGTCAAGTTCACTATTACAGAATCCTTCATTGCAGAAGCAGCAGAATTACCAAGGCAAGGTGAACGATGGTTCAAAAACAAGGAATTTCACAATGAGGCATGGAGGCAGATGCTCAAAACACTAGGTATGGATATTTCAGTTTTCAAGAAGGGCATTCCTAGCTCAACACTGAAGAATAAATGGCGAAATATGTTGCTCATTTTGCAAAAGTTTATAACTTGTGAGGGAAGGTTTGGTACTCTATATGTTTATCACATTCGGCTTATGATGCATTTCCTAGATGAAGAAATCAATTTACCCTTTTTCTTACTTCATAGCCTAAAGAGAATGGCTTCTAATGTCCAAAAGAGGGTTCAATTCCTGGAAACCACCTTGTATCACCATGGCCTAATTAAAATCCTAATTGAGCATCATTTGAGAAAGGTGGGAGACAATTGGGATGAGTTCCTCTTGAGGAATCACTTTGAATAACCCAAGGAATCTCCATCTGAAGGAAAACTTGCAAGAAGAAGCAGGAGAGGGAAAATTTCCAAATCTGTTGAACTTAAAACTGGTAAGTCCATACAAGAGGACAGTGAGGAGATTATCTCTGAGAAATTGGCTGAAATTAAGAAACAACTTAAAAAGGAAAAGATAATAAGAAAGTATGCTAAGGAGAGAGGTGAGGGACCATCTAAATTAAGACGAAGCCATAGGCTTAGAGGAATATTGAAGAAGACAACAGTTAAGCAAACATGCATCATAGACATTGAAGATGAAGAGACACCAAATGATAGATCTCCTGAGTACCAGTACGAAGAGGATCTTGATGAAGGAACTCCGAAGATAGACCCAACACAACAACAAATCTATAATTATGTTGAGTCATTAGAAAAGAGAGCCTCAGAAAGCAGAGGAAGAACTCCTAGTCCACCAGGATCTGCAATTGAAGTACTAAGAAGAGACAAATATGAATTAGAAGTACTCAATAGGCATATAAAGAATGAAAATGAAATTTTAAAGGAACAAGTCAAACTGAAGAGTAACATGAACACAACTCTCTCTCTGCAAATGGAAAAATTGTACAAGGCTAGTGAAAAGTTGAAGAAGAAAAACAAAAAGTTGAGCAGGGCACTTATAAATTTGAGATTCAAGTTGGTCATAAGGAAACCTAGGATGCCATTGAACACCAAGAAAAGCAGAAAAAGGAGGCTAGATGTCCTAGCAGAAGTTTCAGAATACATGGATTGATTGCATGAGGACATGCAAAAGTTTTGCAGTGGGGGTATGTTGAGCCCCAAAGATGTCCTTTTCTTTCACCAAATTTCACTTCATTTCCTTTGTCCTTTATCAATTATAGGTTTAAAAGATCAATAGGATTGATTAAATTTACTTTAAGAATACATACAATGACTGACTTGCTATACTTTTATGGTTATGTTGTTATAGTAATTTTTTATCAGACTTAGCTACAGAATGCAGCCATTCTGTAGCTAGTTGCCTATTCTGCAACTATCTTCATGTTCACATAGGTTACAGGTGTCACTTAAAGGAAAAACACATATGGTTGAATTCCACAACACTCCTACATAATTTCTTGCCCTCTACGAAGCCTGAGCAAAAATCTACAGGTGGTTATGCACGTGGAGGAAACCAAAACTAAGAAGTGGATTCCTACCAGGACAAGGACTCTACAGATGTCTTCAGCAAAGTACGAGGCCTCCACAAGAGTTCTAATTTGATTTTAATTGAAAAATACACTTATCCCTATTTCTTCTCTAGGGAAGTTATGTATTTCTCTTATAAGAATAACTCGGGAAACCAAGAGACAGTTAGTTAGTTGATGTTTTATTGTTAAGTTGTCCAAGACCGTAATACTTTGTTTTTGAAGCGTTTTCCTTTAATGAAAGAAGAACAAATTTAATACATGATATGAAGCAATCTTGAGGAGATTCGTGTGCTAATCTGGTGGTAGAGGGCCCCTACTGCCCGAGAGGCTCTGTGCATATTGTTTAGATAAGTAACTTTAGCTTTGTTTCATTCCTAATTTAGGCAGTCTTCTGAACTTTATGTTTTATGCTCACTTACATCGAATGTTACAGCCAGTCTTGTTCTTATGAATTGTTCCAAAATATCACTAACACTGAATGAGATAGAGCTATAGTATTTCAGAGATTAGTTGCACTTTAGTTCAGCTGTAGTATTTCGGAGGTTAATTGCATATTAGTTCGGTTCTGTTTAATGTATTTTAAGTTTTATTAGCTAGTTGTATTCTAGTTCTGTTAAATTAGACTTAAAGGCCTTCATTATTTACAAACTGCTCTTGTTCTTAATCTCTGCTAATACATCATTATCATAGGAACAAGAATTGGTAATGTCATTTTGAAGTCTTGACTGTTTTGCAATTTCTCATAATTTTACAAACTTGCCTTTTTCCAAAACTATTCCAAAAGATTTCTAACCCTTGAATGAGGCTTAATAGTGACATTTTGAGTTGCAGAATGGATTAATTTTAGTGTCATAAGTTAATTTAGAGTAGGGTTCCTTACTATGTTGCAGATAATCTTTTCCAAATGTGTTCCAACAAATTTCTAACCATGGATGAGATTTTCTCTGTGACATTGTAAGTTGTTGTTTACTTAGAAGAACCTCATTGCATTAAACTTATCCTTTTCTCAAGTTGTTCCAACATACTTCTAATGAAATGAATTGGACTGAGTTCATGTTATGAGTTATTTTTCTTGTCAAGTTTTGCAATCTGTGAATTAGCATTTTCTGTTCTTAGGTGCCATACATAGTTTAGAATAGATTTTTCTCTGTTTTAGTGTGACCAATAACTTCTCTTTGCCAACAACTTAGTTCTTTTCCTCTTAGCATAAAAACACAAAACCAAAAACACTAGAAAAACACTAAACACAATGAAGTAGGAAGCAGATACCTAGGCACATATAGTGCACTTCACTTCAACAGTTTACTAGCCCTGGTTGACAATTTATGACATCAATTTAGGAACACTAAGTTGAGCAGACAATTTTGTCATTTGTATCATCCAAGAATTGTTCATTTAAGTAATGTAAAGGAGGTTTCCCTCTCGAAGTGGATTATTTATAAGGCATTGATCTCTATTTTCTTCTATTTTTGGAGCTGTTTCCATAACATACATGGTCACTTTAAAATCTAAGTATCTCATAAGAAGAATCAGATTGGTAATCACATCTGTATAGCATCATATCAACCAACATTTTCCTAGTGCAAGGCCTTGAATAACAACCCAATCTTTCAACGAGACAATATGATATAATGCTGGCGAGACACATGACTTATAGACACCATAATCATTGCCTCTCCAAGGTACATACTCCACCCGAGTGTTCCCAAAGTATGACCTTATTGGACTATTCTTCTCTTGGGTAGCTAGCCCTCAAAGAATATCGGTCCCTGACTACTCTTATCTTGAATCCCCTAAAAAATTCTCAAAGAGTATCGAATGCCATATGATTACCCAATCCTCCATTCCGTCTTCCCAAGTGAAGACCAGAATGATGTGTCTATCTCTCCCTCTCAGCCAGGGAGGACCTATTCCACAAGGGAATGTACCGATTCTTGTATAAGGAATGTACCTAAGCTCATTCCTAGGAATTACCCAGTTTCTTCCAAGTAAGAAACTTGTCACTAGGATCCCTCTCAATCAGGGACCTGCAACAACAATGGTGACACACCCAGCTGCTTATGAAGAATTCCTCCCCTTGATGTCATGGATTTCGATATTAAGGAATCTTCAACTTTAGCTCCATAGGGCACATATCATCCATCACTTTGATTCATGAGTCATGTCATCTATCAGAAAGTGATTCATATGTCTTTACTATCTGGTCCTCCTTTTATTCCATGCTGCTTTGTTTCGAATCATCTCCAACGACCTGACATCCTTTCTCATGATTAGCAGCCCTGCACAAATTCATCCAGATAAACATATACGTATAAAATTTTAAAACAAAATTTACCTCTGTGATGATATTTCACCATGACATCTTCTTGTAGGCATCAACATCCTTCACTCAGATTGACATATCTCCTAATGATATGTTTTTTCAAGGGTCTTATTCTTTACCAAACTTCTATCAGAGTCTACATATCCTCCCAGGAGATATTCTAGTCACATCTTCTTGGATTTCAGATGATAACTGCCTCTTGACATGGTTTTAATTCACGATCTATTCCTTTCTGCACATTTTCATTCTCAGGAACTTCCAATTTCCAGTTCTTTGTTCATATAAAACTACCTCATATTCCATATGAGGACATACTATGTTGATTTCGTATGACAGTGCACCGAGAGAGACCCTCCTCCATAGATCATACTTCTAAATATAGAAGTCCATTACCTGCAACCATATGACATGACTTCACAACATCCAGTGTCAGCATATAAATATATATACCTCATACATTTTTCCTTTGAGTAATCCTGTAGCAATTTCACTAGAATGAAGAGCTTCATTCCTTTAATCTGCTTCATCAATATGCCATCACATCCCAAAATTCTGTAGCATAGAATTCTTGATGAAACCATTATTCTTTCTTTCTAATCAGAAAATTCAAAGAGAACTCCATTAGAAAATGTCAGCACCTATTTCCATGATGACCCTTGATCTTGATGACTTCCTTTCATTAGTAATGTTATCAGAGAGTTTTTTCGGAGCTGTTTCACCAAGATCTCCTACCATGATTATATCATGATGCCATCAATATACATTTATTCCTATCATACTATTTTAAAACCAAAATAAATCACTTAAAGAGGAAGATGATCTCAATCATAATAGAAATATTTCGCTTCTTCTTTCTTAGATTTCTTTGCATCAGGTTCTTCCCTCATATCTGAGACATGGGTTTCTTCCCTTCTCCTCTTGTCCTTTTTATATTTAGGACAAGCTCTTTTATATTGCCCAATTTCATTAAACCCAAAGCATCGTACGTTGTCCGTATTTCTTCTTTTATTATGAGGACCAAATTTACCGAATATTCCTTTATTTCTAGATATGGCTGCAAAGACTTGATTCCCTTCACTTGATCCTGTATCAACTTTGGATTTCAAACTTGTTTCCTCTATTTTACATAGGGACCATAAAATCATGGAATTGTGTGGTTTATTTCTTCCCGTATAAACTTGAAGTGAAGTTTCCCCATTCTTCTGGTAGAGCATTCAACACTATTGTAGTCATCTTAGTGTCAGACATTACTTCTCCCAGTTCCTGCAACTGATCTCTTATTTCAGAAACCCTCATAAAGTATGGGATGATTCCTTCTTCCCTTGACAATTTCATTTTATATAGTTCTTGTCTCAGAGATATTGCTTCTCCTGTAGTACTCATGGAGAATAATTCCACCAATTTCTCATATATTTATTTAGTAGACTTTAGTTTTGATACATAAGGAATGAGTGAGTCCTTAATGGATTATATGAGAATCCTCTGGGCTCTGATTTCTCCCTTGATGTACTTGTCATAAGCTGGAGCATCTTCTTTTACTGGTTGAATTGTCAATCCTTCGATGTAGTCCATAACTTCGTCTTCAATTAAATTCAAATCTATCCTCTTCTTCCATGGACTAAAGTTTGATGACCCAACCAACTTGTTTCTCTCTTTAAAATAAGTCATCTTGAAAAATTTAAGTAAGGTCATATATAATTACTTTAATAGAGTGGCTTGTAGCTTCCTTGATGATGACGAAGAAGTTAGTAGCTTCTTCTAAGATAGGAATCTTCAATATAGGTGTTCTTGGATCCTTGATGATAAAGAATATCTTCAAAAGATGATATCCTCTTCTAAAAATGTATTGAATGTAAATATTTGATGGCAAAGATTATTTTCTTGAAAATTTTATTCTTTGAATGAGATGAATATCTTTATCGAAAATAGCTTGAAAGTAGCCCTTGTGTTCAACACCTTAGCTCTGAAACCATGTTGAGAATTTGGACGTCTAGTGATTAATTCAAATTATCTTCTTGATAATTACTTATGAGCTTACTTGAGTTACTTATGTCTTCTCTTATTTAGTTTATTTAGTATTTCATCAAGTCAATTATCAAAATACTCGAGATACAAAAATTAGGCTCCTAGAGCCAGGGAAAAATATCTCCCTCTTGGAGAGGAAAACCCACAATTAATTCTTCTTATAGATCTTCAAATGATAAGTACCATGACCAGGACTGAGAACCTTGACCTATGAATTCCTCCAAGACCTTGACATTGCTTCTAAGTCTTCCTCCAATGATGATCTTTCTTTTCTTCACCAACGTGCACTGACCTGCACCAACATTAGAGAACTCGGTCTCTAAATTTATCTTGAAATACTCCTTATTGATTATAAGATCATTCGATATCTCATCCTTTGCATGCACATCATCTTTATCCACTGCTTCAGAATGTAAACCCTGTACTTGTTTCTGTTCTTACTAAAATTCAGACTTCTCTAACCTCTGAAAATTTCACCCTTTTAACCTCTGAGATTCACACTTGTTCACCTCTGAAATCAACACTTTGTCACTTCTGAAATCCGCACTTTTCACTACCTGAAATCCACACTTTTCATTGTCTGAAATCCACTACCTGAAGTCTCGTAGAAATTTGCTGCATGATATTCAAAGCCCCATGTTGTATATGGCCCAATCTCTTGTGCCATAACTCACCAATGTATCGGCTCTCCACTTTCTCTTCTTTCATGCTCAAGGAAGCACAATATTCTGCATCCAATTTGTAGAGGTTCTTTACTCGAACCCCAATCTTCTTCACCTGTCCCGTGGCTTTGTGACAAAGGAATGTCTTTCTTTCACTGAATATCTCATCATAGCCATAGTATTCCAACATAGAAACATAAACCAAATTATTCTTTAAACCAGGAACATACATGAAATATTTTAATGCGAGAGGAGTACTTGAATCCCTCTGAAAGGTAACTGTACCTATAGCGGTAGCACTATACCTCCTGCCATCTCCCATTTCGATGTGTATCTCGAGATCCTTCTCCTCCAAGTTACTGAAAGATTCTTTATTTTTGGTCATGTGGAACAAAGCTCCACTATCTAAGTACCACACAGAACCCATTATCAATGACACCATGCATGCGATGAGGGTGAAATCCAACTCGAACTGTGAAGCAAGTGCTTCACATGCCGCTCCTCCTGAGGAATTATTGTTGGTGTTCTTGTGCAGACACTTTGTAGCATAGTGTCCAAGCTCATGACAGTGAATTTTTTTTACCTTTGAAAAGTATCGATTCTTGCCGCCTGACCAGAATCCAACTTGAAATGGGACCCTTCCATTTCCATTTCTTCACCTTTCCATCTAATGCAAAATTCTCCTCATCATCAGTCTTTAAAGAATATCCATCTCTGGTGTTCTGCCGAATCTCTTCTTGTACCAAGTCAGACCAAAATTGCTCCCACTCTGGTAGCTTCTCCCTCCCATTCACCGAGTCCTGGTAGCTATGCTAGCTCTTAGGAAGGCATAAAAGTGTTAATCTCACCAAATCATCCTGGGACACTGTCACCCCAACACTTCCAAGCTCATCTCGACATTGAGTGAGATTTGTCAAGTATTTTGGAATCGTGTCACCCTTCTCCATCTTGATTTTTCTGAGCTTTTCCTTCAGTGCCAACTTCCTGCGGTCACTGCTATTCTGAAACAAATTTGTTAAGGGCTTCTACACAACATATGGAGTTTCCTTTCCATGGAGATTCGAGACAATATGATCTCGAGCTCCTTGTGCATGTGTGATTTATTGATTTAAATTTTCCATAGTGAAAAGTAGTTCTTGTTGATACTCTTAGTTTGGTGCCGTAAGATATTTTAATATTCTAACCTGGACCCAAGATTGTGGAAATTCAAAATGGAATATATTGGAAAAATATGTGGTAGCTTGTGCCCGTTGAATACTCTGATTAATGTGCCATACGGTAAGGTGAACCAATTTGCAATCTATGATATCACCTCCATTGCTGCTTGTGACATGTAAGGTGGGTCCTCATGAAAGATGAGTTTGTAAAGAAGGATGATGAAGTGATCAGTAAGCTGTTCCATGACTCCATGATGATGGTAATCCGAGAGAAACTTGCAATAGATATGTAAGGAATTTTCTCTTGGTGTCTGTTGTGACTCATTTTAACATTTCATATGTTGTATATATTTCAATTTTTCTTTTAAAAAAAGAAAAAGAAAAATAGTGAATGTACAAAGTATATAAAAAAATGATTTTGAATAAATGATGTGATAAGCACTTGTTGAAGTAATTTAATGCAGTCAGGGTGAGACCATCGCCTAAAAAACACGGAGTTAAAAAGTTGACAGGTTGCACTGTTGGGACAGTCGATGCATTACTATTCACGTGATGCCGCAAACCTGACACCACAAACATCTTGGGTGTTATTGTGAGGGGTGCCTCCACAAGGATGTTGAACTCCTCCCGTTGATAAGAGATGAACGGTAGAGATCTATTGTGGGGGCACATATCCAAAAGCCTTCTCGTACAGCTGAGTCCCCCCGTAGTGATGTCAGCAGGAAAGCCAACGACATCAGCAAGCAAGCCAACGTTATCATCATCTCACATAATCTTACACATTGTTCCACTTGTCATTCCACCTGTCTTTTCTTTCATTCCATTCCCATGCAACGTGTTTTCCTGCCGTATTTTATCCTCGTCTATAAAAAGGTTCTTTCTCATTATATTTCCATGTCCTTCATCCGAGAATTCAAAGTTTCCAAAGGTCTGTACTAGCGTCCAATCACCTTTTCTATGCCACAACCAGGTATTTACAAAATTTCCCTCAAATTACATAAAATGGAAAAGAAAAGTGTGTTAGGTGGGTCATCTAGCCACATTCCCCTTATGGATAATGGAAGTGACATTGCCGACATAACTTGAGATTGTCTCTCAAGGAACAATAGTTTGCATGTCCAGTTCATGCCAGGAAAGTGAATCTATTCATAGATTGCATCCAGTAAATATGCATACATGTGGAAGCTCTCCCTTGGGTGGATTCTGAGCTTGTGTCACATGGACTCTCAATTGATCAACCAATAAATATGACCAGTTGAACGACTTCCCCTCGTTTACTACCTGGTTCAATAAGATATCCCACCCCTTAGGAAATGTCTCTGTGTTTGGTTAGACATATATTATGCAAGCTAGTATGACCAAAAGCTAATTGGATTTCTTGAGTGCTTTTGTCTTGTACATGTGGGTGGGTGTCTGTCTAAACTTAATTGGCTCCTTCAACCATCTCTTTATGATATATCTTGTATTAATGTAGCTTTGAGTGCCATAAAATAGTGAGTCCATGTTCTTCACTAGACCTGGAGGATGATACATCTGCTAAAAATCCTCTACTAGGAATGTAGCAAGATTATGTTTGCTGGTGTTGCTCAACGTCATAGTTTTCTCATTAGTGTTTGAGACAACCCAGCTGATCACATCCACACACGGGAAGGTTG
Organism: Pinus albicaulis; assembly: GCA_034641835.2. Classification (NCBI taxonomy): domain Eukaryota; kingdom Viridiplantae; phylum Streptophyta; class Pinopsida; order Pinales; family Pinaceae; genus Pinus; species Pinus albicaulis. Next base: position 51,605,801 of record CM076574.1, on the reverse strand, counting down.
GAAACTTGCATGAAACCTTGTAAATCTCTGACTGCATGATGCTGAGCTACATATTCTGGTCCTATAAGTTTTTCTGAAACTTCTTTGTAAACTTATCCTTGATCTGCTGCCATGTCAATTTTGATCCCTTCTCTACAAACAAATGAGTGTCCTCATAAACTGAAAATTTAACTGGAACTTTTTCAACTGATTCTCCAATACTTTTTTCAATGATTTCCTTTGAGAAAACTCTCTTAGGTGCCATTGTGAATGTAACTATTGGAGAGGTGCTCAACAACTACTGTAACTGTGAGAAAAAAAGACACTGACAACAAGAAAATATTAGTTATAAGAAAAAATACTTTTAGGACATGTTCATGCAGCACACTGGGAAAATGTCTGGAAGGATTACGAAATTCTTGCTGGGAAGAGGGTCTGACTGGATGAGGAAACTGCACACTGCGTAGTCCTAGTAGTCAAGGTTGAAGCTTCAGTACTGAGACTACCCAATGCACATTTTAGCCTGGGAAGTGAGTTGGGAGAGACTGCGCATTGCAGAGTCTCAGTGGCGAAGAATCTAGGCCGAGGTTTGGGACTGTGCTATGCATAGTGGGGCTAGCATGTATTTCACATTGCACAGATTTAGATGCCAAGCTTTAAGCTTGGGCCTCAAGACTGCAAAATTCCTAGCTGGGCAAAGTGAATTATGGCCAAGGGAAAGACTTGCCTGCTTAAGGGGAGTGTGAAAAACGAGAAGATCCGAGAGATGGTGAAAGCTTGAGTATAGATATGAATAAGTGTGATTGAGACAAGACAAGTCAAGTACAGAAACTGAACAAACGAGAAGTGAACGAGATTGGCAAGGAGAGTCGCCGCAACGACGACCATTGGTGAAAAATGAAGAAACCGATGCGACACTTGTAAAAGGTAAACGATAACTTGAAACAAAACTTCTACAGGCTAAAGAAATTTAAAATTCTAGCATGCATGCAAAGAAACAAACAAGACATCTCTCATGCAAGCCAAATGGAAAAAAGTGACAGAAAAAGCGACTAAAGGCGATAAATGCTGTAATATTCCCAATTAGCAGGAGCTAATTGGAAATATTAATTTTGCCAATTTTGCTTTTCTAATGTTTATTAGTTAATAAAAAGAAGTCATGGGACCCATAACCCACACTTAGAAAATAAAGTATCCCTAAAGTCACTTAGGAAAATATTAAAGGACAACGTGGGGCCCATGAGAGCCTAGTGGCAATGTGAGGGAAGAGGTAGTGTGGGCCCAGGACAACACAATTGAGAGTGGACAACGTGGCCAAGGAGGGACAACGTAGTTTAATGGGGCCTGGGTGAGAGCAAGGCTCTCAAGCATAAAAGGGAGAGGAGGCTCCTCATTCTCGCGTTCTATTATGCATCTTTGATTACTGTCTTTTGACATTAAGCACACTTTTGCTGTTGAGCGAAGTCTGCAAGTGTTGTTTAGCACACCAGGTGTCTCCGAGCAGAGATCCCAACCTCAACCTCGGGGACTTACATCCATCGTTTTTCAGGGGAGAGCACATAGTACCTTCAGCCAAGATCACGAATTGCTTGGACAACGCAGTATCTCTGAGGGATTACGCAGTTTTTTGTGGAGGTAGTTCTGGGAGTGAGGGGATATCAGGATTTCAGCCCGAGGATAGTGTGAAGGGACCAACCCTTCACAAACCATCATTTTGGAGTAGGATGAGGCCATCATTTGCAAGTTCATCATTCAGGGCCAGTCTACTCACTGGAAGTGCGTTATTTTCCAAGGGAGGTCAAATTTAGGGGTGAGCCATTCCAAGATTACTTCCTGGGTTTTTCCGGGTTATTGGAGGAGAGTTCATTTCCAAAGTTTCACAATTTTCTGAGTAGGGGAATAACCCCAAAGAGCCATTTCATTCCAGTAGTAGCAACAATTCGGCAGCAGCAACATCAACATATGGATATTACGTAGTCCTTGACAGAGCAACCATTCATTGAGCATTTTTGAGAGTATTTCCAGCTTGCCTTGAGAAATCAAAGGTGCCATCATTCTGATCACCTTTGTACCCATTGTTATCTTTAAGTTTATATAGTAAAATGGCTAAGCATTTCTCCATATTTGCAGTATTTTTATGATGTCTCTCTATTTTCTATAGTTACTTGTTTATATTGCTTTATGTTACTGTCTATTTCCTATTCGAAATATTACTGTGGTATCAGAGCTCATAAACTTGGCTCAACCTGTGGAGTAGACTAGTCTATGACACTAGCAGGAAAACCGTATATCACTTACTGGGGAAGGAAGTACAAGTACCAAGAGCGGAGGCTTGAGAACACTTTTGGAGAAGGGGAATGTGTTCTAGTGGTGGACGTAGAGGAGGAAGAACCAATGGCAGAGGAGAAAGATGAAGGGATGGAGTTCGGGAAACTCCTCCTAAAGTCTGTGCAGGAGCTATCGAGGAGGATCAAAGAGATGGGGCATAATTTTACCGCAGACCAGAGACAACATGAAACCCCAAGGTGTTTTCACATCGGAGAAGGGTCTGGTACTTCCCGCCATTTACAGGAGTAGCTCATAGTGCAACAAGTTGCGTCACTTACTCCCCCACGTTCCATGATGCCCACATTTCTGACTACAGGCGCCGGGACAGGAGGACCTCAGGAGCCATAGCTAGTTAATATGGGGGATTGTTTGCAGAGTATTAGTCCTATGGGCAAGATTTTAGTGAAGCTCTAACTTTCCATGATTTTTTTCAGCTCAAGAAGGACAACCGACCCCACAACCAAAACAAAGGGGATAGATACACACAGGATGGGGATGTGCAACGTACAGTGGGCAGGTTTTTCTTGCCAAAATTTGACGGGTCCTCAAAATTTTTGGCAAAGGCTTGGGAGGAGAAGCTGTACATTTATTTCTAGCTCAATCAGATGGCATAGGGAGAGGCTATCAAGCTGGTAGTGCTGCACCCTGAGGGAGAGGCACACGAATGCTGGTTCCACAAGATGGCCACGCTGGGTCACTTAGCAGTGATAGCGTATGAAAATTTTACATGGAGATTGGTGGAGCGGTTTGACTGGAGGGATCTGGAAGAGCACTTTGTTGAGCCGAACAAGCTCAAGCAGACTGGGAACTTAGAAACCTACATTTCCGAGTTCTTGAGGCTTTCGGTGATGGTGCTCGACTTGTCCTCAGACAAGAGGATCTACACGTTTAATGACGGGTTGGAAGAACCTCTACGTGGGCTAGTCATATCCACGTGGCCTGCTACATTTCAAGATGCAGTTGGGAGGACCAGGGATTTGTAGGATGCTCTACCCAGGACCAAAGCTCCTTTCCCTTTGAGACTGACATTTCAACCGAAGGGGAAGGAAACAAGGGTTCCACGTTCGAGGGGGAATCAAGGTCAGGGGCCTTTGGATGATGATACCCCGAGAGATTTGAGACAGAGGAAGCTATGCTTCTCGTGACAGGAGCCATGGGCACTGGGACGTTGATGTGCTGCGGGAAAGGCACACTACATAAAGGTCTTATCCGACAGTGACAAGGAAGAATATGCATATGAGGAGATAGAGGCAGGAGGCAGCACTATATTGCAGAGAGGGGATCATCCACCACCTCCACCCCCGGGAGAAGGAGGGACAACGTTTTCACCTACTAAGGGAGTCCTTGCTTCTTTGCGAGGGGTTCCCAAGTATTTGACACTGCGTGTACGGGGCATCGTTCAGGGACATCATGTTTCAGTGCTAGTTTATAGTGGAGCCACTCATAACTTTATTGATGCAAAGTTGGTAGAACGGAGGGGCATACCGACAGAGAGCTTTGATGGGTTTTCAGTACTGGTACCGAGTGCCAGAACTATGCAGTGTGCTAGATATGTGCCATCATTGGCAATGACCATGGGAACTTACAATATGACATATCATTTCTTTGTGGTGCAAATTCCAGACACCAATGTGGTGCTGGGAGTGCAGTGGTTGATCACGTTGGGGAAGGTCACCACAGACTAGGAGACTCTGGAGATGGAGTGGATGAAAAAGAAGAGAGGAAAGCATGTGATGATTCGAGGCATGCACACTTATCCCCCGCAGATAGTATCAACGCACTAGATGGAGGTAGAATTCCGGAAGGGAGATATAGAGTGGAAAGTGGAGCTGCGTATTTCAGAGGCATGAGCTACATGACAAGAAGTTCACACATATGTGCAGTCGATCTTGGACAGATATGCTACGATTTTTGGGGATATACCTCCAGGGAAGCCACCAGATCGGGGGTTTGAGCACACCATTAAGCTTGAGCAGGGAATTTAGGTTGTGATTACTACACCCTATAGGAACCCCAAAGCTTATAGGGATGATATTGAGAGATCTATTCATGAGCTCTTAGTGCTGGGACACATCTGACCCAACACTATCCCATTTGCTTCTTCTGTTTTACTAGTGAAGAAGAAGGATGGAACACTGAGGATGTGCATCGATTATCGAGCTCTCAACAAGAAAATCATGAAGGACCGATACCCCATTCTACGGATTGATGAGCTGATGGAAAAGCTGAGGGTATCGAAGTTCTTCTCGAAGATTGATCTAAGGTCGGGCTACCATTAGATCCGAGGATGTCCCCAAGATGACCTTCAGATGTCACTATGGCCATTTTGAGTTTTTGGTGATGCCTTTCGGGCAACCAATGCAACAGCCACCTTCTAGTCTTGTATGAAGCACATCTTCCATGGTCAGCTGAGGAAGTTCATGCTGGTATTCTTCGATGATATTATGATATACAACCATACATGGGAGGAACACCTACATCACATTGAGGCTGTATTGCGTATTTTTGAAGAGCAACATTTTTATTGTAAGCTCTCCAAATGCGAGTTTGGGCTGACAGAGATGCTCTATTTGGGGTGTATCATTGGTGTGGATGGAGTGAGAGTCCACGAGGAGAAGATCTGGGTCATTAAGGAATGACCGGAACTAAGGAATGTGATAGAGCTCTGGGGGTTTGTAGGCATCTGCACCTACTACTGGAAGTTCATCAAGGGGTTTTACCAACTTGTTGCACCCCTCATATATCTTACCAAAAATGGGGCACTCAGTTGGACAGGCACAACACAAAGGGCCTTTGACAGGCTCAAGGAGGTGATGAGCAACTGTGCAGTCTTGGTTTTCCCAGATTTCATGTAGCCCTTTGTCTTCGAGTGTGATGCCTCAGGAGAGGGAGTGGGCGCGGTTTTGATGTAGGGGGGGCATCCCATAGATTTAAAGAGAAGGAAGCTATTGCTGCATGAGAGGTTGTATCCTATATAAGACAAGGAAATGCTGGCTATCATGCATGCACTGGCCAAGTTCCAGCAGCACTTGGTGGGCAAAAAGTTCAGGGTGAGGACTGAACAAAACATCCTCCAGTTTTTTCTAGAGAAGAAGCAGTTACAGGAGAGGCAACAGAAGTGGGTCAGCAAGATCCAGGCATATGAGTTTGACATTGAGTATGTCAAAGGGAAGAATAACGTGGTTGCCGATGCCCTATCCTACAGACCGACAACATTGTCTCTGATGAGCATAGACATGGATTGGAGGGCTCAGTTACTGGTGGAGTACTCCAATTACCGTTTTTCCTTTGAGGTATTGGATGGTCAGATAAAAAATGATAGGTACAAGGTGATGGATGAGGTGATATACTTCAGGGACAAGATCTTCTTGACTGGGAGCTGTCAGCTCAAGAAGAAGATTCTGCGTGCCTCTCATGACTCATCATTATCAGGCCATCAGGGGTTCACCAAGACCTACAGGTCCATAAGGGAGAGGTTCTCTTGGAGAGGCCTCAATGAGGATGCACTCCGGCATGTCAGGGAGTGCGAAGTGTGTCAGCGGAACAAAGGAGAGATGAGTCACCCAACAGTACTACTACAACCACTTCCCATCCCGGAGGGGAAATGGGAAAGAATTTCGATGGACTTCATCGCTGGGTTGCACACAGTGTAGGGCAAGGATTTCATCTTTGCAGTCGTTGATCGACTGAAAAATTATGCACACTTCTTTGCTATATCAGCACAATACACATCATCACAGGTAGTGGAGCTTTTCTTCAGGGATATTTTCAGATTGCATGGTCTTCCAAAGACCATTTTTAGTGACTGGGACAGCCGTTTCATGGGCGGCTTTTGGAAAGAGCTCTTTTTTTTGTTGGGTACAGAGTTGAATCCGAGCACTAGTTATCACCCTCAGACAGACAGAAAGGTAGATACGGTGAACAAGTGGCTGGAAGGTTACTTGTGAAACTATGTTACAGGGCAGCATAAGGCATGGCTACGATGGTTGCACTTGGGAGAGTATTGCTACAACACTTTTCACATGTCCATTGATATGTATTCATTCTATGTTTTGTATGGATACCATGCTTTAAGTTTTTCTGATGTGATGTTTGGTGCTAGCAAGGCCCCCGAGGCCAAGGAATGGATCGAAGAGAGTCAGGATATACTCCATGCTCTTAAGGATAACTTAAATACAACTCAGAACCATCAGAAGCTGTATGCCGATAAGGGACGGGTTGAGAGGCAGTTTGAGGTAAGGGACTTGGTCTACCTACGACTTCAGCCATACCAGTAGTCCACACTTAAGAAGAAGGGGGCTAAGAATCTCAAGCCCCGCTTCTATGGACCTTACAGGGTGATCCGTAGGATTGGAGAGGTTGCATATGAGTTGGAGCTACCCACAGGTAGCCAGATCCACAACATATTCCACATATCATGCCTGAAAAAGGAATCAGGGAAGCATGTGACTACAACAGAGGAGCTTCCACCTACAGATGGTGAGGGGAATTTCGTGTTGCATCCAGAAGCCATCATAGACACTAGGGAGAGGTAACTACAGAGCAGGACAGTTAGAGAGTACTTAGTGAGGTGGAGGAACTTGCTAGTTGAGGATTCCACTTGGGAGAGTGATAAAATTTTGCAGCATTCGTCCTTGCAGTTGCTTGAGGACAAGCAACGTTTTGGCGGGGAGGACTGTAATATCCCAATTTGCAGCAGCTAATTGGAAATATTAATTTTGCCAGTTTTTTTTTTTTTTTTTCTATTGTTTATCAGTTAATAAAAAGAAGTGATGTGACCCATAACCCATACTTACGAAATAAATTCTCCCTAAAGTCACTTAGGAAAATATTAAAGGAAAACATGGGGCACATGAGAGCCTAGTGTCAGCATAAGGGAAGAGGCAATGTGGACAACATGGGCCCATGACAATGCAGTTGAGAGTGGACAACATGGCTAAGGAGGGACAACCCAGTTTAGTTGGACCCGGGTGAGAGAAAGGCTCTCAAGCATAAAAGGGAGAGGAGGCTCCTCATTCTCGCATTTGATTATGCGTCTTTGATTTCTGTATTTTTACATTGAGCACACTTTTGCTATTGAGTGAAGTCTGCAAGTGTTGTTCAACACACTGGGTGTCTCCGAGCGAAGATCCCAACCTCAGCCTCGAGGGACTTCGAGTGCTCGCTCAGGTGTGGAGATCCATCCATAATTTTTTAGGGGAGAGTACATAGTACCTTCAACCAGGATCACATATTTTCTTGGACAACACAGTCTCTCTGAGGGATTACGTAGTTTTTTGTGGAGGCAGTTCCGGGAGTGAGGGGATATCGGGGATTTCAGACCGAGGGTAGTGTGAAGGGACCAACCCTTCACAAATCATCATTTTGGAGCAGGAGGAGGCCATCATTTGTAGGTTCATCATTCAGGGCCAACATACTCACTGGGAGTGCGGTATTTTCCAAGGGAGGTCAAATTCCTTGGTTAGCCATTCTGGGATTCCTTCCTTGGTTTTTCCAAGTTATTGGAGGAGAGCCCATTTCCAAAGTTTCACAATTTCTGAGGAAGGGAACAAACCCAAAGAGCTCCCATTCCATTCCAATAGTAGCATCAATCCGGCAACAACAACAACAACATCTGGAGATTACGCAGTCCTTGAAAGAGAAAACATTCGTTGAACATTTTTGAGAGTATTTTCAGCTTGCCTTGAGCAAGCCAAGTGCCATCATTCTGATCACATTTGTACCCATTGTTATCTTTCAGTTTATATAATAAAATGGCTCAGCATTTCTCCACTTTTTCAGTATTTTTATGATGTCTCTCTATTTTCTATAGTTACTTGTTTATGTTGCTTTATATTACTGTCTATTTCCTATTTGGAATATTACAAATGCAAATCTCACCCGGAAAAGTGACGAAAATTGTATTGAAGGTTAATTGATATCCTCGGGAATGCTAAAGCTCTAAGATTGAGTGTGAGAATGAGCTCTAGGGGTATCGATTATGAGAAATTATGGTTTATGACACACATGCCAATAATCAAGGGAAAAGCGACACATGGAGGCAATTTCCAAAAATAGTAAGTGCGCTTCCTTCGGGTTACTAAAAATAGATCCCTAAATTTTAGGGATGTTTTTTTTCTTTTTTAACTTTTCTGTTTTTTTTCTGGGAAAACCTGCCATGCACATCACCGGGAAGGATTGCACAGTTTCGAATAACTAATAGCACCCGACTCACTACACTGTGAAATTTCTGAGCTTAGTGAAGGATTGCGCAATTGCTGCCTGTCATGAATACAAAATTTTAGATATCAAGGCCGACTGCCAGTCATGAATCCCCAATTGTAAACATCAAGGTCAAGCATGAATTCATGAATTACGCAGTTTCTGGAGGCAAGCCTAGAACTGCTGCACAAGGCTTAGACATGAGGTTAGCTTGTGACTTAGAAAATATTTTCTAAGTGAAAATAAAGTGAACACAAGCTAAAGTAGAAGATAAACATCATTCAAAGTATGGATACATGATAGAAGTGCAAGGTAAGCTCCTGTGAAAGAAGGTTAGGCTCCAAAATATAGGCAATGGAAAAATTTTGGAGGGTGGTTGTGGCCGCTACAACATTGGCGACACACTGGTAGAACTTCGACTATTTGAATGGATATTGTATCATGTGAAACCGATCTCACCCTTCCGAAAGTGTTTTTAAATTCCTTTATTATCACAAATTCATCACTTTGTACGAGTTAAAGACATAACCCCCTTCTATTCTTTTCATCGGTGGAACACTAACCAAGCCAAGTCACACTAAGTTGTTTCGATTGGGGATGAAGAGTATTTAAGTGCATTAGTAAAATAAAAATGTCAGTCTTTATTTTCATATCTAGTGTTGCTCCGCTGCTAGTAGGCCTAGACAGTACCCCAGTGAAGTCACTTTAGGAACACAAACATTGCTCTGCTTCCAACGAGCCTGGACAGTAACCCGACGAAGTTACTTGCTTCACCTCTCTGCGTAGGAAGCATTTCTCTTCTTTCACCCTTTATTTTATTTTTTTCATTTTTTTCATCTTTTAATTTTTGAAAGAAATGTGCATAGGCACTTATTTATTTCATGGGGAAGAAGAGGGATCCTGACTTATTGAGATAAAAATAGGTTTTTCCTTTAGAGAAGTATGTTTATATACACCTCTTTTCCTCCCCTCCTTACACAGCTAGACTCGAGTGACAAGGATTAACCGAAAAGATAAAACTGATTAGAGTAGACAGAACCAGTTAAAACCCAACATCATGATTTCACCTTGAATCTCTCTGATAAGGAACATATTTTCCATCTGAGTATCATCAACCAAAAGAATTCAATATTTGAGTAAAGAGAGGGAATATACAAAAAACGAAGTGTTGATAGAATAACAACTCCCTCTTGGATCTCACCATGCTTGCTTAAGAAGGAAAACATTGTTTCATGCGAAAACTAACCTAAGACTGAAAAACAAGTGAAGGAAATAATCAGAACATGAAACAAATGAATTAAAATCAAAGGCAACAAAAAAGAAGAAGAAAACACTACTCCTACTCCTAACCTAAGTAGAACATAGGCCAGACTCACATGAAGTGATACTTCCAATGTTGCCACCAATGCATTGGTTAGCCTATGTGGGTAAGGGAATACATGTCAAGAAAGATAAACAAGAAAATGATGCAACAAGAAATATAAGACGATGTAAGCCAAAACATTCAAAGTTTGAAAGAATAAGTGGAAAAGTAAGGACAAAAAGAACAAGGAAGACATTCTATGGTTGTATCATGGTGTCCTAACACATTGTGAGCCAAGAAAATACACATGAAAAGTTTCGATCTGCGAGTTCGAGAAAAAATAAAGAAAGAAAGAAATTTTCATTATGCCACAGTTCTCGCCAAGTATGACTCCTCCAAATATTGAGCGGTTGGATCGTGAAAAACATATGGGGGATGCGAAAATTGTAAGAGAGAAGGATTTTCAATATGTATAGTAGGGTGATGAGGATCCTCAAGAGATTCAAGATTCTTCTTATCAGAGGTGGAAATGACCTCAAGACTGCGAGAACCTAGCATAACCATCAACTCAGGCTAAATTATCTCTCCATCTTGAGGAAGTTCCAACTCATCGGAAGATAGAACATCAAAGATGCGTGGCTTCAAAAAATCAACAATGGAAAAATTAGTATCGTGACCAATTGAATCAATGAATAGGCCACGACAGACATGATCAAAAAATTCAAGATCACCAACAGAGGAATCCTCATAATCTGATGAATCTTATAGAGGGGAAGATGAAAAGAGAGAAATTTCACCCTTTATGTTCCAGAAAGGACGATGAGGAGTTGGGAAGATCCATGATAGAAAATTCATCCTCTGCACATTTAGATGAAAAATGACATCCCATGAATTCTGTGAACATTGATTGGAAGTATGAGTAGCATCAGAAACTGAATTCTCACATGATTCAAACAGAATGGTAGGATCGTGGAAAATTTCAGGATAATGCAGAAGAGTTGTGGAATGAAGAAAGTTATCCTTCATCGCACATACTCATCGTGAATGACATCGCAGGTTGAATGCTCAAAAACAATGCCATCCAACACCTGATCCTCATGAACATCAAAGGAGATATTTGAAAAAAATGAACACACAAACTCACAATTCAAAGGATTAGAGGGGCCAAAGGATGGAGGATGAGGAGAAAACACTTCAACATAATCATCAGGATTGCAGTCCAAACTGTGAAGGGGTTCTGAGTATGAAAGGTGGGAAGAGGTGGTGTGAGTTGAACTGGCAGATTCTGAATTTTTCCCAATCTCAACCTACGAAACTAGAGCGATTTGATGAGAAGTGGATGAAGGGTTACTTGGAACAACAACCTTGTCTGTCACAGATTTGGAAGCTCTAGCCCTGCGGTATGCTAGGAGTGATTTGAAAAATTTTAAGCCTTGAGGAGTTAGTGAAATCCAAACAAGATGTATAAATGTTTTAGTAAAGATATCCTAGTCAACTTCATTTCTTGGAAATTCACAAAAAATATGTACAAAAATATTGTGAAAATGACGTAGAGATTCATCGGATTATTTTCTCGATTCTAAAAATTTCTTACATAGATGTTCGCGATCACATCTCTCAAAAGCATGGAAAAAATTTGTGACAAAGTGTTCGAAAGAGTGAATGGAGGCATCACTCAATGTGTGACACCATTTCATTACGCACCCTTCAAACGTGAGAATGAACAACCAACAACCAACATCCTCAAGGGGGTGTTGTGCTCCATGCAAAATTGAAGAAAACAATCAATATGCTCAAGCAAGGTTGTTTCACCTTCGCCATAAAATTTAAGATATGATAAGTCATAACTGATAAACGTCGACACTGAAAAATTTAGATTTCTTGAAAAACATGTCAGGAGTATGATTTTGGAAGAAGTCATAAAATGAGTGCGAAAATTCAAGACAGACTTCAAGGGCTCAACTTGTCATCTGTCCCTCATTCTAGCACCAGAAATGTTGATGGTGCTAGACCCGAAAACATTCAGGGGATCTCCTCGATATGAAGTCCCAACTAGAACTCACACCATTTGGAGTGGGAGTCCCATTAGTGGGGTGTTTAATGATATGCCTTGGATTGAAAAAAACATAGTGGTGCATGGTGTCTTTGGTTAAAGAAAGTGTGTGACCCCACGGAAAATCAATATAATGCATGAGCGGTTATAACACACGAAGGGAAAAATAAGTGCGCTCCTTGGAAGCCTGTAATATTACATAGCTTTAAAGGAACACACGAGCTGAAAGACATCACATAAACTAATAAGCAGAATAGTCCAAAAGTTAAAGGTGATGGGTTAAAACATGAGCACAAATTCAACAAGATTCGTACAAATGAAAACGAAATAGTTCATAAGCATATGCCTAAGTTAAACAACATACATCCCAAATATGACAAGAATAGTCTTACTACATTTACAATATATGCATGAAGACGTTCTGCCTCTGATTTTATTATAAGTGAAAGTTCCATTCATACATACAACATGACAAAAAACTTGCCCAAATAGTGGAACGTGAATTCAACAACACCTGCTCCTCCCAAAGAAGTATATTCTCTCTACACTACAAAGAAGCCAAGGCTAATACAAAACTCCCAAGCCCTTTCTAAGAATAAGCCTAGCCAAAAGCTTGGCTCCCAAAATCCCTTTACAAGAGTTATGAGGATGTATTTATAACAAAGGCGGGTGAATCTTGGAATCCCATCATGACTCCTCACATTACATATGACTCTTTAGATTCTATCATGGACACATCGAATTTAAATTATACAATATGTTGAGCTCCAAAGATGTTCTTTCTTCCACCACATTCCACTCCATTTCCTTTGTCCATTATTAATCACAGGCTCAAATGATCAGTATAATTGGTTAAAATTTCTTTAAGAATATATATCATGACTAACTTGCTATGTTTTTATGATTTTGTCATTGTAGTACTTTTTGAACTAGATCTAGCTACAGAATGCAGACATTCTGTAGCTAGTTGTCGATTCTGTAGCTGTCTTCATGTCTACGCAGGTTCCAGGTGTCATCTCAGAGGAAAACACATATGGTCGTATTCCACATCATTCCCTCATCATTTGTTGCTCTCCACGAAGTTTGAACGGAATTCTGTAGGCGGTTATGTACGTGGGAACTCAAACTAGGAGAGAGACACCTAATAGGACAAGGACAGTCCATATGTCCTTAATTATATTACGTGACCACCATCAGAGTCTTAGTTTGGTTTTTATTTGGAAAGACAATTATCCCTAGGTTATCTCAAGACAGTTATGTAATTTTGTTACAAATATGGCTCGGGAAACCGAGGGACAAGGTTAGATTTTGTGTTTGATTCCTAGAACACCACTTGTTTCACCTAGACCAAGAGCCAGTACACCTCCAACTCAGACCCACATTCCATCCTTTACTGATCCTAGACTTCCAGAAGACTTAAGATCAGATATTCCATTAGAAATACCTTCCACTTCATCCACTGAACCTGTCTTAGGAGAAGATTCAAGGACCCTTGCTAGAGATACAAACTTTTCCACTTCCACAGAAGAATCAACTATGGCAGAAGAAGGGGGAGGAGGAGTCTTTAATGGAGAACACACATTATTTGGAGGGGGTAGAGGTAGAGGTAGAGGAGAAGGAGGTAGAGGTGCAGAAGGATAAGGAAGTAGAGGAAGAGGTAGAAGAGAAATGGGAAGCTCTTTTGGGTTTCCTATAGTAGATGAAGAAACCAATACAATTATGAAAAAAATTTCACCCTCTGTCCTTCCAAACTTCTATGGACTTAAAACTGAAGATCCTGAAACCTTCCTATTTGAATTTGAAGTCCTATGTAGAACTTATGACTACTTACAAGATGCTCAAAAACTTAAACTATTTCCTTCAACATTGAAAGGAGCAGCATTGAAGTGGTTTATGCGTTTGATCAACAGTTCTATTAGGACATGGGAAGACATGAAACAAGAATTTCTAGAGAGGTATTTGGATTATTGTATGCCAATCAATCATAAGGAGGAAGTGTTTAAGATGTTACAAAAAGAAGATGAAAACCTGGAAGATTTGTTGGAGAGATTTCATTACAACATCAAAAGAGAAAAAATGGAGAACTTAGACCAAGACACCTTAAAAGCTCTCTTGTTGAAGACAATTAGGGATGAATGGTTGGATATCCTTAACATGATGGGAAAAGGGGATATATCTCAGCTCACATTACCTGAAATATCTGAGTTATGTATCAACCTTTCAAGAGGAAAATCTAAAACTGTGAAAGGACCAAGAGACCCTGCTCTTGCAAGGGTAAGTAAGTCTGCTTCTGGGACAGTAAGTAGGGCAGAGATAGGGCATATGCTTGATGAATTCAAATTTGACATCTTAGGGAGTCTTAGTGAACAAATAGACACCCTTAAGTTACAAAACAAGCAAAAAGCTGAATCTGATGCCTTAGCAATCTTTTTTCCCAAATGTAGAAGGAAGCATGCCTTGAGAGAATGTCCTCTGGATGAAAAATTTGTAGAGACTTGTGTAATTTGTTCAGAAAAACATGAGACCAAGAGTTGTCCTTCACTTCCTGGTCTTAAAGCCGTCTTTCAAGAGGAAACTCCTACAAATTCCACATAATCTCTCAATTTTGTCTCTAGAAGGCCTTGGCAAGGACCTCAAACACAAGTATTCCATGATCAAATGTATATCCAACCTCCACCAAATTGGAATTCTTGGCAGCAACCTTGGCCCCAATTTCAAAATCAATCTCAAGTTTAGGCACAAGGAGCACAAAATCCCTATGGAAGATACTCTCAGTACTATCAGTATCCACCATCCTATCCACCATACCCACATTTTTCTTCTCAAAGTCCTCAACAAAATCCTCAACAGAATCCTCAGAACCCACAACATCAAAATCAACCACTTCCATTACCATTTCCTCAGAAATAAAATCAGGTGCCTGCTCAACCCATACCAAACCCCAACAATAAAAATCCTTAGAATACATACATGATAGAAGGACAACAGTTTCCAATTTATTTAATCACTCCTCTAGACCTTAGTGATGTTCAACTTAGTTCTGGAAGAATACTTGAAAAGAGGAAACCTTCTATGATCATACAAGAACAAGACAACTCTGAGGAAGATTCTCTACGGGAAAATAAAAGTCTTGAAGAAGACACATCTTTTTAGGACCCAAACATTGAAAAATCAAAACAAAAAGAACCAATAATTTCAACTCCTGTATTAGAGCAGCCATCAACATCCACTCCTACACCTCCCTTTCCAGAAAGATTACAAATTGATAGAGGTGTTGAAAAACAAATTATGGTGCCTAATTATGATTTCCTAGATGAGCTAAGAAATGTCTGTATTAAGATTCCATTATTACAAGCTATTAAGGAAATTCCAATTTTAGAAAAGACAATAAAGGAGTTCAGCATGAAGAAAACAAGAAAAAGAATAAGAGAGACAAAGAAAATTCAACTGGCAGGAAAAATAGCAGATATCATGATGGGTAAGATTGCTATTCCAAAGTATCTAGACCCAGGAAATCCAGTTGTTAAAATTCACATCAATGGAATTGAGATCCAAAACACACTCATTTATTTAGGAGCAGCAATCAATATCATGAGTAGACAAATCATGGATAAACTGAAACTTCCTAATCTTCTCTTTACACCCACATTATTACAATTAGCAGAAAGATCTGTGATCAAACCTGATGGGGTAATAGAAGATATTCCAGTGTCCCTAGATTACTGGGAGTACCCTGTGGATTTCATGATCCTAACACCTAAGAATAATCTAGGAGGACATCCTATTATATTAGGAAGACCTTGGTTAGCTACAGCTGATGCTTTCATTAGTTGTAGATCCGGTGATATGTACATCTCTAATGGTAGTTCAACTAAGAAATTCACTTTGTATCCTCCAGCAAGGACAATTACAGATTTAGATGATACTCAATGGATAGAGGATGAAGAAGACTTACAACCTCTCTTCACAATTTCAGAAATTAGTGAAGATAGTCAAATTCTAAATACTTTAGAAAACTTTGAATCCTCTTTGGAATACAAACATGAAAAATTTCAAGAAGAATCCAACATTGAGTTTTTGTCATCAAGACAGATGTCTCTTTATTCTATGGATAAATTTGGCAGCTCTATAATTGAGATATTTCCAGGGAAAACTTTGAACATAAACAAGAACCTAGAAAAATCTCAACAAGAAGAGTTAGTCAAGATATTACAGAGACATTCTTCTGCATATGCACGGGAGTACGCTGATATGAAAGGGATAAGCCCCAAGACTTGCACTCATCACATCTACATAGAGGAAAATTGTAAACCAATCAGACAACCTCAAAGACGGATGAATCCAAATCTTAGGGAGATTGTTAAAGAAGAATTGCAGAAATTGTTGAATGTCAACTTTATTTATCCTATTTCAGATAGTCAGTGGGTTTCTCCTTTGGTAATTGTGCCAAAGAAAAATGGTAAATGGAGGGTATGTATTGAATACCGAGAATTAAACAAAGCTACTCTTAAATATCATTTTCCCCTACCTTTCATAGATCAGGTGTTAGATACCTTAGCTGGAAAAAAGTACTTCTCATTTCTAGATGGGTTTAGTGGTTATAATCAAATTCAAGTAGCACTTGAGGATCAAGACAAAACCACATTTACCTGTCCTTGGGGTACCTATGCTTACCGAGTATTGCCATTTGGATTATGCAATGCACCTGCAACATTTCAAAGGGCAGTATTAGGAATCTTTTTAGATCTAATACATGATTGTGTAGAGGTATATATGGATGATTTCACAGTTTATGGAAACACATTTGAAGAAGCCTTAGCAAACTTGGAAAAAGTTTTAAAAAGATGTAAAGAAGCAAATCTTTCACTTAGTCATGAGAAGTGTTTTATGATGTTTATTGAAGGAATTGTTTTAGGACATCACATTTCAGGGGATGGGATTAGAGTTGATGAGTCAAAAGTTGAATTCATCTCTAACTTATCTATTCCAAGTTGTCAAAAAGATGTTAGGAGTTTTCTAGGATTTACAGGATATTATCGAAGATTTATAGAAAACTTCACCAAGATAGCATCTCCACTCTTCAAATTACTTACCAAAGATTGTGAATTCAAATGGAATTATGATTGCCAGTTAGCCTTTGAGACCCTGAAAACAAAAATTTCTGAAGCACCTATTTTAAGGGGACCTAACTGGAAGTTACCTTTTCATATTTCAACAGATGCCTCAGATACAGCTCTAGGAGCAGTATTGGGACAAAAAGACCCGATTCCTTATGCCATCTACTATACCAATAAAAATTTGACTCCTTCAGAGTTAAACTATACTGTAACTGAAAAAGAGTTTTTAGCTGTTGTTCATGCCATAAAAAAATTCAGACACTATATAACAGGCTATGAAACTTTTGTTCACACAGATCACTCTGCAATTAGATATTTAATGAACAAATCAATTACTAATGGCAGAGTCATAAGGTGGTTATTGCTTTTACAAGAATTCAACATTACTATTCTAGATAGGCCAGGTAAACAAAACACAGTAGCTGATTTCCTATCTAGACTCCAAAACATCAAAGATGACACTCCAGTTGAAGATCAATTTCCTGATGAATATCTTTTTGTAATTTCTACTCAAACTCCTTGGTTTGCTGACATTGCTAATTATTTAGTTTCAGGAAAATTTCCTTCAATAATGAATGCAAGAGATAAAATAAAAATCATTTATGACAGTGCAAAATATTCATGGGTTGCTAATGAGTTGTACAAGACTGGTCCAGATTTTATCATTAGGAGATGTGTTCGGGAAGATGAGATGCTTGAGATTCTCAAAGCATGTCATGATGAACCTTGTGGCGGACACTTTGCTGATAAGAGGACAGCCTATAAGATCCTTAATTTAGGATATTATTGGCCATCCTTGTTTAAAGATGCTAAAGATTATGTCAAAAGGTGTGACAGTTGCCAAAGGGTAGGGAAACCTTCTCCTTCAAGTGAGATGCCATTACAACCTCAGGTACATATTGAACCTTTTGAAAAATGGGCTTTGGATTTTGTAGGACCTATTAGTCCTCCATCAAGACAAAAGAGATATATATTAGTTTGCACTGATTATGTTACTAAATGGGTAGAGGCCAAGCCATTACTTTTTGCTACTGAAGCATCTATAGTTAATTTTCTTTTTGAGGATATTTTTACTCGTTTTGGTGTCCCAAGGGAAATTTTTACAGATCAAGGAGCTCAATTCACATCAAGGCTAGTGGAACAAATGGTGGAGAGGTACAAAATCAGACACATAAAATCTACTCCCTATCATCCACAAGAAAATGGCCAAGTGGAATCTACTAATAAGGTCATTGAAGGGATCCTAACAAAGACTGTTCATTTACATAGAAGAGATTGGGCAGATAGGCTTCCTGAAGCCTTATGGGCCTATAGAACTACATGGAGAAGCACAACAGGTCATACTCCTTATGAAATTGTTTATGGAAAGCAAGTTTTGTTTCCCATAGAGTTCCAGATTTAAACTTTCAAAATGGCGGTTCGGTTAGGACTTGATCTAACAGAGGCACAAAAGCATAGATTGGAGCAGATTAATGAATTGGATGAGATCAGACAAGATGCAGTTCAGAAAACAAGTATAGTCCAACAACAAAGGACTAGATGGCATGATAAGTACATCAAAGAAAAGAAGTTCAAAGAAGGTGACTGGGCTCTCTTGTTTGATTCAAAGTTCAAAGATTTTCAAGGTAAATTCCAAACACATTGGCTTGGGCCATATGAAATTGTGAAAATTTTCGACAATGGAGCAATAAAAATCAGGACAATAGATGAAGAAGAGGTCACTTTTCTTGTGAATGGTCATAGATTGAAGCTGTATCATAAGCCACTTTCAAGAGAATAATTTGTCAAGAAGTTCCAGGAAAACAGTGATGTGAAGTTAATGAAGAAGAATATTTCTTCTTCATCAACTTAATTGAATTTTCTGAAGTCATTTTATTGAAAAAAAAAGAAAAGTATAAACATGAAAACTAATCACTGATTAGCATGTTTATATAGAAAAGGTAGAGTGAAAATCAGAATCTTTCTGACACTTTAGCTTTTCAAATTTGTTTTTCTGCAAGCATTTGTTACAAAATCATAAGTGCAGATCCATTTCACTTATGGTCCATTTCATTTCATTCATCCATACTTCATTTCATTCATTCATCCATACTCCATTTCATTCATTCATCCACACTTCATTCATTTCACTCCATGGTCCACCTCATTTCCATTTCATATTTTTAAAGTTTGATGTCTTTCTGCAATTGAATAATACATATCATGAATTGCAGGCCACTTCTCATACTTCACTCCATTTCATAAGTTGTGATCCATTCCACTCCATTATTTACTTCATTCATATTCCATTACACCATATTTCATTATCCATCTTCACTCATTCCATACAACATTCCACTCATGCTCCAAACCATTCCATTTCATGTTTCAAGTTTCCCACACAGTGCACATTCTCATACTCAGCCGTACATTCTCAGCCTGGCCGCATATTCCATAAATTTTTACGTACATTCTCCTACTCAAAGATCCCCAAGGCGAAGGCACTATCTATTAATCACCTAATCCGCAATAAAATGATCATGTACATTCATGACAACAAGCAAAATCAAGAAGGTTATGAAGACTCAAAAAAATAATGATTTTCTATGAGAGAACAAAGCATATGAAGAACAAAAAAAAAATCGAGGAAAGGCAAAGTGTAAAAAGTTGTTGGAATATTGTCATTGATGGCAAAGGATGTGGCAAAGGACTTGGGGAAGAGTTGCAGCGATCGAGCAATGAAGAAAGAACAACAGAGTTGCAAAGATCAACGATCAGTAGGATTAGCAGTAAAGAACAGAGGAAAAATGCATTATCCGAAGACAGGTTGATTTGAATTTACATAAATTATAATCCCTATGAAAGTTAATTCTTGTATAAATATAATGTATGGAGGAGAAAGAAAATTGGTGTATGGTTGAGTTTCAGTGATACTCTGTTAGGCGGAAAATACCCAGAGCAATTGGGGTATTGATTGGTTCAATTCTCGTATGAAATTCCCTGCAACTCTGTGTGTTGAACTATGGATAGATTCGTGCTTTAATTGGATTGCTAAGGTCTCGGTACAATGAGCCGTGGACGCGTTCTGTATGTACATAACACATTATCTATATATATATATATATATATAACCTGCGGAAGATTACTTGAAACAATGTTTAGCTTTAGAGATGGAGCAGATTAGCAAACAAAACTTGGAGTACGGAGTGATTGGATGGATGATCACTGTTTAAAAATCTGCGAATGAATAGTGAAGGTGGTTTCCGTTTTTATTTCGCACCACCTTTGGACGATAAGTGGTATTTACGAATTGACAGCGATTCCATAGAGGTGTTGACACGCGTCCTTGACAAAACCGCCAATCACACGATAACGATAGTCCATCGCACGTTAAAGCCCGTACCAAGATGGACAGCGAAATTATTTTTGCACCGTTGATCTGAAAGGGGGCACCGACGCTCCAAAGATGTTCTTCCACCACATTCCACTCCATTTCCTTTCTCCATTATTATTCACAGTTCAAATGATCAAGAGAATTAGTTAAAATTTAGTAGAATTAGTTAAAATTTCTTTAAGAATATATATCATGACTAACTTTCTATGTTTTTATTATTTTGTCATTGTAGTACTTTTTGAACTAGATCTAGCTACAGAATGCAGACATTCTATAGCTAGTTGCCGATTCTGCAGTTTTCTTCATG
Organism: Pinus albicaulis; assembly: GCA_034641835.2. NCBI lineage: Eukaryota > Viridiplantae > Streptophyta > Pinopsida > Pinales > Pinaceae > Pinus > Pinus albicaulis. The sequence goes on along the minus strand of CM076574.1, from coordinate 51,585,140 downwards.
TCTACGCAGGTTCCAGGTGTCATCTCAGAAGAAAACACATATGTTCGTATTCCACATCATTCCCTCATCATTTTTTTCTCTCCACAAAGTTTGAACATAATTCTGTAGGCGGTTATGTACGTGGGAACTCAAACTAGGAGAGAGACTCCTAATAGGACAGGGACAGTCCAGATGTCCTTAATTATATTACGTGACCACCATCAGAGTCCTAGTTTGGTTTTTATTTGGAAAGACAATTATCCCTAGGTTATCTCAAGACAATTATGTAAATTTGTTACAAATATGGCTCGGGAAACCGAGGGACAAGGTTAGATTTTGTGGTTGATTGCTAGATTTCTTTAAGAATATATATCATGACTAACTTGCTATATTTTTATGATTTTTTCATTGTAGTACTTTTTGAACTAGATCTAGCTACAGAATGCAGAAATTCTGTAGCTAGTTGCCGATTCTGCAGCTGTCTTCATGTCTACGCAGGTTCCAAGTGTCATCTCAGAGGAAAAAACATATGGTCATATTCCACATCATTCCCTCATCATTTTTTTCTCTCCACGAAGTTTGAACGGAATTCTGTAGGCGGTTGTGTACGTGGGAACTCAAACTAGGAGAGAGACTCCTAATAGGAAAAGGACAGTCCAAATGTCCTTAATTATATTACGTGACCACCATCAGAGTCCTCGTTTGGTTTTTATTTGGAAAGACAATTATCCCTAGGCTATCTCAAGAAAGTTATGTAAATTTGTTACAAATATGGCTCGGGAAATCGAGGGACAAGGTTAGATTTTGTGGTTGATTGCTAGATTTCAAAAGTTTGAAAACACTCTGTTTTTGAAGTAATTTCTCTTTAATGAAAGAAGCATCATTTCCTTGAAAGCGTTGAGTCAATTTTGAATTAGATTTCGTGTTACTCCAGTGCTAGAGGTCCCCTGCTACCTAAGAAGCCTTGTTTATACGGTTTAGATAAGTATTTTAGTCTCGTTTTCATTTCTAGCTTAGGCAAGTTTCTGAAGTTTATGTTCATACTTGTTTACATTAATTATCACAGCTAGACTTACTCTTATAAACTCTTCCAAAATATCATCACAATGAATAAGGCATAGTTGTGGTATTGTAGGTTTTAGTTGCATTTCCTTTCGAATTTTATGATTTATGCTTGTTTACACTAAGTGTCACAACCGGTCTTACTCCTACAAACTCTTCCAAAACATCATTAACAATGAATAAGAAACAACTGTGGTGTCTTAGATTCTAGTTGTATTTGCTTTCAATTTTATGTTTATGTTCAATTTCACTGAATAATACAGCCATACTTGTTTTACAAACTCTTCCAAAATATCATTCCTATTGAACAAGATGGGCTGTAGAATTCCATAGACTAGTTGCATGCTAATTTAGTTAGAGCACTCCAGAGGTTGATTGCATTTAGTTCAGCTCTGTCACTACATTTCCAGTTTGATAATGGCATTTTAGTTTAACTCTGTTCACTGTACTTCAAGTAGATTAGAAGCACTCTTCGTTCGAGTCTCGATTCATTTTGTTTCAAGAAAAAGATTAATGGCATTCTAGTTTAAGTTTTAGTCAACTGTCTTTTAAGATTGATAGACCGCTTTCTAACCTAGGTTATCCATTGTATTTCAAATAGTATTAGTTTTCAAAATTAGTCTCTCGGCCTTCATTATTTACAAACTTTGAATCTATATTGATACATCATCAAATGAGCAGGGGTCGATCATATTAGTTTAAGGCTTTGATCACTACGCAAATCTTTTACAAACTCACTTATAGCCTTTTTTCCCAAGCATCATTTTAGAAAATCTCAAAACTTATGAATAAGGCCTAGAAGTGATAATTCAAGGTGTAGAATAGGATAACTTCAACATCATAGGTTAATCTAGAATAGAAATCTTCTTTGTGTTACAAATAATCATTTTTGTAATATTGTGAGTTGATTGTTTATTTAGGAGAACTTCATTTACACTTAACTTGTCCATTTCTCAAGCTCTTCCAACACACCTTTAATGAATGAATTGGATAAGTTCAAGCTCATGTTATGATTTATTTTCTTGCAATGAAGTCATTATCAAGCTTTGCATTTATTGTTTGTCATCCATAGTTTAGGCTTTGTTCTCTTTTAAATAACCAATAGCTTCTTTTCACCGGCACTTAGTTCTTTCTCTTTTCAAACATAAAACCATAAAACCAAAAACATCATAAAACACTAAACACAACGTAGTCGAAACAAATACCTAGGCACATATAGTGCACCACACTTCGGCCCAGTTTACACCAACCTGGTTGACAATTAATGAGTCAATTTAGGAACACTAGGTTGAGCACAAACGAAGGTGAAGCCGTGGGAAAATCGTCATAACTCTCTCTACGAGTATTGGATTGGAATTCTGTAAAAAGTGGGCAAGTACACGAGACTCTAGTTTCCTTTGTATAAATTTTAGAGGCCCAGAAGGAGGAAACAATGACAGTGGCATGCCGTACAATGTCTCCCTACGAAGACAGTCCATAATTAGGTCATTGTGGGAGATTTGGCATAACTTTTCCTTGAAAGAATCCAAATAAGGTTAGACATATATAATTTGAAATAATATTTAGAGGGATACTATAGGGCCCAATTTCGGATATTGAGAGTCCAGAAATCACGAGAGATAATTTAGTTTCAATATCGAGCTCCTCAAAGCAAGTAAAAGGTGTGTATTTTTTTCGAATTACATAAGTCTCGTTTGATAGTTTGAATTTATTCTAAGGGAATATTGAAGAATATATATCGGTATTGGGTTCTAAAATGCCCCCTAAAAATAATTTAACACCCATTAAGCCTTCAAAGGCTCTACTATGACTCTGAAGACGAAGAAATGCAACATGAGATATCAAAATTACAGAGCGAAGTGCACCCAAATTTCGCTATCGCAAAGAGCAACAAAAAATGAAATGGATGGTTTGAAGAAAGGCGTGGAAGCTAAGATGAATGGTTTGGAGGCTAAGATGGATGGCATGGAAGTTGGCATGGAAGCTAAGATGGATGACATGGAAGCTAAGATTGATGAAAAAAATGAAAGAAAAACATGGAAAACATGAAGAATGATCTAAAAGTAGACATCGAAGAGGTTCGGAAAATTTGATACAAGAAATGTTTCGTAATGGCGAAAAGATCATAGAGGAAAATCATGATGAGAAAAAATAAATGTTAATCGTGATTTCATAAACTCTAATGTTGGATGGAAGAACCACCATATTCCAAAGATGGATATGAGAAGTTTGATGGGAAGGATCTCTAACATGGATATAGATGGAGCAATATTTTGATCTCAATAATGTGCAAAACACACAAAAGATACACATTGCAACTTTACATTTAGAAAAAAATACATTTATATGGTATCGGCTTTGCCTTTGCTCCCGGTAAAATTGTCACTTGGTCAATTTTTACGGAAGGAAATGATAGCACATTATGAGGATACAAAAAGAAACACATTATTTGGCCAATTGATAAATCTCAAACAAAAAGGGTTTAGTGGTGGAGCACATTGAGGACTTCAAAAATTGAATATAAGGGTAATGATATTATAGAGGAACACAAGATTGATGTCTTCATAGGGAATTTAAAGGATAACATCCAACATGAAGTTCGCGTTTAGGAACACGATTCATTGGAAAAGGCATTCGGGTTGACGAAAAAATTGAATGTAAAATTAAGGCGACAAGGAAGCCTACCACTCACATATATAAAGATGGAAGTGTTGCTACTCCTGAAGATTCCATAACCTACAAGGTTGAAACCATGACAATTGGAAGAAAAAAGAGCAAGGATTTGCTACGGTTGTGATAGAAAAATACACTAAAGGTCATAGAGTGTCTTTGAGAAAGAGGGTATTTTACATAGATTGTGAAGAGGAAGAAGAAAATGAACAAGAATCTTCGAAGAAGAGGATATACTGTGAACCAACCCTAGAAGAGGAAGAAATGAGTCGAAAGCCTGCATATCGTGTAATGCATTGACGAGAATTACCACTCCTCAAACTCTCAAGATAGAAGGACATATCAGAAGAAAAAAGATAATAGTGTTGATTGATTCGGGTAGTACCCATAATTTTATTCATTGTAAGGTAGCCAAGGAATTGAATTGTTTCCTATACCCCGGCACCAAAATGTCAAGTGATGGTTGCGAATGGGAGAAGGCCTTAAATTTCTTTGGAAAATACCATAATATCAAGCTAACCATTGGGAATATGTGAATATTCAAATGCTTTCCATTCCAATGGGAGGTGCGTGTTGTACTAGGAGTACAATGGTTATAATATTTGGGGACGATAACTTTGGATTTCAGAAATTTTCTTGAATTTTTTTCGAAGGAAAGGAAGTCGAATTACAAGGTATCGGGGAAGCCGAGAAAGATAATAAGCTCTAATGTCATGAAAAATCTTCTGAAAAAAGAACAATGAGGCGTAATTGCACAATTATGCTCACTAGAAGTTCCAACATCAAAATCATCTATTTCTGCAGATCTCCAAAAATCCTTGGACAATCATTCGAAGGTGTTTGAAACTCCCAAAGGACTCCCACCTATTCATGATCATGATCATGCTATTTATTTGATTCCAGGAAGTGTTATTCCAAACATCGGGCCTTATAGACATCCTTATTTCCAAAAGAGCGAAATTGAACGTATGATTGCTAATTAGAGGTGGTATAATTCAACCTAGTTAGAGTTCCTTCTCTTGCTCCGGTAGTATTGGTGCACGAAGGATGGATCATGGCACATGTGTCCGGATTATAGGTAGCTCAATAAGCTCATCATTAAAGATAAATTTCCCATTCCCATGATTGATGAATTATTGGATGAATTACGTGGAGAAATTTATTTTACCAAGTTGGATCTTCGTTGAGGATGTCATCGAATTAGAATGAAGAATGAAGATATTAAGAAAACAACATTTTGAACTCATGAGGGTGATTATGAATTTTTGGTCATTCCTTTTTGGCCTTGCAGGTGCACCTTCTACATTTCAAGGGTTGATGAATTCCATTTTCAAACCCTTCCTTAGAAAATTTGTTCTAGTATTTTTTTATGATATACTAATCTACGGTGAGTCTTGGAAGGATCATGTTCAACATGTTGACGAGTGCTCAAACTATTGCGGGAGAAACGATTATATGCGAAAACATCCGAATGTCTCTTTGGAGTACGAGAGGAAGATATACGGGTCATATTGTATGCGAGGTGTTAGAGTAGACCTAACAAAATTAAAGCCATTAAGGAACGGAAAGTCCCCACAACCATAAAGCAGTTGCGAGGATTTCTCGGGTTAACGGGGAGTATTATCACAAGTTGTTAAGAATTATGGGAGAATGGCAGCTACCTCTAACAACATTATTGAAGAAAGATGCATTTTCTTGGAATCCCAAAGCTACTAAGGCCTTTGAACATCTTAAGAGGCAATGTGCCTACTTTAGGTATGCTTCCTTGAGACTTTAAAAAAACATTTATTGTGGAATGTGATGCCTCGGGAAATGGAATTGGTGTTGTTTTCTTGCAAGAAGGAATACCCATTACTTTTTAAAGAGTCGTCAATCAAAGGAAAGTATTTAGCTATTTATGAGAAGGAAATGTTAGCAATAATACATGCACTAAAGAAATGGTGACCTTACCTAATGGGAAGACACTTGAGTAAGGAAATTATCATGATAGTATTAAACACTTTTTGGAACAAAGACTATCTTCGGAAGAGCGACAAAAATGTGTCACAAAGATGTTTGTTTATGACTTTGAAATAATCTAGGGAAGCTAAAAGGTTGTTGCGAGATGCACTCTCGAAAAAAGAATGATGAGGTGGAAAAACCATTGCTTTGTGCCATTCTATTATCCAACCATATTAGATAACTGAAGAATGGGATGGATGGAAGAAGGATGAAGAGGTAATGGACACTCATTCAAAAGTTACTGACAAATCCTAGTACATACGATACATTTAGTTGGAAAAATGATTCCTTATGGTACAAAGATCGCTTATATATTTGTAAGAATTCCCAACTAAAACAAAAGGTCTTTGGAATTGCACACTTCTCCTTTAGGAGGACACTCGGGGATTTTTAAAAACTTACCACGGGAGTGAAGAAAGAATTTTGTTAGAGGATGGCCTTAAATTTGATAATCAAAGTTTGTAGCGGAATGTTTGGTTTTGACAAATAAAGTGGAGACAATTAAGACCCTAGTCTTCTAGCCTTTATCCATTCAAGTCAACGTTGGGAGGATATTTCGATGGATTTTATCATAAGTTTACCTAAGTACGAAGGAAAGAGTGTCATCATGGTGGTAGTTGATAGGCTTACCAAATATGCACACTTTTGTGAATTATCTCGTCCATTTAAAGCAAAGTACAATTGCTACTACATTTTATGGACACAAATTCAAAAAGCTACATCGAAACCAAAGATTCTTGTGACCTTGAGAGATCCCATTTCCTTTGAAATTTTTGGACGGAGTTATTTTCTTGTTTGGGTACTCAATTAGCTCATAGCTCATCTTATCATCCTCAATCCTATGGTCAAGCTGAGATGGTGGACAAATTTTTGGAAGGATATCTTCGTTGTTTTGTATCTAATAAATAAACACAATGGGTCCAGTGGTTACCTCTCGTGAATGGTGGTATAACACTTCCTTCCATACTACAGCAAAAATGACCCCATTTATGGCACTTTATGGATATCATCTTGTTCATCATCTCATCTTTAAGAAAATTCTAGGTTCAACGGTAGGAAGATCACATCGACCATAAGCAAAGTTCTCAACTCTTAAAGGATAACCTAAATTTGGCACAAAATCGAATGAAACAATAAATGAATCAACATCATAGTGAGAGAAGTTTTGATGTAGGAGATACAGGTATTTTTACGGCTACAACCATACAAACAAATGTTCCATAAAGCAAGCTAAGAAGGATAATAAATTATCGCCAAAAGTACTATGGTCCTTACAAGGTGTTGCGGAATTGGTACTATGGCATACAAATTGGAAGCTGCTTCTTCGAGTGCATCCAGTTTTCCATGTTTCATGCTTAAACGAGTTGGCAGTGAAAATATTCCGGTTCGAACAATATTTCCGAGAACTTGATGAGGAAGGAAAAAATCATATTGGAACTTGAAGCGGTCACGAAACAGAACTCGACGGCCCAGAAATCGATCAATTTTAGAATATCTCATCGAGTGGAAGAACTTACCCAACGAAGATTCTGCATGGGAGGATGAAGAATTTTATACGAGAAGCACCCAAAGATACTCGAAGCATTGAGGAAAACACTGAGGAGAGAATAATGGTCCCATATTACTAGTTTAGTCCCTTATTGTTATTAGTGTAGCCTCTTATTGTTATTGTTGTACCTTTGTAACCCTAATGTTGTTATTATTGTGCCCTTAAATTATTATTGCATTGGGTTATTCTGAGATTATGTGTGGCCCCATGGACTCACATATAGAAGGAGGTTTTTGGTCATTTGTATCCTCAGAATTGTTCATTTATGTAATGTGTTAGGTTGCCCCTCAAAGAGGCTATTTCTAAGGCATTGATCTCTCTTTTCTTATATTTTTTGAGTGGTTTCATAACACAATTATTGATGTATAATTTTTACAAATGATAACAAATTTTGGATGAACCCTTTACAAGACAATGAGATATTGATGTGAATACTCACCAGAAATTCTTCTACTCTTTTGTCACTTCTTGCTTGTTCTTTCTTTGCTTCATTCCTTGAGCTCTTCTTCAATCTTCATTGTTTTATTGCTTTCCCTTGCTACCTTATTTGATGTCACTAGTGGACTGTTATGTTGCGATAGTTGAGAGTGCTTGTTATGTTAAAATTGCAATCAGAACAAGGCAATACCCAAAGCCAAATAAAAACACCCAACCACTTAACAAAACTTACCTTTTCACCTTAAAGAGGGTTAGTGCAACAATAATAAAGTTAATTATACCATCAAAATACATTAATGCCTTTCAAAAACAAAATAAATACAACAAATTTGATGAACCAATAAAGAGAGCACACCAATACTTACTTGGATCTTTCTTGATGGCACCGATATCTTTAATGAAGGTTGAAGACTTATCTCGAATTTTTTCTCTTCAAGAAAAACCTAGACGATTTGAAACCTTTTTTTCCTTTACTAACTTGGTAACCTATGCTAAGTCAATCCTAATACAAACCTAAACAAACCTAAACTTTGAGCTTCCTTTTATGACACTATACTAGACATGAAACAAGACATTATATAGTCCTTAAGTGACTTACCCAAACTCTTCATAACTCGCTCTAAAGAGCGCTGATTTGTACTTTAACGGAAGGCCTAATCATTACAACACATCTCCACATACACTTTACCAAATAAAAGAGACTTTTTGTTTGTTATGCATTCTTGCTCACTTGGGAAGTGCATCCTTGACTTGAAAGCATAACTTTTAAGTCTTGTAGTATATGTTTGCAAAATTTCCCTATGACTATAACTATGACCCAACCAAACCTAAGGACATGCCTAAAAAAAACCTAAGGAATATACCTAAGGATTATGCTACAAGCCTTAGTACACACAAAAACATTGTTATTTAAAAGATACGAAAGTTGGAAAATCCTCGATCTAAAAAGCATTCCAGGGGCAAGGCCCCATCCCCGAAAGAAGAAGAACGAGGTCTAAATCCAACACCCTTCTTTAAATGATAATTTAAGTATGTCAATATTTTGTGGTTGTGTATCTTAATTCAAAGCTACAAATTACTATCTTCTCCCGTGAACCTTAAGACAAATAAGAGAAGGCAATTTTGTACCTCGCTTCTTTGTAGCACAAGACTATTTTTAAAGGTTTCCACGAAGAAACCTTGATAAATGATCTTGTTGAGAACCCTGATTCTAAATGATGCCCTATAAAAGGGCTTGAAGGGACTAGCCATAATTTAATCAACAAAGATAATCCTTGGTTCTATTAGATGATTCACTCTTAACAAACGTTCTTCTACGATGTGACCTTCAATTTGTAGTGAAACATTGGACTGAAATGCCGAGGGAACAAAACCGAAAAGATACACCCCCAATGAGTCCCAAACTAGAGAAGAAACAAATAAAACATTCACTTTTCTTGAAAAATGGATGCGCAATGTTAAATGAACCAACAAGCCTAAGAAATAGAATCCTAACCCTTAAAATTCTTGCATTGATTGCTCATGTAGGGTGACCTAGAACTATTCCCGAAATTTTCTACAAGATCATTCATTAAAGTTTCTTCCCTATAAAAGGTGCATGGAATATTTATTTATGAATATTTATTTATAAAATAAGTATGAATATAGGAGAGGGTATTCTCATATGTATGTTGGAGGATACTTAATACAAATTTAATCATACTTTACCTTAAATCTTAAGAAAGATAGTTGCCCTCATGGATGAGGGTTTTAATTAATGAGAAATTCCTATGAAGATACACATTGATTAGATAAATTTCGTTAAGATAATTTCCCATGAAATATGAAAAAAAACCTTAATTCTTTATGTTTGATGACCTATAATCAATAAAAAAGAGTTCCATATCATCACTACATGGGGTTTTAGCCCACGGATAGGTCTACCGGGTCTATGACTTCAAACATAAATATCTTTCAAACCGTGAAGAACTACATCACGTGCCACGTAACATCGAAACATATTGATGAGGAGAATCCACCATAGAGATATATGGAGGCTAGAATTGTGAATTTCCATGGAATATTTGGCGACAAAAAGGAGGAAACACCTGGTCTTTGCTTGGGTTTGCCACTTGATGACAACTAGTTGATAAACATTAAAGAGGAGGGCTCTCTTGTCTCTAAGAAATATTCGTCAATATGTAGATTAAAATGTAGGATCAACTAGATCATTAATGTTCTTGTGTAATGAATTTAAGCTACAATCAAGGTAAAATTTAACTTGATATCAAATTTTTCTTCCATTTTAAATAAGGACTATGATTGGTTCACAACACTTGAATTGGGTTAATCTTTTTATTTCTCTTTCTTCAACTACTTCTCTATTTCGCCCCAATATTCTGATCCCTATTACGATTTTTTCTTTGCATTCGAACCCCAGCTTCTCAAAATGTCTAACTTGTTATTCAAGTCTGCTATGAGGAGGCTTACGTTACAATTGATATACCGACTTGTTGTTCGTGTCGTGTAAACCTCACCTACTTGCATAATCACAAGGTTCGTTTTGTTAGGTCCATATAATACTAGTGTATCCCCTTATTGTAATCCTTAGTGTAGCCCCTTATTGTTATTGTTGTGCCCATGTAGTACGCATAGTGTTATCATTGTGCCCCCATAGAAGCCCACTATTGTTATTTGTGCCCTTACATTTATTATTGTTATGTAGGTTGGTATATTAGGACCTTAGACTCCTATATATAGAAAGTAGTTTTTTATCATTTGAATCATCTAATAATTATTCATTTATGTAATGTAAAGGAGGGTTTCCCCTTCAAAAATTTGATTTCTAAGTCGTTGATCTATATTTTTCTTATATTTTGTGAACTAGTTGCATAACATTTGGTATCGAGCTTAGGATTCTAGGGTTTAGCTTCTTCAAATAGGACATCTTGGAATTTTCGCTATAATGTTTTTTCTACGAGGCTTGAGAAGCTGAAATTTTTACTCTTGTGGATCCAAAATCTTTATGAACTTCATATAAAAATTTCATACCTCGGTTCGCAATATTTTGGAGATATGATCTATGGAAGTTAGGGTTTTTACGGGCTCAGAATTTCATCTCAAATAGGTCACCGAGGAAACTCACCATAAATTTTGTTTTGACATCGGATTAGAATTATGTAAGGGTGGTCGGACGTTCAAGAATTTGTAGTTTCTTGTGTATCGATTTTTAGGGTCGAAGGTCGAAACAACGACACGTGGCATGTCGTATAAGTTCACTCTCTTGAACCATTCCATAATTAGGTCATTGGGAGATCAAGCATAACTTTGTCTTGAAGAATCCAAATTAGGTCTGACCTATGGCATTGAAAATAAGACTTAGAGGGATACTATAGGACCAAATTTCAAATCTAGGGGATATGAAATCAAGGAGGTACATCGGTTACATATCGAGCTCTTCAAAAGCGAAGAAAAAGTGTGTTTGTTTTTTTAATTGTATAACTTTTTGTTTAAAAAAAATCGATTTGAAGTGATTCCAAAGGGCATATTGAAGCATTGATATTAGTATTGGGTTATATAATACTCCCCAAAAATAATTCCACAGCCATTAAGCCCTCTCGAAGCTCTACTATTACACATAGAAGAGGAAGAAGTGCAACATGATATATCAAAATTACGATACCAAGTGCAGCAAATTTCGTTCTCATAAAAAGTAACCAAAAATGAAATTTAAACTCAGATTGATGGTTTTAAGAAAGGCATGGAAGATAATATTGATGGTTTGAAGATTTGAATGGATGGAATGGAAACTAAGATCGATGGTATAGAAGAAGAAAAATTGAAAGCGGACATGGAAGGTTTGAAGGAAGGTTTGACAAAGTTGCTACAAGAAATGGTTCTAATGGCGAAAGGGTAGTAGATGAAACTCATGATGAGAAGAAAATAAATGTTAGTAATTTATTTCATAGACTCTAATGTTGGATTAAGACCCACCATATTCCAAAGATCGATACTTAAATTTTGATGGCAAATATACGATAACATGGATACTACAAATGGAGAAATACTTTGAGCTCCATAATGTGCAACACACAAAGGTACACATTGCAACTTTATATTTAGAACAAATCAGTTTGTATGGTATCTATGGATTTTTTATCGTAAACCACTTGTCCTTGGTTAGTTTTATGGAGGAAATGATATCACATTGTGTAAGGGATAAAAAAGAGAAACACCTTCTTTAGCCAATTGATAAATCTAGGGTTCAATGATGGAGCACGTGGAGAATTACAAAAAATTAATATAAGGGTAAATAATATTCGAGAGGAACATAGGATTGATGTCTTCATAGGGAATTTAAAGTAGAACATCCAACATGAGGTTTTCCTTTGGGAACTGATTCATTGGAAAATTCATTCGGGGTGGCAATAAAAGTTGAAAGAAAAATTATGGCAACTGAGGAAGTGCTACCAATCACAACTATAAATATGGAAATCCTCCTATCCATCCACAACCTACAAGGTTGACACCACAACAATTGGAGGAAAAAAGAGGAAAAGGGATTTGTTATAGTTGACGATAACAAATACACTAAAGGTGATAAGTGAGATGAGAAGAAATTATTTTACATAGATTGTGAAGAGGAGGAAGAAAATGAGCAAAGAAACATCAAAAGAGGAGGCTATACACTAGGAACCAACCTAGATAAGTAAAAAATATAGATCAGTAACCTTATATTGTAATGCATTAAATAGAATTACCACTCCTCAAACTCTCAATATATATATATATATATATATATATATATATATATATATATATATCTCTCTCTCTCTCTAAGGTAATAGTGTTGATTGATTGGATAAATAGACATAATTTTATTCAATTTAAGATATCCAAGGAATTGAATTTCTTCATATCGACCACCCCGGAATGTCAAGCGATGGTTGCAAATGGAGGAACTATAAATTGCTGCGGAAAGTGCCATAATATCAAGCTAACCATGAGGGAATATGTATTGAATAGTCCAATTATTTCTATTCCAATGGGTGAATTCTTGATGTTGTTCTACTAGTTCAAACGGTTACAATCTTTGGGGACTATAGCTTTTTAATTTTCAAGAACTTTTCTTGAATTATTTTTTGGGGAAGGAAAGGAAGTTGAATTGCATGCTATCACGGGGAAACCAAGAAGTATAATCATATCTAATGTCATGGCTAAACACAAATAAATAACAATGAGGCATAATTGCACAATTATGCTCACTACGAGTTCAAACATCAGATTCCTCTATTTCTCAAAATATCCAAAAAGTATTGGACAATCATCCCAAGGTGTTTGAGATCCCAAAGGAGTCCATATATTCGTGATCATGATCATGCTATTCATATGATTCCGGAAGTGTTCCTCCAAACATCGGGGCTTACGAATATCCCTATGCCCAAAAGAGAGAAATTGAACGTATGATTGTAGAAATGCTAGAGGCTAGTATAATTCAACCTAGTAAAGTTCTTTCTGCTCCATTAGTATTGGTGCCTGATAAGGATGGATCATGGCACATGTTTCCAAATTATAGCGAGCTCAACAAACTCACTATTAAAGATAAATTTCCCATTCATGTCATTGATGAATTATTGAATGAACTACATGGAGAAATTTACTTCACCAAGTTGGATCTTCATTTTAGGTTATCATCAAATTAGAATGAAGGCTGAAGAGACATTTTGAAAACAACATTTAGAACTCATGAGGGTCATTATGAATTTTTGGTCATGCCTTTTTTCCTTACAAATGTGGCTTCTACATTTCAGGGATAAATGATTTTAAAAACCCTTCCTTAGAAATTTTGTCTTAGTATTTTTTGATGATATACTAATCTACAAAGTATTGGAAGGATCATATTGAACATGTTGACATGGTGCTCAAACATTGGAGGAGAAACAATTATATGCAAAAACCTTCAAATGTTTCTTTGGAGTACGGAGGTGGATATGGTCATATTGTATCTCATGAGGGTGTTAAGGTAGACCCTAACAAAATTAAAGCCATTATGGAATGGAAAATCCCCACAACCCTAAAGCATGCAAAGGATTTCTTGGAGTTAACGAGGTATTATCACAAGTTTGTTAAGAATTATGGGAGAATAGCAACACCTACAAATATATTATTGAAGAAATATGCATTTTCTCGGAATCCAAAAGCAACTAAGGCCTTTGAAAATCTTAAAGAAGAAATGTTCCAAGCTTTGGAGTCTTAGCTATGCCGGTCTTCTGCAAAAACCTTTATTGTGGAATGTGATACCTCGGGAAATGGAATTGGTGTTGTTTTAATGTGATAAGGAAGACTGTCACTTTAAGTAGTCCAATCAAGAAAGTATTTACGAGAAATCTATTTATAAGTAAATGTTGGCAATACTACATGCACTAGCAAAATGGAAACCTTACCTAATGGGGAAGACACTTTAAGGTAAAATCGAGATCATGATATTGCTTTAGGGTAAACTACTTGGGTGGTTAGTTTCGTGGATCCCTCTCGGGGCTTTCGGTGCCGGGGGCGGACGATTGAATTGGTATCTTTTGTTCACAAAGATAGCATGAGTATGTTCATATTGGCTTAAAATAACTTGAAGGAATACAATAAGGAATTACCTCTTTGACGGTTTCGTAATCTCTTGAAGCGTATGCGGCAAAGTAGAGTCCTTCTTCGTGGCTCCAAAATCCAAGACCTGCAATCGGTCAGAAGCACGCGTGTTCAATATAACAAGTATTCTATCGATTTAAATCCAACAATAAACATCTAGATTATACACATACGAGCCATTCATATCATACTAAGCAAATGAAACAACAATATAACATTAAGCATTGAATGGACAAAACGAACACCGGATTATTGATTTTGCAAGAAGGAGGATTACAACCATCGGTTGTGCAAACCCTCCTCGGTCTCCCAATCTCTCTTCTCTCTCTGGTAAGTCCAAGCCAACAAACTCTCGAGGTACTCTTTGACTCTTGGCCTTCACAATGTCACACTATTTTCTATTCCACAAGTATGCGAGAACTTTGAGCAATCCTTCGACTAACGATTAAGAGCCTTGACCTTCTTATAGGAGAGGGGAGAAAGCCATTGTTGCCCTTCTCTTTCCACTAGTTTGGAATGGAAAAGGCTTAGATGTTTCCTTGGTCTCTGCTTGCCTCTCTTGGAGTTCGATCTTCTATGGCAATGACCAATAATGAGCGGTGCTTACGCACTTTCCTCACAATCCCCGCCGGCTCCTTAGAGCGAAGTCGGAGATTCAAATCCGCGCTCTTTTCCCAATTCAAACTTAAAACACGGGTAACGCGACCATCCAGTGTCGCCGAGCATTGCCCTAGCCACTAACGCGGCCAATGTATTTCTTGCACAACGTTATGGCAGCTCTTGTTGTTCTATGTATGCGTCCCCAGCGAGAAAAGAGTTTAATTTAGTCTTTGTACTTCTTCTTCCATGTTGTCTTCCCCTGCGAGGCGTGGGGAGGTATTTTGACACATGTGAAGATGCCCCCTAAAGTGTGAGGTCGAGCGAGAGACGAAGACGATGGCAGAAATACTTTATAATTTGTAGAGAGAGAGATTGAAAGAGCGAGGAAAACACAAAACAACAACATATGTACAGAAAATATAGTATTTGCCTAAGTGGGCATGTCCCGCGCAGGTAACTTCTAAACAACATGATTTCTCTAGAATAGAGATATGAAGAATGCGTCACCAATGAGCACGGTGTGGAAGTGTAAATACTTAACGGATCGAGTACAGAAAAAAGGTGTCTCCATAAACAATATCGCGACTTGGGGAAGGAACACAACTTTAATGGTGTAGCCTTTTGCCCCAGGTCTTGACCGCCGATTACTTGTTTGCCATATTTCTCAACATGTGGAATGAGGGAGTTGTCGTCGAACATGTGAGAAATCATCGATTACCGATCGACTAATGGCTGTTAACGAGCGAAGGTGGCCTGGAAGTAATGATGATGGTCCCTAAGATGCCCGGAAATTTTTAATCTAGCGAGTGTGAATAAAAGGAGTTGAAGTCGAACACTCGTAGAATCATTCGACCAAGAGCCAATGATGAAGACCCTTGATCGGAAACACAAGACTACACACACGCGTGTATGATATGCGAGTACGGTCATGTTTACGGATCAACTTCCTAGATAAGGTGTTGAAGTCGATAGGAAGTGATGCAATGAGAGGTAGACGCGAGGGCGTCCTACATCGGTCAACACGAAATGGAAACCAATTGATTTTGTTTATGATTTGAGATGAGGAAGAGTAAATGGGAACGTCGGACGACAAATAATTTCGGCATAATGAACGGTTTGGTTGATAACGGGGAGCGGTAGATAGCGAGATGCTTGAACAATAGAAGGCACTCTAGCGTACTAGGCGACTGAAGCGTGTTGAACACCAAAGAGTGTGTTAAGTTTTACCAGTGCGGGGACACGCCGCAGGAAATGACTAATACTCATAGATAGTGAGGTTATTCTCGCTATGAAAAAGTTTTACGGGAAGATGCCATGTTAAAAAATTTTCTTTGTAAATCGACCTTTTTTGAAAATGTAACGGTAGTACCCATTTGTCCAAATTTTTCCCGTCGATTAAGTTTAACGAGTCCGGACGAGTAAACTCAGTGAATTTTCCCATGTTTAGAGAGTCGAAAAAATGTCGAGAAAGACGACTCTTGTGCCCCATCGATTGGGTTTAACGAGTCCCGGATGCGCAAACTCGGTGAATTTTTCATTTTAGAGTACGAAAAAATGTCGCAAAAGACAACTCCATGTCTGTCGATTAGGTTTAACGAGTCCGAACGAGAAAACTCGGTGAATTTTTTCATGTTGGGGAGTACGAAAAATGTCGTAAAAAGACGACTCCATTGGGGTACCTTTGTCATGTCTTGATAACCGGGCACGACAAAGGGGTAATAGTAAGCCCGAAACGGTTCATTTCGAATTGGTTAGTCTATCGAATCCGGAAAAGTGAGAAATCTATGTTCGATGGACGTCTACCTCATTTTGTTATGAGTACGAGGAGGCAGAAGTAAACTCAATAATATTCTTTGTGAAATTTAACGAGTCAACAAAGAAAGGCTACCGTTTTCCTCATTGAAGATTTTAACGAGTCACGCGGAGAAAACTCGGTATTCTTTTACTGATTTTAAAGAGCGTTGAAAAAGAGGAAAAAGAGATAGCTCCTTGTTCTTTGTCACGGTAGTTTAACGAGTCGACAAAGGTGACTCGGGATTTTTTCGGTTTGATGAGCGAAAAAGATTCTAAAGAATGCTCGAGCTTCTTCATGGTTTTTAACGAGTCTGAAGAAGAAAAACTCTAGGTTTTTCGGATGCCAGGCAAGAAAAAGACCATAAAAATAATGCTCGATGCCAACCGTATAAGTTTAACGAGCCCGAAGAAGAGAACTCGAGGTTTTTCGGATTAACGAGCGAAAGAAAAATACCATAAAAGAACGCTCGATAAAACATGAGTATGTCTTGCTCATAAATCTTGATCCCTTATTAGAATCATCGTGCAAATCTCAAGAGTTGCGACATGTGTACGAGCGAGGAATCACGACTTTGGCGGGTGACTCCAAGAAAGTCATGTCCCGAAATTTGCTATAAGAAGGTCGGAAGACATTCATTTTCAACATTTTCAAGTGTTGTTGAAAAAGCTGCAGGTGGAAAAGGGGTGAAGACGATCGATGATTACGGTCGATCGAGCAACGGTTTTCTATTCCCAGCGAGATCAGGGTAAGAGCTAGAACCTCCTGTTATCATTTAATTGTCAATTTTTAGTTTTGTGGTTCAAAGTGGGAAAATTTGAGGCCCTAGAAAAATATTTGCTAACGCGGGGCGGGGAGTAGAACAGCCGCGTTAAACGCAGCCGTGAGGAACAACGCGTTAGAACGCTGCATTTTTGCTAGTATCGCGTTAGGCGCAACATGCTTTCTAAGAATTCAATTTTTTCATTTTTGAAGTGGTTCGAAATGAATTTTTAATCGGTTGGAAATGTTGCATTTGCGGTGTTCGGTATTAATCATGAGTATACGGCGAGAAAGAGAGCATGAGTGGGAAGAACGAGAAATGGTGACGGATGCGGCAAGTTTAATGGCTCTCAGGTCTTCGGATTGCTTAAGTATGCCCGTTTAGAACTGATGAGGGAATTCGAGGACCTCTGAGTGGTGATCCAGCAGTGGGGCAGAAGGCATCATGTCTTTCGGATTGGTGGCAACGAGCTGCGCCATCGAAAAAAGATGATGTTTACTTTTGAGCGGCTTGTCATGTCGTGGGGTGAGCCCAATTTGACGGGGGTCCGGGCGACCCTCGCTCCCTTCTTGATTTGATCCATGCGCAACGCATACGTGGCACCCGGGCGTGAGTATGGGATACCGATTGCTGAAGTGACTTTGAGACCCTTGCGATCTGTTACATGGATGATCGTCGGCTTGGCCGGTGCCAGAAGTCGGCATGTGGCGACCGAGGCCCGGATGCTCTTGTATGGATTGTATGCGGCCCTCGGGTTTTCGGCGGTGTGATGGTGTAGTCGGGAATTAGAGCGAGTTTCTTGCCGCCTGCAAGACCCGTGCTCAAAGAGAGTTTGGGTACGGAACAACTGATTGTTTCTTTCATACTGGAGCGAGGTACCCGCGATGAGGCCCGGGATCCTACGAGGCGCCATTGGGTCCGCGAGGGCGGCAGGCTCGGTGGGCCACTTTGCTTCCACGGACTGGAGAGGTCCGTCCTTGTTTCCTACGATGATTTTTTGATTGTTTGGACTCTCGGATCATCATGATTGAGGATTGCTCCTTTATGCGAGGGGATGAACTTCACGGGTGATCTGGAGCTAGTCACTGTCCCCCTGACACCAGTGGGGACCGATGGTAAGAAAAAATGATCGATTTGTTTTACGAAAAAGTTTAGTTTTTAGCTTTTAAAATGTTTATGTAAAAATTTTTTTGTTGAGAAAAGGGGTGAAAATTAAGCTTTGACATGAAACTCTTGCTTGCTTGACACGGATGTAGCTTTTGTCCGTCCGGTAGGGCCCCCTCGCTATGCACGGCGGGGGATTGCGACTACCGCGAGCCGCGCACGTAGAGGAGGTGGAGCGGCGGCCGACGATGACACGATTTTACATGAATACTCCGGGGGAACTTGGAGGGTGCGAGTATGGGTATACCGCCGCTTCCCTGTCGGGAGGGTTCCGGTTCGTCTGCCCCGGCATACGGTGGGTGTGCCAGGAAGAGATACTGGTTCCTGCGAGGAGGATAGGCCCAGAAGGCAGGTTGTATGCTATTATGAGCATCGAGCTTGGGCCCTGCTTGGAGTAGATGTATTAGTGTCGGAAGCATGGCTTGGTAAGGAGCCAAATTTTTGTAAAAACACCCCAAGTTTTGGGAGATTTTCTTTTTTTGATGTTCTCCATGTCTTTTGGACATGACATATATCTATGTATATTTTTTGGTGATTTTGTGTTTTTAGAATTTTTATGCATTTTTTGATGTGATAAAAAATATATGTACTCATGAGTAAATCTTTTACAATAAATGTGACAAATGCCAATCTAACACACTGGTGCCGAAAAAATCGGCTAATGTATTAAATTCCTAGGAACGTGCTCAAAATGTGATTGTTTTGAAATTGACGTTCTAAGAGTCGATACTCGTAAAAAATAACGTAACAACACGGGGTGGCGGACGCGTGTGATTGTTTTTAACTTCATAATGACGGTTGAGGAATCTAACACGACCACTAAATCGGAGATGTCGGGGAGAATCTTAGCTTCCGTGAGTTGGATCTTGTTGTATTCGGTGACGTTGTTGGTGGCGTTACCGGGGAAGGTCCCAGGAACGAGGAGGTGCTAGGGAGCCATAGAGAACCCCGACGACTGAAGCAATGTGTCTAGTGTGACATGCTTCCGTCTGCATACCCAACGTAAGATAACGAGTGTGATGACATACGTAGAAAGAAAAAGATTACATGAGAAAAACACTTTAAACCAAACAAATAATTCGAGAAGCTTATCCCGAAAATAAAAAATAGAAAATGGCTTTTATACATAAAATTAAAGCATATGCCTAGTGCAAAACTAGGCAAAATACTTCTTCAGATAGAGCCGTTGCGGGGCTCCTCGAGTGAATTCCATTACGGATCTGTAATTCGTAAACTCCTTTTTGAGAGGGCTTTAGTAATGATGTAAGGACCGAGCACAAAAGGTTGGAGTGTTCCTACCCCCGAGAGGTCGTGCTTTTGATCATAAAGCGAACAAGATCGCCCTCTTGGAAAGAACGAGGCTTAATGATTTGTCGTATTGAGCTTTAACTCGTATTTGGTGAGCTTCGAGTGCTAGTGTAGCATCTCAACGAGTTTCGTCCAAGTGATCGAGCGAACGGCGGCTCTTACGTAGTGGTGGTTCCGGGTAGGAGTTCAACGGCCGGTTTAGCGACGAGTTTCGCACTCAATCGATCTTTGCCTCAGACGAAAGCAAGTTGGAAAGGTGTAATATTTGAAAAAAATACGGAATATTTTCCATGATACATCTTGACCGAGATATCGATGAGTAGTGTCTTGGAAAGATTACCCATGTTCATAAGATCGATAGTGTGGACGGTCGTATAAGAGGAGAAGTATCTCGATTGGTCAAAGACGGGATTTCGAGTTTTTTATCGCCTTCGAATCAATCGTCGAAGCGCGATGGTGGAACTCTCCCCAAGGTCATTCTTCTAATGACATGATCTCTCGAACAACTTCATCACAGTAGGCCAAATTTCATTGAGGAGATCCTTAGAAGAAGCTGTTATGGGAGAGAGGGTTGTTTGTGGTCGAAACCATATTAGTGGAGGTTCGAATCACGATTTGGATGACGGTAAGCCAACTCAGCCGTGACGACATCGATCTCCATAGGAATCAATTACCGAAGGTGCGGAATGATCGCGGGTCGTGGGCCATCGAGGTGGATATCTCATTGCAACGTGTTTGGGATGCGAGGGCGGTGGTAGAGGAAAACAACCCGGTAGGGAAGATGCCTTCGAGAAGACCGGTACCGATACGACGTAAGAGTCGGGGGACACACTCCTATTAGGGGTACCGAGCTACTTGGTAAAGAATGAATAATCGGGGGTGCGAGAAGGATGGCTGATCGACCATGACTATTTTCCCATACGATACAAAATAGGATGAGTCGGAGAAGGCGAAGACACGATGGCGGTCATAGGATAAGACCAGCGCGGCCAGAAGCCGGTAGATTATAGTCGAGATGACGCTCTATGACTTCAACGTCCACGTTTACCGTTTTCCCACCCGAGTGACGGGAAAGCTAGCAAGGTATCCTTTGAGTAGGAAATGTGTGGCCATCGAAAGCTTTAAGGGAATTCGATGGCGGGGGTTAGAGTAGGAGAACCTAAATTCAACTTGACAAGCTTGTGACATAACGCGAGTCCCGGCCCTTCGTCTATGACGATGCGATGGTGGAGTCTCCTTTCGACACAACTGCACACCGCAGATGCGAGTTGATGTGAGAGGCGAGGAAGCAGCCTTTTCCATGTCAAAGATTGCTAGCGTGGAATCCTAGGGATCTATTCGCCAATGGCCGAAAGCAAGGCTTTCCTTTGTGCCCCGAGGCAGGTTTGTAATACTAGCGTGCGAGACATGGCTGACGGTACTGCCGCCAAATCTTCTACAATATTGTAGTTTTGGGCTGCACGTGCGAGTATTTGAGTCGTGCGTCGAAGTGTCCCTTTGGGGGGGGACGAATTACAGTTCAACGGTAGGCCTTTCGATATACAAATCGTTGGGCGGCGGATTGGAACTAGTTCCAGAGTTCTTGAGCATCTATGGTAGGGGCTCCATAAAGCTTGGCGCGAGTTTGAAGGTCAGCTCTCGATGCCATAAATGGCGGATGGTCCTTGACGGAAGGATGCGAACCACCATTGCCGTTGATGGGGTTGTGGCGGGTTGTCAACCATATGTTGATGTTCTTTCTTGTTGATTGGGAAAGGATTGTGAAGAACGGCGAGGTGTTCTCCTAGAATCCTTGTTAGCAATAAAATCGGTGCATTCCTGCAACCGAGTTGTTGTATGTCAGTGGTCCTCACTTTGAATTTTACAAGGAAATCTCATGGGTTTATCCTTTCCTTTTTCATTAGCGACATTTTTTAAGTTGGAGTTGTTGATTGTTGAGCGCTCTTCCGAAGAAGATGTTTTCTTCTTATTCTTCCTATTTTTCCCGTTGGGTTTTGTGGGGTTTGCACGAATTTACCTCGGCGGAAGGGAAGTCGTTTGATGGGGGGCGGTGGCGGGATCGGGGCCGGGGTTTGCCGAGGAGGCGGTTGGTGGCTACACACGAGAGATCGTGCCAACGAGACCATCGGCATGAGCTCCGGTTTTCTTGGTAGCCGGAGGGTTCGGGTTACCAAGGGCATGGAGGTAGATCGTAAAGCGTGCCAGTTGTGAATAGATCAAATCCGAGGGTCTTCCAGGCACGACGAATACATTGATCTTCTATCACTTGCAAGAAAGGCCAATGTCTTTAGAGATATGGGGTAAAAGACTTGCAAGCAATTTGCCAAGAGATGGTGGGAATTGGCGCTTTGACGAAGCCTCCTCCTACGTCTCCACTCATGAATATGGTCGGAGATATGGGTGGCGGTGTCTTGACGCGGTAATTAAGGAGTCTGTGCCGGTTTCCCTCTGGTGGTAGTTGAAAGTTCTTTAAGAACTTTCCGTCTCTAAAGCGCCAAACGTATTGATGGTGGCGCGTGGTAATTCAATGTACCACTTGGCGGCATTGCTGTGGGGGGTGCGGGAAAACGATCGAAGGCGGACACTATCATCTACCATGGAATTGGATATGGACCACGAATGGAAGGTAGTGATGTGTGCGGCGAGATCATCTCCATGCTTCCGTCGAACTTCGGGATATGCGAAGGAATCTTATGCGGTATGAGCCAAGCGAGTTGTGGTTGATGGGGTCGTTTGTCGGCTTATGGATGTCGGTATGTCCAAAGGCACCCGAAAGGAGAGTGTGGATTTGCCCTCGAGTCTAACGGCGGTATGGGGGCAGCTATTTGGACCATAGGGTCATCCATGTGTTACCGAAGGGTAAGTGGGACTTTGATAAAAACCTCCCATAGGTGGAGGAGTAGGAACATACGGTTCTGGCTTTGTCACGGGGCCTGTGAGTACTGTTAGAGGCAAGTGGTTGGTTGCGGTAAGTGCCCTCCCTCAGGATGGAGGTTGGGGTTGGTTAGTCCAAATGGATGCAATAGAGTTTTCCGGAGGCATACTAGTACTTGCATAATTTGGCAGTATAGATCTTTTACACCCCTGTGTTTGAACCACTTGAGGATAGTATTTACAATGGGTTGTCCCACATTTGTCCTAAGGATTGCATAGGAGAGATATTCCATAACTACTGTGTACGTAGCAACGCACGGTATGGTGACGGAGGGTTTTGAACTCAATAGAGGGTTTCAACGAAAGGGTTCTTCAAAGACACGAGTAGCCGTGCTCGTGGGAGGAGCTACGAGTAGTCCCCAACGTGGTCACGGTAGGAGTAGATGCGGGGTTCGGTAAAATGCGACGATTGTCGGCCGGCCATGGTCGCGGGTAGGCATATCGTGCGACTCACAGGTTACCCGGTAATGGCATCGGCCGACCGGCGGGGAGGATGGTGGCGAACCAATGATGGTTGCCATTGGCATCGTCCCTATGGATGCTGGTGGTGAAATAGATGGTGGTGTGGCGCGGACATGTACGGGGCGTGGAGGAATGCGGATTATCACGGGTCCTAACGGATCGGTGAGCGGAGGATTGTAATTAGGTACAATGCCTTCGGTGAAAGGGTCCTCCCGGGAGTTCGGGCGATAAGTCTATGTGATAATCTAGAGTAGTCAAAGAAGCCTTGTCAGTAGGCAGGTTCACAGTTGGAAATCTTTCCTCTAAGGTGAGAGGAGAGGTAGACCTTCTTGTCGTCTGGGCGAGCGGCGTGGGTCGGGGAAGACGCCAGTGACCGGTTTAGTACCCAACAAATTTTATTTAAAATGTGATATATTATGAAGTCTCAAGTGACGGTAACCACACACTTACTAAAAAGAAAAAAAGACTCTACAAAATCAGTAATGACCCGATTATAGGGTGCCACAATAAGTACTACCATTCAGTGATGAAATCCGATCTCACAATAGCATACGGAGAGGGTTGGTCGAAAGTACGGTTACGGTTACTCTGGAAACATAGAACCCCGGACGATAGGGAGTGTAAGCACTCTCGTGAGGGAAAGGCAGTACCCTCTAAGGCGAAGACGGAAGTAGGTCGTCTGTTTCGATGCAGGTTCCAACTTATCACGGTCACCTTGTGTAAGTCCTAAAATTATGGCCACTAAGGATACCTAAAATCACAAGACACTATCGAGTCCACGGTCAGGACGAGTGTGCTATATGGGCAAAATACCTAGATCCCGATCTGGTTAGAGCATCCCAGAAGGAACCCCAATATATAACACACCCACGGGATGCGGTCGAAGGCGGGCTGCCTTCTGGGTACCCAAGTGTTGTCTCGCGGCGAGCTCCGTGCGGGAACGGTCAGATAATGTGAGTGCGGCAGGATTTCACTCTTTAATGACTCTAGTTTTCGAAGTTTTGAGATCTTGGGTAGTTTCTCCTTTGTCCTAGCCCAAGATCCTGGCACAGACTTCTTGTTTGTGTGAGCTCTTAAAAAGAGTTATTAGATTGATTTTATTACACTTTGTTTTTAGTGTACTTTGTTATTAGTCTTGCGGAGGGGAATGGACGTATGAAGTATAGTGAGACTCGACTCAATAAACCATACACCAAAGCATGCTCTAGATATTAACTTCAATAAACAATGTTTCTACAAGGAGAGGTTTCTTTTTCAATCATCCATGCACCAACATGTAAATAACACGGCTCAAATTTCAAGATTCAGACTTCTATATCTACCTCTTTAACGGTCGTGAACCAAACTTTTTCGAATAAACTCATCTAAATGCGAGGAAAAATCTCTTTTTAAAAAGTAAATACTTTACACACTAACTAAATAAGAGAAACAAATAATCCAATGCCGGTTCGCGGACAAGCACGGGGATTCGGTACGCGAAAGGTGCGAGTGGCCAAAAACTCCTGACTAAAACACGAGTCACGGTAGTGAACAACGGGGTTTTTGGTGCAGGTAACGCTACGTACGTGAGCAAATACAACGTTATAACGCCTTGTATTTAAGCCTAGACCGCATTATAACGCAACGGTCTCTTTGCATAGGTCGCGTTAACCCGGGGAAAAAGCTCTTCGGTTAGCCGGAGACGGGCACGAGGATCGGGCCCCTACGCAAGCGATTCGTATGTCTACGAGGCATCGAAAAATGGTCGGAAGGATACGAACGAGAGGAGAGAAGAAATGAAGGAGGAAATAGCCCGGAAACTATGGGGAACTATCCCCGGCGTGAGTCGCCAATTTTGCTTTAGGAGTAGCGGGTGGTTGGATTTTCGTGCTGGATCCCTCTCGAGCTTCCGTTGCGGCGGACGATCGGATTAGCTATCTTCATTCACAAAGATAGCATGGTATGTTCATATTGGCTTAAAATAACTTGAAGAATACAATAAGGAATTACCTCTTTGACGGTTTCGTAATCTCTTGGAGAGCGTGTGCAGCAAAGTAAGAGTCCTTCTTCGGCTCCAAATCCGAGACACATGATACGATCCAAGCACCCACGTAATTTCCAATATAACAAGTATTCTATCAATTTAAATCAACAATAAACATCTAGATTATACACATACGAGCCATTCATATCATACTAAGCAAATATTAGTAACAATATAACATTAAGCATTGAATGGACAAAACGAACAAGTTCTATTGATTTTGCAAGAAGGAGGATTACAACCATCGGTTGTGCAAGCCCTCCTGGAATCTCCCAATCTCTCTTCTCTCTCTAGTGAAGAAGTCCAAGCCAACAAACTCTCAAGGAGCCTCTTTGACTCTTAGCCTTCACAATGTCACACTATTCTCTATTCCACAAGTATGCAAGAACTTTGAGTAATCCTTCGACCTTCGATTAAGAGCCTTCGGCCTCCTTATTATAGGAGAGGGAGAAAGCCATTGTTGCCCTTCTCTTTCCACTAGTTTGGAATGGAAAAGGCTTAGATGTTTCCTTGGTCTGCGTGACTTTTTCTCATGGAGTTCGGTCTTCTATGGCAATGACCAATAATGAGCGGGTGTACACTTTCCTACGTCATGACTCCTTCGTGAGGGAAAGTCGGAGATTGAATCTTTCTCCGCTCTTTTTCCCAATTCAAACTTAAAACATGGGTAACGCGACTATCCAATGTAAACGAGAAGCGTTGCCTAGCCAGCTAACGGCAATGTATTTCTTTCTGCGTTATAACGCTCTTGTTCTGTTACATGTATGCGTTACCTGGCCAGAAAAAAGGTTTAATTTGGGTCTTTGTACTTCTTCCATATTTGTCTTCCTACGAAATTTGATGAGGAGGTATTTTTGACCTATTAACCTTGAGATATTCTTAAATACTTTTTGGAACAAAGACTATTTTCGAAGAGTTTGCAAAAATGGGTCACAAAGATGTTGAGTTATGACTTTGAAATCATATACAAAAAAGGGAAGCTAAATGTTGTTGCATATGCACTCTCAATAAAGGATAGCGACATGGAAGCATTTATTTGTGCCATTTTCTATTTATCCAACAGATTGGATAATTGAAACAAGGAGGAGTGGAAGAATGACGAATAAGTGTGGACACTCATTCAAAAAGTTGCGGCAAGATCCCAGTACATCTAATACATTTAGTTGGAAAAATGATTCATTATGGTACAAAGATTTCTTATATTTGTAATAATTCCCAACTAAAACAAAATACTCTTTTTGGAATTGTACATCTCTCTCTTTGGAGGACACTCGAGATTTTGAAAACTTGCACGGAGATTGAGAAATAATTTTTTTGGGATGACCTTAAATCTTATATTCAAAAATTTGTGGCATAATGTTTGGTCTTCAACAAAATAAAGTTTAGACAATTAAGAACCTGGGTTCGCTACAACCTTTATCCATTCAAGTCAATGTTGGGAGGAGGTTTCAATGAATTTTATCATAGGTTTACCCAATTCCGAAGGAAAGAGTGTCATCATGGTGGTAGTTGATAGGCTTACCAAGTATGCACACTTTTTGTGCATTATCTCATGCATTTAAAGCTAGTACGATTTATACGTTTATGGAAACAATTAAAAATCATGGAAACCAAAGATTATTGTAAGCAACAAATATCCCATTTTCTAGAAAAATTTTGGACGTAATTATTTAGTCAATTTATTCCTAAATTGCTTTCATTAATTATCGACCGGGGCTAGTGGCGGTGAAGTGTGGTGCACCATATGTGCTTTAGAAACCTATTCCTTACTTCGTTGTGTTGTGTTTTATATTGTTTTTAGGGGGGTTTTTGTTCTTTGAGTTCTAGAGATAATTAGCCTAGAATTATGAAAAATATTTAAGTTAATCCTAATTTAATTTTTGAAGGAAGAAAAGGAAGTGTACTAAAAACTAATCTAATTTCCATAAAATCAAACCTAAAACTAAGAGCTAGTTTAAGACCTAGTTTTGAGAATAAAAGCATCTATCTATTTTGTTTGTTAATCCTAATGCATGGATCTACTTCTAAAAGACTAATATTGAGAATTACTATACCTATGAAAGCGAGAAAAATGAATCGACTATTGCACCTTGAGTTATCTCTCATCCAATTGTTAGGTGTGACCTATTGAGATGGAGTTTAGTAACTGTACTTTACCATGCTAGGTTCTAGAACACAAAAAAAGGAATGTAAATTAAAATATCTAAGATGTGTTTAGCTACTCCAATTATTCAATTGTAAAGAGTGACCTTCTTTGAAGTAATGTTTGAGGTAAGCTAATTACACATTTTGAACTAAATAACTAGGAAAGCTTTGTAAAATAAATAACCCAAAATTTGCATTACATTTAATCATTCAACCATCACTTCTTAACATGTTCGGATTAGTTCCTTGTAGAGTGGTTTTTTGGAAGATTTTTTTTGCGATCCGTCGGTCTTGAAAGTAAAAACATGCAAGGCCTAACTAAGATCAACCGGATGTGTAATTGACTTATTAGTCACACTCAAATGTGAAGTTTTAACCTCTTGAAATGTCTTCGGAGAAATCAATTATGCCTACGATTATTAGCAAGAAAATGACAAGAAATAAGAGAAATTCAACTACGCAAATGTGAGACATTTAACCATTTAACATAAATTTAGCATATTGAAAATGGCTTCATAAATATCAATTTGACACAACGATTGGAAATTCTACTTAATGAAGATGAAAAGGCAAGAACGGTAAAGCTAAAAAACCATGGTTTAGCACTTAAATCCCCTTATTCCAATATTGAAAACTATAATTTCTATCTTCTTAAATTTTTTGGAAGAACAAATGCATATGATTACAATATATCATTAAACTATTTGAAAAATCTTAAAATGAAGCATAAGCATAGTTATAAATAGTATGAAAGAAATCTAACTAGAAAGCATAATAAAAACCTCCCCTTTAGAAGAAACGGGGCCCTACTGCTGCTAATTTGTTGACTCTGAAAACGCCAGTACAATCAAACAAGCATTTGGTATACGAACTTCTTTATTCAAACAGTACGGAAAAACAAAGTATTCACTTGCGAATCCGAGCTGTACTAAACTGAACTTAACTACTCCTCGGTTCTGTGGAACCACTATTTAAAGAGGAATTACATAACTAATTGCAAGCTAAGTTAGCTACGGGTGTATGACTTGAATTACAATCAAAATAGGACTATTGGACTCATGATTTTGCCTCGAAGAAAATAAAGAGTCCTATTGTTGTAGGTAACGTTCTTTGACTTGCCAACACTGACGTAGGTTTAGGCACCTCCCCTTATGTCGATGTTTGGATCAAATGAGTAGGATAGAATCCATGTAGGAAGGATTATGAAACACCCATGTGGCTTGATTCCTCAGCGACACCTGGAACCTGGTAAACCATAAGGCTGACTAAGATGCACCGTTCCCATTTGTAGAACGGTAACGATGAACTAAACAAAAACTATAAAATAGCAAAATCATGAAAGTATAAAATGACAATCATTTAAATGTAACCTTGAGACAAAACCTTAGCATTCTTCTTGATTAGGGTTTATGAACTTATGGAAAAGTGGTGAAATGAGAAGAGAAAAATCTGAGAGGTAATCTTGAGGTTCAAAAGTAATTATTTTCTTGTCTTAAGGTACTCGACTAGCTCATAGCTCATCTTATCATTGCCAATGCGATCGGAAAATTGAGATAGTGAACAAATATTTGGAAGGATATATTCATTGCTTTGTATACGATAAACAAACATGATAGGTCAAGTGATTACCTCTGGATGAATGGTGGTATAACACTTCCTTCCACACTACGACAAAAATGACCCCATTTATGGCACTCTATGGATATCATCCACCATCCATCATCATATTTAAGAAAATTCTAAGGTTCAAGTAGTGGAAGATCACATCAAGCATCAAAAACGAGTTCTCCAACTCCTAGATAACCTAACTGGGGCATAATCAAATGAAACAATAGACATATCAACATCACGAAATGAAATAAGTTTTGGTGTAGGCGCGTGGGTATTTTTACGACTACAACCATTCGACAAATACCTCAATCGAGCTAAGAAGGATAATAAATTATCACCAAAGTACTATGGTCCTTACAAGGTGTTGTAAAAGTTTGGTACTATGGAGATACAAATTGGAGCTTCTAACATCTTCCCGAGTGCACCTAGTTTTGCGGGTTTAGGTGGCAGAAAAAGGTTATAGGTGACAAAATCCCAATTCAAATAATATTTTCAGAACTTGATGAGGAAGGAAAAAATAATATTGGAACTGAAGTAGTCATAGAAAAAAGAACTCGACAACTACAAATCAATAAAGTTGAGTATCTCATCGAGTGGAATAACACATTGAAGATTCCCACATGGGAGGATGAGAATTTTATATGAGAAGAATCCAAAAACTACTCAAGCGTTGAGGACAACACTTTTTTGAAGGAGAGGGCATGTTATGTCCATATAATACTAGTGTATCCTTATTTTTATTCTTAGTGTATCCCCATTATTTTTATTGTTGTGCCCATGTAGTCCCCATAGTGTTATCATTATGCCCCATAGAAGCCCACTATTGTTATTTTTGTGCCCTTACATTATTATTTTTATGTAGGCTCTGATTATATATTGGGACCCCTTAGACTCCTATATATAGAAAGTAGGTTTTTATCATTTGAATCATCCAAGAATTATTCATTTATTTAATGTAAAAGGAGGTTTCCCCACTTGAAGAGCTTGATTTATAAGTCTATCTTTTCTTCTATTTTGTGAAATGGTTACATAACACGTTTCACAGTTCATCACCCATGATTGGGGTTTTATGATTTTCGGCCCCATGATTACAGATCCATGCAATATCCAAAAAATACCCAAAGAAACCTACTCTGCAGAGTATCAAATGATCCGTAAAATTTCGTGGATATTCCATTGGACGATTCATCACAACAAATATGATAATAATATATTAAAATATTTAGAAGTTTACACTATTACAATTTTATTAAAATTCTAGAACTATAGATTTAAAAACTGTAATTAATGCATGCATGCAAATGAAAATTATGCATAAAAAGTAGAGAACAAAAAAAAGTTCACACACACACATAAGACTGAATGCTCTCCTGGGAAACCTTTCGGGAGAAAAACCGGTGGAAGGTGAGGTCGCTTAACTCTCTTTCTCTGTTTGGTAATATGGTTGTTGGTACAAAGAAGTGATGCATCTCGCCCATGGGATGCTATAGTGCACATATCCTATTTGTTTTTTTCTCTACCTCATATCTTTCCTAGCTATGGAACAAAATGATTTCGAAAGAATGGAATGCCTCTTCCTCCTAGTGGCCGAGGCTATAACACAACCCAATAGCTTACCGGTGGTTAATTTTGACTATGTCAACTCTTAACTAGAGTTACAATATAGACTCTTCTAGAGTATTTTACATCATAACCATGTGGCTAGCCCATTTTCCATGAATAATGAGGGCGGCCACAAGATCCTCTCGAACTATAGGTGTGAAAACAAGAAGGTCAACTTTTGAGTGGCATAAATTTTGCATATAGACTCCAATTGACGCACTTCTTGCATCTTTGGAAATTTTTTTTGTGTGAGAATAACATGAAACCATGCCGGTTCCAAAGCGACGAAAGTTTTACCCCAAAAAAACATCATTTGATGCGACAAAATGCTCTGAGAAGGTTTAAGACCTCGTTTTGCGAAAGCTGAGTCCCATTTGGTAAAAACTATCCTGTGAGCTAATTTCTCCACCTTTTCCATTACAAATGCATATATATGGTTAGAAAAAAATATAATGATCCAATCTAGATAAAAAATACTAAAATTAGAAAATTGTAGAAATATGAAACTATGCTAAAAAAGAGGACAACGTAGGAAATAATTTTGGGGGTCCAAGTGGAATAGGAGAATTGTGCAATATCCCACACAGTTGAGTCCTAAAACCTTAGGAAGAAATGGTCCCCATTCCATTTTTTTCCTCCATGAGTTGAGGAAACTCTGTTGAATGCGGTCCTTGGTGAGCCACTTGCCTTGAGTGCAAGAGTTGGACGACATTGATAATACAATAAAATGATCCTCTATTGGAAAGTGTTATTAATATGTGTATCCATGATACGAATGAGTTGGAATGTTCAATGCAATCTGAGTTGAGCTCTATTGGTGTTAGATCCTCAACAATTTTTGATGTGTCCAATAATGGTGGAAAGTATGGTCGAAGGTAATCCACATTTAATATAGGGTGTAGGCCAATGAATGAGATACTTAACTTAAAAGAAGAATTTTCATCCACATCCTTTGTGATGGTGTAAGGCCCATATCATAGTGGTCAGAAGCTTCTAATGGGATCCTTCGAAAGTGTTGCTCTCTTGATGCAACCAAACCTTTTCCTGGAGTTGAAACTTATGTGTCTTTTGATGTAGATCATAATGTTTTTACATAGTATTGGATTGATCTAAGATATCATGGACTTTACGGATGATTTGATGAATGCATTCAATAAACTCGATGGATTTATAAACTTTGGATTGAACATGTGCGGATTCTGTAATACAGTTGCGAGGCATTAGAGCGTCGATAGGACACAATGGTTGAAATTCCGGGCTCACACGAAAGGGTTGTGGAAAATTGAGCTATGAGAGGATATGTTGTAGTTGTGTCGAACATAGGGGAGGATCCTGTCCATGTTCATGGATTCTTGGAGTTGTACATGCATAGTATGTGCATATTCATCTTATTTATGACTTTTTGCCTTACCATCGATCTTGGGGTGGTAGACAATCGACTTTGTGAGCTTGATATCCAAAAATGACCATAGGATTGACCATAACGCCTTTGAGAAACCTGCTTTCACGATGTGATAGGATGGTTTAAGTGTAAAAATGTGCCCACACCTATTCTAAGAAAGTTCATGGTGGCCTCTATTGTGATACCCTTCTTGCGAGGAAGCTAGTATGCCCATCTTATAAAATCTATGTTGAATTAGTCATTACCATGATTGGTTGAAGGAAGGTCGGACATATAGTCCATGGAGATGGATTCCCAGTGGGTTAGGAGTAAGCAAGGGATGTACAATCCTTTCTTCTTAATGGTTGACTTCAAGATAGTATAGGAAGTGCATGATTGGATATATTCGTAAACATATTGTCGGAGTTTGATCTGATACAAATGCTTTTGGATTACCATGATTGTCTTCTCCATGCCAAATTTCCATGCTACGGCCAGCAATGTGCCTCCCAAATTAGCTTGGCACAATCACTTAAAGGAGAATATATGTGTCCCGGGTAGCAAACGATACATCTTAGGGGTGGAAGTCTATAACTTTCTTTCCTTACATCATCTTCTCGTGTGTGGTGGTGAACTATGGATCATTTTTGTATAGTTGCATCCATCCAAAAGTCTCATGCCCACAAGAGTTGAGAAAAATTGCTAGTGCTACAATTGGGGGCCGATTAAGGAAATATGTAACATGATTGGGTGCCACCTTCTTGGATTTAATGTTCAGAAGTTTGGAATGGTTGCAAATATGTGGACCATTTATAATAGCGACCATTTTGTAACTTTCATTGCGTCTACATAAATTGAAGAGTTAAGGTTTGTTTGTGTGGATGATCATCTTCTTCCTCGAGAATGTAATGTTTTTCCTTTGTGGTGGGCCTACATGATGAAATACATCTCCTTATCATAGATGGGGTATCTACTAGGAATCATGTGAATAATTTCGACATGATAGCCCAATGGATGCCCCTACTAAGTGAGGACTGCACCAATAACATAGTTGGAAACTGTCATCTCAATTTAAAATGGTTGTTGAAGGTCCAGCAATGTGAGGATTGGTGTTGAGAAAAAGTGATGTTTTAGCTCTTGAATGCCTTATGTTGTGACCCAGGACAAAAAAATTTCTTTCACTCCACCCTTGGTAACTTGACTAAAGGGCAGAGTATAAGATAATCCTAATAAAAATTTGTGTTAGAACTTAGTAGGGCCCAAGAAGTTGCGAGTTATGTGAGACTTGTTGGGGTTGACTGATCTTGAATGGCTATTAATCTTAGTTGGATCCACATGCACACCTTACTCATTAATAATGTAACCTAGATATTGGACCTTGTCCATGCTAAAGGTGCATTTCCAAGTTTGCACATAGCTTGTGCTAAAACGGAAGTATCAAGATCTACCGGATATGTTGTGCATGCTCTTCCTAACTCTTGCTAAAGATGAGTATATCATTGAGATATACAACCATGAATGAGATGGTGAAAGGCCACAAGATGTAATCCATCAGCCTCTTTGAAAGTTTTGGAGGCATTAGTTAAACCAAAGGGCATGACCAACCACTCAAAAAATACCCTCATTGGACTTGAAAGTAGTCTTCCACACATCCATGGGTTCTATTGGAACTTGGTGATAGCGAAATTTAAATAAATATTGCTTAAGTGTTGACCCCCTTGAGTTGATAAATAAGGTTGTCTGATATTTGTGGAATCATGTGCACATTCTTGGTTGTGATTTTGTACGGTGATTGATAATCAATATATATACTCTTGATTACATCCTTCTTTTTTGCATGAGTACAATTGGGCTCCCATCAAGTGATGAACTTGGTCAAATGTGCCATTTTGTAGAAACTCTTGGATTTTCTTCTTGATTTGCGATTTTCTAGAATAGAGTATTGGAATGGCCCATTGGGTAAGAGTTGCATCGCGGGTCGGATTAATGGAGTGCTTGACCTAACAATTCAAGGTACCCTTGTGGGTGAGGAGAAGATGTCTTTGTACTCTTCCATGACCTTGTATATTTATTTTTTCCTGTGAGAGGAGCCACATTGTAGGCCATGGATGTGGCTACAATCTTCCCCTTAATTTGAGAGTGAATAAGGAGGAAGACACATTTCGATACGGGATATGATCTTATTACATTGCTTAGTAGAGATCGAGATAAATAATAGTAGGCGGGGTTACCTACGGAATCCTATACGAGTTTTCTAACCAAAGTAATAATATCGGGTTTGGACTCATACAAATCATGATGCTTCCACAGTACGATTGGCCCAATAAGACATCAAAAAATTTAAGGGAGAAACATCACACAATACCTCATCTGAAAGGCTTGATGTTGTAGGGTAGGTGGCATTGTTCATGACGCAAATATCTCACCCTTTGTGGAGCCACCATTTGGTGTATGGATGTGGGTGTGGTGTTGTTGATAGGCAAAAAAATTAATTACCCATGCGAGATGAAGTTCTTTTGACTATTGCTATTTAAAATGAAACGTAACGAGATCCCCCTTTGCTCAATTCTATGAGTGGAATAGATGCTCACCTTCCTCTAGATCCTTGAGCTCCTTGTCTTGGGACCTTTGTGGTAGCAATGATGGTCTTGGGTTACGAATCAATGGTCGTTTCCCCTTTTCGGGGGTCTAGTTCAAAGTTGTTCCGTAACTATGAAGCTTTCATCTCAACCACCAATGCATTGCTTCACGCGACACTCATTTGTGTTATGAGTGGGGATTTTGTGGAACTCACACTACTTTCATGTATCCTTCATATTCCCATTACTGTATTTAATTGTGGCTTTGATGGGTTTTCCTAGGCTATTAAACCTTGGATCTATCCTTTTTTCTACGATTTGGGTGTGTCCTTGCCCTACTTTGGTTCACATAACCAAAGTCTTGCTTCTTCTATTTAAATTTTTTTCTTAAATAAAAATAGAATATCGGTATGTCTCACCAAGGGAGGAGATGTCCATGAAATCCATCCTCATGTGGATGTATTTTTATAGAAAACAATGATACTTGAGCATCATATGCCGCTCAAAGTCTTTGATACCCAAATTCGTGTGCAAAGTATGAAGTATATTTGTGAAATTTGGCATGTATTGGTCCCTTTCATGTCGTAGTGTGCTCCATTTTATATATTTGTATTCATAACCTGTTATCACCAAATTGATCTTGATTAGCTTCTCATCGATCAAATCAATGTAACTCTTTCAAACCACTTCCTAATAAATATTATCCTCTTAGGTTTGAGAGGGCTCTCTCAAGGGGGTTTATGATTTTTAAATAAAGATGATACTAGATGGCTAACTCTATGAATTGTGACTTGGTTTTAGTATGATTTCAGGTTGAAAAAAATGAAGGCTTGCTACCATTGGTCTATGGGGTCAACATCGGTACTCTTAGTGACGGTGGTTCTTCACATGGAAGTGAGGCGGATAGAGGTTTTTAACAAACATAATTCATACACATAACATAAAGGAAAACACGGTTACTTCACCCCTAAAGGAATTCGAGCATAATATTATGAGTTTTTGAGTAATTAGAAATAAAATCAAATGCAAGTGATTAGAATAAAGATACAAAGAAATAACACATCAAAAAACCTCATGATAATCTCGGAGTATGGAAACAGAATGTCACTTGTGTATTACGTGTGGAAAAAAAACATACAAGCGACAATTTGGTACAATATTCTCCAACCCTTTTCTCTTCAATGTTTAGTCTATAAATCGACATTATTTACAATCTAGATGATCTTCCCAATGGCTAGATATTCAAATTCTACTGCGACACCTATCATAACTGAAACCACTAACTTGAAATAGAAAAATAGCGGCTATCCTTTAAAAGAAAACAAACTCATAATAGCACTCTATCTCCTATTTATTACATTCGTTATCTTATCGGTGAAACAATTACATAATGGTTACATAATGAATGTCACATGCTAGAAGGAAAAATGACCATAATTCACCACCACTTTACATCTTCAAAACACCCCTAGATCTGCGGGAACATAATCCTGCTTTTAGGGATGGATGACCTTCACTTTAAGCGATGTTTTGATTGATGACACACAGCTATGTGGCACTCTTTTTGATCCATGAATCTCTATTTGGTATGGTCCATGAGCATGTTGGAGGTCTCGGTGACAAATGTGTTGTTGATATGCTCAAAATTCTTCAAAAAACTCCTCGCTACAAAACGGGCGGTTTACAGCGTTAATGGTAGTGAGTTATAGTAGCGTATGAAAACTTGCTTTTACATCTATCTCTTTAGATCCTTTGATGTTACAATACCTTTATTATGCCAGAAACCTTTCAAGCAGTCGATCTCCTTCATAAAACTTGAAAAAAGCTGAGTTTTAAAGAAAAAAATGCACCTACGGGGAATTACTGTGCTTTATTTCTAGCCTCAAGCACAGGAATGACATGAAGCTTGTCCACAAAACCAGAATTTGCTGAGTTCATGATTGTCTTAAAAAAATGTTCTCCATACGCAAATTTGGGTTCTCTACATGTTATAGACCCCATGAGCATATTCTATCTCAATTTTTGCTAGCATGGTGTTTCATCTTCATTTACAATCAATTGGGCAGTGGGCTCTTCTACCATTGTCATCTTGACCCTTCCTTTTATAACTCCATTTGAATTAAATCCAATTTCTCTAGAAGATCTTTCACTTGGTCTTTTAATGCTATGTTTTGGATTGTAAGTGCAAGTTCATCCTCTTAACATGTTTAACCTCCCCTCTTAGTGGGTAGTCCATTTCATCAACTTTTGTATTGTCCAAGGTTTTTGAAACACTTGTGACTTGTTCTTCCCATATTTTCCTCATTTGTTCAAATTGAACCTTATCAGCTCCGTGTTTCTTTGCCTATTACTTCAAAAGCTGATATCTCTTTACCTACCTCCTTTAACTTCTCTTTGAGGGTTTCTATTTCGATTTTTCAATCAATTTCTCTTTGCCTTTCTTTGCTTGATAACCGAGTTCCTCCTTTGATGGTGCGGACAAATCTATGATGCTTGTTGGCTAGGAAGTTTCATTTATTTTATCAATCTCTTTTCTTTCCATGACTTTCCTTGCATGTACGGTCATTGGCTTCCTAGGTTTAAAAATGAAACAAGCATCATCACCTACAAAATCTAATTTTTAGCGAGTCTTACATTTCTTGACTTTCTTCCTCCATCTTCAATGTCTTGACTTGCACAATGGGTGACTCTTCATTGTCGATTGCGTACGAGGATATCCTCCAAATTTCCTTTAGCCAGGCGGCTCCTAGTGTCTCTCTTGCTACTTTGTTTGTTGATTGTCTGTACATTTTTGCGGGTGATGTTTGAGGTGTGTCGGTATTACGCAAAGGTTATGATTCCATGCTAACGGATTACGGAGGAGATGATCTGTTTTCTTCTTCAACTTCCTCTGCCACGGTGGTGATGAATTAGTTCTAGATTTTGAGGCTTTCTTAGGAGTAACCACATCAATTTCATAACCATTCATGAACAAAAAGGAAGTCCAATCTTGTCTAACATCCTCAATTACTCTAACACTAACAACTTAATTAAACCATGATGAAAAAAGAAAAAGTTTCATTGCCCTCTGTCTTGATTTGAACCTTATCGACATTTTTTCCCTAGACTTCTATATAAATAAAAAGGCAAACAAGTCAAGTGACCTCTTACCTACAAAATGCGAAGAAGTACGAGATGATAGGAGTAAACCATGTGAAACCTTCCTTCATAGGTAAAGTACTTTTGAATGACCATCGAAAACAACTTTGCATAATTATCTTCATGAAACTCCTAGGGATAACATTTGTCGAATCAATTTCTTGCTTTGTGTTCTTGCTTGATGAACTCTTCCAAAATCATTGTCGTTGATACCTTTAAACCTTTGTTCCCCTCCTCTAGGTATTCTGTCAAGTGATGAGATGCTCTCTAGTGTCCCTACAAGGTTTTGAATTCCAACCTTTGGAAAGTACATTCTGTGTGAAGCTAGTGGAGAAATCCTTTGAAACTTGTAAATGAAAGCCCTACAACCTACGTAGGTGGGGAAGCTAGTTCTTTTGAAAACCTCCATGGCGGTAGGGTCTTCCTTGGAAGTAAATTCATATCCATGGGTTCATACCTATGATAATGGCCACCCTTATTTGTTTTCCTTCTTATGACCATGGGTGCTTTATAGTCTTCACTACCTTGCTTGTTGATGATACTGCAAAGTTCAAATTTTCAACCTTTTAGCAGCTCGATGAAGCAGCTCTCCGAGGATTGAATCACATGCAAGGATAAAGTGAAATATGAAAAAAGGCTAATTGAGGTAGGTTTATGGTTTAATGACAACTCAAGCTTCAATCATAGCACGAGCATGAGCAAAAAAAGGTAATGATGACATCAAACACGACTATGTACATTTGAATTTATCATAACAAATTTGAATGACCTCCACTAACTCCTCTAATCATAAAATGACACCTCATACAAATATGACGAACGGAGTTAAAGAACAGATTTTCGTAGCGAAATTAGTTAAGCCTCGACATATTCTCTACGAAACTATTAGACGAGTTTCATAGCGAAATCATTGTTTTCTGTGTAATTTGAAAAGGCGACGGATGCGCCATTTTGATTTTTTAATGCATGGGAAATGAAAGCTGACACCATATGAGGAGTGATTTGACATGAAATGACATAAATGAAAAATGATCATGAAACTTAGGATAGGCTAAAAATGTAATTTTTTCCTATTTTCCTATACCACCTTGAAATGGCTTAGGAGATCTTATCCATTTGGTGAGTGACCTATATGACCCTATCGGGAAATGTTTAAAAATTTTTATGAGTGATAACGGTGGCTCCACTTGAGATGGTGTGCCCGTGTGGTACACCCAAAGAACTTGTAGTTCCGGAGTGCCATCCATATTTTTGGAAATAAAACTATGAAATTTCCCAAGCCTTCTTCAAAATCTTGACCTTCACCTCGGGCTCAAGTTTGATTATCAACTTTTACTTAATTA
Source organism: Pinus albicaulis (assembly GCA_034641835.2). Lineage (NCBI taxonomy): Eukaryota > Viridiplantae > Streptophyta > Pinopsida > Pinales > Pinaceae > Pinus > Pinus albicaulis. Next base: position 51,545,978 of record CM076574.1, on the reverse strand, counting down.
GAAGAATAGAATAATAAAATGGAACATATACAATGGAGTGAAAATTCGGTAAAATTTTAAGAGGAATAGTGCTTTAGAAACCTGCCATTGGCCAGGCCCTCCGTACAAGGTTGCCCATTCATCTCCTGAAGTAGATAAGTGTTGTTTCCATGGAATGTAGCTACTATGAATGGTCCTTTCCGGATGTTCTCAAAAATTTCCATGTTTTCCCTTTTCTTCAATTCGCTTAGCACTTCAACACCACATCTTGAAATGGAAATTTTCTTCTTTGAACTTTCTATCAAATTTCTTCTTTATTCTATTTTGTAGAAACTGGCAGTGGTTGTTGTATACCTCGTCCCTTTTTTCTGTGAGCTATAGCTAGTTTATCCTCCTCACGAATAGCATTAGGCTCTCTTATAGTCCTTACAGCAATTTCATCATAGGCACTCCCAAGGATGTGGGACAAATGGCTTTAGCTCCATATGCTAATTCATAAAAGGTGAGAGGCATTACCAATTGATCTTTTTTGTACATACTTTATCGGCCCACGAGACCATACTTGACTTAGGATGCCACAATATATTTTTTTCTGTAATTACCTTCTTGATAATTCTCACATTGCTTTTATTAGAAGATTGACAAGACCATTACTGTAGGTAATAAACGATGGGAAGTGTCCAAGTGTTATGTGAAATGCGATGAAAAAAATCTAATCAACCTTTTTGGATTTGAAAGCTTGTGCATTTCGGTAATAATGGGAAAATGGCTTGGACAATATGTTATTCTCTAAGAATTGGATGATGGTGAATCATTTTTCTGCCTTGTTGGGATTGCTTCAATCCACTTGGTGAAATAATCTATTGTTGTCGGGATCCGGCAATGCTTCCTGAAGATGATGGGTGTATTTCACCAATAAAATCTATCCCCCACTATTGGAAAGGTTCCTCAACATAAATTAGCATCAAAGGTAGAGGAACTAGTTTTTCTTACCATAAAAAATATGACATTCATAGGAGGCAACTATCTTCTTGTAAACATCCTTGAACATGGTGGGCCAATAATACCACCTTACGAGAATTTTATTTGCTATAGCCTTCTAGTATTGATGTCCTCCACAATCTCCTTTATGGAAACTCTTCGATGACCTTTTCGACTTCCTCTTCCGACGGAAACAATTCAAAAAGAATGCCACCGGTACCTTTCTAGTATAGATTCTTATTTATAATGTAGTATCTTAGATATTTCAACTTCACAAACATTGCTTTTGATTTAGTCGAATTGCGGGAGCTCTGTAGCGATGTAAGACAAAAATAATGTCTGCGACACCGGTCGGATAAAATGTGCTTCTCTTAAATAGGAATCAATTCTTCATCTTCATCGATAATTCTGAAATTATGCAATAAAATTCATGTCAAGGCCAGTCCAAAATCGGACTATGCCATCGGCTTTGCTAGCCCCTGTCCTTTCACCAATTTTGTAGGTACGATTTCTATATCATACTCCATCGGATTAGCTATCTACTTCCCTCTCTTGCCATCGGGATCATCTTGTGTCAAGATGTCCTTAACCACAATGTTAGGCACAAATGCTATGACATGATAATGCGAGAATATAGATTACGAAATCTTAAATGGCTTTGATCAAAGAATATACTGTTATTCTAAGATATTATATTTCAACTACGAGTTTGCAAGGGTTCTGCTAAAGAATGAAATGAGGCTGCCTCTCTTATTACCTTGTTGTCCTTTTTTCATTTAAACTCCGGTATGGTGTTTCGGATGCAAATGTAAAAACCGAGAAATTATTTTGAAAAATGCAGGCTAATCAATACGGGGCTTGAGTTCTTTCTTTCTTTATTTCTTAAAATGATAGAAGTTGGCTTCAGTTTGTCCATTTAATATCAGCTCCTTTCTTGACATCTTGGTTATATCTTTGACAATCTTGACAAATTTTGGGATGAACCTTCTAACAAAGTTTACCTCCCCCGAAAGGTGAATTCCTTCTTTTGTTCCTTGGAAGGTCTATATTCTAAATGGTATTGACTCTATTTGGATCAATATTTATCCCATCTCTTGATATAATATGCCCAAAAACAACTTTCCGGAGGTTAGAGAAAAAATAATTTTAGTGGGATTAAGATAAATACCAATTCTTCTACACTTCAGCGGGACTTTCTCCAAATGCTTCAAATGATCTTCTTCCCTTCTTGAAAATACGGTTATGTCATCCGGATAGACCACCACTAACTTATCTTTCCCCTGGAAATTGAAGGCAATGTCATTCTTTCTTTGGTCACTCCTGCATTCATCGAATCAAAGGGCATATTGGCATACATGAATGTTCCCCATAGTGTGGTAAAAGTAGTTTTCTCTGGTCTTAGGTATACCAATATACGGTTGTATCTGTAAACCCATCCAACATAGACATCCTTTGGGAGCTAACAATATTACGCAAAATTTGACCCATCTTGGGAAGAGGTGTGTCTCTCAAAGAAGCCTTGTTCAAGTTTGAAATCAATGCAAATTACGATCTCTCCAACCTTTTATTTGGTACCAAGTTAACAAGCCATTTTGAGAATGCGATAGGAACAATAATTTTTGCATCAAAAAAGTTTCTTAATTTCCTTCTCAATCGAGAGGCATGAGCTATGGATTAATCCTTTTCAGAATTTCTATTTGAAAGGTTTCTCATTTTCTTTTATAGGAATAGTATGTTGAATAATAGTACGATCATACTTTTCGGATCAGCATAAATCCATGCAAAAACATCAACAAACTTCTTCATCATCTCAATATATTTATATTTAATCTCCACAAAAGAAACTTAGAAAGATTTGTCATTTTTAGGCATTGCTCTTTTTTGTACCAAGATTACAAGTCTTTACCTCTTCATCATCAACTTGCAATCTAGGAGATTTGAACACATCATTTTGGTCAAAAATATTTTCAAGTGGAATAAGACCCTTGGGTATACAATTTTTTTTAGTTGCAAAACTTCACCATTACCCTTAGTTTCAGCAAACATGTTTTGGCGATGCCTTGTGTGATTTCAAACTCCTCCTTCAACTCTGCTGAAATTTTTTACTTGTTGGTCATATTCAAACACTTGCCAGTGGATGATTTTATGCAGGATGGTAGGCCTATGTCGAACTCCAATCTCATACTTCTCGGTGGAATGTGCGGGGATGACAAACAAACTTGCGAAACGGTTTGGGAATCGGCCCTAAAAGTTTTGATCCCCTATTTTTCACAATAAATGAATGTTATTAAAAATTTTTCCAACATTTCCATGATCCTTATTTACCTTAAGCTCTCACCCTCATCCCCTTGATTTGATATGTTCCTTCAAATTTTTAATTACTAATTTAGAATCTCCACAAATTGAAATTTTTTGGGTACCCAATATTTTCAAATTTTCCAAACCCGAAAAATGAGATTCATATTCAACCATATTTAATGGAGTCAAAGTTTAGTTTGAAAGATAGGAGAACTTACTTTCATAATCAAGAGTAGTGATCCATATTTCTGATCCAACCTCTCTTCCGGCGAGATCCATCAAAGTGTAAAAGCCACTAGTCCTACTGCTTTTCTTCTATGATTTCACGATTTTCAACTTGGCGATTTTCAACTCCTTGAATTTGCTTTCCTTTCATTTTCCAGCTTCATTAGTTAGCTCATTGAAAATAATTGCTGATCCTAATTTAGTTTTATCACTTTAAATTGGAAAATTTTGAGGTTTGTCCCTTCTTCACTTACCATATAAGCCATCCTAGTCTCCCTGTCACAGTCTTCTTTGTTCACCAAGGAATGGTGGCATATGTCAAGTCCATCTGCATGGTGCCTTTGATTTTTGTTGCCCAAGATACGGATAAGAGCATGCCAAACTTGGGTGGAATATACCTTACCACGATTTCCATTACCACTATCTTGAGAAGTGAGCACTTGTGTTAGGCCAAAAACAATATCGTTTATCAATCCTAGGCATTGAAATTTTTTAGAACCAAAAGAAAACAAATCCTTGTATGGCTTTAGTGATCTCCAAACCCATCCTCTCCCTAATCACCTTAGGCATGAGGTTATGAAAACCCCGAATCCAACATGGCATTGTGTAAGGTCAATTCATGGATACTAAGGGCGACATGCAAAGGAGGTACTTCTTCATTACTTGCTCATATTCCAATCTTGGTCCCAAGTAGATGGTGGGGATGATCTTCTTGCACATTAAGGATGTCTGAAGCTCTGGTAGAGAATTCAACATTTTTTACAATTTTCTTCTATACTCATTCACCTTGAGAATTTATCCAAAAAGGAATTTGGGATTTGATTTTGGAGATATGATTCTCCAAATTGAAAACAAAAGTAATCTTTTCACTCTCTTTGATAGGGGGAGGAAATGGTGGATCTTTTCTAACCTCGGGTGCTTTAGGAGAATCCTTCTTTTATGTTGTGTTTTATTTTGTAGTGATGGGAACATTTTTGTTTCGAAGCCCATGTTATGCATCTCAAAGATTTCATGTTGATAACCTTTAAGATAGTAAGATTGTTCCTCACCCTTATTTACATCATGATCGGACTCATAATGCTCTTCTTTGGTCAAAAAACATTCCGGACATGTTTTCATCTGGAGACGTGAATGGAGTCTTCTTGAATCTCGGTGAGTTTCTTCTTCATCAATCAGAATTTCTTTGAAAGGAGGCCTCACTTGAGGATCGAGGAGCTGATTTCTATTTTCTCTTCATCTTTGTTGATTAAAGGCGTTCTAAGCGTAGTTCCTGATTGTGGCTCATATTGTGCGGGGAGAAGTGCGAAGTATTTTCCAAGGAGCAAGCCTATCCATGAGTTTTTGCATAGTCTTCATCATGGAATCAAACTTATCATACGAGTGGAAGGCTTTTCTTCTTCTTTTATTTTGTTTTACCCATCTTAGACTTCTTGTTTGCTATCATATTTACTTCTACTTTCCCACAACATCATTCTGCATTCTGTAGTGAAAGAGATTCCTTTGTCTAAGCGAGGATAGAGAATTCATAATCAAATGCCTCGACGCAAGCGCAATTCGACGACTCCTGGTGGAGGTTTAAGATGGCTTGATAGAATCATAAAAATTTGTTAAATATCTTGGAGAAATTTTGGAAAGTTTCATCTACAACTCTTTTTAAACTATTGTATTCGGTAAGGGCACATACGGGGGTTGTTCTATTTCCCCATTTTCTCGAGAAACTATCCTCAAGCTGATTCCCAAATTATGCAAGCTTCTTGGAGCTAGGGCTTTAAACCATTTCGACTTCACCGGTGAAACTTTTGAGAAAATAGTCTCATTTTAACATCTTCGTGGTCTACCTCCTCTCTGTCCTATGAAATCATTGAATTTGTCTACATGTTCCTCGGTTGTAATTTCTTCATCACTCCCCCAAGTTTTGATTCTAGTAGAGTATTTGCCAGGAGGCATTAGGGCAGCTAGGAGAACAAGTGGAGACATATCTAGCGAGTGCAACCCAGGAGTTGGAGGTGGAACATTTCTAGCCATGATAACGGGGACTATGGTATTTTTAGGAACATCGGTAGTAGAAGATGAACTATTAGGAGGTGGTAGTTGTTATTTGTAGTCCGATTACAAATGAGCTCCCGATCAGGTAAAGGAATACCAAATTTTCTTCTTAGAAAGAATTCAAATGGGTCTAATTCCCTTCCAACTTATCAAAAGATTCCCTCTCTAATAGTAACTCGTGTATTGCCTCCCGAAATTATTCTCTTTCTTTTTTGGTTACTAGGGCTGAGGTATCAATACCTCTTCTTTGAAGGTATATAAAAATCTCGGTCAATTCATTTTTCATTATCATACGTAAACAAAATTCACGAATTTTATCATCGAAATTTGTTATCTTCCAAGACTTCTCACAATTTCGAGAGGATAAAGCTCTTGAGTGTGATGGAGTACACGATTTTGAAGAGGAAATTTGCCTTGAATTCATGGAAATTGAGTTTGGATTATCCACAATGGTAGGTGGGTTAGGTTAAGTTATATCATATATCTCCTTCTCGAAGCCACCTTTAAACATGAAAATTTGAAATGGAGTCACCAAGGTAGTTGCGGCCTCGAACAAATTCTAAGCTCCTCGCTACCTCTAAGAGTTCAGCTTCAATGTTTGCACAAAAACTTTAGGAAATATGTCAGCAGTCTCCGTGAGACACACCAAAATGTTATCACCAAATTGATATTGATTGGTACTCATCGATAAACTCAATGTAACTATTTAAAACCACTTCTTGAAGATTAGCCTATTTAGTTTAGAGGTCTCTTTCCCAAGGGGTTTTTGATTTTTAAATAAAGATACTAGATGAATAACTTTATGGTATTTGTGACTTGGTTTTTAGTCGATTTGATTGAAAAATGAAGGCTTGCTACCATTGGAATATGGGGTCAACATCGGTAATATTAGTGATAGTGGTTCTTCACATGGAAGGCTGAGGTAGATAGAGTTTTTAACAAAGATAATTCAAACACATAACATAAGGAAAACACAAGCACACTTCACCCCTAAAGGAAGTCGGAAAGACATAATATTATGAATTACGAGTAATTAGAGAGATAAAATCCGCGCAAGTGATTAGACTAAAGATACGAAAGAAATAAAACATCAAAAAACCTCATGAGAATCTTGGAATACCCGGAAGTAGAATGTCAACGTATATTATTGATAATTGACAAAAACATACAAGAAAAAATTTGGTGCAATATTCTCCAACCCTTTTCTCTTCAATGTTTAGTCTATAAATAGACATTACGTTACAATCTGAATGATACTAGCACAAATTTGGATAGATCTTGAATTCTATAACACCTATCTGCTTGGAAACCACTAACTTGAAATAGAAAAATGACGGATATCCTTTAAAGAAAACAAACTCCTAATAGGAATCTATCTCATATTTATTACATTTGTTATTATATTAGTGAAACGGTACATAATGGTTACATATTGAATGTCACGTGCTCAAAGTAAAAATCACCATAATTCACCACCACTTCATCTTCAAAACACCCCTATATACGTTGAACATAATCATGCTTTTTAGGGATGGATGACCTTCACTTTAAACGTTGTTTTGGTGATGAGTTAGTTGTGTGGCACTCCTTTTGATCCATAAATATCTGATGTTATGGTCCACGGAGCATGCGGGGGTCTCCGGCTAGAAATGCTATTGAGATGCTTAAAATTATTCAAAAAATTCCTCGCTACGAGAAACGGGGGTAGTTTAGGAAATTTCGTGGCGAGTTTAGTAGCGTATGAAAACTTTATTTTACTTATATCTCTTTGACTCTTTTGTTGTTCCAATACCTTTAATATGCCAAGAAACCTTGCAAATAGTCAATCTCCCTTCATAAACTTGAAAAAAGCTGAGTTAGCAAGAAATGCATCTATAGGAATTTTGGTAACGTATTTCTAGCCCTAAGCACAGTGCGCTACGAAACTATCCATGAAACTTGAGAATTTGTTGAGTTCAAGATTGTCTTCAAAAAAATGTTTTCTCAGTTGAAAATTTTGGGTTGTTTGCATGTTTTGGACCTCATGTTATCTATTCCTCTCCAATTTTTATTCTGTTGTGTTTCATTTTCATTTACAATCAATTGGGTGATGGGCTCTTCTACCATGTCATCTTCATCCCTTTATTTTCTAACTCCAAATTGAATGAAATCAATTGCTCCTGAATATCTTCCCTTGTCTTTTAATGCTGGGTTGTAAGTGCAAGTTCATCCTCCTAACATGTTTAACCTCCTCTTAGTGGTTGAGTCCATTTCATCAACTTTTGTATTGTCCAAGGTTTTGAAACACTTGTGACTTGTTCTTCCCATATTTTCCTCATTTGTTCAAATTAAACCTTCTCGGCTCTATGTTTCTTTGCCTCTTTCTTCAAAATTGATATCTCTTTACTTGCCTCCTTCAACTTCTCTTTGAGGGTTTCTATTTCGATTTTTCAATCAATTTCTCTTTTCCCTTTCTTTGCTTGATAACTAGTTCCTCCTTCTTGGTGAAGAAAAATATGTGATGCTTGTTGGCTGGGTAGTTTCATGATGATTTTCTTAGAGTCTCTTTTCTTTCATGACCTTCCTCGCATGTACGTTCATTGGCTTCCTAGGTTGAAAAATGAAACCAACATCATCACACACCAAATCTAGTTTTTTAGCGACCTTACCTTTCTTCGGCTTTCTTCCTCCATCTTCAATGTCTTCGGCTTGCACAATGGGTGAATATTCAATGTCAATTACTCTCGGGATATCCTCAAATTTCCTTTAGCCATTTTCGGCTCCTAGTGACTCTCTTGCTTCTTTGTTTATTTATGCCTTGTTTTGCGGGTGTTTTTTGAGGCGTGTGGAGTGTTACGAAAAAGTTCTTGCTTCCATGCTCACCGGATTGCAGGAGGATTTGATCTATTTTCTTCTTAATTCCTCTACCACAAGCTGGTGATGAAGTAGTTCTAGATTTAGAGGCTTTCTTAGGAGTAACCACATGAGTTCATGGCTTCACTCATGAGGAAGTCCAATCTCTGTCACAACCTCCTCAATTACTCTAACACTAACATCTTAATTAGACCATGATGAAAAAGAGAAGTTTCATTGCCCTCTTTGTCTTGATTTGAACCTTATTTGTGACATTTTCCCTAGACTTATGTATAAATAAAAAGGCAAGTCAAAGTGACATCTTACCTACAAAATGTAGAAGAAGTATGAGATGATAGGAATAAACCATGTGAAACCTTCCTTCATAGGTAAAGTAATTTTGAATGACCATCAACAACTTTACATAATTCTCCTTCATGAAACTCCTAGGGATAGCATTTTTCAAATCAATTTCACTGTGTTCTTGCTTGATGAACTCTTTGCAATCCTTCATTATTGAATTTGATACCTTTAAACCATTGTTCCTCTCCTCTAGGGATTATTGTAGGCGATGAGATTCTCTGCGAGTGTCAGCATGGGTTTAGAATTCCAACTTTGAAGGCCCCACATTCTGTGAAGCTTGTGGAAAAATCCTTTGAAACACAGCTGAAACCTTGCAACCTTTGACGAGAATTGCGAGCGGCCAGTTCTTAAAGAAACCTCAATGGCGGTAGGGTATTCATTGAGTAAATTCGTATCCATGGGCTCATACCTATGAAAATGGCCACCCTTATTTATTTTCCTTCTTGTAGCCATGGGTGCTTTATAGTCTTCACGACTCCTTGCGATGACACCTGCGAAGTTCAAATTTTCCCGACAACACAGCAGCTCGATGAAGAGCGCTCTCCGGGGATTGACTCACATGCAAGGATAAAGTGAAATATGAAAAAGGCTAATTGAGGTAAGGTTTTATGGTTTAACTGATAGCTCAGCTTCAATCATGACACATACAAGCCAAAAAGGTAATGACGTCAAACATGGCTATGTACATTTGAATTTATCGTAACAAACTTGAATGATCTCCACCCTAACTCCTCTAATCATAAAATGACACCTCATAAAAATATGACAAGACGAGGGTTAAAACATGGATTTTTGTAGTGAAATTAGTTAAGCCTCGGCAGTTACTTTCTGAAACTATTAGACAATTTCGTAGTGAAATGTTTGTTGTTTCTATGTAAAATATTTACGAAAATTTGAAAAAATGACGGATGTGCCCTTTTGATTTTGAATGCATGGAAAATGACAATCGACCTGCATATAGTGTTTACTTTGACATGAAATGACATAAATTAAGGTGATCATGAAACTTGGGATAGGCTAAAAATGTAAAAAATCTCCTATTTTTCCTATACCACACAAATGGCTTAGGATACCTTATCCATTTGGTGAGTGACCTATATGACCCTATCGAAATGTTCCACAACTGCCAGTGGTAATAGCTTCCAACAAGGTAATATTATTCCTTAAAAACATCCTTAAAACGAGCTCTAAGAGGGTGTGACTAAACATGAGTACGGAGACTCCTCCATGGACCTTTTCTCACAAGTTTCCACGGTCCTTGACGTAGGGGTGGCTTTTTGTAGTGCAAAGTAATATTTTCTCTATCGGAAAAATTATGGATCGAAAAGTATATTTCTAGTAGATTAAACTATTTATCTACAACATCTACATCTATCTTCAGAACTACAATAATAACAAAGTTAACTTGTACCTTAAACTAGGTGGCACCTCGAAATGATTTCTATATGAAGATGTGTCTCCCCATTGGTAATAACCATAGGATACGATAAAATTTATCCATCATTTCGTTCCTATAAAGCTCGAGGGATTATTCAAGAAAAAAATTTGATCGGATATCCTTCTCCCTCATATTTCTTTTGTTCCACCATGGGAGGCCATTGGGGTTGGCGAGGATGGGCTTGCAAGGGTTCAAGTAGTTTGATTCCCAACTCCTTATATCCAGGCCTCGTTAGGGACATACACATAAAAATAGACATGCACCTTTGATATCACTTGATTCGATTTATATGAATGAAATGAAAATGCATATTTCTAAACCCAAAAACATAGAGAGACAACAAAAATGAACTTGATTTAATAAATAGAAAATGCTAAAAACTATTTACATGCGAATGACTAGCTCGATTAGTAGTAGCTTATCTCTGAGAAGAGATGTGATGGCTACATGTCATATGGTGTGTTACTAGTCTTTTTATCATGAAGAAACAATAAGAAATACTAAAAATCCAACCACAACCCTATAGACGCCCAAAAGCTTATATGGGCCCAGAGTGGGGTTAGTTCGAATGTCAGCACCCGATGTCATAACTTTTGCATATATGATCTCTTTTTGGCATGCATAATATCCCCATTATAAATTTTTATTTGAGGAAAAACAAATTTTTATTGTAAATGTCAATTTTCATCTCATTTTTTCCTATATCCCCAAAAAATATCGTTTAGGGCCTAAAAATGACTTTGGAAGTTCGGGACCCAAAAAAGCGTGAAAATAGAAAATTGCTGAAATAGGAAAGCTGTGCTAAAAAAATAGGAAACTAATAGGAAACAATGTTGGGGTTCAAGTGGAATAGGTGGGTGGCGACCAATATCCACTTGGATCATTTTCTTTAGATAGATTTGGAGCTGCATTTGGGGATACCAAAGAGCATCATTTTAGATAGGGACACAATATTTCTCATTACATTTTGGAATACTTTTGAGACAGAGATGGACATGAAGTTGAATAGACCTACAACATTCGATCTACAAATAGATGGGTAAATTGTAGTACTTTCATGCAACTTTTAAGGGGTCGAAGTAAAAATCATTTAGATATTTGGGATGAAATTTTGGTATATATACAACACTATTATAATGAAATGAGTATAAACTTCTATTGGTAAGTCCCCATTTGAAACTTGTTTTGAATATTTCCACTTTTACTTTCATTTTTTGCATATGGGCAACAAGGTGGAGTAAGGGAGATCTTACGGGGAATTCCTTAAGGAAAAAAAATTGTTGAGAAGATCTAGAAAATCCATATACAAGTACAAGAGACATCGTAGAAGTCATAGGAAAAAACATAATTCCAAGAATGATGATCACTAAACAAAAAAGTCCTTGAGGTGGTGATGAAGTATTGGTTACACGAGTTGAACAAGGAGGAGAGGCTACAAGGTCTAGTAAAAAAATCAAGGCTTTTGCGATTGGTCCCTTTGAGATGCTGGAAAAGGTGGAAGATAATGTGTATAGACTTAATCCACCCCCATACATGCATATTTATTCGATGTTAAATCATAAAAAATTTGAAACTCTATGATTTTTCTATGCTAGATCCAACGATAAGGAATAGTTCCTAACTCATGTAGAGGATTTGGCACTAGATGCTAAGACATAGTTGAAAAAGAATGTGGTTTCATAGAAGAGGTCCATAACTATAGACGAGGGTGACATGACCTTTGGTAGATGATTAAAAGGACAAATTCCAAGCAAAGCTAAATGGTACACATCGTGAGAAGGTGGAGGAAAAAATTTCTCACCTCCTCAATAGAAGCTTTTGGAGACCAAAATCCTAAAATGGGGATATGTGATCCATGTGGATATTGGTGGCCACCCACCTATTCCACCTAGACCCTAGTCAGTTTCATCGGTTTCCTTGTTTATGGTAGCATTTACTATTTTTTAGCGAGTTTTTGGCTCCTAAACTCTCGGAGCGAGTTTTTGGCCCCACAAATGGCGTTTTTCCATTTGAAATAGCCTCATTTCCCAAAAATATTATGCAGTATATAGAGATATTTTTCGACGAGGTATTTTAAACTCCAAACATAGATAACGCAACCAAGTTATGACCTCGGGAAGTTGGCTGCCATTGCCCCAACGGGGCCCACATACTCTTGGTGTTCCATCTCTGGGTTAGGGTTTTCATTGTTTAGGGTTTTTCCATTATTGTTTAATTATAAAAAGGCCCTTGAGACTCATTGTAACAGATTTCAAGGAATGTAGTACTTCCCACATATCTTCTCGAGAGACAAGCTACCATCGCCGAAAACTAGTCTATTTCCATTATGTATGTAAGTATATTTCAGTTCTAATATTGAAAATAAAGTTTATTCTTCTTGCTAACTAACATTGTTCATGTTCACATATGTCTTCTATTCCAGCTCTTCCGCAAAGTTCAGATCAGTAGTATCATAACGGTCTTCTCTTTCTCGGTTTTTATATACATTTCCCCGGTGAGGATGGGGTATAAGGAGTTAGGGCTGAATCTGGTTGAACCTTTGCAATGTAAGCCTCGCAAACCTTGATGCCCTCCCATGGCGGAAGAAAATAAAGATGAGGGACCAGGCGATCCTTTCAAAAATATTTCTTGAGAGGGCCCTCGAGAAACAGAGGAATGTGATGATGGATAAATTTTCCTAGATCCTTCGGCGGCTACCCACATATGACACATCTTCATCAAACAACCACTGCAGAGAACCACTCCTTTAAGGTACAATTTAACTTTGACATTCCTATATTTGGAAGGACGGATAGATTTGGATACCATATATAAATGGTTAAATATTTTTGGAAGGATATTTTCGATTCTTGACTTTTCCAGCAGGAAAATGTGCTTTTGCACTCTGAAAGTTGCCCCCCATGTCAAGGACTCTTGGGAAACCTATGGTGAGAAAAAGGACGAGGGGGGATTCCTCACTATTTTCGGCTACACCACTTGGAATTCCTTTTGAGATACCATCGAGGGAAAAAATATTACATTTTTGGTTGCTATGAATATAAATACATAAAGCTGGACTACGCTGCGAGGGAAGGGACCAAGATGTGTCGAGTTCACCAATGGTTTTCATGCCCTTCACATGAAGATGGGTATCAATGGTTCTAAGTGGCATTTGGTACTCAAGTACCATGATTGTTTTCATAAGTACATACGGGATGAAATGGAGTTTCTAGACATCTTCTCGCTCGGTGCGGCCCTGTCCCCCATGTGCTCCCTATTATCGACGAGAAGTTTAAACAAAAAGAAGCGATACTTTGGATCTACGAATCTAAAGTAAGGAAAAGGTGCTCCCAAACCACGGAACAAGAAAAATAGAAGGTGAGGCAACCCAATACTAACCCATCAAAGCCCCAGCAAGAAAAACACCACGAAGACAAAAGAAGGACATAGGAAAGTGGTGTGAGTTCCATAGAAACTCCACTCACAACATGAGTGAGTGTCGAGCCAAGCAATCATTGGTGGTTGAGCTAAAGGCTTCGTCGGATGCATGCTCGGAAGCTGCGAGTCGCGAAGCCAATAAGGGAGCTGACAAAGGGAAGCATATTATTGATTCCGAGCCTAATTTCATTGTTGCCACCACCGAATCCGAGAAGGGCTTAGAAGATCCGGAAGGAGGGGGAGCACCTCTTCCACTCACAAATTTCAATGAAAGGGTTATTCCACTTTGCGGTTCATTGTCGAAAATAGGAGGCAAATAACGTCATTTTAGTATTTATTGTTTGTGAAGCATCTGAGCCTCACAGAACACAACATGTTGCCAACCATACATCATCGAGTGGCTTCACCAAGGACGAGATCTCCACGTTAGCCCGATTAATGTCACCTCCCCCTGGGGTATCAAGCCCTTCACACATGAGGTAATGTGTGATGTTGCTCCTCTTGAAAGTTTGTGATATCATTATTAGTCCAACCATACTTTTGGATGTGACATGTTGTGTGGGAATGGGCCTCAAACGATTATTATTACTTTGGGAAATAATTTGTACGGGATGCAGTGGCACCATGACCACCATCTCTCTTATCATTGTGAAGAAATGAAGTAAGATCATATCCCAGAGACTAAGAAATTTGTTTCCTTATGATTTCCCTCATGCTGAAGTATATTGTGGCCATGGCCTCGAGATAGGGCTCCTCACACGAAAACAATAGATGGACAAGGTCATGGAGGAGTACGGGGACATCTTCACCTCTCCCACGGGGGTACCTCTACCTTTGTCGGTCAAGCACTCCATCGATATGACCACGAGTTTTTATGCTACCAAATGGTACGATCTATTGACATTTTTTCTGCAGGAGAATGATGAAATCAGAGGCAAATTCGGGAGTTGTTGTAGAAAGGGCACATTAGGACAAATTCATGACCATTGTGGGAGCTGCGATCATCTTGGTACATAAGAAGGATGAGACTTGGAGAATTTTATTTACTATCGGGAAGCGAAAAAAAATAATTTTCTAGAATAGTATCCAATTCCATGGATTGATGACCTATTGGACCAACTGAATGGGGCCAAATATTTCAGCAATATTGAATTGAAGTCCGGTTATCACCAAGTGCCAATTGAACCCTATCATGTGTGGAAGATTTCCTGCAAATACAAGGAGGGCCTTTTCGAATGGTTGGTCATGCCTTTTGGGTTGAAGAATTCCCCGCAACCTTCATGAGGCTGATGGACGATATCTTGCCACCCTTCAGCAACTCATTCGTGGTGGTGTATTTGGATGACATCGTGATCTTCATCCAAAGTTGGGAATAACACCTCCACCACATTCGCAGGTCCTCTAAACACTGCGGCAACACAAGTTGTTTTGAAATTTAGATAAATTCACTTTTGGCATGACCCAGGTTCAATATCTGGGGTACATCGTTGATGAGCGGGGTGTGCATGTGGACCCAGCCAAGATACAGGTTATTCGGGATTGGCCAGCCTAAACCACTCCAACATATCTCTACATATTTCTGGGTCTTGCCAACTTCTATCACAGGTTTGTGTTGGGATTCTCTCATATCACTTGGCCTTTGAGTCAAGTCACCAATGGAGGGGCAAAAGACAAGTTATTTTGGTCTAAATCCAAACAGAAGGCATTCAACAAGTTGAAGGATCGACTCTACTTTGCACCATTGGTCACATTATGAGACTTGTAGCAACCATTTGGGATTGAGACAGATGCCTCTAACTATGCTATTGGTGCAATTCTTACTCAGGAGGGGAATCTAGTGGCATATCACAGTGAGACACTTTCAGACACAGTCCAAAAGTATCCCACCTATGAAAAAGATATGTATTCCATTGTTTAGGCCTGTAGACAATGGAAGCATTAAATTATGGGGAAGGAAACGGTCATCCACATAGACAAAAAACCCCTGTAGTTCATACAGACACAAGGGAAGTTGTAGAACGATAGCCATCAGAAATGGTCCACATACTTGCAAAAATTCCATTTTCACATTATGTACAAGAAGGGTTGCATAACCATGTTGCAGACTGCCTCTGTGGACCGCTAGTCATGGCGCTGACCATTTTTCTCAACTTGAGCGAACGAGACTTCAGGGTCGCCAATTCCTTACAAGAGTGATCCATAATTCAGCAACACACACCAGACGCTCCTGGAAGGTAAGAAATTTCCAAATTATAAAATCTAGGATGTAGAAATTATACAACTGATATGTTATACATCTGAGATTCTCCTGATCACACACTATTTGACTTCATGCACAATACAGAATCCCTTCTACCATTGATCATTAATTGCGAAAATAAAATCAATTGCATGCACACATTAAAACCATAAAAATTCACACATATGAACACAGTATTTTATGGGAAAGCTTAAATTTGAAAAACCCCAAATATCTGTATATTATATTTCATAGAGATCATGTAACAATCATCATACAAAGCTCCTCACAAGCTCTCAGTACAACCTCCAATTGCTACACACTAATCAGGTCCGATCTAGCAAATCCCATGCCCCGATCTCTGCCACCTGCTAGCCTGCCTCTACTGCGCAATCACTGCTGAAGAATGGCTCTCAATGAGTTTGAATCCATCCTATATTGACCATGCAATCCTCATTAGCATCTCCATCAATGTGTGGTGCAAACTCATGCAACACTATAGTCACAACTGATAGTCACACTGCTCTTTCACCTACCTCTTCACTGGTCTCCACTAAAATTGTCCATGCACTGTAGTTAACTGAAGTATTCTTCAGTTGATTAATGAGTTAATAATTAGTGAATTAATTAATAATTAATTCACACCACTCTCACTAGTGTATCTATCATTTAGACCAGATACAACTAGCTCAACTATGTTTAACTAAGTTAAACTGAACACAACTCCACCAACTACTTCTATAACTCCACCAAACTATGTCACATGAGTTCTAACTGAAGTCCTCCATGCAATAGCTCTAGTAAACTCTTAGGAATAGCGTAATTCCTTCTGTCAGCTCCTGTGCCACATCTGTGCACTTAACTAAAGTTCTCCAAGAGAATAAGATAATGTTTAGAGTCCAAATATTATTAAGAGCTAATAATATTCGACATATCTATTTTTAGACTGGAAATCTAAAAATAGATTCCGCCCAATATGGCTAAAAATATAAATCCATCTATTTTTCCAACTTGACCAACCATCCACAAATAGCATCCCGAAACTCATAGAATATGATCGACATGTCTAAAAATAACACATACACCTAAAAATAGCCCGTGTGGGCCCCACCTAGTTTAGGTGATTATTTTCCAACTAGGACTGTGGAATGACAGTTTCGTGATGCCTCATTACATCGTTTCTTGTTGCAATCTTCAACACTCCCTCTCAACAAGAAAGGACCGGCTTTTGCATGCGACATGCAACTCCATGCATTCACCCCGCAACCCTTGCAAGCGCCATGCAACTCCATGCACCGCTCTCGCAACTCTTCCGAACCGAATAGGCTCCAAACAACTCAATCAATCTAATGCATCTATCATCAAAGTCTTCGACCGCTCGCCATCGCACGATGTCTTCGTGAACCATTTCACCGTTGAACTCTACACCCATGCACTCTGCACTTACTGTCAACTCTGAACCGCGCTCCAGTATCTGACAATGTCACTTTGATCTGCCCACATCAATCCAACTGATCATGCTACTGCTAATATGTGGGCATCTCGTAGCTAGGTTCAATTCATGAGATCCACACCATCTCCATGAATCCTACCCAGAAATCTCCTCTTGGGATTACTCATGCATGTCGCCCCACCTCTCACCTGGTGGTATAGCTGCATGCACTCCCTCTGCCCATCTGGCACGAAATTTCTCTGCATGAGTGGTTTCTCCCACTCCATGATCCTCATCTTGTGGTTGCTCCACATCCCGAGGTTCACTCTTACCTGCATGCAAATCATGCTCCCTCTCAAGATTCAATTGCATGGCTTTCTCACACTTCCCAATAGTAGGAAGCTCCATAGAAATCCCATCTACTTCAAGTCTGTAAAGATTCTTAGCTCGAATCCCAACCTTCTTGACTTGTCCTGTTGCTTTGTACCGAAGGAAAACTTTTCCTTCACTAAAGACAACATCATACCCTTTATCCTCTAACATTGTGACTAAGATTAAATTCTTCTTTAAACCTGGAACATGCACTACATCTTGTAAAAGAATGAGTTTACCTGACTCCCTCTAAAAGGTAATGGTACCAATGCCGGTCGCATTGTATCATCCATTGTCACCCAAATCAACATTTATCCTGAGATCTTTCTCCACCAAGTCACTGAAAAGGTTCACATCTCCCGTCATGTGAAAGGAACCGCCACTATCAAAATACCACCCCGATCCTAATGCACTAGACATCATGCATGCGATCAATGAGAAGTTTCAACCTCAAATTTAAGTAGGTGTAACCTCACCGCCCGTCAGCCCAACAACCATCTTCTTATTTCTTCTCAGGACAATGTGTATGAAAGTGTCTTTCATGCTCGTGACAAAGGAAAACACTCACTTTGGACACGTCACACTTTTCCATCCTGCACCTGAGATTGAGAAGGAGCTGGCCCCCTCCTTTCGTTTTCTATGTGGGCCCAAAGTTAATCCTCTTTCATCATTATTATTTTTATGAAGATCCATTCCTCGGTATCCCCGCTTTATCTCTCAATAAGTGATTTGACAATGTTTTTGCGACAAGATCGTATCTCCTTAGTGTTTTTAATATTAACTAGCGAAATAAAACGAATAACCAGCTTGTTTCTTTCAGAGATATATTCGTTTTACAAATAAATGTTAATAACAAAGTCGTATCCTACCCTTAGATCCAAATGCTTATTTGCGGTCGCAGTGCTTCCATTGCATCAATAATCCTTCGTCATAACAAGGGCCCTTTTGTCACAATAAAGTATCATCTTTCGTTGATCTGCAATCACAAACAAGAAAATATCAATAGCACCTGTATAACAAATAATTATAAAACATACCTATCATAGTGATCAAGGAATCTATGAAATAAATGATCAAACGACAGCTTATTGAATTAAACAATCGAACGACAATTTATTGAGAAAAAAAGAACTTGATTGTATTAATCTTAAAATATACAGAAGAACCTTACAACCTTAGCCTTGATGTTCGAAAGGCCTTCCCGGGGTCCGAAGCAGGAATCTCCTCTACTTTGATAAGTCTTGCACTCTTCCTTCAGGAGCATAAAGAGGTATGTGATATTTTCTCTCAAAAGCTCAGCAAAAGGAAATCTAAATCTCAACAGCACTTCAGCTCAAAAATCTTCTCCAAAAAACTTAACTTCCCCCTTTTAGGCTACCCAATGCCTCCTTTTATAGAGCATATGAGGAGGTTAGGATTCCACCATTAAAGGGATAGAACCCTCCTTCAAAGGGATAGGCTCCTCACATCAAGGGATTAGTTCCTTAAGGTGTGGGATACATACACCTTACCAAAGCGTACTCATCCCCAAAAAATCTCATCCAGAACCTTCCAGAATTGACCAAAATTCAACTTTTTTGGTTTAATTTCGCGCATTTTTGACTTTACAGGGGTACCGCACCTATAACACTGGAAAAATGCGTTCTAGAACGCAGTTTATCTTCACTTTACCTGCGTACCCTAGCTAAAAACGCAGGCAGGCTTCATATTAACTGCGTACCCAAGGTTTTTTGAGCTTTTTAGGGTTTTTTCTCCAGTTTCAGGGCATGGAATGAGGAACAAAGGTTGTAAGACTTGCAAAGGAGGTAAGTATGAGTGTTTAATGAGCTCATACAGTCAGCAGAATGTCAAGGTGACATTTTTTAGTGTAACAGATTGCCCCCTAAAGTGCGAAGTCTGGAATAGATGAAGATGAAGTCTGTCATATATGAAGAGTGAAGTACTTTATCATTTCAAGGATCATCCCGTGGACACCCCAGTCGGAACCTGTAAAAACATTCAATGCAAAATATATATATATGTAATCATATCATCGCTGAGGTAGGCATTCCCATACTCAGATCAAAAACTAACTAGAAACTAACTCTAAATTGTTCTGATACAGGAATGATTTTGAATACATCACAGTATAGACATATGTAGACACAGTATGGACGCAGCCATCTGTTTATAAATAGTCTACTGTATAAATGATAACAAAATTCCTCGCAGCCTGGATGGTGGAAACTAGATCCAGGGTCTTGATTTCCGCATCTCGAACTAGTACGATTATATCCATGTGAATAAATGTGTTGAAGTCGAACATGGTAGAAACCACTTGATTACCAGTCAATAATGTAAACTGTTAACAAGTGTGAGAGAAACCACCAGGAATGTCAATGGCTCTCAAAGTACTCAGTACAATCCATGAAATGTGAATAAATGAGCTGAAGTCGAACATGTCACGGAATCATTCGATCGAAGGTCAATGATGCAACCTATCGTCGAAGGCGAGAAACCTGCCATTGAGGCATGCAGATTTCAAGGTACTGACGATTTCTGGATCAACTTCCTAGATAATGAGTTGTCGTCGATAGAAAGTGATCCGTCGTAGGCAAGCCCACAACACGAAATCATAGATCAAGTTTTGAAAATATGTCGGCAAGGACTGACTCAGGGATGGTCAAAAATGGATGACAGATATTTTGCAGATGAATGGTTTACTTGAACTGTCCTCTTGAACACATAACGACACTGCAGATGGCTTGGTGACAATTGACCCAAAGCTAATACCCAGAAACCGGCTGAAGACTTTCAATATGGTTTGATTAACTGTTAGGCAAAGGATTTTCCCAACCCAGGTGAACAAAAGTGTCGTGTTCAAGAGTGGTTAATGGTTTTCCGAATAATCAAAATGTAACAAACAGGTTCGTTTTTCTCTCTTTTCCCCCACCATTTCTGGCAAGTACCTCTTTATTTTTGACAAGCTTGAGGAGGATAACATTTGCTTGTTTATAAGCTCATCCTTCTGATGAGTCCAACTTAGTTTAAGATTCGAACCCTAAGAAGGAGTGGTTCATTCCTGTTTAAAATTGAACAGGTCCTTTACTGTTAAATTTTAACGAGTCCAGTATAGGAGAAACTCGGTGTTTTTCAATTTTAGGGAGTCAGAAGAAAAAACTTAAGAAAACTCCATGGGTGTACCTTTTCGTAAATTTAGTCTCTCGAGCCCGAAAAAGGATAAAATAATGCGGGAGAGAACTCTATTGACCGTAATTAGTCAACGTATACCTTTTTCGTAAATAGTCCATTTCAGTCCGTAAAAGGGGTAAACTTATACTGAAAGGACGACCGTTCATTTACTTTAACGAGTTCGAATAGTCAAGTACTCGGCAATCTTTTCATGTTTAGAGAGTCTGAAAAGGGCTTAAAAGAGAACTCCAAGGTTTCACTTTTTCGGTAAGTTTTAACGAGTTCGAAAAAGGGATAAAAATGTACTCATGGTTTTCACTTTTTCGTAAGTTTTAATGAGTTCGAAAAAGGGATAAAAATGTACTCATGTGGCCGACTTTCAATTTAATTTACGAGCAGGAAAAGACGGAAAGAACTCGGCATTTTCATGTGTTTTACGAGAATGAAATATAGCAAAATGATCTCGGGATTTTCATGAGTTTAAGGAGTCTTGAAAATAACCAAAATTGACTCAAGATAGGTTTCATTTTTTCAAAAGCTTGAAACAGAGAAAAACTATGCTTCAGAGTGGTTTCATTTTTTCACAAGCTTGAAACAGAGAGAAAACTATGCTTGATGCCCCCTAAGCGTAACTGCTAGAGCGCATGCCCCCCCAGCTTCATTTCATTCAACTAAGTACACTAGTAATAAATAGCTGGATGGAATGAAGGTTCATTTACGAGATCATATGAAAGACCCGACCTAAAAACTAACCTAAATCTATAACTTAACATTTACGAGGTCTTATTCAAAGACTCGACTCAATTAGGGGAGGATTTGTTTCATTTTTTAACGAGCTTGACACAGGAAAAGAACTATGCTCATGGCAACGTGTTTCATTTTTTAACGAGGTTGACACAGTAAAAGGAACTATCCTCAGCTAACTACTTATTTCTAATCTACCTACATAACCTACTGATTCATTTTTTAATGAGGTTGACATAGGAAAAGAACTGTCCTCATACCTAATTCATGTTTTAACGAGGTTGACTCAGTAATAGGAACTATCCTCTGACCAACTGATTCATTTTTTAACGAGGTTGACACAGGAAAAGAACTGTCCTCATACCTGATTCATTTTTTAATGAGGTTGTTTCAGTAACAGTAACTATCCTCAGACCAACTGATTCATTTTTTAACGAGGTTGACACAGGAAAAGAACTGTCCTCAGAAACTATTTATTCTAATCTACTAATCTACTCTCTACAATCTACCTACATGTTTCATTTTTTAAGGAGCTTGACACAAGACAAGAACTCTGCTCCAGACACCTGTTTCATTTTTTAATGAGGTTGACACAGGAAAAGGAACTATCCTCACACCTTATTCATTTTTTAACGAGGTTGACTCAGTAAAAGGAACTCTCCTCACACTCACTGATTCATTTTTTAACGAGGTTGACACAGTATAAGGAACTCTCCTCGGCTACTCACTGATTCATTTTTTAACGAGGTTGACACAGTACAAGGAACTCTCCTCACTCACTGATTCATTTTTTAACGAGGTTGACACAGTACAAGGAACTCTCCTCAGTCATTGATTCATTTTTTAACGAGGTTGACACAGTAAAAGGAACTATCCTCACCCACTGATTCATTTTTTAACGAGGTTGACACAGTATAAGGAACTCTCCTCACCCTCACTGATTCATTTTTTAACGAGGTTGACACAGTACAAGGAACTATCCTCAACTACCTACTTTTCTACGTACTCGTCGGAGAGGGTTTTCTAACTCTACTGTGGTGAAGCATCCCAGTTGAGGTGGAACAATTTGAGTTTCAGGGCCAACTAAGTTGAAAGTAACCATATCGGTAAACCTATTGTAATCCAGGTAATGACAATGTAGCGACCAACATTTCCAAAGCAAGGAAAAGGACTAGGATTCTCGTTAAGAGGGGTTCCTTGGTTGGTAAATTCCGGAACAGTTGCCATTATATTCAACTTCAGTGAATTTTATTAACAATTTAAAACTAAAATTAACAATTAAAAATTCACACCTAACAATTAAAATTCACAATTCACACCTATGGTCTCTAAAAGTAAAAACAAACAAATTAACACACGCTATCAAATCTAGGAGTCAAACCATACACAAACAGTAACTTCTCGTACTAAAAACACTAGTTGGTGATGAAATCCAACATCGTAGATTTTAATACAGAAAGGGTGGTTGGAACAGTTACCCCGACAACCTACTTAATGAAACAGACTGGCACAAGTTTCTTCACAAAACCATCTCGAGTGAAGAGAACCCCCCAGAGAGTCCAAGTGAGTCTAGTCGACGCTTGCTCCAGGTACAGTGGGATCTTCCCTCCACCGTCACCTTAGGAAAGAACCCTATAGATTATGGCCACTAAGGTTACCAACAGAAACAAATATACCTGGGGGAACAGTCTACGATCTGATACACACGCAAGGGCAGAGTAACAAAGCTCAATCCCCTTGAAGGCTCCTTGACATAATCCAAGGTATACCGACAAGTGACCCCAGGCTCCTCGACAATGGTCAATCCGAGGTTTACCGTTGTTAATACGTGTATATCTTCTATCGTTCCCAATGAGGAAGGATTGATTACCTCACTGGTTCAGATATGATCTCGTGCTTGACTCCTTTAGGAGGAGCTTCCCAGAGCATACATGCAACAATTGGAATTTTTCCTACCGCAAGATCGACTACTTGTTTGTTTAACTGTCTTGGAGAGTTAACTAAAACCTATTCCAAGACACTAGCCTAAGCTAGATTGGTGGAAAGATCCCTAAAAATGTAAAAATTACTAGATGAATTTTAATTAAGCGTTGTGTTAATTAGGATGTTATTACTCAAAGGGGTAAATGGATATGAAACCAATGGTGTTATGACCCGAACCAAAACTGAATGCAATCGAATATGATAATGTAATCTTTTCAATTCGATGAATCCTAACTAAAGTAAGGAGAGAGTTTCCATTCACTTCCAACAATGCAAAGATTGATAAGAGAAAATATAACAAATTCTCTAATGCACTAATTTCATCAAGAAAAACTAATGCAAATCAATCCCAAATTTTTATTTTGTGTTTTTTTTTTAAAACAAACATAAAAACATCTAAATTCAAATCAAAGAAAAAATCTAAATCTACAATTGATTTTTCAGAATGTAAACTATGCAATTGTAATCTATGCACAATTCACTTGAAAAGTATGCAAATGTAATCTATGCACATTTTTCATTCATATTCTGAAAATGAGAATTCTAATTATGAAAATGTGATCTATGCAAGAGAATTCTCAAACACAAGATGATTCTAATGTAATCTAAGAATCAATCAAGTGGAAGTCAAGAAAATCGGGTGAGAGTTCCAAAGATCAAAAAACACTCAAAGGCGATTAACACTCATACACAATTTAGCCCCCCCGGGCGAATGAGGGGGAAATTTTTTTGCAAAAACAAAAGCAAAAAGATGCAAAATTGTGAAAAGACTGAGACAAACCTCCAAGTAATGACCAAAGGAAATCAAATTAAGAATTTCTCAAAAAGAGACTCAAAACACCCAATTAACTTAATGGAGATTGATGAGATGAAGATTTGCTGAAAGAAATTTAGAAACAAGAGATTTTTGACAGAGAAATACAGATCTGGGTAGATGCTAAGAATCCTAAATTAAATCTAAACTAAACTAGGAAAAAGAAATCTAAAGTTTTTCAAAAAATTTAACAGGGTCCGCAGGCTTCCAGAAGTAACAGGTGCGGTCCCGCACTGGATACTTAAGGAAAGTGCGGAGATGCCCGCACTGTGTGTGAAGACAAAGTGCGGTCCCCTGAAAACTTCAAGAAAAACATAAAAGATTTCAAAATTTTAAAAAAAAGAAGAAAAATTAAGCTACCCAGGCAGATATCCATTAATCAAAAACCAGGAAAAACTTTTCCTCAAATCAAAATAAAAGAGAACCAAAAACAACAAGTTCCTTTCCCCAGTATGGTCGCCAATTTGTTGGCCGGATAAATCGTTCTTGCGGACAAGACCGATCTCCCTAGTGTCAGAAGACAATCTAGCAACAAACGAACAACTAAGTTTGTCTTTCTCTAGATATATTCGTTTTGCAATTAAATGTTATGAAGGTGTCGATCTTACCTTAGATCCAAATGCTTATTTGCGGTCGCAGTGCTTCCATTGCATCAATAATCCTTCATCGCAACAAGGGCCCTTTTGTCACAAGAAAGTATTATCTTACGTCAACCTGCAATCACAAACAAGAAAATATCAATAGCACCTGTATAACAAATAATCATAAAACATACCTATCATAGTGATCAAGGAATCTATGAAATAAATGATCAAACGACAGCTTATTGAAATAAACAATCAAACGACAATTTATTGAGAAAAACAGAACTTGATTGTATTAATCTTAAAATATACAGAAGAACCTTACAACCTTTGCCTTGATGTTCGAAAGGCCTTCCCGGGGTCCGAAGCAGGAATCTCCTCTACTTTGATAAGTCTTGCACTCTTCCTCCAGAAGCATAAAGAGGTATGTGATCTTTCCTCTCAAAAGCTCAGCAGAAAGAATTCTAAATCTCAACAGCACTTCAATCTCAATCTCCAATAGCTTAACTTCTCAAAACTTAACCCAAAAGGCTACCCAATGCCTCCTTTTATAGAGCAGATGAGGAGGTTAGGATTCCACCATTAAAGGGATAGAACCCTCCTTCAAAGGGATAGGCTCCTCACATCAAGGGATTAGTTCCTTAAGGTGTGGGATACATGCACCTTACCAAAGCGTACTCATCCCCAAAAAATCTCATCCAGAACCTTCCAAAATTGACCAAAATTCAACTTTTTTGGTTTAATTTCGCACATTTTTGACTTTACAGGGGTACCGCATGCATTACACTGGAAAAGTGCGTTCTAGAACACAGTTTATCTTCACATTACATGCGGACCCTAGCTAAAAACGCAGGTAGGCTTCATATTAACTGCGTACCCAAGGTTTTTTGAGCTTTTTAGGGTTTTTTCTCCAGTTTCAGGGCATGGAATGAGGAACAAAGGTTGTTCCATTGCATCAATAATCCTTCATCGCAACAAGGGCCCTTTTGTCACAAGAAAGTATTATCTTTCATTGATCTGCAATCACAAACAAGAAAATATCAATAGCACCTGTATAACAAATAATTATAAAACATACCTATCATAGTGATCAAGGAATCTATGAAATAAACGATCAAACGACAGCTTATTGAAATAAACAATCAAATGACAATTTATTGAGAAAAACAGAACTTGATTGTATTAATCTTAAAATATACAGAAGAACCTTACAACCTTAGCCTTGATGTTCGAAAGGCCTTCCCGGGGTCCGAAGCAGGAATCTCCTCTACTCTGATAAGTCTTGCACTCTTCCTCCAGAAGCATAAAGAGGTATGTGATCTTTCCTCTCAAAAGCTCAGCAGAATGAAATCTAAATCTCAACAGCACTTCAACTCAAAAATCTTCTCCAAAAAACTTCACCCAAAAGGCTACCCAATGCCTCCTTTTATAGAGCAGATGAGGAGGTTAGGATTCCACCATTAAAGGGATAGAACCCTCCTTCAAAGGGATAGGCTCCTCACATCAAGGGATTAGTTCCTTAAGGTGTGGGATACATGTACCTTACTAAAGCGTACTCATCCCCAAAAAATCTCATCCAGAACCTTCTAGAATTGACCAAAATTCAACTTTTTTGGTTTAATTTCGCGCATTTTTGACTTTACAGGGGTACCGCATGCATTACACTGGAAAAGTGCGTTCTAGAACGAAGTTTATCTTCACATTAGATGCGGACCCTAGCTAAAAACGCAGGTAGGCTTCATATTAACTGCGTACCCAAGGTTTTTTGAGCTTTTTAGGGTTTTTTCTCCAGTTTCAGGGCATGGAATGAGGAACAAAGGTTGTAAGACTTGCAGAGGAGGTAAGTATGAGTGTCAATGAGCTCATACAGTCATCAGAATGTCAAGGTGACATTTTTCAGTGTAACACATGTCCTTGAAACTAACCCTGTGCGAAGGCAAGGAAGCAAAATCCCCAGTTACCTGTGTAATAACTGTGGCAGCCAGGCTCGAATTCGCTGTCAAAATCCTGATAGGAAAAGCTGGCTTAAGCTCCCTAGTTATAGTCATGTCTGCATCTCCATTATAGGCGTCCACCTTAGTTATAACAGGTTACCTTCTTATCTGAGTGCTGTAAACATAATCCACCTTTCCTTTTTCTCGCAAGATAACCCGCAGAGTCAAAACACTAATATCAATTGCAAGAACTTGGTCGAGCTTCCGTCTCGGCGAAGGGTTGAAGGCACCGTGGGGTGCATGCTCAGTTTTAAAACCTATTCTCATTCTGTTTCTTCCCGCATGTCAGTGTTAGTCAAAACCTCATCTCAAACAATGGGAAAGCGCCAATCTAGGGCAGCGAATAAGGGGAAGCAACCTGTCCTACCAGACCAAGTGCCAAAGAAAAGGGGGCGGAGAACGTATCTCGACCACCTGGAAGAACTAGCTGTCAAATATGTCATGAGCAACCCCTCGGCACCCAGGAATGAAATACGAGGTTGGGAGCAGGAAATTCACCAGGAACCAGAGGAAGCAGAGACTGAAGCTGAAATACTGGATTTTATAACAGATCCGGGGCATACAAGAGGCAGGCTCACTTTGTTTAACCAGACAGTCCATACCTATTGGATTGTAAAATGCCTGCTAGCAAAAGCAATCCAGAACAATCACCCTGTCCAAGTAAAGACAGAGGCACCCGGGATAATTTTAGGGGCGAATTTTAGCCCAAAGGCGAAATTTAAGGGGTTTTAGATTTTAGAGGGGGCGAATTTTTATATAGAACCTATTTTGTATAGTTTTGTATAAATAGCCCCAAAATTATTTTAAAAATAAATAATTATTGTGGTTTAGCCATGAAAAATAAAAGGGCTGGATGAACTCCCGAAATGTTGCATTCGCCTTCCATTCACCGATCCGTGATTTTATGGGGTTGTATTCGCCCCCGATTTACTAACTTGCGTGGGTTTTTGGATCTCGCATTCGCCCTCTGATGATGCTGGGGTTGCGTACGCCACGCGCCCGTCGCCTCGTATTTACGATTTAGACCGGGCAACGGTGTTGGAGAGGGTTCAGCAGAGGTCCGTTGCATTCGTTGGTGGAGATTCCTCTACATCGTTGGAAGGAGAGGGGACTTGGTCTATCGACTACCTACATGCCTTGCAAGTTACCACTTTGCTCATCTACCTTACATTCTCCCTCGCAAGTTTTGAAATCCCGGTTTCACCTACATTTTTATCGTGGCACGAGTAGATCTTCTCGTTGATTCCGAATTAATATTCACCTGCATTTTTAGCAGTAAAGGGTACCTTCGACTTGCAAGTTACCACATTGCTCATATGCCTTGCATTCTCCTCGAAAGTTTGAAACCCTAGTTTCACTTCCATTTTTCTTGGCACGAGTAGATCCCGTAGCTGATTTCTCTTTCGTAGCTGAAAAATTCCTAGGTAGATTCCGCAGCATGCATGGTACATACAACCGCTTTCTCAGTACACATTTGAGGCATATTACCCTTTGGTGTAGTTTTCATTGAAGTATTCTTCATCTTAACATCTATTTGGATGCATCTATTTTATTACATTTTTTGGGTTTCTCGGTCATTGTCTTATTTATCCTTATTGTTACTTAGTGCAGAGATCACTATTGTCCTCTCGCTACTTTCATTTGTGTAGTGAGGAGTCGTGACTACCACCGGTGGTGGAGAGCTTATCTAACTCTCGGGCTCATCTCGCACTTTACCTATTCCCTGTATCATTGTATGCTACATTCCACTTCTTCACCAAGATGGATATTACGAACCTTGTCTTTGGCATTCACAGTATCGGCTACATGACAATTATCTCATATGCTTTCTTTGTATTGATGGGTATAGTTGATTTATACACATGCTTCGGGGGTTTGTAGCTGATACCATTTATGATTTTGTGAAGATTGATCGAAGTTACATGTCAGTAGCCAAATTTTCCTCAAGGTTCAAATTTGCATCCTCAAGGTTCAAATTTGCATTTGAGTAGAATCGTGTGGTAGAATGCTAGATGTGTGTTCTTTGAACTAGTGTTCAGAAAATAGAGTAGGAATTTTGTTGGGCTAGCAAGAGGAGATATCTCGAGTGGTAATCATGAATATCACGTATTAACTGGGTATCATGAGTTCATCATGTCGATGATATGCATATCGAGGTATTTGCAAACCTATAAAGATGAACAACCAATGAAATTTGAAAAACTATGAGATTGATAAATTGAAGGCATGGAGCTATTTTGATGGAGTTTGTCAAGGTATTCCCCGGAAAATATGGAGGAGGAGGCAATATAATTATTGGAGACAACCATGTTGTTGCTTTAAAGGCAGTAGTCGAGGTTGATACTAATAACAGAGTAGAGATATTTGCACTTTGTTGATGCTAATAATTGTTATTGAAAGAGGTATAAACTTTCTTCGGATAAAGGATGATTCCAAGTGAATTGTAGAATGGGAAAATGGTAATTACGGGTGGTTGCTTCTAGGGCTATGAGTAGATGTATTCGGGAGCTCAAAATGAAGGGCATAAGATTTGATGTGTCCAGAGAGCCTCGACTACTAAGAAGATGAAAAGCTCCAGGGTGGAAGACCAAATTCATCCCTCTTAGATGGTGCTTGCTGATTCTTCCTTCCATTTACACCGGCAATCACCTCAGGCTTCATACTCTACTCATGCAAGTCCATTTCCTATTGCTAGCTAGGCATTACAATGCTCCAATAAGTACTTTCATGGCTCGCTTTCCGTTTCCAACACATCACTCGGGCATCCGTTTGTGCTATTCTCAATATCGTATTCGTAACACACCACGAGATCTAAGTTCATGAAACAACATGAATTTACGTATAACTGGGGTAGTTTCTAGGGTTGCTAGGCACTTGTGATGATTTCAAAGGCTAAGAAAAAAAGATGCAACTAGAGGATTATTCACTAGCAAATCTACTAATGAATCTTGCATATGGTGAACTTCGCCTCCAAAATTACCGTGATAATGAAATGGATAATCCAACTCCAAATCATCCTCTTGTATCTTAATGCCAGTTGGTTGTTTCTTGATCTTAAGGGTATTTTGGGCCTCTTGGTCTTTCTATTTTTGGGTCCTCTCGTAAGTTTTGACATTTTGTAATCCGCTTATGTTTATCTTCCGTTAAAAAAATCCGATAGGAGTGAGGCTACAAGAATGTAGAAAATCTAGACATGTTTATGTTGTAATCTTTGCATGAAAGGCAACCATGTTGTTGCTTTAAAGGCGTAGTCGAGGTTGATACTAATAACAAGAGTAGAGATATTTGCACTTTGTTGATGCTAATAATTGTTATTGAAAGAGGTATAAACTTTCTTCGGATAAAGGATGATTCCAAGTGAATTGTAGAATGGAAAAATGGTAATTACGGGTGGTTGCTTCTAGGGCTTTATGAGTAGATGTATTCAGGAGCTCAAAATGAAGGGCATAAGATTTGATGTGTCCGGAGAGCCTCGGACTACTAAGAAGATGAAAAAGCTCCGAGAGTGGAAGACCAAATTCATCCCTCTTAGATGGTGCTTGCGCTCTTCCTTCCATTTACACCGGCAATCACCTCGAGCTTCATACTCTACTCACGCAAGTCCATTTCCTATTGCTAGCTAGGCATTACAATGCTCCAATAAGTACTTTCATGGCCCTGCTCTCGTTTCCAACACATCACTCGGGCATCCGTTTGTGCTATTCTCAATATCAGTATTCGTAACACACCACGTATCCGA
Source organism: Pinus albicaulis (assembly GCA_034641835.2). NCBI lineage: Eukaryota > Viridiplantae > Streptophyta > Pinopsida > Pinales > Pinaceae > Pinus > Pinus albicaulis. Next base: position 51,515,327 of record CM076574.1, on the reverse strand, counting down.
GTTCATGAAACAACATGAATTTACGATAACTGGGGTAGTTTCTAGGTTGCTAGGCACTTGTGATGATTTCAAAGGCTAAGAAAAAAAAGATGCAACTAGAGGATTATTCACTAGCAAATCTACTAATGAATCTTGCATATGGTGAACTTCGGCCTCCAAAATTACCGGATAATGAAATGGATAATCCAACTCCAAATCATCCTCTCGTATCTTAATGCCGCTTGGTTGTTTCTTGATCTTAAGGGTATTTTGGGCCTCTTGGTCTTTCTATTTTTTGGGTCCTCTGTAAGTTTTGACATTTTGTAATCAGTCTTTATGTTTATCTTTCCGGTTAAAAAAATCTGATAGGAGTGAGGCTACAAGAACAAGAAAATCTGGATCAGCTATGTTGTAATCTTTGCATGAAAGGCAACCATGTTGTTGCTTTAAAAGTGCGTAGTCGAGGTTGATACTAATAACGAGTAGAGATATTTGCACTTTTTTTTATGCTAATAATTGTTATTGAAAGAGGTATAAACTTTCTTCTGATAAAGGATGATTCCAAGTGAATTGTAGAATGGGAAAATGGTAATTACGAGGTTGCTTCTAGGGCTATGAGTAGATGTATTCGGGAGCTCAAAATGAAGGGCATAAGATTTGATGTGTCCAGAAGCCTCGAACTACTAAGAAGATGAAAAGCTCCAAAGTGTGGAAGACCAAATTCATCCCTCTTAGATGGTGCTTGCGCTCTTCCTTCCATTTACACCGGCAATCACCTCAGGGCTTCATACTCTACTCATGCAAGTCCATTTCCCTATTGCTAGCTAGGCATTACAATGCTCCAATAAGTACTTTCATGGCCTGGCTCGTTTCCAACACATCACCGGGCATCTGTTTGTGCTATTCTCAATATCGATTCGAACACACCACGATCCGAGTTCATGAAACAACATGAATTTACGATAACTCGGGGTAGTTTCTAGGTTGCTAGTGCACTTGTGATGATTTCAAAGGCTAAGAAAAAAAATGCAACTAGAGGATTATTCACTAGCAAATCTACTAATGAATCTTGCATATGGTGAACTTCGCCTCCAAAATTACCGGATAATGAAATGGATAATCCAACTCCAAATCATCCTCTTGTATCTTAATGCCGATGGTTGTTTTCGATCTTAAGGGTATTTTGGGCCTCTTGGTATTTCTATTTTTGGGTCCTCTGTAAGTTTTGACATTTTGTAATCGCTTTTATGTTTATCTTCTCGGTTAAAAAATCTGATAGGAGTGAGGCTACAAGAACGAGAAAATCTAGACAAGTTATGTTGTAATCTTTGCATGAAAGGCAACCATGTTGTTGCTTTAGAAGCAGAGTAGTCGAGGTTGATACTAATAACGTGAGTAGAGATATTTGCACTTTGTTGATGCTAATAATTGTTATTGAAAGAGGTATAAACTTTCTTCTGATAAAGGATGATTCCAAGTGAATTGTAGAATGGGAAAATGGTAATTACAGGTGGTTGCTTCTAGGGCTATGAGTAGATGTATTCAGAGCTCAAAATGAAGGGCATAAGATTTGATGTGTCCAGAGAGCCTCGACTACTAAGAAGATGAAAAGCTCCGAAAGTGGAAGACCAAATTTATCCCTCTTAGATGGTGCTTGCGCTCTTCCTTCCATTTACACCGGCAATCACCTCGGAGCTTCATACTCTACTCATGCAAGTCCATTTCCTATTGCTAGCTAGGCATTACAATGCTCCAATAAGTACTTTCATGGCCTCGCTCTCGTTTCCAACACATCACCGGGCATTTGTTTGTGCTATTCTCAATATCGGATTCAGAACACACCATAGATCCGAGTTCATGAAACAACATGAATTTACGATAACTGGGGTAGTTTCTAGGTTGCTAGGCACTTATGATGATTTCAAAGGCTAAGAAAAAAAGATGCAACTAGAGGATTATTCACTAGCAAATCTACTAATGAATCTTGCATATGGAGTAGTTGTTGTTTGTTTACAATGGATGTAACCACTTCCATTGCATTGACTTAGTCCTATATCCCTACTTAAAATAATTCCAACACCCCCTTTCCTCTCGTGGTCATAAATACAACAAACAAATTGCAGTTTAATATATATTTACTTTTCCAATCTTTGCAAGTGTTCAACAACAAAGTTATCCCAGAACTAGTTCATCTGGGAAGCTCACGCAATATAATAGCTCTAAATAGGTCCGCACTAGGCAATTGTTGATGCATATTAGTGCCAACCCGTACTTTGAATATTCTAATATGATACTCGATCCACGTATCCGAAAGGACATGTGACAATCAGAAGAACGAGATGTGTGCTAACACCGCATTCCGTCCAAGATCAAACCTTCAATAACACTTGATTTTGTCATCATCGTGACGTAATAAATGTTGGTACATATCAAGGACCCTCCTTCCCACCGAATATGATAGCATGATTATGAGAGAAAGCTTGGATTTCCTTTGAACCAATAAGATAGGCTACAAAAGATGAGTGGCATTGTCTTGCCAAGGCCATTTTAACCGTAAAAAGCAAAATGTTGTAGTTAATACCTTTTTTCCCTAGGAAAACATCACATTGGATCCGCAGAGCTTCTCATGTGTGATGACATATCAATAAACCGTAATCCCGAGGTCATGCATATTTATCATCAAAGGCTTCCTTCCATAGGACTCCCCTTGTATTCCAGTATTCTAGAATATATATGCCAATCCATGTGCAACCGTTAGATAGGATATGGCTTTAACTTGGGGGCAAGTGCTCCATAAATGAGTTTTTGAGAACCCTCAAATATGAACATATCAACATAGATTTGTTAAGGCAAAATTAATGATCCAATGAATCCACTTGATCATCTCAAGATTTCGATGTCCCTTTCCCGTGTTTAATCATCATGAAAAAAAGTGACATGTTAAAATAAGAGTACTTACAAGCCACAAGTGTTGTTTCCGGTGGATTAGTGTCCTCATTCCCTTCCTTTGATACCATGGGATCATGAATTCTCAACATTCTAGGCAAAAAATCGACCTATATTTAGAGAGAGGTGATTTTTCATTAGGGCCTACATTAGAGTAATTAGATTAAATTTTAAATATTAAATGTTAAACATTACTTTTGAATTTACGTTTACATGTTTAACTAAGATAGTCAATGCATGTAGTGTGCTCAAATACAAATGATCCAAATTTATCCAATGTAATAATATTAATATTATAATATATTAATATGAATATTATAATTAATAATATTATTAGTATTAATATTTTAATATTAATATTAGGGTATTTGGCCTTTATGTTTCACCTTAATAAAAACATCTTTTCTAGTGTCCCTAAATATAAAGAAGAGTATGGAGTAAATATAAAAGAGGTTTTATTTTTTACCATATCTCCGGTTTTATTTATATTTATATTTATTTACCATATCTCTTTTATTTACCATGGTTTTTGGCCCATAGGCTTGGTATATACTTGGATGTTGATTTCTAATCATATTTAATATATTTTTATGTATTTACCATATACTCTCTTTTATATTTATTTCTTTACCATACATATTTTATAAAAAAAGAAAATTACCATGACACGTAGTGAAATTACAAATGTTGTGGTGATGTGAGAAGAAAAAGAAAAGAACGTGTTTACAAAGAGAGAGATGGAAGTGATATCTACTAAGGGGAATAATGATATTTTTTTGTAATTTATAGTTCTTTGTATCATGTCAATAATTTTGAAAGTACAATAAGTGCATTGAAACATAATCAACATATTCATCATTGATGAAACTACCCAAATTTATATATATTTTGTATTGCCTTGTTGAATTCAAAAATAAATTGTATTGTGTACAAGTAAGAGACATACACATTAAAAAAAATTACTCCATTAAGATCCTCAAAAGTAATCTATCACTATTAGTTAATTTTTGACATAACTAGTTTAATTTACTAAGTTTCATCCTTTACACCTAGAAACAATGACATGAGCCCTCTATTGTGAATGTTCAACAAGAATTGAATATGAATTTCATGATGATATTTTGGGCATCATGGATGGGTCTTGGAGCTTGTAACCATAGCCGAGGAAGAGAAGCAAGAGCCTTTGTCCCTAACCATTGACTCTTTGTGTCGACTACAATGAATGAGTCACTAAACCACCACTTTGTTTATAATCACTTTCCCAAGGGTGGCAATGATGCCTAAACTAGGCTAGTTGTACACTAAAAACGATATTTCTTGGTCTACATCACAATGCAAGACACCAATAATCCACAAAACAAAATGATATTTCTTGGTCTACACCACAATGAAAAAACACCAATAATCCACTAAACATTGCATCTCTTGGGCATATTTCAGCCATATATTGTTTGATAGATGAAATTATGACATTCTCAACAACACTTATAAAGCTTTACATATTGACCATATTTATAAAAGTATAACAAAAAACTTTGAACATCTATCAGATTTTTTGAAACTCAAATATGATAATTATTATTAAACAACAATTTCAAAAAAATTTAAAATAAAAACAAATATAATAATCTAATAATAACTCAATATTTCAAAATACATTTACATGTTCAAAATAAAAGCTCTCCATTGAGGAAAATAAAGCTCTCCCTCTATCGTTAAATATTAAAAAAACATTAAATTAAACACACCCAAAGAAAAAAACTTCCATCTAAAATTAAATAACATAACACACAATTAAGAGGGCAGCCAAATCTCTTGGTTCGTAATTAAGTGCACGACAAAATTGTAAAAAAAATTAAACTAAAGAAATAAAAGAAGATTGCCTTAATTAATGCTATTGTGCCTTAAGAAGCACTGTCAATTTCCCCTTTCTGTATAAACTCCCAGTCATCATCCATAGCATCATGATCACCGTCTGTCACTGAATGTGATATTCCTGAAGAATAATCATGCTCTCCCTTTGGAATAGTTTGGCCTCCTCCTTCGACTGCGACTTCTGCAGTATTCACTATGTCAATGGGTTCCCGAGTTTCATCGATTCTGATGTTAGAATCAGAGGAAATGTCAATGGAATTAAGACTTTCTTCAGGTTTGTCCAAATTCCCCGACGTTGAGCTCACTTCCTGCATGCAAAGTTAACGTTTATCAGCTAAAAGGTTCCTAAAACCACTATTGTATGCTAAAATATGTGCCACTCTCACCCAGAGTTATACACACAGAAACTACATTGTCGGTTAGGGCTCCATCCAATGAAAAACAATAATGTTGTGGTGATGCCATATTTTTCAGTTTACCAGGGCTGTATCCAATGAAAAACAAATAAATTCACTTTGAAAATGCATCTTTCATAGCCAATGCTCATTTTACTTAAATCAAATTTCTCATGTATATGTATGTAAACACATATACATTCGATGAAAGTTTTAGAATATATATTGGAGAACGAGTTTTTCTTAAAAAACCTAAATGTTTGAAGACGTAATGTCTTCATTAGATTTTTCAAGATATCGATTTCCAGTTTAGTTTTCATGATATGGAATTTGTTCTGTGGTTGTGTGGAATTGCTGTGATTCTCCTCACACAAATTCGAATCTAATAAATTTGCATATTTAAGCACGCTCGGAAATTAATGGATGTCTAATGATTTAGAACAGATCTATTTGTTGAATACTTATACAAAGGACTGTAAATCATTTTACAAAATAAAACCTTTATCAAACAAACAAAATTTAAATCTTACTTGATTGAGTACTGCTGCAGCAGTAAGACCCATTGCGGGAGATTGATGTGTATTAGATATGCCCAGTGACGACAACATGGAGGCGCCTGCAGTGACCAAAGTAGTGGAAACTGAATTCGAATTTGGGTTGCGATCAACTGAACCCGTGGACGTGTTGCATTGAAGGTTGTGCCCCTGCAAGTTGTAAAACACTTCATCCAACGACAGTTCAATGGTGCGTGCACGTGAGTAGTCAACATCACAATAGTAAAAAACGTTATACAACGGCCCTTCAAAGGCGTGGGCGGGCGAATAATCGACATCATAATCGTAAAAAATTTCATCCAACGGCGCTTCAAGGGTGCGTGCAGGCGAGTACTCGACTTCACAATCGTAAATGGCTTCATCCAACGGCGCTTCAAGGGCGTGCGCGCGCGAGTAGTTGACATCATAATTGTAAAAATCTTCATCTAAAGACCATCGAAGGCGGCGCGACGGCCAGTAGCAGTCGACATCAGAATCGTAAAAACCTTCATCCAACGGCCGTTGAAGGGCGCGCACGCGCGAGTAGGAGGCATCAAACAACCCTTCATCGTAGCCGTCCATCCAGTGGAACAAGGACGACTCCATATAGGCCAAATCCAGCCCGTCGAACCAGGAGGAGTCCATACCCATAGAAAGGGAAGGTAAGTCTAATATTTTGAACTCCCTCCCCAAGGAAACAAGCTAGATTCGGCGCGTGAGATACAAATTGAGGAAAAAAACAGAAGTGCAAACTAGGCTTGAAAACGCTGTTCTGCTTCGCAGACTAGCATTAACATTTGTAGAACCGAAACTGAAACTAATGTGAAGATGAGGCACAACTTGCTTTTTCTTGTGAATATTGAACCCGAGGTGAAATGACGTGAGAAGGGTTATTTTATATCCAAATTTGAAGTCATCTTTGGTCCACAAAATAATTAAAAGCCACGTCAATAGATTATTTGATACAAAATGTGTCATTTTTGGTCCACAAAATATTTTATACAAAATTGGAACCGTCTTTTAAACAATAACGTTAATTCTTGATATAATGGTTTACCATAATATTAAAGTAATTTTAAATCCACAAAGTAATGTTTAACGTTAATTAACAATTATTGGGGTTGAATTATTAAAAAAATTATCATAATATTAAAGTAACTTTAAATCCACAAAGTGATATTTAAGGTTAATTAACAATCGGTTGAATTATTAAAAACATAGAACTTTTTAACTATCATCTCACATGCACCATTCCACAAGAAAAAAACTAGGAATAACTTTAAACGAATGAACCCAATTAATAGAGGTGTATTTTATAATGATCCAATTTATTAATAAAGTCTAAATTAGTTATAGGTTTTCATTATAAGTAGGTTTATAGGTAGTGGTTTCATAGGTAGTTAAGAATTTTTTTAGGAATAGCTATATGAGTTAGGTAATGTTTTCTCAATAATTACACTTATAGACATGTCAATTTTGGAATAGAGCTTTGATAATTTTAATTTAATTATTAATAAATTATTATGGGATGGTAGAGATTTAATCTCTGTGGAATATCTTATAATATTATTAGTAGTATGCATAAATAAATGGTTGAGATTTATCTCTATAGTAGTTTTATTAGTTTTTCCTATTAATCAACTTGATTATTTAAAGAAAATGCCATACTAGCAAGTATCATATTAAATGATTTATGGTCTCTTTGGCGAAGCTGTATTGAAAAGTCATGGTATTGTAACAAAGTCTATTTACATATATAATAAAGTAGGCTTGAATATCCATGGTTAAAAATATTACTACATGTTATTTTAAATACATACATGTTTATCTTATATATTAATTCTTTTTAATAATAATAATAATTTAATAATAAAGACAGGTTGGATGGGCATAGTGAAAGGGATCTTGGGGGCCGTCTCCACACCCCACCGACTCCCATGGTGATTAAGGTGGGGGGTGGCGTGGCAGGCTTCCCCCATGCATGATAAGTGTGAGGTAATTACCATTTAATCATGAACCATAGTTTCAAGGCTTTTCAATATTCATCGATGGAAGGTATGTAGTGGCAAGATGAACAGGGGTTTAAATGGGTGCATGGATGTTGGTCAATCTTCCCTAAAATTTAAAATTTTATTCATTGATGTCGAAACTGTGTAAATGAGAGTGGGGTCCTCTATAGAATATTCTTTTGGGTGAGGATAGGGCGAAGCTACATTGTTATTCTTTTTCTTTCCAATAGGCGATATATATATATATATATATATATATATACTTTTAGCGCCATTAAGATAGTAGTTGGGAGGTGTTTGTACCAAATATCCAAAACTCCTGGAAGGCACAGGAAATACAAGCATAACTTTGTTGTTCGGGTTTTGCGACATGTCAAATCTTACTATAAGGAAATTTTGGGTGCTTGGTTTATTTGGTATTGCTCCTTTGTTTCATCAATTTTCTATAGATTTTCAAAATTTCCATTGTTACAAGGATTGGGCATGCCATATCATAGCTTCTACTGTCAAAATGTATCATTGGGTTATAGTCAAATTATTACTATGGGTTTTTAATGGTGTCCCGTATTTTACCTTGGTTCTCCTACGGTTGGATTTTTTACTAGGAGTCTAGATTGATATATATATTCCATTGTGATGCTGGTTCCCTAACACTGCTTTTCATATTGGTGTTAAGGAGGTGTGCTAGTAGAGTGAGTGTGTATGGGATTAACCACTCCTAAATATCTTTAGTAACACCTAAGTGGAGAAATTGGAGTGTCTAAATTCTGAGTAGATCCCTCATAAGAATAGAATTAGGTCTATTGTGTTATCCACTATTCTTAGACAATGAGGATGTAGTCAGTAGGAGGGTTTGAACATGGGAAATATAACCATGGATAGCCCAACCAATCCTGAATTGAGGTTTAGGTGCAGTTGCTACATTTTCAGATTGTGATCCCTCCTTATACTCAATCTAACATTCACAAACAAGAGGGGATTGTGCACCGGGAGAGACATTCATTCTATGACTTTGAACTTATTAGAGATTTTTCTCATTGGATCCCAAACCCATGACACACTACGAGGAAAATAACTCCATCCATCCACTCGTTTAGCTTACATTTGAGGTTAAATAATTTATTGGAATATGTCCTCAAGGAGAAACATGATGATTGGAATGAGAGCATCTCTTTCCTTAATGATTTACAACAAAATAAATGGAGAATCCAAGATGGTTTGGCTCATTTGTTGGCTCATATGAATAATCTAGATACTCACGTGGAACACATGGAGTGACACATTCAACGCAAATTTCTATATCCACCACCCCCAGGTTCTCGCATGGAAAATCACGAGTCAATAACTTAGGCATTGGGTGCAATGTAAGAAATATAATATGTCAACTTTTTTTAAATGTCATCTCAATATGTTGAATTTATATTTATTTGCATGCCATTTCTATCCTTTTCTTATGTAATGATCTAGGTGGATATTGGTGGCCATCCGCCTATTCCACTTAGACCCCCACCATTTTTTCTTTCAGTTTTTCAATTTCCTTAATTGTAGCACAATTTAATAATTTTGGCAATTTTCGGGCATTGAACTTCCAGAGACATTTTAAGGCCCCAAATGACGTTTTTTGAGAAAATCACTTCTAGGAAGAAATGGTGTTTTCTTCAATATTTATTGTCAACAGTTGTATTCCTCAGATAGATCTTTCTAGTGAGGTATCATGTGCATCAAACAAATATCATATGCCAAAGTTATGAAAGTGGGAAATTGATGTACCAATTTACCCCAAGAAGTCTTATTTCTACTGCATCTCTGCATTTATGTTTATTTATGTATTTTATTGCATTCCTGCATAAGTTTGGATTAGTGGTATCAGAGCCATCTTCTATTTCTTGATCCTTCTTTGCATGTCCCCAACGAGGTCAGGTTATAAGGATTTAGGGCTCGATCTGGTTGAACCTTTCCAATATCAGCCTCACAAAACTCGACGACTACCCATGGGGGATGAAAAGAAACACAAGGGAGCAATATTTCCAATTAAAATATTTCTCAAGGATGCCCTCAAGAAACAAAGGAACACAATGATGGATAACTTTTCCCGGATTCTTTAGCAACTGCCCACCGATGATGCATCTGCATCCATGTTTAGTCAATTTAATGTCTTAAATTTTTTGCATAAATTATCAACCAAGGTTTGTAAACTAATGAAGTGTGGTGCACTGTATGTGCTTAGTTAACCTTTTTCTTACTTTCTTGTTTGTATTTTATGTTGTTTTGGGGGTTTTGTTCTTTGATGTCTAAGAATGTTTAATCTAAAACTATGAAAGAAATTAAATCAATCTAATGAATTTTAAGAAGGAAGAAAAGGAAGTATTCCTAAGTTAAACTAACTTACATAAAAATAAACCAAAGAATGTTGGCTATTTAGAATCTAATCTAAAAAAAAGAGAGTATTTATCTTAATTATTTCTATCTTAACATTAGTCCTATTCCATGGATCTATGTCTTATATCTGAGATTGAAATTGAAATTCTATTCTAAATGAAAGTAGAAAAGTAAAGCAGCTAATGTATGTTTAGTTATGCCAACATCCAATATGAAGTATTACCTTCTTGAGATGATGTGTAAGCAACTATCTATACCTTAACTTCTAATGTTCTAGAAAAGCAAGTAAAGTGTGCAAAAGGAAAACAACTAATGTATGCTTAGTTATTCTAGCATTCAATATTAAGTGTCACCTTCTTGAGATAACAAATTATACTTAATGATTTAGAAAAGCACGTAAAATATACAAAGGAGAAACTCAGTAATTTCATGAATTAGACATTCAATCATTCAGTGTAGAAAACATGATAGAATCAATTTCTTGGAATGACCTTTAGGAACATCAATGATACAATTAAATGAGGATCTAAAAGTAAATGTGAAAGCATGCAAAGCTAACTGTAAAAAACTAATGTATGTTTGATTTACTCCAACATTCAATGTGAATTATTACCCTCTTGAGATGTTGTGTAAGAAATCAATTATACCTTAGTTTCTAAGTTCCTAGAAAGAAAGTAAAATGTGCAGAGGAAAAACTCAATAACTGTATGAATTAGACATTCAATCATTTAGTTTAGAGTCATCTTCTTGAAATGACCTGTAGGAACATCCATTGATACAACTAATTGATAATTCTATTCTAAGAAAGTAAATGACAGAATAGTGAGGAAAACTAGATAATTGTGAATTCTTATTACTCCAAACTTGATTCAATTTGAAAATAGGAATATCTATCTTAATGAAATGTTTTTAGAAGAACAAGGCTGATAGAGATATTGTTTAACGTTTTTTCTACTGATAAAAACTGGAATGAAACATTAATCTACTCAAAAAATAGAATTGACAAAAACAAAGTAAGGAAAATTAAACTAAAAATAATAAAAGAAAAACCTCCTCCAGTGCAGGGGCACTCTGCAACTGATTCGGTTGAAATCCTAACTGGTTAAAAATGCAGTTAAGAAATCATTGGAAACACAATATTTGTATTATGATAGAACCAAATCTTAATACACAGCGTATCCGCAAAAGCTTAAAACTTAATTTTTTCGGTTATGTAAAACTGATATTTAAAGAAAATAAACATAACTATCTATGAGATAATTCTGCTACAAGTGGCTAACTCGACTTATAGAATTGCAATCGGACTGTTTAGCTCTTGATTTGCTACGATATAAAAAATCAAGAGGCCTTCTATTCTCGGCTAATGTTCTTTGACTACGATCTTTGACCACGATCTTAAGCCTACTTTTCCATCGATTTTGACCAAGTGAATAGGACAAAATCCATATGGAGATGACTCTGGAAATGACCATGTGGCTCAATTCTCCATTTGACACCTGGAACCTATCAGACCATGAGAGTAGCTACGAAATCCACAATTAGCTACAGAATAGGCTGCGTTCTGTAGCCAAATTACAAAAATCTATTCGAATAGAAAGAACATGAGAATATAACATGGAAATCATTTAAATGCATTCCTTGAGACAAAACATGGCATTTATCATTGATTGGGGTATGTGATCCTATGAGAAAGTAAGGGAAAAAGGTGAGAAAGGAAGACAGAGAGAGGATAATTCTGAGGTTCAACAATCCAGCAGCCACTTTGGAGGTGCAACTCCTTTGAAGGTATAAGTAAACTTTGACATTCCCTTATTTGAGGTCCAAATCGATGTAGACGTTGTGGATAAGTGGCTGAATATATTAGAAGGTTATTTCTCATTTCATGAATTTTCCGACGAAGAAAATGTTACTTTCACACTCCTCAAAGCTACCCCCCATGTCAAGGACTCATGGGAAACCTACTGTGAATAAAAGGATGAGAGGGAACCCTCACTGTTTTTAGCCATACCCACTTGGAATTATTTCCGAGAGGCCATCAAGGAACAATATTATCCCCTGGGGAGCTATGAGGACAAGCACATACAATGGACTACACTGTGGTAGCAAAGGGATCAAGAAGTGCATGAGATGTTGAATCTGTTCTATACCCTACACACAAAATTGGGTATCAAAGAGTTGGAGAAATAAAAGCATGAATTTGTGGTTTGGGTTTTGCGACATGTCAAATATTACTTTAAGGAAATTTTGGGTGCTTGGTTTATTTGGTCTTGCTCCCTTATTTCATAAATTTTCTATAGATTTTCAAAATTTCCATTGTTACAAGGATTGCGCATGCGATATCATAACTTTTACTATCAAAATGTATCACTGGGTTCTAGTCCAATTCATACTATGGGTTTTTCTTGGTGTCCTATCTTTGACCTTGGTTCTCCAGGGGTTGGGATTTTTACTAGGGGTCTAGATTGATATATATTTTCCATTGTGATGTTGGTTCCCTGACAATGCTTTTCATACAGGTGTTAAGGAGGTCGGCTAGTAGAGTATGTATGGGATTAAACACTTCCAAATATATTTAATAAAACCTAAGTGGAGAAATTGGAGTGTCTAAATTCTGAGTAGATCCCTCATAAGAATATAATTAGGTTTGTTGTGTTATCCATTATGCCTAGACAATGAGGATGTAGTCACTAGGAAGGCTTTAACATGGGAAATCTAACCATGGATAGCCCAACCAATCCTGACTTGAGGTTTAGGTGTAGTTGCTACATTTTCAGACTCTGATCCCTCATTATACTCAAAGTAATAGTCACAAACTAGAGGGGATTGTGCACTGGGAGAGACATTCATTCTATGACTCTGAACTTATTGGAGAGTTTTCTTATTAGATCCCAAACCCATGACACACTACGGGGAAAATAACTCAATCCATCCACTCATTTAGCTTACATTGGAAGTTAAATAATTTGTTGGAATATGTCCTCAAGGAGAAACATGATGATTGGAATGAGAGCATCTCTTTCCTTAATGATTTAAAACAAAATCAATGGAGAATGCAAGATGGTTTGGCTCATTTTTTGGCTCATATGAATCATCTCGATACTCACATGGAAAACATGGAGTGACACATTATGTGAAAATCTCTATATCCACCAGCCCCAGGTTCTCGTATGGAAAATTATGAATCAATAACTTAGGCATTGGGTGTAATGTAAGAAAGATAATATGTCAATTTTTTTTAAATTTCGTCTAAATACATTGAATTTATATTTATTTACATGCCATTTCTATCCATTTCTTATGTAATGATCCAGCTAGATATTGGTGCCCACCCTCCTATTACACTTGGACCGCCACCATTGTTTCATTTAGTTTTTCATTTTCCTTAATTGTAGCACAATTTTCTATTTTTGGAATTTTTTCGAGTCTTGAACTTCTGGAGCTATTTTGTGGCCCCAAATGACATTTTTTTGGGAAAATCACCTTTAGTAAGATATGACTCTTTGCCTCAATATTTTTTGTTATCATTTGTATTCCTTGATAGATATTTCTAACGAGGTATCATGTGCATAAAATGAAGATCGTATGCCTAAGTTATGATTGTAGGAAATTGATGTACCAATTTACCCCAAGAAGTCTTATTTTTACTGCATCACTCCATTTATGTGTATTTTTATATTTTATTGCATTCATGCATAAGTCTAGATCAGGGGTTTCAGAGTGGTCTACTCTTTCTCGATCCTTCTTTGCATGTACCCAATGGGTCGGGTTATAAGGAGTTAGAGATTGGTTTTCTTGAACCTTTACAATCTCAGCCTCGCAAAACCTGACGAACGCCCATGGGGGACAAAAATAAAGATGAGGGAGTAGGAGATCCTATCAAAATTTTGCTCGAGGAGGCCCTCCAGAAACAAAGTAGTATGATGATGGATAACTTTGCCCAAATTCTTCAACGACTGCCCATCGACGACACATCTGCTTCCATCAACCACTTTGGAGGTGCAACTTCTTTTAAGGTATACGTAAAATTTTAGATTCCCATATTTGAGAGCCAAATAGATGTAGACTTTGTAGATAAGTGGTTGAATCAATTAGAACGTTATTTCTCAGTTCGTGAATTTTCCAACCAGGAAAATATTACTTTAGCACTCCTCAAAGCTACCCCACATGTCAAGTACTGGTGGGAAACCTATTGTGAGGAAAAGGACGAGAGGGAATCCTCTTTGTTTTCGGCCACACCCAGTTGGAATTATTTCTGAGACGCCATCAAGGAACAATATTATCCCATGGGGTTCTATGAGGACGAGTACATACAATGGACTGTGCTACGACAACAAAGGGATCAAGATGTGCATGAGATGATGAATCTGTTCTATACCCTGAACACAAAAATAGGTATCAAGGATTCGGAGAAATACAAGCATGAATTTGTGTTTTGGGTTTTGCGACATGTCGAATATTACTTTAAGGAAATTTTGGGTGCTTGGCTTATTTGGTCTAGCTCATTTGTTTCATCAATTTTCTATAGATTTTCAAAATTTCCATTGTTACAAGGATTAGGCATGCCATATCATAGGTTCTGCTATCATACTGTATCACTAGGTTCTAGTGCGGTTCTTACTATGGGTTTTTCTTGTTGTCCCATATTTGATGTTGGTTCTCCCGGGGTTGGGTTTTTTACTAGGGGTCTAGATTGATATATATTTTCCATTGTGATGTTGGTTTCCTGACAGTGTTTTTCATACTGGTGTTAAGGAGGTTGTCTAGTAGAGTGAGTATGCATGGGATTAAACACTCCTAAATATATTTAGTAACACCTAAGTGGAGAAACTGGAGTTTCTAAATTATGAGTAGATCCCTCATAAGAATAGAATTAGGTATGTTGTGTTATCCACTATGCCTAGACAATGAGGATGTAGTCAGTAGGAAGGTTTTACCATGAGAAATCTAACCATAGATATCCCAACCAATCCCAACTTGAGGTTTAGGTGCAGTTGCTACATTTCCAGGCTATAACCCGTCCATATAATCAATCTAACATTCACAAACTAGAGGGGATTATGCACCAAGAGAGACATTCTTTCTATGAATCTGAACTTATTAGAGAGTTTTCTCAATGGATTCCAAACCCATGACACACTACACGGAAAATAACTCAATCCATCCACTTATTTATCTTACATTGGAAGTTAAATAATTTGATGGAATATATCCTCAAGGAGAAAAAGGATGATTGGGATGTGAGCATCTCTTTCCTTAATGATTTACAACAAAATCAGTGGAGAATGCAAGATGGTTTGACTCATTGTCGCAGATAGGCTAAGCTACATCATATTTCTTTCGGCTCATATGAATCATATTGATACTCATGTGGAACACATGGAGTGACACATTCAGTGCAAATTTCTATGTCCACCACCCCCAGTTTCTCATATGGAAAATCATGAGTCAATAACTTAGGCATTGGGCATAATGTAAGAAAGATAATGTGTCAAATTTTTTTAAATGTCATCTTAATATGTTGAATTTATATTTATTTACATGACATTTCTATCCATTTCTTATGTAATGATCCAGCTGTATATTGGTGTCCACCTGCCTATTCGACTTGGACCCCCACCATTGTTTCTTTCAGTTTTTCAGTTTCCTTAATTGTAGCAAAATTTACTATTATTGGCAGTTTTTCGGGTCCTGAACTTCTGGAGCTCTTTTTTGGCCCCAAATGACGTTTTTGAGAAAATCACCTCTAGGAATATATGAGTCTTTGCCTCAATATTTTTTGTTAGAAATTGTATTGCTCGGATAGATATTTCTAACGAGGTATCATGTGCATCAAACGAATATAATATGCCAAAGTTATGGCCACGGGAAATTGATGTACCAATTTACCTCAAGAAGTCTTATTTCTACTACATCTATGCATTTATGTATATTTATGTATTTTATTGCGTTCCTACATAAGTTCGGATCAGTGCTATCAGAGTGGTCTGCTCTTTATTGAACCTTATTTTCTGTCCCCAACGAGGTCATGTTATAAGGAGTTAGGACTCGACCTAGTTGAACCTTTGCAATATCAGCCTCGCAAAACTCGGTGACTGCCCATGGGGGATGAAAATAAAGACGAGTAAGAGATCCTATAAAAATATTTCTCTAGGAGACCCTCGAGAAACAAAGGAACACGATGATGGATAACTTTTCCCAGATTCTTCAACGACTACCCACCAACGACGCGTCTGCATCAAACAACCACTTTAGAGGTGCAATTCCTTTTAAGGTACAAGTAAAATTTGACATTCCCATATATGAGGGAAAAATATATGTATATGTCATAGATAAGTGGTTGAATCTATTAGAAGGTTATTTCTCAGTTCATGAATTTTCCAACCATGAAACGATTACTTTTAGACTCCTCAAAGCTACTCTCCATGTCAGGGACTGGTGGGACACCTTCTATGAGAAAAAGGATGAGAGATAACCCTCTCCGTTTTCAACCACACCCACTTGGAATTATTTCCTAGACATCGTCAAGGAAAAATATTATCCCATGGGGAGCTATGAGGACGAGTACATACAATGGACTATGCTACAGCATCAAAGTGATCAAGATGTGCATGAGATGACAAATCTATTCGATAACCTGTGAACAAAATTGGGTTTCAAAGAGTCAGAGATATACAAGCATGAATTTGTTGTTCGGGCTTTTCGAAATTTCAAATATTACTTTAAGGAAAGTTTGGGTGCTTGATTTATTTGGTCTTGCTCCTTTGTTTCATTAATTTTCTATAGATTTTCAAATTTTCCACTGTTAGAAGGATTGGGTATGCCATATCATAGCTTTTGCTATCAAAATTTATCATTGGGTTCTAGTCCAATTCTTACTATGGGTTTTTCTTGGTGTCCCATCTTTGACCTTGGTTATCATGGGGTTGGGTTTTTTACTAGGGGTCTAGATTGATATATATTTTCCATTGTGATGTTGGTTCCATGATAGTGCTTTTCATATTGGTTTTAAGGAGGTGGGCAAGTAGAGTGAGTATGTATGGGATTAAACAATGCTAAATATATTCAGTAACATGTCAGTGGAGAAATCAGAGTGTCTAAATTCTGAGTAGATCCCTCATAAGAATAGAATTAGGTCTGTTTTATTATGCACTATGCCTATACAAGGAGGATGTAGTCACTAGGAAGGTTTTAACATGGGAAATATACCCATGGATAGCCCAACCAATCCCGACTTTAGGTTTAGGTGCAATTGCTACATTTTCATACTCTAACCCCTCCTTATACTCAATCTAACATTCACAAACTAGAGGGGATTGTGCACTAGGATATACATTCATTCTATGACTCTGAACCTATTAGAGAGTTTTCTCATTGGATCCCAAACCCATGATACACTACGAGGAAAATAACTCAATCCATCCACTCATTTAGCTTAAATTGGAAGTTAAATAATTTGTTGGAATATGTCCTCAAGGAGAAACATGATGATTGGAATGAGAGCATCTCTTTCCTTAATGATTTACAACAAAATCAATGGAGAATGCAAGATGTTTTGGCTCATTTGTTATATCATATGAGTCATCTGGATACTCACGTGGAACACATGGAGTGACCCATTCAGTGAAAATTTCTATATCCACCACCCCCAGGTTCTCGTATTGAAAATCATGAGTCTATAACTTAGGCATTGGGCGTAATGTAAGAAAGATAATATGTCAACTTTTTTTAAATGTCATCTCAATATGTGGAATTTATATTTATTTACATGCCATTTCTATCCATTTATTATGTAATGATCCGTCTAGATATTTCTGGCCACCCGCCTATTCCACTTGGACCCCCACCATTGTTTCTTTCAATTTCCTTAATTGTAGCACAATTTACTATTTTTGGCATTTTTTCAAGTCCTGAACTTTCAAAGCCATTTTAAGGCCCCAAATGATGTTTTTCGGGAAAATAACCTCCAAGAAGATAAGGGTCTTTGACTCAATATTTATTATCAGCAGTTTTAGTCCTTAGATATATTTTTCTAACGAGGTATCATTTGCAACAAACGAAGATCGTATGCCAAATTCATGACTGCGGGAAATTGATGTACCAATTTACCCAAGAAGTCTTAGCTCTACTACATCTCTACATTTATGTGTATTTTTTTATTTTATTGCATTCCTGCATAAGTCCAGATCAGTGGTATTAGAGTGGTCTTCTCTTTCTCGATCCTTCTTTGCATGTCCCCAACTAGGTCAGGTTATAAGGAGTTAAGGATCAATCTGGTTGAACCTTTTCAATATCACCCTTGCAAAATCGGATGACCAGCCATCGAAGACGAAAAGAAAGATGAGGGAGCAGGAGATCCTATAAAATATCAAGCCAGAGGAGGCAAGGAGCCCCTCGAGAAACAAAGGAACACGATGATGGATAACTCTTTTCCGTATTCTTCAACCATCGGCCCACCGATGGCGCATCCGCATCCATCACCCAATTTGGAGGTGCAACTATTTTAAGGCATGAATTGGCATTCATATTAGGCCAGATATATGCTTCCTTATGGGTGCTTTTTTTTTTTGAATTTGGTGAGAATGTTAGTTAACCAGTCAAGTGAGTTTTCTCCAACCAGGAAAATATTACTTTTCATTCTCAAAGTTACCTCCATGTCAAGTACCTGGTGGAAACCTATTGTGAGAAAAGGACGGGAGGGAACCCTCACTGTTTTAGGCCACACCTACTTGGAATTATTTCTGAGATGCCATCAAGGAAGAATATTATCTCGTGGGGAGATATGAGTACAAGTACATACAATGGACTATGTTGCGGCAGCAAAGGGATCAAGATGTGCATGAGATGAAAAATCAAGCTTGCTACCCTACGCACAAAAATTATTTTGGGTATCAAATATTCTGAGAAACATTTTTTGTTGAAGATTTTCGTTCGTACATACATTTTCACAGGAAAATGGAATTCCCCACATCCTCACTGCAACATACCGGTATGCTGCAAATATTGAGAAGAAGTTCAAACAAAAGAAGCGAGACTTTGGATCTTCAAATCAGAAGCAAGGGAAAGGTGCCTCCAAACCACAAAACAAAGGACAAAGCCAAGGCAGAGTGGCCCAAGACAACCTACCAAAGCCACAAGAAAAGAACAACACTTAGAAGCCAAATAAGGACATCAGAAAGTGGTGTGAGTTCCATAAGAGCTCCACTCACAACACAAGCGAGTGTTAGGCCAAGTAGTCACTGGTGGGCGAGATGAAGGATTGTTAATATAATTCATTCTATGATTTTGAATCAGAACCCAACAAGGGGAGTGACAAAGGGAAGAAAATTATCGATGCAGAGGCCAATGCACCATTGCCACCATGAAGATCTAGAAGGAGGAACCGAAATATATAGTGGAGGAAAAGCGCCTCTTCCATTCCTAGATGTGTGCAAAGGGTTCCTCACTATAGTTCACTGTCGATAGCTGGAGCCAAAATAACCTCATTCAAGCAGAGGTCACGAAGCAGCTAGGCTTTCTGACCACAACACACCCACATTCGTACACCATCGGGTGGATTCACCAAGGATGGGATCTCCGCATCAGCTAGCAGTGCCGCGTTCCCAACAACTTCAAGCCCTTCATGGATGAGGTCTTATGTGACATTTCCCCTCTTGATGTTTGTGAGGTATTATTAGGCCAACCATACTTGTGGAAGCGACATGCTGTGTATGAGTTTCGGCCTCGCGCTGTTATTGTTACTTTGGGAAATAATTTTTACAAGATACAAGAGGTAGCACCGCCTACTTCCATCTCTTTGGTTATTGCAAAACAATGCAGTAAGCTCATTTCTAAAACAGAAAAGGAAAATGAAGAAAATCCTAAAAGTTATGCTAATATTCTTGAAGACTACATCAACAACAAAATCAATAGTAGGAAAGGATATGTGTACAAATAGAAATATAATTCCTCTCATAAGAACAATAAAAATGAGATTATAAGATTTTCACCACCAATAATGCCTTTCATAACCCATTACTAAAATATCTTCCTTGGATATTATTTTTCTTGTAATAATTTTTGTGAGAAAGAGATAGATTGTAGAGCTTATGCAAGAAGTGATCATGTGAGATATTGAAATAGAGGATCTTATAAGACCTCTTATAATTATTATGTGAGAAAAAAGACCAAAAGTTCTCATGGTTTTGTTAATAGAAGTTATAATTCATTTTCTCCCTTAATTGATTAAAATACTTAATGTTAAGTGCAATAATTATGGTCATATAGAACATCACTGTAGAAGTAGCATAATAAAGTCTCCTAAGCAAAACAAGGAAGAGGATGATCTTACCCGACATAGAAAAGAATACAAAAAGGTGTGGAAAACAAAGCAAGAAGAATAAAAGAAGGAAGAATGTGGACTTGCATTATATGCTCAAAACAAAAATATCCAATGGTGTTGTTAGGGTCCTAGGGTCTAGGGATTAGAATTTTTTTTTCCTCTTTTATTCATTTTGGGGATTTGTATATTAGTTTAGCGTATGAATCACTACTCTCATTGTCTAAAATATCATTTTATAAGGTCACTATAACTTTTTCATATCATAGAGGGTCCTTAAAGACAAAATTAAATTTGAGAGATTCTAAGTCCATGAGAGGGTCATAAGGCCATATTTTCATGTAGAGTCATTGAGGGTTCAAGGGGGTAATTTCATGGGGTCTTCCATTTATCACAAGTTAAAACCATGGCAGTTAGATTCTATTTGTTAAAATTTTTATGGGTCTGTTAGTAGTGTCCATAATATCCCCAAGTCACCATTCACATTTCACCTTTCATAGATTCATAACTCACCTTAATATACTCCCTTCATGCACCATTTATCATCATGTTGTCCCTAAAATTACTTCTCATAATTTCCATTACATCTCACTAAATTCATAACTCATCATCATCCATAATTCATTATTCATGATTATGATAACCCATTTACCAAAAGTTTACATTCGTGATTGGAAGAAGGCAAAAGGAGGCACATATTTTTTCAAATTTTGTCGAAGTTTTCCCTCATTCTCTATATCTGCAACCCGCACTCTAAGAAGGTTTCATGCTCAAATAGAATATCAGAAAGCCGAAATCACCCTAACAGAAGGTTGAAGGCAGGTTTTCCAAGTGGGATAAGGTTGTATCGCAACTGCTGCACAAAATTTTGACCTACACAGTCGTTGCACAACTGTTGCGTAACTGATTCAAGCTTCTTGCAGAGGTCAATGGTAGTCTCTCACTAAATCCAATTGGGATTTCCTATTGTATGAGGTAGGAAACATACACTCCATCCATAGTTTTTCTCATAGAATAAATTAGACATTTATTGGTAAATATTGTGTTTGTTGATTGTGCAAATGTTGCGCAAATGGAGAACAACCATTTTGGAGGTATGCAAGCATTCGGAGAAGCATTCAGAGGGTGCTACATCATCACCAGGTCATCTCAAACATATCTATTCACTCATCCTTGCATATAACCATCTACAACCATATCAACCATGGAGGTCTATTACACTCTGCTATGAATTTTCTCTGAAATTAACTATTTTAGCCATCAATTTCAAAATATTTTTTCTAACCAAATAGAGTTGAATTTTGAAAAATTGAAAGAAAATTTTTTCAAGAACGAGGTAAAGAAACAAAAAATCCTTCCTTTTCTACATAGGTGTCATATATTGGGAGATTCAAAGGCATATTTAAAGCCTATTTTTTAGACTATGCAATTTATTGTTTTTGTCATGATTTTAGCGAACATATTCTGAAGAGTTGTGGAAGAATTTGAGGAGAATGCAAGAGTTTTTTCTAAAAGAAAAATTAATGTGAAAAAAAAACCTCCCTCAATTTTTACACGTGTTACATTTTGGGAGTTACACGGGTCATTTTTGGACTCATTTTTCACAGTTTTTCCAAGCCAAATTAGTGCACAGTCCAACTTTGGTCCAAGCCTACTGGAAGCAAAGTTATGCTTGTGTTTTCTTAGGGTGACTCCATGAGGGTACTATCCAGGTTCGCTAGTAGTGGAGCAACATCGGGGAATGTGCTTGTAAATTTTGGTACACTTATTATCCTTCTAAAACAATTGAGGTATGACTAGTATTATGTTTATGTGTTTCAAAATGAGAAAAGAGTAGAAGAGATGATAAATTTAACCATGATAAGTAAGCAAAAGAAGGTAATGTACATGGAGAACCAATACATCTTTAAGCACTAACCCCTTGCAGTTAAAAATAAAACTTGAATAAAGAAGTTGGAGTTCTACCAGTGTGTCATCAAGTGTTGATGATGCGATCAACACCCTCCTCCTACACTTGAATCTTGGAGCCTACTAAGGATAATGTGATCTATCGTCCTATGGTCATTTCATTTTAGATTGATATTATTCTAAGTGTTTAAGTATTCTTCCTGGTTTCTAACTCATGAAGTCTCTTTCTCACACATGTTCAACCCTTGATGAGTTCATAAACAAACTTATTTTATGCAAGCTTGATAGGTATAGCACAATCCCTCAATAAAATTACTACACAATGTATAGCCTATGTCAAAAGTCAGTGCACACTTTCCATTCATAATATCCCTCACTTCATTTCAATTGTACTTTCATTTCAATGAGTCTTCCCAACTGTCGCTTTTGTCCACCTTTGTTTTTAAAAGTGTAACTTTCACATTCACAACTGTCTTTTCTACTTTCTTTCACTTTAACAGGTGTATTTTTCATGTTATATTTTCTCTGGAATGTGTCACTGTAGAAAATATCTAACACAACTATAATACCATGTAGAAGTTATATCAATGGATTCAATCCGATCATGTAATGTACTAAAACAATATACTGAATCCTTCTACTCTATTTGCAAAATATAAAACACGATTGTTCAATCACACGCAAGTAAGCAAAAGGAAATTATCTATCACTCAACACAACATGTTCTTGGGGAAACAACCTGCTCAAAACCCCTCTATCATATATTGTACATAGCCAAAGAATCATGAAACAATAAAATGTTTTCTCACAGTGACAAAATCCTGCACTCTACCGATCGTCTCACCCTGATCCTGCACAAAACTGTCTAGCAAATATTAGGCATAATTGACCAACACTTAGCCAATTCTCAACCCCTCCTTATCCCGACCTTGCTCACACGATACCTAGGCAATTAGTCCCTATTAAATACGATAATTAGCCTTCCTTGACTGCATAATCCCTATGGAGCCTTCCTCTGACTATAACTGCACTTGGCTAGTTCGCTAAAAATAGATTGGTAGTTTACTTGTCTTTACCCTTTATCTCAACTGTGTCTCCATCCGAATTGAGATGCATGCAGATATTAAAAGTGAATCATCAGTTACTTGATAGATCACTACTTGTGAATTAAATATATTTTAATTCAATTTATCTTACACTAGCTCATCAAACAATTAGAACTGGTTAAACTGATTTTAACTCAATTAATATGAGTTAAATGATCCCACTCACACCACACTAGTGCTACAACTACAACTGGACCATGTAAATAATAGAATCACTCTACATGCTTATCCTTTTACCCTCAACTCGAAATTATTGAGCTAACTAAGTCTATCACAATTAGTTAACTATTACAAGATGTTATGAGATAAGATTTCAATTTTCTTTTAATTTAATTAAGGATAATTAAATCAAAAGGTTCACATGGTAACCATTTTCTGGGTGCCATTATCTAGATTTTGTTTCAGGATGCCAATTTCACTATTTCTTGTTGAAAATTTCAACACTCCCTCTCAACAAGAAAGGAATCAATTTATATCGATCTGGTACCTTTGGAATCTTTTGCATGCAACACTTCTCGAGTGTTGTTAGCACATGCAACTCTGCTTACAATAAAAATCCTCCAAACAAATGAATCAGTATAATGCATCTATCATCAGAGTCTTCTGACTAATGTTAGCTAATGCATGTGTCTATTGGAATCTCTCTGTGTTGCTGGTGACATCTGCATTCATCCAGTTTACATTGTTGCCAACTATGATTTGTGCTCTAGTATCCAACACCTGTCTCTATGATTTATGTCCTCTTGACATATGACTGGATCAATCTAACCGATCCCTCCTTCTACTGCTATATTATGGGCTCCTTGTAGCCAGGTTCGATCCATGAGACACACCATCTCAGTGGACCCTATCCAAATTTATTCTTGGGATCAATTCTGCACATCGCCCCACCTCACACCTGGAGATATTGTTGCATGTACTCCCTCTACCCATCTGGCTCAAAATTTCCAACTCTTGGAAGTCTCTACTTTAGTGGACTCTTCCACTCGGTCTTCTCTCTACTTCTCCAATAATGGCTGCTCCACAAACCTCTGAGACTGCTTCTGAGGCTGCATGTTGAGAGATAATTGCTCCCTCTCAACCACCAAGCCATTAACCACTTCTCTTCTCCTCAAAGCCTTGCATGCATCCTCAACCTTGAGAGCATACATGTTGTTGACTCTTGAACCGATTTTCTTCACTTGTCCTGTAGCTATGTGTGTAAGGAACACCTTTCCTTTTCAAAACATCACTTCATAACCATGGTCTTCCAATACTGCTACGGAGACAAGATTATTCATCAGGTCTGGAACATACAAAACATCTGCTAATCTGAGAGGGTATCCAGACTCCCTTTGAAAGGTAACTGTACGTATTACAGTTGCATCATACCTCCTGTCATCTCCAAACTCTATTTTCTGTTGGAGGTCCTTCTCCTCCAAGTCACTCAAGAGATCTCTATTCTCTGTCATATGGAACGAGGAACTGTTTTCTAGATACCACATGCATTCCATTGTAGTGGTAGCCATGCATGCAATGAGAGTAAAATAAACCTTAAAATTTGAAGCTAATGATTCACCCGCCGCAATTGTAGGTTCCTTCTTGCTTTCCTTCTTCCGTGGAAAATTCGAAGCATAGTTCCCATGCTCGTGAAAGTAAAAACATCTGATCTTGGACAAGTCTCTCTTGCCCTCTTTGCCTTGGGACTTATTTCCCTTGGCTTTCTTTCCTTTTCTGACTTGTGCACATTGTAATTTTCCAGCCATCACAACATTTTCTAAAAAAAGAGCTGATTTTAAATTGATGATATCTCCCTCATCTACGAGCCTATTTTACCAATTGTTTTTTTCAATTTGGGTATTTTTCACAGGGAATACAAATATTCCATTTTTTTTTGGGAAATTTTGCATCCAAAATTTCAAATATTCTTTGCAAACTCGTTGCCAAACAATTCCTACTCTCATACCATGTAGAAAATCTCTAACATAGCTATAATACCATGTAGAAATTATGTCAATGGATTCAATCCGATCATGTAATGTACCAAAACAAGATATTGAATCCTTCTACTATATTTGTGGATACAAAACATGATCTCTCAATCACATGCGAGTAAGAGAAATGAAATTATCAACCACACAACACAATATGTTCTTTGGGAAAGAACCTGCTCAAAATCCCTCTATCATATATTGTACATATTCAAAGTATCATGAAACAATACAATTCTTTCTCAAACTGAGAAATTCCTGCACACTACCAATCTTCTCACCCTGATCCTGCACAAAACTGTCTCGCAATTCTTAGGCAAAATTGACCAAAACTTAGTCAATTCTCAGCCCCTCCTTAGCTCATCATTTCTCACGCAATCCCTAGGAAATTAATCACTATTAAATAGGGTAATTAGCCTTCTTTAACTGCACAATACATATGGAGCCTTCTTGTGACTTTATAACTGCACGTCAGCAGTTCGCTAGAAATACAACTGATAGTTTACTTGTCTTTAACCTTTGTCTCAACTGGGTTGACATTCATGCAACTATTAATAGTGAAGCATATGTTACTTGGTAGATAACTACTTGTGAATTAAATCTATTTTAATTCACTAGTTAAATTTATTTTAACTCAATTAATGTGAGTTAACTAATCCCACTCACACCACACTAGTGCTACAACTACAAATGGACCCAGTAAATAATAGAATCACTTTGCATGCCTATCCTTTGATGCTCAACTCGAAATTATTGAGCTAAATAAGTCTATCACACTTAGTTAACTATTACAAGTTGTTATGAGATAAGAATACAAGTTTCTTTTAATTTAATTAAGAATAATTAAATCAAAAGCCTCACATGGTAACCATTTTCTAGGTGTCGTTTTCTAGATTTTTTTTCTGGATGCCAATTTCATTGTTTCTTATTGAAAATTTCAACATTCAACTTTATTTATCTTTTGCAAGTGTCATTTTCATTTTTTCTTATTGCCACAATTGTTTCTTTTGATTATTTTCACTCTTGTGTGTATCACATCTTTGCACATCACTAGACTCAGTTTTGGAACACTCTTATGCCAAACATGTTATTGTATCCTCTCAATTGAAACCATAGACATCAAAATAAACTGATGATTATTTATTTCTTCATTTATATAGTTAAAGGGGGGGAATGCACCATAGAAAAGAGGTTCTAAACACCTCCATGTTCATCTTGAGCTCTCAAACTCCATCCATGTCAAACTTTTGATAGAACTTCATTTATACATTACATGACCTCTGCCTCTAATAAATATAAATATGTCAAACTTCATGCACTTGGACATGTTAAGTGAAAACATAATCCCAAATATCACACGCTCGTGTTTAACAAAGTAGCATTGAATCTCCTCTCTTCTCCTACATATCTACTCCAGCTCCTCATTTTCTCGGAGAAAGGGTCATTTTTTTGGCTTAGTAGGCAAACCTTAAATTTGGTACTATTAATAGCCCAATTAATTTTTTGTGAACTCTTTCCATCGTAAAGAATTAAAGTAGTATCCCCCTACATAATTTGGCATTCATGTAGTAATGGTTCTCTGGGGAAAATGTTCACATGTTTGAACAACGTGAAATATTATCTAAGAGAAATATTATTTAAGAAATGCACGCTAGAATATTATACAACATGGTTTTGTATTGTCGAATAATAACATAAATTTTCATCCTAGCTCCCCTTTTTGGTAACTCTCTTTTTTGGTAGGTTCTTATACCCTACTTCTTCAGGGTTTTAATAACCACTGATTGAGGTGGTCTTTGAAGTAGAAAACAAGGCCTAGGAATCCCTAGACTGGTATATGGTGGGATTTCGATAAAGATGAATTTTTTTTACCTCGTTGGGCCTAGGAATCCTCGACTACTACATATAGTCTTACCAATTTGTCATAGATTTCTTTAGATGTGCTAAAATCTATAACAAAGGGGATCAGATGATATTTAAAGGACTCAATGAGAATTCTTTGAGCCCTAACTTCTCCTTTATTTTACTTGACCAATTCTTGAGTCTTATCCTTATCTCCTTCCGTAACTTTTCTTAAAACATGATCCATGATTTCATTTTCTATGAGCACCAAATTGATTCTCTTCTTCCATGATTGAAAGTTTGATGACCCATCGAGTTTGTCTCCTTCCTTACAAAATCAATTAATTTGATTTGAAGATCGATACAAGGATTGAAATGAAGTACTTACTTGTCAAGATAGTAAACTACTTGATGATGATGTCTTTCAAATATCTTGATTCTCCCAAGGTTCCAAGAGTCTCTAAATTTTTCAGAGAATGATGACTTCTAGGGTGATTGGTAAAATAGTAGCTTCAAACTAATTCAATGATGAATGATGATTCTAAGAATGTAGATGAAGTTCCCAAAAATATTGATGTTATATAAATATGCCTTCCAAAATGAGTGATGATCAAAGATCTTCTAAGAGGGAGATTGATAAGATGGATATCTTCTTAAAATGATGATGAGTAACCAAGATACTTCAATGATAGAGAGATAGATGGATAATTGATGTAGTATTCTTCCTTCAGGATGAATGATGGTCTTTTAATCTTCTTCCTTGTGCCCTTCCTTATTCTTTCTACAAATTAATTCCTCAAAAGTAGCTTGGATAATTGTTGTAGAAATTTCTTCCGCTTATGTCGACAAGTGTGATCTTCAAGTTGCCTTTTCCTCACCTTATCTTTGATACCATGTTGAGAAATCACTTGATAAATGATTGTGAAAATATGTTAGCTTATTATTATTTTATTATGTTTTCTTCATCAAAAAATTACCAAAACATAAACCATGAATATGAGAATAAGACAATGAACACAAGATATAGGCTCCAAGACTGGGAAAAAAGCCACAAGGGAGAAAACCAAAACAACTCTTTTTTTCTTATATATTCAAATCAATGAAATAAATAGATGACCAAAAAACAAGAAAAATACCTTCTACAATACTGAAACCATCCCTACTTCAAGCCTTCTTTATCCAAGCCAAGTCAACGAAAGGCACAACTTCCAATCACAATTTCGCCCTACAACTTTGCAAAGTTTCCACAACAACTTCGTTAAAACAAAATTTCAGCCTTGTAACTTGAAAAGTTACCCCAACACTTCACATGTGTGAACAAATATAGACAAGAGTTTGATTTTTCTTCCTTTTTAGATATTCACTCTCTCTCTTTTTTTATTCTTGCTCTTTCTTCTTTTACTTTCAGTTGCTTCCTTGCTCTTTCATGTAGATAAATCAAAGTTTCCAACTGATGATCAAATGAGGTCGAACTTCTCTTTATATATACACACCCAAGAGGTCAAATTGTCCCTTCCATGTCCAACTTGGTCATGTGGGTGACGAAATGATTGTTTCGAGTCAAATAAGATAAATTTTCAACCTTTCAAAAGTCGAAATGGGACTTGATTCTAGTACAATAGATCGACTCATGAAAAATATTCTTTTGACTCAATAAACCCTAAAAGCATGAAGAACATGATTGACTAATGATAATAATAATATATTTTACTTATTTTGATTTTACATGAAACCTACAATGACATAAGTACAATGATAATTATGAAGACCAAACTTAGTTGCATTTTCTAATAGAGTGTACCTATGGCTTAGTCAATTTAACAGTCTAATAAATAATTTATGTTGTTGGTTCATGAATTGAATTAATATGATGTAATTTTTGTTGTTGTTTATAATATTATAATGTTAAAGGAATGTTTCTTGTTAAAATATTTTCTTTATTTCATTTTAAATTATAAGAAATGTTTGTTGTTATTTCTTTAATATTTGAGTGTTATTTTATTAGGATAAGAAATCCATATAATTGATGTCTATGTATTCTAATTATAGGAATTTGAATCTAGTCATGGCCTATTGATGGGTAGTCATGCAATTAAAGGTATCCCTAACTATAAACCATTTGAATACTGAGTATATGATGGGGTTCAAAGGATATTTCAATTCCATAGAAAGCGTTTTTTTTTTATAGGTTGAATAAACTTTAAGAAGTCTTAGACAAGAAAAAATATTGTTGCTACACAAGTTGTGCCATGTGGAAGATTCTTTCCATGTAATATGTTTTTTTTGCCAAGATAAATCTAATTGACTTAGAGATTTATACTTTATCACAAGAAAATACAATTCTATGGTGCAATGTATCACACCAAGATATTTCTTCAAGTGACATACCAGCAACCCAAATCCATTTTAACTCTAGATCTTGAGTGCAAAAGTTGAGGAAATGTTTGCACCTCCAAATATTTGATCGCTCTAGGGGCTTGATAGATCAAGAGTTGAGATGGATCTAGGCTAGTTTTTTACACATTTAGAAATATATTCTTGAAATCACTTTGCTTCAGAGCAGCACAAGGTTTCAGGCAAGGCAAACATTAAATCATTCTAATTTGGTGGTCTTTAGCCAAAGGAAAATAATAATTCATTCTTCGCACTGTCACAGAGATGCTTCCTCACAAATACAGTTTTACACTCTATTTATGTTAAAGTTATATATTTAGAGATGTGATTTTTCATTAGGGCCTACGTTAGAGTAATTAGATTAAATTTTAAATATTAAATGTTAAACATTACTTTTTCATTTACGTTTACATGTTTAACTAAGATAGTCAATGCATGTAGTGTACTCAAATACAAATGATCCAAATTTATCAAATGTAATAATATTAATATTATAATATATTAATATGAATATTATAATATATTAATATGAATATTATAATTAATAATATTATTAGTATTAATATTTTAATATTAATATTAGGGTATTTGGCCTTTATGCTTCACCTTAATAAAACATCTTTTCTAGTGTCCCTAAATATAAAGAAGAGTATGGAGTAAATATAAAAGAGGTTTTATTTTTTACCATATCTCTGGTTTATTTATATTTATATTTATTTACCATATCTCTTTTATTTACCATGGTATTTGGCCCATAGGCTTGGTATATACTTGGATGTTGATTTCTAATCATATTTAATATATTTTTATGTATTTACCATATACCTCTTTTATATTTATTTCTTTACAATACGTAGTTTATAAAAAAAGAAAATTACCATGACACGTAGTGAAATTACAAATGTTGTGGTGATGTGAGAAGAAAAAGAAAAGAACGTGTTTACAAAGATAGAGATGGAAGTGATATCTACTAAGGGGCATAATGATATTTTTTTGTAATTTATAGTTCTTTACATCATGTCAATAATTTTGAAAGTACAATAAGTGCATTGAAACATAATCAACATATTCATCATTGATGAAACTACCCAAATTTATATCTATTTTGTATTGCCTTGTTGAATTCAAAAATAAATTGTATTGTGTACAAGTAAGAGACATACACATTAAAAAAAAATTACTCCATTAAGATCCTCAAAAGTAATCTATCACTATTAGTTAATTTTTGACATAACTAATTCAATTTACTAAGTTTCATCCTTTTACACCTAGAAACAATGACATGAGCCCTCTATTGTGAATGTTCAACAAGAATTGAATATGAATTTCATGATGATATTTTGGGCATCATGGATGGGTCTTGAGCCTGTAACCATAGTTGAGGAAGAGAAGCAAGAGCCTTTGTCCCTAACCATTGACTCTTTGTGTCGACTACAATGAATGAGTCACTAAACCACCACTTTGTTTATAATCACTTTCCCAAGGATGGCAATGCTGCCTGAACTAGGCTAGTTGTACACTAAAAACGATATTTCTTGGTCTACATCACAATGCAAGATACCAATAATCCACAAAACAAAATGATATTTCTTGGTCTACACCACAATGAAAAACACCAATAATCCACTAAACATTGCATCTCTTGGGCATATTTCAGCCATATATTGTTTGATAGATGAAATTATGACATTCTCAACAACACTTATAAAGCTTTACATATTGACCATAGTTATAAAAGTATAACAAAAACTTTGAGCATCTATCAAATTTTTTGAAACTCAAATATGATAATTATTATTAAACAACAATTTCAAAAATTTAAAATAAAAACAAATATAATAATCTAATAATAACTCAATATTCCAAAATACATTTACATGTTCAAAATAAAAGCTCTCCATTAAGGAAAATAAAGCTCTCCCTCTATCGTTAAATATTAAAAAAACATTAAATTAAACACACCCAAAGAAAAAAACTTCCATCTAAAATTAAATAACTTAACACACAATTAAGAAAACATATCATATTATTAAACATAACCTGTACCACACAGTTAAGAAAACATAACAAAGTGATTACAGTCACTGCATTATAAATACAGAATCACTCCATTTTATATCCCAACTTATTGAGAACCTAAAAGGGCAGCCAAATCTCTTGGTTCGTAATTAAGTGCACCACAAAATTGTAAAAAAGTTACACTAAAGAAATAAAAGAAGATTGCCTTAATTAATGCTATTGTGCCTTAAGCAGCACTGTCAATTTCCCCTTTCTGTATAAACTCCCAGTCATCATCCATATCATCATGATCACCGTCTGTCACTGAATGTGATATTCCTGAAGAATAATCATGCTCTCCCTTTGGAATAGTTTGGCCTCCTCCTTCGACGGCGACTTCTGCAGTATTCACTATGTCAATGGGTTCCCGAGTTTCATCGATTCTGATGTTAGAATCAGAGGAAATGTCAATGGAATTAAGACTTTCTTCAAGTTTGTCCAAATTCCCCGATGTTGAGCTCACTTCCTGCATGCAAAGTTAACGTTTATCAGCTAAAAGGTTCCTAAAACCACTATTGTATGCTAAAATATGTGCCACTCTCACCCAGAGTTATACACACAGAAACTACATTGTCGGTTAGGGCTCCATCCAATGAAAAACAATAATGTTGTGTGATGCCATATTTTTCAGTTTACCAGGGCTGTATCCAATGAAAAACAAATAAATTCACTTTGAAAATGCATCTTTCATAGCCAATGCTCATTTTACTTAAATCAAATTTCTCATGTATATGTATGTAAACACATATACATTCGATGAAAGTTTTAGAATATATATTGGAGAACGAGTTTTTCTTAAAAAACCTAAATGTTTGAAGACGTAATGTCTTCATTAGATTTTTCAAGATATCGATTTCCAGTTTAGTTTTCATGATATGGAATTTGTTCTGTGGTTGTGTGGAATTGCTGTGATTCTCCTCACACAAATTCGAATCTAATAAATTTGCATATTTAAGCACGCTCGGAAATTAATGGATGTCTAATGATTTAGAACAGATCTATTTGTTGAATACTTATACAAAGGACTCTAAATCATTTTACAAAATAAAACCTTTATCAAACAAACAAAATTTAAATCTTACTTGATTGAGTACTGCTGCAGCAGTAAGACCCATCGCGGGAGATTGATGTGCATTAGATATGCCCAGTGACGACAACATGGAGGCGCCTGCAGTGACCAAAGTAGTGGAAACTGAATTCGAATTTGGGTTGCGATCAACTGAACCCGTGGACGCGTTGCATTCAAATTTGTGCCCCTGCAAGTTGTACAAAACTTCATCCAACGACAGATCAATGGTGCGTGCACGTGAGTAGTCAACATCACAATAGTAAAAAACGTTATACAACGGCCCTTCAAAGGCGTGGGCGGGCGAATAATCGACATCATAATCGTAAAAAATTTCATCCAACGGCGCTTCAAGGGTGCGTGCAGGCGAGTACTCGACTTCACAATCGTAAATGGCTTCATCCAACGGCGCTTCAAGGGCGTGCGCGCGCGAGTAGTTGACATCATAATTGTAAAAATCTTCATCTAAAGACCATCGAAGGCGGCGCGACGGCCAGTAGCAGTCGACATCAGAATCGTAAAAACCTTCATCCAACGGCCGTTGAAGGGCGCGCACGCGCGAGTAGGAGGCATCAAACAACCCTTCATCGTAGCCGTCCATCCAGTGGAACAAGGACGACTCCATATAGGCCAAATCCAGCCCGTCGAACCAGGAGGAGTCCATACCCATAGAAAGGGAAGGTAAGTCTAATATTTTGAACTCCCTCCCCAAGGAAACAAGCTAGATTCGGCGCGTGAGATACAAATTGAGGAAAAAAACAGAAGTGCAAACTAGGCTTGAAAACGCTGTTCTGCTTCGCAGACTAGCATTAACATTTGTAGAACCGAAACTGAAACTAATGTGAAGATGAGGCACAACTTGCTTTTTCTTGTGAATATTGAACCCGAGGTGAAATGACGTGAGAAGGGTTATTTTATATCCAAATTTGAAGTCATCTTTGGTCCACAAAATAATTAAAAGCCACGTCAATAGATTATTTGATACAAAATGTGAGTCATTTTTGGTCCACAAAATATTTTATACAAAATTGGAATCGTCTTTTAAACAATAACGTTAATTCTTGATATAATGGTTTACCATAATATTAAATCCTGGGGTTGAATTATTAGAAACATTATCAACAATATTAAAGTAACTTTAAAACCACAAAGTAATATTTAGGTTAATTAACAATCAGTTTGAATTATTAAAAATAGAACTTTTTAACTATCATCTCACATGCACCATTCCAATGATCCAATTTATTAATAAAGTCTAAATTAGTTATAGGTTTTCAGTATAAGTAGGTTTATAGGTAGTGGTTTCATAGGTAGTTAAGAATTTTTTTTAGGGATAGCTATATGAGTTAGGCAATGTTTTCTCAATAATTACACTTATAGACATGTCAATTTTGGAATAGAGCTTTTATAATTTTAATTTAATTATTAATAAATTATTATGAGATGGTAGAGATTTAATCTCTGTGGAATATCTTAGAATATTATTAGTAGTATGCATAAATAAATGGTTGAGATTTATCTCTATAGTAGTTTTATTAGTTTTTCCTATTAATCAACTTGATTATTTAAAGAAAATGCCATACTAGCAAGTATCATATTAAATGATTTATGGTCTCTTTGGCGAGGCGGTATTGAAAAGCCATGGTATTGTAACAAAGTCTATTTACATATATAATAAAGTAGGCTTGAATATCCATGGTTAAAAATATTACTACATGTTATTTTAAATACATACATGTTTATCTTATATATTAATTCTTTTTAATAATAATAATAATTTAATAATAAATACAGGTTGGATGGGCATAGTGAAAGGGATCTTGGGGGCCGTCTCCCCACCCCACCAACTCCCATGGTGATTAAGGTGGGGGGTGGCGTGGCAGGCTTCCCCCATGCATGATAAGTGTGAGGTAATTACCATTTAATCATGAACCATAGTTTCAAGGCTTTTCAATATTCATCGATGGAGGGTATGTAGTGGCAAGATGAACAGGGGTTTAAATGGGTGCAGGGATGTTGGTCAATCTTCCCTAAAATTTGAAATTTTATTCATTGATGTCGAAACTGTGTAAATGAGAGTGGGGTCCTCTATAGAATATTCTTTTGGGTGAGGATAGGGCGAAGCTACATTGTTATTCTTTTTCTTTCCAATAGGCGATATATATATATATATATATATATACTTTTAGCTCCATTAAGATAGTAGTTGGGAGGTGTTTGTACCAAATATCCAAAACTCCTGGAAGGCACAAGAATTACAAGCATAACTTTGTTGCTTGGGTTTTGCGACATGTCAAATCTTACTATAAGGAAATTTTGGGTGCTTGGTTTATTTGGTATTGCTCCTTTGTTTCATCAATTTTCTATAGATTTTCAAAATTTCCATTGTTACAAGGATTGGGCATGCCATAGTATAGCTTCTACTGTCAAAATGTATCATTGGGTTATAGTCAAATTATTACTATGGGTTTTTAATGGTGTCCCATATTTTACCTTAGTTCTCCTACGGCTGGGTTTTTTACTAGGAGTCTAGATTGATATATATATTCCATTGTGATGTTGCTTCCCTGACACTGCTTTTCATATTAGTGTTAAGGAGGTGTGCTAGTAGAGTGAGTGTGTATGGGATTAACCACTCCTAAATATCTTTAGTAACACCTAAGTGGAGAAATTGGAGTGTCTAAATTCTGAGTAGATCCCTCGTAAGAATAGAATTAGGTCTATTGTGTTATCCACTATTCTTAGACAATGAGGATGTAGTCAGTAGGAGGGTTTGAACATGGGAAATATAACCATGGATAACCCAACCAATCCTGAATTGAGGTTTAGGTGCAGTTGCTACATTTTCAGATTGTGATCCCTCCTTATACTCAATCTAACATTCACAAACAAGAGGGGATTGTGCACCGGGAGAGACATTCATTCTATGACTTTGAACTTATTAGAGATTTTTCTCATTGGATCCCAAACCCATGACACACTACGAGGAAAATAACTCCATCCATCCACTCGTTTAGCTTACATTTGAGGTTAAATAATTTATTGGAATATGTCCTCAAGGAGAAACATGATGATTGGAATGAGAGCATCTCTTTCCTTAATGATTTACAACAAAATAAATGGAGAATCCAAGATGGTTTGGCTCATTTGTTGGCTCATATGAATAATCTAGATACTCACGTGGAACACATGGAGTGACACATTCAACGCAAATTTCTATATCCACCACCCCCAGGTTCTCGCATGGAAAATCACGAGTCAATAACTTAGGCATTGGGTGCAATGTAAGAAATATAATATGTCAACTTTTTTTAAATGTCATCTCAATATGTTGAATTTATATTTATTTGCATGCCATTTCTATCCTTTTCTTATGTAATGATCTAGGTGGATATTGGTGGCCATCCGCCTATTCCACTTAGACCCCCACCATTTTTTCTTTCAGTTTTTCAATTTCCTTAATTGTAGCACAATTTAATAATTTTGGCAATTTTCGGGCATTGAACTTCCAGAGACATTTTAAGGCCCCAAATGACGTTTTTTGAGAAAATCACTTCTAGGAAGAAATGGTGTTTTCTTCAATATTTATTGTCAACAGTTGTATTCCTCAGATAGATCTTTCTAGTGAGGTATCATGTGCATCAAACAAATATCATATGCCAAAGTTATGAAAGTGGGAAATTGATGTACCAATTTACCCCAAGAAGTCTTATTTCTACTGCATCTCTGCATTTATGTTTATTTATGTATTTTATTGCATTCCTGCATAAGTTTGGATTAGTGGTATCAGAGCCATCTTCTATTTCTTGATCCTTCTTTGCATGTCCCCAACGAGGTCAGGTTATAAGGATTTAGGGCTCGATCTGGTTGAACCTTTCCAATATCAGCCTCACAAAACTCGACGACTACCCATGGGGGATGAAAAGAAACACAAGGGAGCAATATTTCCAATTAAAATATTTCTCAAGGATGCCCTCAAGAAACAAAGGAACACAATGATGGATAACTTTTCCCGGATTCTTTAGCAACTGCCCACCGATGATGCATCTGCATCCATGTTTAGTCAATTTAATGTCTTAAATTTTTTGCATAAATTATCAACCAAGGTTTGTAAACTAATGAAGTGTGGTGCACTGTATGTGCTTAGTTAACCTTTTTCTTACTTTCTTGTTTGTATTTTATGTTGTTTTGGGGGTTTTGTTCTTTGATGTCTAAGAATGTTTAATCTAAAACTATGAAAGAAATTAAATCAATCTAATGAATTTTAAGAAGGAAGAAAAGGAAGTATTCCTAAGTTAAACTAACTTACATAAAAATAAACCAAAGAATGTTGGCTATTTAGAATCTAATCTAAAAAAAAGAGAGTATTTATCTTAATTATTTCTATCTTAACATTAGTCCTATTCCATGGATCTATGTCTTATATCTGAGATTGAAATTGAAATTCTATTCTAAATGAAAGTAGAAAAGTAAAGCAGCTAATGTATGTTTAGTTATGCCAACATCCAATATGAAGTATTACCTTCTTGAGATGATGTGTAAGCAACTATCTATACCTTAACTTCTAATGTTCTAGAAAAGCAAGTAAAGTGTGCAAAAGGAAAACAACTAATGTATGCTTAGTTATTCTAGCATTCAATATTAAGTGTCACCTTCTTGAGATAACAAATTATACTTAATGATTTAGAAAAGCACGTAAAATATGCAAAGGAAAAACTCAGTAAGTTCATGAATTAGACATTCAATCATTCAGTCTAGAAAACATGATAGAATCAATTTCTTGGAATGACCTTTAGGAACATCAATGATACAATTAAATGAGGATCTAAAAGTAAATGTGAAAGCATGCAAAGCTAACTGTAAAAAACTAATGTATGTTTGATTTACTCCAACATTCAATGTGAAGTATTACCCTCTTGAGATGCTGTGTAAGAAATCAATTATACCTTAGTTTCTAAGTTCCTAGAAAGAAAGTAAAATGTGCAGAGGAAAAACTCAATAACTGTATGAATTAGACATTCAATCATTTAGTTTAGAGTCATCTTCTTGAAATGACCTGTAGGAACATCCATTGATACAACTAATTAATAATTCTATTCTAAGAAAGTAAATGACAGAATAGTGAGGAAAACTAGATAATTGTGAATTCTTATTACTTCAAACTTGATTCAATTTGAAAATAGGAATATCTATCTTAATGAAATGTTTTTAGAAGAACAGGGCTTACAGAGATATTATTTAACGTTTTTTCTACTGATCAAAACTGGAATGAAACATTAATCTACTCAAAAAACAGAATTGACAAAAACAAAGTAAGGAAAATTAAAGTAAAAATAATAAATAAAAAACCTCCTCCAGTGCAGGGGCACTCTGCAACTGGCACAATATTTGTATTATGATAGAACGAAATCTTAATACACAGCGTATCCGCAAAAGCTTAAAACTTAATTTTTTCAGTTATGTAAAACTGATATTTAAAGAAAATAAACATAACTATCTATGAGATAATTCTTCTACAGGTGGCTAACTTGACTTATAGAATTGCAATCAGACTGTTTAGCTCTTGATTTGCTACGATAGAAAAAATCAAGAGGCCTTCTATTCTCGGCTAATGTTCTTCGACTACGATCTTTGACCACGATCTTAAGCCTACTTTTCCATCGATTTTGACCAATTCAATAGGACAAAATCCATATGGAGATGACTCTGGAAATGACCATGTGGCTCAATTCTCCATTTGACACCTGGAACCTATCAGACCATGAGAGTAGCTATGAAATCCACAATTAGCTGCAGAATACGCTGCGTTCTGTAGCCAAATTACAAAAATCTATTCGAATAGAAAGAACATCAGAATATAACATGGAAATCATTTAAATGCATTCCTTGAGCCAAAACATGGCATTTATCATTGATTGGGGTATGTGATCCTATGAGAAAGTAAGGGAAAAAGGTGAGAAAGGACGACAGAGAGAGGATAATTCTGAGGTTCAACAATCCAGCAGCCACTTTGGAGGTGCAACTCCTTTGAAGGTATAAGTAAACTTTGACATTCCCTTATTTGAGGTCCAAATCGATGTAGACGTTGTAGATAAGTGGCTGAATATATTAGAAGGTTATTTCTCAGTTCATGACTTTTCCGACCAGGAAAATTTTACTTTCACACTCCTCAAAGCTACGCCCTATGTCAAGGACTCATGGGAAACCTACTGTGAAAAAAAGGATGAGAGGGAACCCTCTCTGTTTTTAGCCATACCCACCTGGAATTATTTCTGAGAGGCCATCAAGGAACAATATTATCCCCTGGGGAGCTATGAGGACAAGCACATATAATGAACTACGCTGCAGTAGCAAAGGGGTCAAGATGTGCATGAGATGTTGAATCTGTTCTATACCCTACACACAAAATTGGGTATCAAAGAGTTGGAGAAATAAAAGCATGAATTTGTGGTTTGGGTTTTGCGACATGTCAAATATTACTTTAAGGAAATTTTGGGTGCTTGGTTTATTTGGTCTTGCTCCCTTATTTCATTAATTTTCTATAGATTTTCAAAATTTCCATTGTTACAAGTATTGCGCATGCGATATCATAATTTTTGCTATCAAAATGTATCACTGGGTTCTAGTCCAATTCATACTATGGGTTTTTCTTGGTGTCCTATATTTGACCTTGGTTCTCCTGGGGTTGGGATTTTTATTAGGGGTCTAGATTGATATATATTTTCCATTGTGATGTTGGTTCCCTGACAATGCTTTTCATATTGGTGTTAAGGAGGTCGGCTAGTAGAGTGAGTATGTATGGGATTAAACACTTCCAAATATATTTAATAAAACCTAAGTGGAGAAATTGGAGTGTCTAAATTCTGAGTAGATCCCTCATAAGAATATAATTAGGTCTGTTGTGTTATCCATTATGCATAGACAATGATGATGTAGTCACTAGGAAGGTTTTAACATGGGAAATCTAACCATGGATAGCCCAACCAATCCTGACTTGAGGTTTAGGTGTAGTTGCTACATTTTCAGACTCTGATCCCTCATTATACTCAAAGTAACAATCACAAACTAGAGGGGATTGTGCACTAGGAGAGACATTCATTCTATGACTCTGAACTTATTAGAGAGTTTTCTCATTAGATCCCAAACCCATGACACACTATGGGGAAAATAACTCAATCCATCCACTCATTTAGCTTACATTGGAAGTTAAATAATTTGTTGGAATATGTCCTCAAGGAGAAACATGATGATTGGAATGACAGCATCTCTTTCCTTAATGATTTAAAACAAAATCAATGGAGAATGCAAGATGGCTTGGCTCATTTTTTGGCTCATATGAATCATCTCGATACTCACATGGAAAACATGGAGTGACACATTATGTGAAAATTTTTATATCCACCACCCCCAGGTTCTCGTATGGAAAATTATGAATCAATAACTTAGGCATTGGGTGTAATGTAAGAAAGATAATATGTCAAATTTTTTTAAATTTTGTCTAAATACATTGAATTTATATTTATTTACATGCCATTTCTATCCATTTCTTATGTAATGATCCAGCTAGATATTGGTGCCCACCCTCCTATTACACTTGGACCGCCACCATTGTTTCATTTAGTTTTTCAGTTTCCTTAATTGTAGCACAATTTTCTATTTTTGGCATTTTTTCGAGTCTTGAACTTCTGGACCTATTTTGTGGCCCCAAATGACATTTTTTTGGGAAAATCACCTTTAGTAAGATATGAGACTTTGCCAAAATATTTTTTGTTATCATTTGTATTCCTTGATAGATATTTCTAACGAGGTATCATGTGCATCAAATGAAGATCGTATGCCAAAGTTATGATTGCGGGAAATCGATGTACCAATTTACCCCAAGAAGTCTTATTTTTACTACATCACTCCATTTATGTGTATTTTTATATTTTATTGCATTCATGCATAAGTCTAGATCAGGGGTTTCAGAGTGATCTACTCTTTCTCGATCCTTCTTTGCATGTACCCAACGGGTCGAGTTATAAGGAGTTAGAGATCGATTTTCTTGAACCTTTACAATCTCAGCCTCGCAAAACCTGACGAACGCCCATGGGGGAAAAAAATAAAGATGAGGGAGTAGGAGATCCTATCAAAATTTTGCTCGAGGAGGCCCTTGAGAAACAAAGTAGCATGATGATGGATAACTTTGCCCAAATTCTTCAACGATTGCCCATCGACGACACATCTGCATCCATCAACCACTTTGGAGGTGCAACTTCTTTTAAGGTATACGTAAACTTTTAGATTCCCATATTTGAGAGCCAAATATATGTATAATTTGTAGATAAGTGGTTGAATCTATTAGAAGGTTATTTCTCAGTTCGTGAATTTTCCAACCCGGAAAATATTACTTTAGCACTCCTCAAAGCTACCCCACATGTCAAGTACTGGTGGGAAACCTATTGTGAGGAAAAGGACGAGAGGGAACCCTCTTTGTTTTCGGCCACTCCTAGTTGGAATTATTTCTGAGATGCCATCAAGGAACAATATTATCCCATGGGTTTCTATGAGGACGAGTACATACAATGGACTGTGCTACGACAACAAAGGGATCAAGATGTGCATGAGATGATGAATCTATTCTATACCCTTAACACAAAAATAGGTATCAAAGAGTCAGAGAAATACAAGCATGAATTTGTGTTTTGGGTTTTGCGACATGTCAAATATTACTTTAAGGAAATTTTGGGTGCTTGGCTTATTTGGTCTAGCTCATTTGTTTCATCAATTTTCTATAGATTTTCAAAATTTCCATTGTTACAATGATTAGGAATTACATATCATAGGTTCTGCTATCATACTGTATCACTGGGTTCTAGTCCAATTCTTACTATGGGTTTTTCTTGTTGTCCCATATTTGATGTTGGTTCTCCAGGGGTTGGGTTTTTTAGTAGGGGTCTAGATTGATATATATTTTCCATTGTGATGTTGGTTTCCTGATAGTGTTTTTCATACTGGTGTTAAGGAGGTTGTCTAGTAGAGTGAGTATGTATGGGATTAAACACTCCTAAATATATTTAGTAACACCTAAGTGGAGAAACTGGAGTTTCTAAATTATGAGTAGATCCCTCATAAGAATAGAATTAGATATGTTGTGTTATCCACTATGCCTAGAAAGTGAGGATGTAGTCAGTAGGAAGGTTTTAACATGAGAAATCTAACCATTGATATCCCAACCAATCCCAACTTGAGGTTTAGGTGCAGTTGCTACATTTTCAGGCTATAACCCGTCCTTATAATCAATCTAACATTCAGAAACTAGAGGGGATTGTGCACCGAGAGAGACATTCTTTCTATGAATCTGAACTTATTAGAGAGTTTTCTCAATGGATTCCAAACCCATGACACACTACGCGGAAAATAACTCAATCCATCCACTTATTTAGCTTACATTGGAAGTTAAATAATTTGATGGAATATATCCTCAAGGAGAAAAAGGATGATTGGGATGTGAGCATCTCTTTCCTTAATGATTTACAACAAAA
Organism: Pinus albicaulis; assembly: GCA_034641835.2. NCBI lineage: Eukaryota > Viridiplantae > Streptophyta > Pinopsida > Pinales > Pinaceae > Pinus > Pinus albicaulis. Next base: position 51,473,028 of record CM076574.1, on the reverse strand, counting down.
TCAATGGAGAATGCGAGATGGTTTGACTCATTGTTGGCTCATATGAATCATATTGATACTCACGTGGAACACATGGAGTGACACATTCAGTGCAAATTTCTATGTCCACCACCCCCAGTTTCTCATATGGAAAATCATGAGTCAATAACTTAGGCATTGGGCATAATGTAAGAAAGATAATGTGTCAAATTTTTTTAAATGTCATCTTAATATGTTGAATTTATATTTATTTACATGACATTTCTATCCATTTCTTATGTAATGATCCAGCTGTATATTGGTGTCCACCTGCCTATTCGACTTGGACCCCCACCATTGTTTCTTTCAGTTTTTCAGTTTCCTTAATTGTAGCAAAATTTACTATTATTGGCAGTTTTTCGGGTCCTGAACTTCTGGAGCTCTTTTTTGGCCCCAAATGACGTTTTTGAGAAAATAACCTCTAGGAATATATGAGTCTTTGCCTCGATATTTTTTGTTAGAAATTGTATTGCTCGGATAGATATTTCTAACGAGGTATCATGTGCATCAAACGAATATAATATGCCAAAGTTATGGCCACGGGAAATTGATGTACCAATTTACCTCAAGAAGTCTTATTTCTACTACATCTATGCATTTATGTATATTTATGTATTTTATTGTGTTCCTACATAAGTTCGGATCAGTGCTATCAGAGTGGTCTGCTCTTTATTGAACCTTATTTTATGTCCCCAACGAGGTCATGTTATAAGGAGTTAGGGCTCGACCTAGTTGAACCTTTGCAATATCAGCCTCGCAAAACTCGACGACTGCCCATGGGGGATGAAAATAAAGACGAGTGAGTAAGAGTTCCTATAAAAATATTTCTCTAGGAGACCCTCAAGAAACAAAGGAACATGATGATGGATAACTTTTCCCAGATTCTTCAACGACTACCCACCAATGACGCATCTGCATCAAACAACCACTTTAGAGGTGCAATTCCTTTTAAGGTACAAGTAAAATTTGACATTCCCATATATGAGGGAAAAATATATGTATACGTCATAGATAAGTGGTTGAATCTATTAGAAGGTTATTTCTCAGTTCATGACTTTTCCAACTAGGAAACGATTACTTTTAGACTCCTCAAACCTACTCTCCATGTCAGGGACTAGTGGGACACCTTCTATGAGAAAAAGGATGAGAGATAACCCTCTCTGTTTTCAACCACACCCACTTGGAATTATTTCCTAGACATCGTCAAGGAAAAATATTATCCCATGAGGAGCTATGAGGACGAGTACATACAATGGACTATGCTACAGCATCAAAGTGATCAAGATGTGCATGAGATGACAAATCTGTTCTATAACCTGTGAACAAAATTGGGTATCAAAGATTCAGAGATATACAAGCATGAATTTGTTGTTCGGGCTTTTTGAAATTTCAAATATTACTTTAAGGAAAGTTTGGGTGCTTGATTTATCTGGTCTTGCTCCTTTGTTTCATTAATTTTCTATAGATTTTCAAAATTTCCACTGTTAGAAGGATTGGGCATGCCATATCATAGCTTTTGCTATCAAAATGTATCATTGGGTTCTAGTCCAATTCTTACTATGGGCTAGTCCAATTCTTACTATGGGTTTTTCTTGGTGTCCCATCTTTGACCTTGGTTATCATGGGGTTGGGTTTTTTACTAGGGGTCTATATTGATATATATTTTCCATTGTGATGTTGGTCTCATGATAGTGCTTTTCATATTGGTTTTAAAGAGGTGGGCAAGTAGAGTGAGTATGTATGGGATTAAACAATGCTAAATATATTCAATAACATGTCAGTGGAGAAATCAGAGTGTCTAAATTCCGAGTAGATCCCTCATAAGAATAGAATTAGGTCTGTTGTATTATGCACTATGCCTATACAAGGAGGATGTAGTCACTAGGAAGGTTTTAACATGGGAAATATACCCATGGATAGCCCAACCAATCCCGAATTTAGGTTTAGGTGCAATTGCTACATTTTCATACTCTAACCCCTCCTTATACTCAATCTAACATTCACAAACTAGAGGGTATTGTGCACTAGGATATACATTCATTCTATGACTCTGAACCTATTAGAGAGTTTTCTCATTGGATCCCAAACCCATGATACACTACGAGGAAAATAACTCAATCCATCCACTCATTTAGCTTAAATTGGAAGTTAAATAATTTGTTGGAATATGTCCTCAAGGAGAAACATGATGATTGGAATGAGAGCATCTCTTTCCCTAATGATTTACAACAAAATCAATGGAGAATGCAAGATGTTTTGGCTCATTTGTTAGATCATATGAGTCATCTGGATACTCACGTGGAACACATGGAGTGACCCATTCAGTGAAAATTTCTATTTCCACCACCCCCAGGTTCTCGTATTGAAAATCATGAGTCTATAACTTAGGCATTGGGCGTAATGTAAGAAAGATAATATGTCAACTTTTTTTAAATGTCATCTCAATATGTGGAATTTATATTTATTTACATGCCATTTCTATCCATTTCTTATGTAATGATCCGTCTAGATATTTCTGGCCACCCGCCTATTCCACTTGGACCCCCACCATTGTTTCTTTCAGTTTCCTTAATTGTAGCACAATTTAATATTTTTGGCATTTTTTCAAGTCCTGAACTTTCGAAGCCATTTTAAGGCCCCAAATGATGTTTTTTGGGAAAATAACCTCCAAGAAGATAAGGGTCTTTGACTCAATATTTATTATCAGCAGTTTTAGTCCTCAGATATATCTTTCTAACGAGGTATCATTTGGAACAAACGAAGATCATATGCCAAATTCATGACTGCGGGAAATTGATGTACCAATTTACCCAAGAAGTCTTATCTCTACCACATCTCTACATTTATGTGTATTTTTTTATTTTATTGCATTCCTGCATAAGTCTAGATCAGTGGTATTAGAGTGGTCTTCTCTTTCTTGATCCTTCTTTACATGTCCCCAACTAGGTCAGGTTATAAGGAGTTAAGGATCAATCTGGTTGAACCTTTTCAATATCACCATTGCAAAATCGGACGACCAGCCATCGAAGACGAAAAGAAAGATGAGGGAGCAAGAGATCCTATAAAAATATTGCTCGAGGAGGCCCTCGAGAAACAAAGGAACATGATGATGGATAACTTTTCCTAGATTCTTCAACCACTGCCCACCGATGGCACATCTGCATCCATCAGCCAATTTGGAGGTGCAACTCATTTTAAGGTACAAGTAAACTTTTATATTCCCATAGTTGAGGGCCAAATAGATGTATACATTGTAGATAAGTGCTTGAATCTATGAGAATGTTATTTCTTAGTTGATGAGTTTTCCAACCAGGAAAATATTACTTTTGCATTCCTCAAAGCTACCCCCCATGTCAAGGACTGGTGGGAAACCTATTGTGAGGAAAAGGATGAGAGGGAACCCTTTCTGTTTTTGGCCACAACCACTTAGTATTCTGTTGGAGATGCCATCAAGAAGAAATATTATCCCATGCGGATCTACCAGGATGATTACATACAATGGACTATGTTGTGGTAACAAAGGGATCAAGATGTGCATGAGATGACAAATCTGTTCTATACCCAACGCACAAAAATTATTTGGTATCAAATATTCGGAGAAACATTTTTTGTTTAAGTACTATCGTTTTTTGTACATATACATTTATGAGGAAATAGAGTTCCTCGACATCTCCTCACTTGGTGCAACATACCGGTATGCTGCAAATATTGAGAAGAAGTTCAAACAAAAGAAGCGAGACTTTGGATCTTCAAATCAGAAGCAAGGGAAAGGTGCCTCCAAACCACAAAACAAAGGACAAAGCCAAGGCAGAGCGGCCCAGGACAACCTACCAAAGCCACAAGAAAAGAACAACACTTAGAAGCCAAATGAGGACATCAGAAAGTGGTGTGAGTTCCATAAGAGCTCCACTCACAACACAAGCGAGTGTTAGGCCAAGTAGTCACTGGTGGCCGAGATGAAGGATTGTTAATATAATTCATTCTATGATTTTGAATCAGAACCCAACAAGGGGAGTGACAAAGGGAAGAAAATTATCGATGCAGAGGCCAATGCACCATTGCCACCATGAAGATCTAGAAGGAGGAACCGAAATATATAGTGGAGGAAAAGCGCCTCTTCCATTCCTAGATGTGTGCAAAGGGTTCCTCACTGTAGTTCACTGTCGATAGCTGGAGCCAAAATAACCTCATTCAAGTAGAGGTCACGAAGCAGCTAGGCTTTCTGACCACAACACACCCACATTCGTACACCATCGGGTGGATTCACCAAGGACGAGATCTCTGCATCAGCTAGCAGTGCCGCGTTCCCAACAACTTCAAGCCCTTCATGGATGAGGTCTTATGTGACATTTACCCTCTTGATGTTTGTGAGGTATTATTAGGCCAACCATACTTGTGGAAGCAACATGCTGTGTATGAGTTTCGGCCTCGCGCTGTTATTGTTACTTTGGGAAATAATTTTTACAAGATACAAGAGGTAGCACCGCCTACTTCCATCTCTTTGGTTATTGCAAAAAAATGCAGTAAGCTCATTTCTAAAACTAGGAATGTTTTTTCCTGATGATTTTCCCTCAAGGAAAGAAGAAAATTGTGGCCATGACCTCCAAATAGGGATCCTCTGCATGAAAAGAACAAATGGAAAAGGTTACAGAGGAGTAACAAGGCATCTTTACCTAATCCATAGGGGTGCCCCTGCACTATCAAGTCAAGAACCCCACTGATTTGACCCTAGGTGCACCGCTTCCTAATGGAACAATCTATCAGCGCTCTGTTTTGGAGAACTCTGAAATCAAGAGGAAAATTCAACGATCTAGAAAATAAGTAGGTAAGTAGAAAATAAGTAAGTAGGTTTTAAAGCATCATAGAAGTAAAAGGGAAAAATATTTTTATTTTTCTAGCCATGAAAAATAAATGGAAGAAGCATAATGAGAAAACTAAAATGAGGATTTTGAAAATAAAAAAGGTAGCCTACCCTTCAAATATTTTAATTGTAGTAGAGTAGAAAATTTTTATACTGAATGTCCATATCAAAAATGGTAATACAATGATGATGAAGAAGAACATAGCTCTAAAGTAAAACCATATAGACATGAAACATTAAAATATGCTAAGAAGAATAGTTTTTACTCTAGAAAAGACAATATATTTTCTGAAGAAAGTGATGGATATGTTTCTAATATTGGAAAAGAATAATTCCTCTTCATAGCCATTGATGAAAAAATTACTGATAAATAAAATGAAGATAAACAAAAATAAAAAATAGATACAAAATAAGAAGACGTTGATGGCGAAAATTATATTGAATAAATACTCAGTATTTCCTTAGAATAAATAGACAAGCTCAAGGGAAAGAATGAGAGGAAGAAGTAGAAATTATAGAAATATGAAAAGAAGTATCATGATCTTGATGAATTAGGAAAATAAAAGTTACCATCATAAATACTCAACAAGAAGAGGAAAGAGGGATAGAAGAATTGGTGGAAAGCTAGCTAAAAGGAAAGGAAAAAAATTGTGAGAATCTATAAGATGGAATAGTTTCCTTAATGAAGGAACTACAAAAAATAATTGATTAATTAAATAGAAGTTTGAATTTTGGAAAGAGAGCTGAAATATTAGGTAATATTATTAGATTCCGAAGGTCACCATTCATCAATACAAGTATTTTCTATGACAAAAAAGATACCCCCAAGGGAGACACATCCAATGAGGTCACGGAGACAACAGAAAAGGAAAATGAAGAAAATCCTAAGACTACATCAACAACAAAATCAATAGTAGGAAAGGATATGTGTAAAAATAGAAATATACTTCCTCTCATAAGAAAAATAAAAATGAGATTATAAGATTTTCACCACCAATAATGCCTTTCATAACCCATTACTAAAATATCTTCCTTGGATATTATTTTTCTTGTAATAATTTTTGTGAGAAAGAGATAGATTGTAGAGCTTATGCAAGAAGTGATCATGTGAGATATTGAAATAGAGGATCTTATAAGACCTCTTATAATTATTATGTGAGAAAAAAGACCAAAATTTCTCATGGTTTTCTTAATAGAAGTTATAATTCATTTTCTCCCTTAATTGATTAAAATACTTAATGTTAAGTGCAATAATTATGGTCATATAGAACATCACTGTAGAAATAGCATAATAAAGTCTCCTAAGCAAAACAAGGAAGAGGATGATCTTACCCGACATAGAAAAGAATACAAAAAGGTGTGGAAAACAAAGCAAGAAGAATAAAAGAAGGAAGAATGTGGACTTGCATTATATGCTCAAAACAAAAATATCCAATGGTGTTGTTAGGGTCCTAGGGTCTAGGGATCAGAATTTTTTTTTCCTCTTTTATTCATTTTGGGGATTTGTATATTAGTTTAGCCTATGAATCACTACTCTCATTGTCTAAAATATCATTTTATAAGGTCACTATAACTTTTTCATATCATAGAGGGTCCTTAAAGACAAAATTAAATTTGAGAGATTCTAAGTCCATGAGAGGGTCATAAGGCCATATTTTCATGTAGAGTCATTGAGGGTTCAAGGGGGTAATTTCATGGGGTCTTACATTTATCACAAGTTAAAACCATGGCAGTTAGATTCTATTTGTTAAAATTTATATGGGTCTGTTAGTAGTGTCCATAATATCCCCAAGTAACCATTCACATTTCACCTTTCATAGATTCATAACTCACCTTAATATACTCCCTTCATGCACCATTTATCATCATGTTGTCCCTAAAATTACTTCTCATAATTTCCATTACATCTCAATAAATTCATAACTCATCATCATCCATAATTCATTATTCATGATTATGATAACCCATTTACCAAAAGTTTACATTTGTGACTGGAACAAGGCAAAATGAGGCACATATTTTTTCAAATTTTGTCGAAGTTTTCCCTCATTCTCTATATCCGGAACCCACACTCTAAGAAGGTTTCATGCTCAAGTAGAATATCAGAAAGCCGAAAGCACCCTAACAGAAGGTCAAAGGCAGGTTTTCCAAGTGGGATAAGGTTGTATCGGAACTGCTACACAAAATTTTGACCTACACAGTCGTTGCACAACTGTTGCGTAACTGATTCAAGCTTCTTGCAGAGGTAAATGGTAGTCTCTCACTAAATCCAATTGGGATTTCCTATTGTATGAGGTAGGAAACATACACTCCAGCCATAGTTTTTCTCATAGAATAAATTAGACATTTATTGGTAAATACTGTGTTTGTTCATTGTGCAAATGTTGCGCAAATGGAGAACAACCATTTTGGAGGTATGCAAGCATGCGGGGAAGCATTCAGAGGGTTCTACATCATCACCAGGTCATCTCAAACATATATATGCACTCATCCTTGCATATAACCATCTACAACCATATCAACCATGGAGGTCTATTACACTCTGCTATGAATTTTCTCTGAAATTAACTGTTTTAGCCATCAATTTCAAAATATTTTTTCTAACCAAATAGAGTTGAATTTTGAAAAATTGAAAGAAAAATTTCTCAAGAACGAGGTAAAGAAACAAAAACTCCTTCCTTTTCTACATAGGTGTCATATATTGGGAGATTCAAAGGCATCTTTAAAGCTTATTTTTTAGACTATGCAATTTATTGTTTTTGTCATGATTTTAGCGAACAGATTCTGAAGAGTTGTGGAAGAATTTGAGGAGAATGCAAGAGTTTTTTCTAAAAAAAATTAATGTAAAAAAAAAAAAACCTCCCTCAATTTTTACACGTGTTGCATTTTGGGAGTTACACGGGTCATTTTTGGATTCATTTTTCACAGTTTTTCCAAGCCAAATTAGTGCACAGTCCAACTTTGGTCCAAGCCTACTGGCAGCGAAGTTATCACTACAAGAAAAAAGCACATTGGTGAGGGTCATGCTTGTGACAGACCTTTAAGGTTCGTCACCAATGTCACATATGGTGACGGTCATTAAAAAACCGTCACTGTAAGTGTATATAGTGATGGTCCTTTATGGTCCGTCACCAAAGACATTTTCAATGACACTTTTGGAGAGGGTCGTTAAAGGCCCATCACTAATTCTCTCTTTGGTGACACTTCTAGTGATGAACTTTTAATGACCCTCACCAATGCTATTTTTGTTACTTTTGGTGACAGTCAAAAAATGTCTGTCATCATTGATCACTAAAAACCGTCACTGTAAGTGTATATAGTGATGGTCCTTTATGGTCCGTCACCAAAGACATTTCAATTTTGGTGAGGGTCATTAAAGGCACATCACTAATTCTCTCTTTGGTGACACTTCTAGTGACGAACTTTTAATGACCCTCACCATTGCTCTTTTTGTTACTTTTGGTGACGATCAAAAAATGTCCGTCATCATTGATCATTCCAATGAGTTTTTGATGATGTTATTTTCCTGTTAATATATTTTTTGTGAAAAGATAATGATTTAATAGCATTATTGTGGATCATTTTTTATAATATGTCCAAGGCCATAGTGGTTAGGGTTAGTCAATTTTTTAAGAAGTAATAAGTGTGTATCATTTCCCTCAAGTAATGACTAGTCGAATAGAGATTTCCTATGAGTCAACACATGATTCATATCTATTAAGTTTATTATCTAGCAAATTCCATTTAGATAAAGTTCCACTATTCTTTGTAGGAAATATATTATTTAATACATAATCGAGCTCTGACAACTCTATTAATGAGAAAGACCTAACAATCCTCAACAATCTGGGCACACCTTAAATTAATGCTTTGGCACACACTAACATTTCTTAGCACCCCACATGTCTTGGAACATCTTTGTACCTATAACATCTTATGATGACATTGACGGCCAAGCACATGGTTGCATGCGCTAGCACAACATGGAACTCTCCTAGCATGTGTTGGCATGTTGCATATAGTCCCTAGCATGCCCTTGAACACCTTGGTTGAATGCATTTACATACATTAGCACTTGGCACACAATGCCACTTGGTATGTATTGGGACTTATTATTAGTGTGCCTAGCATGCCCCTTTTCAAAAAGATAAATTCCTGACTTATTAACCCTCTTATTGGTTCTTCCTTTTGTTGCCTTGACACATATTGATATACCCTAGCACCGTGTGCCACATCCTTAGCACCTAGCATGTATTGACATATCTTGGCACTATTAATTGGCACATGATATAATTAGCACACCCTGGAACTCCCAAGCACACTTTGGGAATTCTTAGCATGCCTTGTTATTCCCTAGCATGCCTTACCAATGCTTAGCATACCTTGTCACTCCCTCCTTGGCATGACAACTAACACTGACCATTAACACTAGTCTCTGGCAGTACACGTTCCTCATATTCATTAACTTCCATGAATCTTTACCTAGTGCTCCCTTAATGTTTTTTCCTAGTACTCCTTAGCACTCATCAACATGCATTATCACTCTCTAGCACACCTTAGCACTCTTAAACATTCCCTTCCACTTCATAACATGCATAACATTAGTCCCTGACACATATTGGCGCTTGGCATGTGTAGGCGCTTGGAAAGTCTTAGCATGTATGGAATACATTGAGATGACTTGGTATGATTTAGCATGGTTTAATATTAAATTTATTTGTGATGATCAATTGTTGGAAAGTAGATGAGAAGCAACAAAGGAATACTTGGCACCTAGAATGCACTAAGACTTTGCACTTGGCACCTATTTCCACCTAGTGTTAGTGTGCCTAGCATGCCCCTCTTGGAAAAGGTAAATTGATGACTTATTAACCCTCTTATGTGTTCATTCCCTTGTAGTTTGACTTTTTTCTCCCATTTTTTGTCTTGAAAGTCCCTGACATGCATTGACACACCCTTGCACATCTTGGCATGCCTTATCACTTGGCACATCTTAGCATGTTTGACATGTATTCCCACTATCTGGCACATCAAAGGGGTGAAGAGAGATGTAGTCCTAAATTAGGTCGAGTACGAGGGCCGAGTAAGGGTTGCTAAAGGGAGGTCATGATCATCCTCCAAGAGTAAGTTCATCATGTGAGGGTTCAGAAGAATGTTTCATACCTTAATTGTCGATTTGTGCTAGGAAGTAGGATGGCATATTGTTGGTTCTCTTGGTAGATCAAGCTTAAGAGAGGTTTCTCATGAGAATCTTGGCATGTGATTTCAATGGTGTCTTTGTGTGAAGGCCGCATCAAATTCTGAAATGTTGAAATTTGCAACAAGAAATAGTGAGATTGGAAACCACAAAGGACAAAACAAAATGCACCACACTGGTGAGGAATTTGATGCACCAAGAGTGAGGATTGTGGGGCATCTAATTTATTTTTCCCTTAAATAAATTGGACAATAAATTGTGATTTCATCTCATAACAACTTGTGTCAGTTAATTAAGTCATGATGACTAAGTTAGATCAAGAAATTCGAGTTGAGGGTCTAATATGAGGCATCTAGAGAGATTATAATATTTTTGGGGTCCAGTTGAAGTTGATGCATTAGTGGGGTGAAAGTGTAATTAACTCAATTAAATGAGTTAAAATCGGTTTAACTAGTTCTAACTGAGTGATGAGCTAGTTAGAGGTCTAGTGAATTAAATTAGATTTAATTCACAATGAGTGATCAATCAACTGATAATTCACTATTAATAGTTGCATGCATGTCAGTTTCGAGGAATACCCAGTTGAGATAGTGGTTAAAGGGAACATAACTATTAGTTTTACTTAGAGAAAGTTTCCCATGTGCAATTATAAAGTCATTGGGATGCCATGATGGATTGCGCAATCAAGGAAGATTGATTTTCCTAATTAATAAGGATTTAATTCCCTAGGAATTGCATGAGCAAGGCAAGCTGAAGTAAGGATGAGAATTGGATGAGTACTAGACCGAGTTTGCCTGGATCAACGGGAGACAATTGACAGAGTGCTGGAGAATCTCATGAGAGATTAAGCATTGTATTGTTTCATGATTCCTTGACTTAATACACAATAGAGATAAAGGGGTTTTGGTTAGTTGCTTTCCGCAAATACATCATTTTGTTGTGTGATTGATAATTTATTTCTCTTCCTTATATATGATTGCGTGATTGTGGTTTTTTTTCGTAAATTGTATGAAGGATTTAGTATCTTGTTTTAGTAGATTACAAGATCATATTGAATCTCGTTGGTTAGATTTTCTACATGGTATCTGAGCAGGAATTTTTTGGGCAGCGAGTTTGTAGAGAATCTTTGAATATTTTGGTGTAAAATTTTTGAAAAAAAATAGAATATTTTGATTCCTTGCAAAAATATACCCAAATGGAAAAAAAAAATCGGTCAAATCGAATGAGGGAGATATCATCGATTTAAAATCAACTCTTTTTTAGAAACTTTTTGTAACTTCGGGACATTACTCTATGCGCGATTCAAGAACCTATATGCACTTGAGGTACTAGATGCATGCAAATATTTGAGGAGAAAGGCAGAAGTTAGAGACTTGGTGGTTTAGAGGGAGCATAAATTGCCTCTCAACATGCATCCTCATGAGTAGCAGTCTAAAATGGTTGTGGAGTAGCTGCCACAATTGGAGAAATAGAGAGGAGACCGAGTGGAAGTGTCCACTCAAGAAGAGACCTCCATGAGGGAGAAATTTCGAGCCAGATGGGAAGAGGGAGCAGCCATACCTCAAGGTGTAAAGTGGGGTTATGTGTAGACATAATCCCAAGATAAGAAATTTGGGCAAGGTCCATTGAGATGGCGTGTCTCATGGATTTAACCTGGCTACGAGGAGCCCACAGTACAACAGTAGTAGGAAGGATCAGTTAGATTGATGTAGTTAGATGTCAGCAAGACAGAAATCATAGTGACAGATGTCAAATACTGGAGCACAAATAGAGTTAGAAATCGTTCAAAGGGCACAGATGCAGATGTCAGTAGCAGTGCAGAGAATCTAGTACTAGACAGGTGCAGTAGGTAGCAGCACTCAGAAGACTCTGATGACAGATGCATTATACTAATTCAGTTGTTCAGAGGCTATTCAGTTTCAGGATTTGCAAGTGTAAACAACACTAGAGAAGTGTAGCATGCAGAACATTCCAAAGGTGCCATATGGGGATAGATTGAATCCCTTTCTTGTTGAGAGGGAGTGTTGAAATTTGCAACAAGAAATACTGAAATTGGCGACTAGAAAGGACAAAAAAAAATGCACCCACACTAGTGAGGAATTTTGATGTACCAGGAGTGAGGAATGTGAGGCGTCTAATTTATTTTTCCCTTAAATAAATTATAATTTCATCTCATAACAACTTGTGTCAATTAACTAAGTCATGATGATTGAGTTAGCTCAATAAATTTGATTTAAGGTGATCGAGGTGGATATTGGTGGCCACCCGCCTATTCCACTTGGGTCCTCGCCATTGTCTCTTTAAGTTTTTTAGTTTCCTTAATTATAGCACAATTTACTATTTTTGTCAGTTTTTTGGGTCCTGAACTTTCGAAGCCATTTTGAGGCCCCAAACGGTGTTTTTTGGGCATGAAAGGTTTGGTGATTTCATAGAAATCGTATTAGTAGTTGTAGTCCTCGGAGAGATCTTTCTAATGAGGTATCATGTGCGTTAAACAAAGAGCATATGACCAAGTTACGACCCCGGGAATTTGGCTGCCCAACTAACCACAACGGGGCCCATAAAATCTTGGTGTTACATCTCCTCAGGATAGGGTTTTGGTTGTTTAGGGTTTTATCTTATTTTAAATAATAAAAATACCCTTGATCCTTATTGTAACACAGTTTAGAGGAACATAACTATCAGTTGTATTTATAGAAAATTTCCCATGTGCAATTATAAAGTCATTGGAATGCCATGATGGATTGTGCAATCAAGGAAGGTTGATTTTCCTAATTAATATGGAGATAATTCCATAGGAATTGTGTGTGCAAGGAAGGCTGAAGGAAGGCTGAGAATTGGCTAAGTACTAGATCGATTTTTCCTAGTTCAACAGGAGACAATTGGCAGACTGCTGGAGAATCTCAAGAGAGATTAAGCATTGTGTTGTTTCATGATTCCTTGACTTAATACAAAATAAAGATAGAGGGTTTTGAACAGTTGCTTCCCTAGATACATCTTGTGTTGTGCGATTGATAACTTGTTTCTCTTACTTATATGTGATTGTGCGATTGTGTTTTGTTTCCACAAATTGTAGGAAGGATTTAGTATCTTGTTTTAGTACATGATTACAAGATCAGATTGAATCCCATTGGTTAGATTTTCTACATGAAATAGAAGAGAGGGTTGATACCATCTTGCCTTGTGGTGGTTAGTAGGTCGCAAGGTCTGTGATAAAGACCAATATAAATCGAGGAGGGCTTGCACTATAATTTAGAGCCATAACAAAAGTTGATGCAGGCGTAATATTGACTTAGTTAACCCTAGTTTGAGGGTCGACATTGAGATCTGAAGTTCATGTCAAGATTCAGTCAAAGAAATGCCCAGAATCTATGGATCCATATGAGCTAGGTCGAGTCTCTTATGGAGGCAAGTGTCATGTTTTTTCTATGTGTGGATAAGGTTTGTTCTAAAACAATTAAAAGTACATAAGTATAATGCCCTAGTTAGGACAATTTTTTAGCATGTTTAGTTCATAAGGTATGACCTTAAGACTATGACAAATTTGCGTAGAAGAAGATGGGTTGTGACCCTTAGAGAAAGGTTTATTTCTGCAATAAAGACCACAGATCTGGAAGATGGTTTGCAGATTCAGTATGTGTGGAGACAACAGATCCAAAGGAGGGTGGAACCTGAGCAGAAGATTAAGCATGCAGAATAAATGTGTCATATGAAGAATGGATTGACATGCAGAGGAGTTGATTTTGGTGGAATTTCCATAGAGTTTTAGACAAAGATCTAAATAAACCTTTAAATAATTAGTAAATGGATTGTTAATGGCTGATTTGTGACCCTAGTTCAGTCATCTACAGATTGTTAGAAGTATGATAAGAGGAGTAGTTCATATTTGTTCATATATTGGACAACAAAGGTAAAATTGTCGATACACAAGAACATTGATCTTGAGAGGACTCAAACCATTGTTAGGTGGCAGATTTGAAGAGCCTTGGCTGAAGGCAATATTGTGGGCCCTAGATCAGTAAAAATAATTGACTGTGGTTGGGCAGATTGATGGTAGGCCAAGTATAGTTGGAGGGTTGTTAGGTTACTGTAGAAGAAGAGCCCTGACTCTTGTTCTGGTGAAGGACAACAAAATTGGTAGAAGGGCAGGTGTATAGGGCCTAAGGATGTGCATAATTTGAAGGACTAAAGTAACATTCAAGTGGGCCAACCAACTAGCCCTAGTTCACTATATTGTAGAGGATTGATTCAGTGAGAAGAAGGGCAGCCTCCATAGCCCTGGACTTCTCATATTGGAGCTGTAGTATAGAAAAAGTGGGCATACCAAAAAGTTGTTCACAAATGGAATTGTGAACAACTTGTTACCACTCAAACTAGTAGTGGATCTAAAAGGGGTTCCTAGGAGGGAAACTGCTAGGACAAGGGAAACGATGGAGGCTTAGCCCATTGTCACCATAGCTAAGGCTCCTTGCTCTTCATAAAATTTCACCGATGGGTGGAGTCCCGGTAGTTTAGGAAGTCACTTGTAGAGTATAGGTCAATGAATAGGTGGGAAGTGACCCTCGAAACCCTTTCCCTAAGATAAAATAAAGAGTGGGACTTGCTTTCCTTTTAAGCAAGGGAATTATCTTCTAGGGAGAGAGGAGGGGGATTGAAGGGCTGAGGGATAAGAATAATACTTATGAAGGAAGTTCTCAATCCCTAAAATCCTTTGGGAACTTGGATTCCCAAATGGTCCTTGATGAAAGGCCTTTGACACCAAATGGGACCACACGGGGCCAAGTGGACCCAGCCCAGGTTCGGGCATGGAATTTAGCAACCAATGATGTTCCTATCTTGGAAAATGTGATGGGAAAGGATCAGACAAGTGTTTTTACTTCGATAGGTCAAATTTATCCTACTAGGTTCTATCCTTGGGAACACCTAGGCAAAACTTGATCCTAGAGCTAGGGCTTGAGGTATCCGGAGATTCCACCATAGGAATTGGCCCAAGTTCTGAGGAGAGTGAGGGAACCCAGCAACGCAGCTGCCTCTAAGAGATAGAAGTTTTCCTCTAGCTAGATTCCTGGGAAATTGTTGCCCTAGGTGACCTAATGGGGCTAGACCTAGGGAATGTGAAAATTGCTTAATCTAAGAAACCCTATTGCAGTATCTTGATTTACTTCTCCTACTTGATTTAAGTTACAAGTTAATTTCTGAAATATTCAATAAATTAGCAAAGTAAATAGTAAATAAAACTAGCAACCTACGCATATAGATCAAATATTGAATAACATGCTCATAGACAAAGTGACACACGGATTTTTTGGACAACTATCCCTAGAAAAAACCCAATGTGGTAAAACCAGTGCAGCTAGCTCTGGAGGGTTTTCATTATTATGTAGAATCTAAGTACAACAATCCTGGGCACCGAAACTGGTTCACCCAACAGAGAAATAAAAATGGCAGTAATATGCTGCTTTGAATCCCTCTACGTCAGCCCTGCATGGCTCCTGCTGCCTTTGTGTTGCCCCTGCTGGGCTCTGGCTGGACTGCGTGGCTCCTGCTGCCCCTGTTGCTCTGGCTGGCTAGAATGCTTAAGAAGAAAATTCATAGGTAAGAAAGAAGGCACTGGCCAAAGGCAACGCATAACAGTCAGAAAAATTGAAGAAATGAAATGAAAATAGATCAATGTCCACAAATAATTGAAATAGCTCAATGGGACTAGAGAGTAAAAGCTTTGAAAATAGCAATAAGTGCGTATAGAATTAGCTAAGAGAACAGAGGATACTAATTCATGAGGTTAAAATGTTGTATAATTGTTAGCACAGGAAAATTGTAGAATTGTTAGAGTAAATCTCTGCAAGTACCATTAGTTGGTGATCATTGATAATCATTTCATTTCATCAAATACCCTGATGAATGGGCCTTACAAGCTACTTGCGTAGACAAACCCCACAGAAGTTGTGTGATGGAAAAATATTCACACTATTGAAGAAAACACCTACCAAATAAGGATGACATTTCAAATGGGGCAAGAAACAATAGAGAGATAGACATTGAAAAAGTTAAAATGCTAGGGAAACAGGAAAGCAACTAGGTAGCATGGTATAAAGCACAACAAAGAAAATTATAAAAATGGAAAACCCTACAAATTAGCACCCATCCAAACATCACCACAATTTTTTCTTCAACTCTAAATCTCCAAATTCGTTAAATTATATCGTGTATTCAAACTTGATCCTCTCTGTTAGCCATTCTGAAGATAAGGCCGAGAACTTACTATAGAACCATCACCTAATTGTAGTGATGTTATTTTGTGACTAGACAACCTACTTTCGTGAAGACATGGAAAGGTAAACACTCTCTGCCAAGATTTTGCATACAGCCCAGGTTGAGCAACCACATATACATCACTAGTTTTTTCTCTTCAGATTTGTAACTTAGAAGAGCTTTGTCTGGCCACCTTCGGGTTGCTCCCAGAGTCACCTAGGAAAGCCCTCTGAACATCATCCTCTTTCTGTAGTACCTAATTAGTAATTTAATTAACCATAACAGTTTCTTGATCATGCAGGTATTTCAAATATATTTCCAATAAGCATAAATCTTTCATGTTAAACAATCAGGTCAAAAGAGTTTAGACTATGATGCAAAAAATACAAATAAACCTCACCAACACCCAAAGGACAAACAAAGTAAAACCTCAATAAAGTATAAATAGATATCTGATAAACTTCATTCCACCACAAAAACGTGCTTAACTAAAGAAAATTCTAATTATTGTGCTTTCAAGACAAAGCTTTCAAGGGAAGTGATGTTATAAACATACCCCTACACCTCGTGAACAATCAATGTGTATAAATAGACCATCATAAGGCTCATTTTAAACATCATTATTATCATTTTATAAATCATTTTTATTAAATCAACAAGAAGAAAACAACAATTGCATTCAGTTCCACTAAAGCAAAGTATATGGCAGTTTCATATACTTATTATGAATCTATCTAGATTTGCAACTTGATTGTAGAATCAACCAATCAGTTGTTGAAGCCCAATATTGTCTCTTGTGAGAATCAAAGTTACATCAAGCTCTATGAAAATCCAATGTGTTATGACCATTTCAAACACATTGATATTCAATACAATTTCCTAAGATTCCAAGTTCATTAGGGAGTTAGTAGTGTTGGACCACATTCTGAAAAAGTTGCATATGGTTAATAGTTTGACAAAGCTCCTAACAAAGGGGAAGCTTGACAAGTTGGGGGAGAATCTTGGGTTATTGGAAAAAAAAAATTTCTCAAGAGTGTTAGATTACCTAGTTGGTCTCACCTTAGCCTTGACAAGTTGAGCAGCACTAGGATTGCAGAGCTATATTGTTGTACACCAGTCAGAAAGATTCTTAAATACAGCTAGAAGCTTATAATGACACATTCGAGGATAGACGAATTAGTTGTTGGGTCACACCCACCTAGTATGGCACACTAGTTGAGGAGATTAACACCATCATCTCAGGTGCATTCATGAGTGCACACTTATGGAATGAGGCACCTTCAAGAGAGGAGTTATATCTACTATGATAATGCACTACTCTAAAAGAAAAGCCTTGCATACAAGGCAAAGTTATGTGGGAGTTTCTCATGCTCAACGAAGATGCACCACTAACGCTATCATTAGCCTACTTTCTAACAACACCTTCTCTTAACTTATAAATGAAAAGGATGGGCACAATAGTTAGAAATTTGTAGAAATAGATAATAGGAGTGAGTACTGTTATCTTGTAGGTTGTAGTAGGAGCTTTTGTGAGATGACAACTTACTGTGACATTCTTCTATTTGAGTAATAAAGACTTCTATGCAATTTTTGTTGGAGCCTGCTCTTTTTATCCTAAATTCTCATATTGTAGATTTGTGTAGAGTGGGTCTAATATATTTGTTGTTTTAATCCATTTTACTTCTTCTCTCTCTGTTTCTCTCCTACCTCGCTCTCTCTTCCCCTCTCTCTCTCTTTCGACCCTCCAATCCTCTCACTATATCCCTCCCTCTATCCTTCTTTAATCTGCCCCCCTTCCATCTTTGTGTCACCATCTCCCTCTTAGCCTTCTCTACCTCTCTCACTCCTCTCCCTCTCTCTCTCTCTCCATTCCTTCTCTCCCCTCTCCTTCAGTTTATCTCCATCTCTCCCTTGTGACTCCCCTTGTCTCGCCACCTCTATCAATCTATGTCTTTATTATTCCTTCTCATATATAGCTAGAGTTAATATATATCATGAAATATTGGGACCTACGATTGGGTTAATTACGCCTTGTTGGCAAGTTTAAAATGGTTAATCTTCGATAGACAAAATGTAGATAAAATATTTCATCAAAAAGAGGGAACCATACCCTATCTTCCAGGCTATGCCTATCAGTTGCTTGGCCTCTTCTTGCTCTCACATGAATGTAGTCTTGCTTGAATGGTACAGAAGAAGGTTTCGCATTATCAACTATTTGTTTGGGACAAATTTTAGTTGTTTCAACACTATTACATTCTTAAAGCTTATCCTTTAAACCATCTTAGTCTTTTGTACTCTCTTCAACTTTGTAGTGCTTTCCATTCCTCTCAATCAGATATGTTTCCTTGGTCTATTAAGGGACAAGGTCGACAATATTAGGATGTGTTTGCAATAAACAAGGGTATTTCCAAGACACAGTCAGGGGGAGAAAGAGTATAAGAGCCAAATTTCTCATGAATGTGGGACACTCAAACTTAAGATTTTCTAGAGTAGTCATGAGGTGCAGTATGGTTATTTAGACTTCATCATATGGCCATTCTCTAGATTTAAATTGTGTGACAACACTGTGGCTAAGTTTGAAACTGGAGATTGAACATACATTTGGTTTGATTACAATAGACATTTTCTTCAATAAATGTAAAGCAATGGCTAAAAAATACTATAAATTAATAAATAAATAAGACATGGCAACAAGCAATAATACTTACAAAATTGTTACATTGAGACGCAAAGAATAAGCAACTATTGTCCACAAACAGAGACCAATAAAACTATCATCTTAACCCCTAACCCCTTAAACACTAATTCCCAACCCCTAACCCATTTAACCCCCTAAAACTCTAAACCCCTAACCCATTTAACCCCTAAACCATAAACCTCTAAACCCTTAACCCCTGACCCATTTAACCCCCTAAACCCCTAGTAAACCCCTAACCCATTTAACCCCCTAAACCCTAAACCTATAAACCCTTAACCCCTAACCCCTTAAACCCTAAACCTTTAAACCGTTAACCCTAACCCCTTAAACCCTAATTCTCAACCCCTAACCCATCTAACCCCCTAAAACCTAACCCTATTAGCCCCTAACTTATAACCCCTAAAATCCTTAACTACTAAATACCCTAACCCCCTAAA
Organism: Pinus albicaulis; assembly: GCA_034641835.2. NCBI lineage: Eukaryota > Viridiplantae > Streptophyta > Pinopsida > Pinales > Pinaceae > Pinus > Pinus albicaulis. Next base: position 51,453,565 of record CM076574.1, on the reverse strand, counting down.
CCCCTAACCCATTTCACCCCCTAAACCATAAAACTCTAAATGCATAATACTAACCCCAGAACCTCTAACTGAATAATATTCCCTTAACCCCTAACCCATTTAACAACTAACTCATTATTCCCCTAACCCATAAATTCTCCTAAATCCCCTAACCCCTAAACCCTCAATCCCTGACCTCTTAACCCCTAAGCCCCCAATCCCTAACCCCTTAACCACTATCTCATTATTCCCCTAACCTCTAAGCCCCTATTCCCTAAAGCCCTAAGCCCCTATTCCCCTAACCCCTAAGCCCCTAATCCTTAATCCCTTAACCACTAACTAATTATTCCCCTCACCCTTATAATAATCCTTAAAGCCCATTGGGATTAGCCATTCCAAACGAGAGAAGGTCTAGTTGGGACCTACGATCGAGTTAATTCCCCCTTGTTGGCAAGGTGGAATACCATGAGCAAAACCATGGGTTGTAAAAACCTCTCCTAAATTTACTATTTTATCTCAATTTTATTTTAATAATTAATTATTTAATTTCTTTAAAAACTCTTCTCGATAAATCACATAAATTTTTTAAGGTACATGCCTTTCGAACCACTAATTGTGTGGCTCGCCATCAATGTTTTTAAAATAAATTTATTAGAATGAAATTGAATTGATTTTTGAAGCTTCCTTTTAAATCAATTTTTGTCATTACAAATAATCATGGAGTGCGCTCAACATCCATAAAAAAAAAATGGGTATGATATTAAAATGATATTGGAAGGCATAATATTAAAAATGATGTTTGGAAAAATGGAGGGCGGGACTCGCAGTGATCAAATTTGAAGGGTTGGTTCTAATTTCAATTAGAAGGGCACATGTTCATGTCACCCTTCAACAATGAAAAGCTTAAAAAAAAAAAATTCGATTGAAAACATTATGCATTTTTTACTTTTCATTTTCAATCGAAGTTATTTCTATAAAATAAATTAAATTCGTAGATGACAAGTAGTGTTGTATCTCAAATTGGCCCAATCAATTTGAGCTTTGTTAACTTCTTTATTTGGCTTAAACATTCTTGCAATCAGAGAACTATTTCATCTCTCAATTCTTTCATTGGAAACTTTCTCAGATTTTGTCACCCTAAAATGGAGAAGTATGAGGATTTCTTTGGCTAGACATAAACTATTATCATATTTTAACAAAATAAATTGTATCCTATCACAAAATAAAATTACAAATGAATCCAAATCTTTAAAAAAATTCAAAAAAATAAAATTGTCATTTATAAAGTCATAAAATCACAAGCTCATTTATTTACTTATCATAGAATTTCATCCCAACAAAATGTAAAAAAAAGAGAGATGAAATCAATTCCCTTTATTCCCATATATGTTTTTTATATTGAATTCTATATGGATTGTCAGAGTTTCAATCTCCCATCCGCTAGGATGTAGGGTTTTATTTTTTCATTTGCTAAACTCACAAGTGACATGTAGAGAGTTCTAAATGGTGATGTATAATGAAACTAAACTATTTAAATCTAAAAATTGATTTGGATAAACTATACTTTGAAACCAAGGTTGTAAAATGCTTCCCAAATGTTGAAAATCATTAGCCAAAGGGATATATGATAAGGATATATAACTACTTGAAATAATAGTCCTCTTCTATGTCTTCATATACATAACTCATCTAATGGGAAAGGTGAAGGAATGAAGTTATTTTGATCCAATCAAGAAAAACAATTAACCACATGGAAGTAGGAAATTTTGGATTATCATTGAATTGTGTTGTTTATCCTATTGATCACTAAATGATCGAAGGACATATGTGTGAAGTTATATTTGGTCGTGGAGGAGATCAAAAAAATTATTTTTGAATTAGTTTATGAGAGGAAGTTGTAACATTTCCAATTACTTCTAGTCATTCTAATTGGTGAAAATTTGACATTATCATCCTCAAATTTATTTACTTTCTACATTGGAATCAATGGAACTTGAATTTAAAATTAAAATTACATAAAATTAACAAAGTAGGTAAGCTTAAAAGCTTATCTAAACTATTTCTTGGCTAAGGTTTTGTCTTTTTGGAGGGTAAGGAGTAAGGAATTAGGTTAACGGTACAATACCAAGAGACATCTTGTAGGAGCAAAAGCATGTATCCTCATGGACTATTAGTGAGTAATCTTGTAGGATCTAAAGAATGTATCCTATTAGTGAGTAATTCCAAGTGGTATGGTTTTCCTTGAATAAGGGTGATGATAACCCATGAGTTGTCCATTCTAGATATTCCACATGGTATGATTTTCTTTCAATAAAGGGGATGATTGTTGACATTTTTTAACGAATAAAAACTAGTAATTAATGTCAACACTGAGCGATGATAAGTTTTTATCTTGTATATCCAAAAAATAAAAGGGTAAGTTCAAAAGGTCTCCTTTATTGTTGTAAAGACTAGTAAAAATTCACAAGTACCCAACCAATTTTGACCTCCTGAGCCTCTTGCTGTCTAACCTCAACAATCGAAAATAATGGTCCCCAAATAGATTTTGAGAGCATGTTTTTACATTTGGAATTTGAAATACAAAATGGACAAATATTTTGGAATAAAAATTCCTTTGTACTCTAGAAAAGAGGGCCCCAAACAAACTTGGCCATAAATGGTCTATAATTAACCTTCACAAAGTAATACCTAGAAAAGTGTGTATATATACCTTATTTCAATGCCATCCAAAAAAGGTTATTGTAGTTTAAACTTTGTAGGATGAAACGATTCTTTTTGGAAATGTTAGTACTATGTATACACAATTATTATGTATTAAAATGAATGGGGAAACCATACAATGATTTTTTACCAAATAGATTTAGACATACTTTGGGAAAGCAAATTTGGATGATTATGGCATTAAAACTAATGGGACAAGCATACAATCACTTTTTACCAAATAGATTCAGACATACTTTGGAAAGAAAATTTAGATATTCATTGTCCTTCAATGTGTGTATTGGCACAATCAATGGGAGATTCGGCAAGCAGATCCAACCATGTTCTTGCATGTGAATTTGTGTTTTTTTTTGTGAGAACACCAACCCATAAGGAAATAACATATCAATCTTATGTTAGCCACTGATAGTGAAAACTTAATTTCCCCATATATAATCAGAATTATATTGCAAAGACCCATCCTATATGAATATCCTATTTCACCATGAATGACTTGTTTATTCTTTAAACAGTGTAATAATATATTAGATATAAATAGTGCATGAAATGTATTGAACACTTATATTGATAATCTAAATCTTTAACATAATTTCAATTTACATTTAAATATTTAAAAATAAAATATTTATTTTAAATTTCATAAATTTCGATATCATTTAGTTTTTATTTATATCTAAATATTTAAAAGAATAATTTTTTTTTTTTTAATTTCATAAATTTATATATATATATATATATATATAAACATTTTTATAAAAGAAGTATCAATAATTCACTCTTACATAATAATAATAATAAATATTTATAAACATTACCATTCATATATATATACAGAAAAGTTTAAAATCCTTTTTTCATAAAATTCTTAAAAAAATTATATATATGTATATATATATATATATTCCATACAATTAACTAAAATTTAAAATCCATATCATTAACTTATTCTAGCAGAAATACTTACTTAAAAATACTTCAAAACATTATATTATAATATTATACTTATATAGAAATATTCAACAAAGTAGACAATACTTATATAAAAATATTTATCAAGACAACCAATAAAACAACCTGGAATTAACCCTCAGGCATTTTCAACTAAACCCACTCTGCCCTAGAATCAATTCTCAAAATAAATCTCAGACCAATTAAACCCAACCTGCCTTAGAATCAACCCTCATAATAAATCTCAGATCAACTAAACCCACTGTGACCTAGAATCAATCTTCAAAATAAATCTCAAACCAACTAAACCCACAATGCATTCGAATTAATCCTCGTAGTAAACCTCAATGACTCAATCCTCATAGTAATCCTAAGCGAATGGACCAACTAAACTCACCCACTTGGCCTAATGTTCAGGTTTGATGAAAGTGATTTATTAAAAAACATAAATGATATTAAAAAACCAAAAACCATACTTGGTAATTCTAAAATTTGGATATTCATCTATGCATCTCACGTAAACCCCAACCATAGGGAGAAAAAAACTTAAGTAACAAGTTTTTGCATTATTCACAATACATCAAAGTTGCAAGCTTGATAATCTTTGAAGACTCTTGGATGAAGTCCATTACTCCAATATCATTGAAATGTACCTTCAAATTGACTCTTGGATGAAGTCCATTACTCTAACATCATTGAAATGTAACTTCAAATTAAATGCCATTGTTGTTCAAACACAGTCTCCCTATAAGAGGGTAGAAGTGAACCAAAGCTTCTCACAAGTTTTTCTTCAAAGACTCCATTGAAGAGGTCGATCCCTAGGATGGGTACAAGATAATCTTCTAATTGTAGTAAAAAGTGGCATTATGAAGATCAAAAGTTATCAAGTCACATTACTTGTGGTTAAATGGCCTAGGAGGATATACACAATATTTCAGCTGCACAATTATGTATGTTTGCATCATATGCTTTCTCATCATTCTCATCATGTTCGCTGCACAAGGTTTATCTAGACCATATAAACCATTGGACATAGCTTGTGGACTATGTTCTTGGAATCTATTCTTAAGCCATGGTAATTAGGAATAATTCTTATGAAAAAGATTGAAGTTCAACCATTTTTGCAGAAAAGAACCCATATCATCGACAATATTTGAAAAGGACCATCTATTTCTAGCCTTTAATGCTTAACCACACCACAACCATTTAAGTGTTGGGCTAAGGTTTAACCACACCACTACAACATCATCGACCGCTGAAATTTTTAAAACCCAAATTGACAAGCGTTGTCAAGGCAATGAAAATGGAATTATGATATACGCTTAGCAAACTAGTACAGTTATTACGGTTTAAGAACAATATTACAGTTACACAAAATTTAATGAAGTTTATAAAAGCGGCAGCAACCGAACATCTCACGGTTTTAATTTGACCTACCACCCTTCCGGTACATAAATTTATTTATTTTATTCATAGCAGAATCAATAAGCTTGATACTCTTGATGTGTAATATCTACGGAATGAAATTAAGATTTCTTCAAATTTATCGCTGGAAGACTGATGGTTGAAGTGTTAGTTGCATCCATTGTACCTAGAATGAACAAGGAAACCAAGGGTTAGTGGCCAACCTCAAGAGATATCTGGAAAATGTATCCAAGAGCCAATAGCCCTTCACATGACATTTTATTATATTATCTGATTTTTTTTTTTAAACAAGCAGAAATAAAAATTTGAATTTTTTCAGACGTGTAATATTTTCATTGCATTTATGAGACGTGTTAGAGCCCTTTTGACTGGATGTGACGGGTTCAATTTTGAACCATGGGCGGGAGTATTCATTTTTGTTTTAAATTTTAGACCTCCAGTTAAAATAACATTTTTCCCACCCAAAACATGTGTTTTTGTTATCTCCCGCTGGCTTAGTGATCAGGGTTTTTGTTGTGGGTCTTGTTCTTACAACTGCCTTACTGCAATTTCTTACGAGTGCCAGTTCTGTCTCAACAATCTGCAGTGTTTGAAGTTTCATTTTTCAAGAATTCTACTAAGTTCAATAGTTAAGATGCAAGATTGGGGGATATAATGCAATTTCCTCCGGGTGCAATTTCAGTGTCAACAATCTGTGGTTTTTGAAGCTACATTCTTCATGGATTCTACTAAATTCAATTGTCAAGATGTAGGATTAGGGGATATATCGCAGTTTCTTCCTAGTGCAATTTCAATATCAACAATCTGTGGTTTTTGAAACTGCATTCTTCAGGTATTCTACTAAGACCAATAGTCAAGTTGTAGGATTGGGGGATCTATTCATGATTTTATTAGCTTTCATCAGAATGGTTTAGAATGTATCCAAACCCTTGAGAATATTGATGCTAGTAGAATTTCCCCCAATATGATCCAAATCAATGTGAATGGCACACATGGGCAAATAAAATTCCTTCATCGGATGATGCATTGTGCGCTGGTTTTTGGAAAGAGCCCATGATCATCAACAACAATAAAAAGATTGGGCTTAACACGATCAATCAGACGCCAATGGTTTCAGCTACAAATATGGAATCGCACCTTTAAATCTCCTCTTACTGAAATCTCATCTTGGCATAATTTCCCATTCGATTCAGACAGGGGACCAGCAATATGTGAATCTTCCTAACTGCATATTTTTGTTCGGATAATTCAGGTATCCAACTTTTCTATTTGCAAACGTGAAAACCCAAGGAGCACTGCAAATTCTGACTGGAAATGCATGTTCTTTTTAATGGTTTTCTCAAAGGTTCTCTAATTTTTGTTGCCTTATTTCGATTTGAATAAATATATTTTCTTGTAGCTCTGCGTTAGAGTTCAATCATTTTTGAAGTTATGTTAGTGTTGCACCATTTTTGCTGAAGTATTGGAAAAGTACTATTTTATTACATCCGAATTACTGGCTTTTGATTCTATTATGTGGTTTGAGCTTCTTTAAGCTTCTTTAATATTTTTGAGAAACTAGATTCATTTTTATAAGAATATTTAATATTATGGATCTATCGATTTGAGATGGATCTATCGATGTGGGATACAAAGCACTGTTATTTGCTATACGCTTTCTGTATGTATGAAGCTCTGTAGGTGGGTTCTCATAAACATTCATTTATATTGTTTGTATTTTACTACAGATAGCAAGATTGAAATCCTAAGTTATTATTAGATTGAAAGCAGAGTAGAAGCCTTACAAGACCTTGTATGATAAAGAATAAGATTCTCATGCTACAGTAAGGGAATATCTTGGTTTATTTATCTGTTGCATGCATGATATTTCATACATATCTATATGCATTCTCACCTGCAAAATACAGAAATATTCCTTTCTAGCTCATGAAAAACAATAGTTATCAATTTTGCAAAATCCAGGAGAAATCCATAAATTATTAATGTTGTTTACTAAATTTAAGGTGATCATTTGTAGTAGCTGGGATCTCCTTTTTTCTTTGATTGACGCTGACATCCATCCTTCTATAAAAAGGTCAGGCACCTACGTATGCACATATTCCATTGTCACTGGGTATAAATTACTGTGTTGCTACCCAAAATCGGTCTCATTCATCTCGAGGAAGGGGTGTTGAGGTTAACTGCATCTCTAAGGAGGTTTTAGGGTTGTGATTTCTATCATTTCACTTCAATGGAAGGCAAGTACACACATCTTCAAAGCTCACCAACACCACCTGTTTCTCATGGGCCATTAAGCTTGATGCATAATTCGCTCTTCCAGCAATAGCAGCCACAGATGCCTCTGCAACATCATCGGCAACAGGTTTTAGAGCCTGTATTTGATCTTTCTTGTAATGTGTTCTTTTCAATGCGTTCATTGCTATTGTTTATGTAATTCCTAGCTTCAACTTGTGCGTATTTACTATTAGTGTTTATCAATCTGGTGGCAAGGAAGAGATGCATCTCGATCTCGGGGACGAAGACAGAGATGGTCCCATTCCTCTAAAGAAGAATATTAAGAGAGGGGTGGCTCCTGGTGATAGGTCTGGCGACAAGTCCAAACATGGTGCTGGAATGCAATCATCAGCTAAAGCTGGGATGATTGTAGGTCTTTTTTTTCTTTTGAAGTATTAATTTTTAATAGAGTATTTGGTGTTCTGTTTTTCGCTCATAATACACTGTGTATGAGTAGATGATAAGTGTTGAAGCCCCTATCCTATTCTCAAAGGCATGCGAGCTTTTCATTTTGGAGCTTACATTACGTTCATGGTTACATACAAAAGAGAACAAAAGACGTACTTTGCATAGAAATGATATTGCAGGAGCTATAAGTAGGGGTGATGTTCTTGATTTTCTTCTTGATATTGTTCCTAGAGATGAAGTCAAGGTAAATTCCTGTAATGCTGAAATCATTTTTTATCATCAAATGGAATTATTATATATAAAATTTTTGGCAGATTCAAAGCCTATTTAAATTTTCCTAATGACATAATCATGTATACCAGACAGTTAAGGATTTTAAAGCATTTTCTCACCACAATGACATAATTACATATAAAAATCGTGGCAGATCATAATTGTCTATCTTTTTGTCTATTTTCATCCCATTAAGAAATACATGCTAAGCCATCATTGCATCAAGATAGCCTCTTCCCTACCTACCCTTGCAAGCAGGGAGGGAAAGTGCATGAGCATTGAGATCTAGCTCCTACGTCTTGCTTTTTACATTCGTTTCTTTCGACAAGCAATCAAATGAGCTAATCTTAGAAATTTAAAATCTATAAGGTTTAGTTACCTTTTCTTTAGGAAAATTTTCAAACATTCTGACACATCTCTTTCTTCACGGGAAGAGGACAAAGCCCGTTCTGATTGCTTTCCAGACACTCTAGATAGATTTGTAGCAACACCGAGGATCCTTACGAAGGACAGCCCACCAATAGCGCTGTGGTGAAAGCATACCTATTAAAAGATCTTGTATCCAAATACATACCTATTTACCTGTTAAAACTTAAAAGGACTTGTATCCAAGTACACATCTCTTTAGCAAATCGAAAAAAAAAAAAATTATTCATCATAATCAAACAATTACAATAGAACCCTTGACATCCCAAGATCCTGGTTGTGTCTTTCTGGTAACGAAAGAACAGATAAAACACTGCAGATGCATTTTCTTCTTGAATTACTGAAAATGAGGGCCCTAGTTATAGGTATTTGTTTGGGTGTTTAATTCATATTTAACATGGTGATTGTTTTCTTGTTAATGGCTGGTGAAATCATTTTTAGAGAAAAAAGCATTTGCACCGAGAATGTGGAAAATAATAATTAAGTAAAATATATGGAAATTTTAGTTTTTGTATATTTTTTGATAGGAGGTGAAATTTAAAAAGGAAGTTACACTAACATAATTGTCTGAGAGAAATGACATAGTAATGATGGTATCCTTCTCTTTCTGTTCTCTTATCATCCTATGCTTTACTAGATGAATTTAAAGTTTAAATTTTAAATTCCAACTATTTTAAAATGAAATAAAAATTTCAAAAATAAATTTTTTTGTGAACTTGAGTACTTATTATACATAGCCTTCAAATCACCCTCTTTTCCATTCTTATAGAATCCTGCAATCATATTAGCACATTCCCTACACAAAGAAAATCAAACATTGAAACCCCCTTTTAAACATAAATGACAAGAAATTCAAAAACTCTCTGCATAAAAAGAAAGCATGTAATTCTAACGTAAACTATTACAAACCTTGTACTTGAATACAAAGTAAGAAATACTAGGACATTTAGCACATTTACTGTCCCTCACTCTTAAGATGGTATTAGGGTAAATAGGTTTCTCCGTGATACAATGTTGATATATATATATATATATATATATATATATATATATATGCTCATGAAGAGTTTAACACATTTACAGCAAGGGAATTGGAAGGTATTAAAGTATATGTAATTTTCCATGATACAACGTTAATATGATCATTATCCCTAAGGGAATTAGACCAGAGGGAATTGAAATTGATTTGAGGTAGATATAATGATATATTCCTAAAATTTTAACACATTCACAATTGAAGGGATTTTGAACAGAGGGAATCAGAACTGGATCGGAAGGAATTGAAATTGATTTTGAGATCAACAGACAGTTTAATCCTAACACAAGTGAAAGCCCTACTGATTTTCTGGTCAACAGGTCAACACATGGCAAACAATTCATATCTCCTTCTTATTAAGTTGTTTTTATTTATTTTGAAAATCTTGGATAATCCGTTAAACATATTAACTTTCAGGGGTCGATATTGTTACCACTACAATGTGAATACCTATATCTAGCCACTGGAAGAAATCTATATGAATATTTTTAAAATGATATAAATTGAAAGTATAGTTGATTTGTAGTGGTGCCTTTGCATTTTGTAGAGCCCGAGAAGACCAAAGCCTCAAATATTTTTGCGAAAAAGTCTCTTCAGGTGAGTTTAGTTTAATTTTATCGACTATATTTTAGTAGCAGTTATGTGTTGCATATTTCTCAAATTGTGGAGTTGCTCCTTTCCTGTTGCATGTTGTTTTATATTGTTATGTTGTGATTCAAATTTTTAGTTGTGCTTTCCAGTTATTCTCCTACATAGTACATTCTTTGATAGATTATATCAAAAGTCTTACCAATATAATAACATTGATTGTTGTATGTGGCCATTTTTGTTCAGGATGGTCCATTACATAATCAAGATGAGGAGATGGATCATGCAATTGCACTTTCTCTTTCTAAAGAACTAACCAAACCAAATGGTATATGATGGCAATTTCAATTTTTTACAGATACTTTTGGTTTAATTATATCATTTAGCTCGGTGATTTTCATATATTCAACTAAAATTTCGTTGCTTAACAAGACTTTCTCATTTCCATGTTTTAGTGAAACTGTTTATGGTTTGATACTCTCATACAACTTTTATCAAGTTACATGCACCCTCATTAGAAAAAACAAGAGAGTTTTTCTTGCCATGACTATCTTTCTTTGTCATTGTTGACTTAAGAAATCCTTTTAGCTAAGAAACTAGTTTCAAGGTTATGGCATAACTTGTCATATAAATTGAACAGAAGTTATATCTAAAATGATAACTTATAAACTACTTCACTGGTTTTAGGCTTTCCATTTAAAATCTACTTCAGTTTGAACTTTGAACGAGTTGTTCCATAGACTTGAATATTAAGAGATTTTGGTGTAAGGATTAAAAATTAGCCCGTAAGGCCTCTTAGTTATTCATTTATTTTATCTGAAAATAACATTTACTAGTAAATTAGAACAACTCGGCACAAATACGTCATAGATCAAGATCATACTTGGTAGAGTGTTGTAGAATAAAAATAGGAGCAAGGACACTGAATTCTTTCAGTTTCCTGGTTCTTATTCCTTTGTGTATCTTTGCACCTTTAGGGGGCAATTGCTAGTTTAAAGTCTAATTCTTTAAAGGGTGCTAGCTCAGTGGAAGAGCACCTGCTTTACAAGCAGGAGGTTGGTGGTTCGATTCCATCGTGCCCTGATATTCATATATAGGGAATGACGAAGATGAATTTTGGTAGCCGGTCTTGACCATCACCAGTGAGCTTATGAGTGACATTTTTAGAGCCCTCACAAATATGATGGTGATGGTGTGAGCATACACCATATGCCTCGCGCAATAGTGACGACCATTAAAGGTTCGTCACCATAAATCGTTGTTGTTGATATGAAATGGTGAGGGTCACTGTTTGTCTTTATAGCCATTATTCGTGACGGACCTTGATGTCACCAATGAGTTTATGGTGAGGGTCAATGAACGTCGCCATATATATGCACCAATAGTGACAGCCATGAAAGGTCCATCATGAAAAATAGTTGTTGTTCATATGAAATGGTGACGGTCACTATCCGTCATTATAAACAATATTCGTGACGGACCTTGAATGTCACCACAACACATACTTTCAGCGACGCCACATTTGGTGACGTTCATTTTTTTGGTAACAGATGCTATTTTCCATCACCATTGCTTATATGAAATGGTGACGGTCACTATCCATCACTATAAATCATTATTGGTGACAGACCTTGAATGTCACCACAACACCTATACTTTCATGGGCGGGAGTATTCATTTTTGTTTTAAATTTTAGACCTCCAGTTAAAATAACATTTTTCCCACCCAAACCATGTGTTTTTGTTATCTCCCGCTGGCTTAGTGATCAGGGTTTTTGTTGTGGGTCTTGTTCTTACAACTGCCTTACTGCAATTTCTTACGGGTGCCAGTTCCGTCTCAACAATCTGCAGTGTTTTAAGTTTCATTTTTCAAGAATTCTACTAAGTTCAATAGTTAAGATGCAAGATTGGGGGATCTAATGCAATTTCTTCTGGATGCAATTTTAGTCTCAACAATCTGTGGTTTTCGAAGATGCATTCTTCATGGATTCTACTAAATTCAATAGTCCAGATGTAGGATTAGGGGATATATCGTAGTTTCTTCCTGGTGCAATTTCAATATCAACAATCTGTGGTTTTTGAAACTGCATTCTTCAGGTATTCTACTAAGACCAATAGTCAAGTTGTAGGATTGGGGGATCTATTCATGATTTTCTTAGCTTTCATCAGAATGGTTTAGAATGTATCCAAACCCTTGAGAATATTGATGCTAGTAGAATTTCCCCCAATATGATCCAAATCAATGTGAATGGCACACATGGGCAAATGAAATTCCTTCATCGGATGATGCATTGTGCGCTAGTTTTTGGAAAGAGCCCATGATCATCAACAACAATAAAAAGATTGGGCTTAACACGATCAATCAGACGCCAATGGTTTCAGCTACAAATATGGAATCACATCTTTAAATCTCCTCTTACTGAAATCTCATCTTGGCATAATTTCCCATTCGATTCAGACAGGGGACCAGCAATATGTGAATCTTCCTAACTGCATATTTTTTTTCGGATAATTTAGGTATCCAACTTTGCTATTTGCAAACGTGAAAACCCGAGGAGCACTGCAAATTCTGACTGGAAATGCATGTACTTTTTAATGGTTTTCTGAAAGGTTCTCTAATTTTTGTTGCCTTATTTCGATTTGAATAAATATATTTTCTTGTAGCTCCACGTTAGAGTTCAATCATTTTTGAAGTTATGTTAGTGTTGCACCATTTTTACTGAAGTATTGGCAAAGTACTATTTTATTGCATCCGAATTACTGGCTTTAGATTCTATTATGTGGTTTGAGCTTCTTTAAGCTTCTTTAATATTTTTGAGAAACTAGATTCATTTTTATAAGAATATTTAAGATTCTGGATCTATCGATCTGAGATGGATCTATCGATGTGGGATACAAAGCACTGTTATTTGCTATACGCTTTCTGTATGTATGAAGCTCTGTAGGTGGGTTCTCATAAACAGTCATTTATATTGTTTGTATTTTACTACAAATAGCAAGATTGAAATCCTGAGTTATTATTAGATTGAAAGCAGAGCAGAAGCCTTACAAGACCTTGTCTGATAAAGAATAAGATTCTCATGCTACAGTAAGGGAATATCTTGGTTTATTTATCTGCTGCATGCATGATATTTCATACATATCTATATGCATTCTCACCTGCAAAATACAGAAATATTCCTTTCTAGCTCATGAAAAACAATAGTTATCAATTTTGCAAAATCCAGGAGAAATCCATAAATTATGAATGATGTTTACTAAATTTAAGGTGATCATCTGTAGTAGCTGGGATCTCCTTTTTTCTTTGATTGACGCTGACATCCATCCTTTTATAAAAAGTTCAGGCACCTACATATTCACATATTCCATTGTCATTGGGTATAAATTACTGTGTTTCTAACCAAAATCGGTCTCATTCATCTTGAGGAAGGGGTGTGGAGGTTAACTGCATCTCTAAGGAGGTTTTAGGGTTGTGATTTCTAGCATTTCACTTGAATGGAAGGCAAGTACCCAGATCTTCAAAGCTCACCAACACCACCTATTTCTCATGGGCCATCAAGCTTCGATGCATAATCGTTCTTCCAAATAACAAGAAACCTACGTATGCCTCTCCCCGTAACATCATCGGCAACAGTTTTTAGAGCCTGATTTCATCTTGCTTGTAATGTGTTCTTTTCAATGCGTTCATTGCTATTGTTTATGTTATTCCTAGCTTCAACTTATGCGTATTTACTATTAGTGTTTATCAATTAAGGTTGGGTTTAGTGTTTTGATCGCACTCGTTAGGATTTGCAGTTCTTGATGGTACTTAGAAGAGGGGAAGAATATTTTTTATTTGGGAGGTTGTTTTTTGTTGTTCTTGGATGCTCCTACACAGGGATGTAGACCCGAGGGATCTCATTAATTCGTATTTGAAAATTCCAGCTACAGGGATTAATGCAGCTCATCTCCATTACATGCAGATCCAGAAACAGCAGCTGCAGATGTTTTGGCAACAGCAGATGCGACAGATGGAACAAGTTGCAGGTGATTTTGTTTACTTTCCTTTTTTCTTCCTCGTTTCGCATGACCTTTCCATTTAAATAGATTTTTTTCTTCCTGCATGTATGTACCAACTGGTATCGTCTTCTCTCATACATAATTATATGCATTATGCCTTGAAGGAGGCCCTACTGAGTGGGTTGAGCAGCCATTTAATTGTGTAGCAAACAACCCTTTTATTCTATAACTTGGTGGAATCCAGTGATAAAAAAACATGTTTTTGACAATCAAAATATGCAATTTCACACATTATGATAGTCTGATGGATTTCTCGGTCCCCATTTTCATTGGAACATCTTCACACTGCAATTTCAGCAATCAAAAATTGTAATTTCAAAACTTCATGAATAGTGGCAGCCATATTTTTAAGGAGAAAAATACCGAAAACAAGGCTTCCTTGCTACGATTAGCATATTCCTGTAGGTTGGCCCTGGTTGAAAGGTAGGTGAACCCTTCTCATTCAGGTAAGGTCTTGAATAGGAGGTGTGATCAGTTTGGGAGAGAAGGGTTGACCAGGACCTTAGTTGGTTGACCTTTCATTCAGTCAAGATCTTACCTAAGGTCAAGACCTTTTTCTGCCCTTTTAACTAAGAGCATAATGGGCAGGCCTTTTCCACCTTTGCCTGAAAACACTCATTTCCATGGTCAGATAAGGTATAACCAATCCTTCTATCTCAGGTAAGTAACTAAATATCAACAAATTTTGATATTTGTACAAGCATTGTGTAACGAGGGTTATTAAGGGCTTAGAAATATGCTAGTATTTGACAAATTTATAAGCTAAAGGAATATGGCTTATGAGATGTATTTTGTGGCTGACAGAGTTTAAGCAGCATCAACTTCGGGTTTTATTTCAGTGTTTATGTTTTAGGGTTTAGGGTTTTAGTTTAAGTTTCAGGGATTTGCAAGTCGCTTGCCAGAGAGAGATGGCGGGCTCGAGAGACAAAACCTCCTTGTACTTCAACAAAGAAGAAGAAGAAAGTGAAGAAGAGGAAGACAGTGAAGATGATTCTGATGAAGGAGAAGATGTTCCTACAAGGGAGCCTCGCAAGGACACAGTCTACAACGCCGACAGACTACATGAAAAGCTTGAAGAAAACGCGTGGCCCAGTAACCTCGACTGGATCGAGAATCTCTGCATTAATTATAAGACGGAACAAAAAATCGATGTCAATGATGACCTAACGTGCGAGATGGCCTTCTACACGCAGGCATTGGAGGGGACATGAGAGGCCTACGAAAAATTGCAGGCCCTGGGAATTCCCTTCCTCAGGCCCCCAGATTACTACGCAGAAATGGTGAAGAGCGATTCTCACATGCTCAAGGTGAAGGACAAGCTCATCTTTCAGAAGAAGATGGTAGAGGAGTCCAAGGAGAGGAAGAAGGCAAGGGAGTCGAAGAAGCTTTAGAAGGCTGTCCAGACAGAGAAATTGAAAGAGAGGGCCAAGCAGAAGAAACACGACATTGAATCCGTCAAAAAATGGAGAGAAATGCGGCAGGATATCAGGTTTACAGCTGGTGGCAAGGACGAGATGCCTCTCGATCTCGGGGACGAAGACGGAGATGGTACCATTCCTCTAAAGAAGAATATTAAGAGAGGGGTGGCTCCTGGTGATAGGTCTGGCAGCAAGTCCAGACATGGTGCTGGAATGCAATCATCAGCTAAAGGTGGGATGATTGTAGGTCTTTTTTTTCTTTTGAAGTATTATTTTCTAATCGAGTATTTGGTGTTCTGTTTTTCGCTCGTAATACACTGTGCATGAGTAGATGATAAGTGTTGAAGCCCCTATCCTATTCTCAAAGGCATGCGAGCTTTTCATTTTGGAGCTTACATTACGTTCATGGTTACATACAAAAGAGAACAAAAGACATACTTTGCATAGAAATGATATTGCAGGAGCTATACGTAGGGGTGATGTTGTTGATTTTCTTCTTGATATTGTTCCTAGAGATGAAGTCAAGGTAAATTCCTGTAATGCTGAAATCATTTTTTATCATCAAATGGAATTATTATATATAAAATTTTTGGCAGATTCAAAGCCTATTTACATTTTCCTAATGACATAAACATGTATACCAGACAGTTAAGGATTTTAAAGCATTTTCTCACCACAATGACATAATTACATATAAAAATCGTGGCAGCTCAAAATTGTCTATCTTTCTGGCTATTTTCATCCCATCAAGAAATACATGCTAAGCCATCATTGCATCAAGATAGCCTCTTCCCTACCTACCCATGCAAGTAGGGAGGGAAAGTGCATGAGCATTGAGATCTAGCTCCTACATCTTGCTTTTTACATTCATTTCTTTCGACAAGCAATCAAATGAGCTAATCTTAGAAATTTAAAATCTATAAGGTTTAGTTACCTTTTCTTTAGGAAAATTTTCAAACATTCTGACACATATCCTTCTTCACGGGAAGGGGACAAAGCCTGTTCTGATTTCTTGCCAGACACTCCAGATATATTTGTAGCAACACCGAGGATCCTTGAGAAGGACGGCCCACTAATAGCGCTGTGGTGAAAGAATACGTGTTAAAAGATCTTGTATCCAAATACATACCTATTTACCTATTAAAAATTAAAAGGACTTGTATCCAAGTACACACCTCTTTAGCAAATCAAAAACAAAAAATTATTCATCATAATCAAACAATTACAATAGAACCCTTGACATCCCAAGATCCTGGTTGTGTCTTTCTGGTAACGGAAGAACAGATAAAACACTGTAGATGCATTTTATGCTCGAATTACTGAAAATGAGAGCCCTAGTTATAGGTATTTGTTTGGGTGTGTAATTCATATTTAAAATGGTGATTGTTTTCGTGTTAATGGCTGGTGAAATCATTTTTAGAGAAAAAAGCATTTGCACCGAGAATGTGGAAAATAATAATTAAGTAAAATATATGGAAATTTTAGTTTTTATATATTTTTTGATAGGAGGTGATATTTAAAAAGGAAGTTACACTAACATAATTTTCTCAGAGCAATGACATAGTAATGATGGTATCCTTCTCTTTATGTTCCCTTATCATCCTATGCTTTACTAGATGAATTTAAATTTTAAATTTTAAATTCCAACTATTTTAAAATGAAATAAAAATTTCAAAAATAATTTTTTTTGTGAACTTGAGTACTTATTATACATAGCCTTCAAATCACCCTCTTTTACATTCTTATAGAATCCTGCAATCATATTAGCACATTCCCTACACAGAAAATCAAACATTGAAACCCTCTTTTAAACATAAATGACAAGAAATTCAAAAAATCTGTGCATAAAAATAAAGCATGTAATTCTAACGTAAACTATTACAGACCTTGTACTTGAATACAAAGTAAGAAATACTAGGACATTTAACACATTTACTGTCCCTCACTCTTAAGATGGTATCAGGGTAAATAGGTTTCTCCGTGATACAGTGTTGATATATATATATATATATATGCTCATGAAGAGTTTAACACATTTACAACAAGGGAATTGGAAGGTATTAAAGTATATGTAATTTTCCATGATACAACGTTAATATGATCATTATCCCTAATGGAATTAGACCAGAGGGAATTGAAATTGATTTTGAGATCAACAGACAGTTTAATCCTAACAAAAGTGAAATCCCCACTGATGTTCTGGTCAACAAGTCAACATGTGGCAAACAATTCATATCTCCTTCTTGTTAAGTTGTTTTTATTTATTTTGAAAATCTTGGATAATCCGTTAAACATATTAACTTTCAGGGGTTGATATTGTTACCACTACAATGCGAATACCTTCATCTAGCCACTGGAATAAATATATATGAATATTTTAAAAATGATATAAATTGAAAGTATAGTTGATTTGTAGTGGCGCCTTTGCATTTTGCAGAGCCTGGGAAGACCAAAGCCTCAAATATTTTTGCGAAAAAGTCTCTTCAGGTGAGTTTAGTTTAATTTTATCGACTATATTTTAGTAGCAGTTATATGTTGCATATTTCTCAAATTGTGGAGTTGTTCCTTTCCTGTTGCATGTTGTTTTATATTGTTATGTTGTGATTCAAATTTTTAGTTGTGCTTTCCATTTATTCTCCTACATAGTACATGCTTTGATAGATTATATCAAAAGTCTTACCAATACAATAACATTGATTGTTGTATGTGGACATTTTTTTTCAGGATGGTCCATTACATAATCAAGATGAGGAGCTGGATCATGCAATTGCACTTTCTCTTTCTGAAGAACTAACCAAACCAGATGGTATATGATGGAAATTTCATTTTTTTACAGTTACTTTTAGTTTAATTATATCATTTAGCTCGATGCTTTTCATATATTCAACTAAAATTTTGTTGCTTAACAAGACTTTATCATTTCCATGTTTTAGTGAAACTGTTTATGGTTTGATACTCTCATACAACCTTTATCAAGTTACATGCACCCTCATTAGAAAAAACAATAGAATTTTTCTTGCCATGACTATCTTTCTTTGTCATTGTTGACTTAAGAAAGTCTTTTAGCTAAGAAACTAGTTTCAAGGTTATGGCATAACTTGTCATATAAATTGAACAGAATTTATATCCAAAATGTTAACTTGTAAACTACTTAGCTGGTTTTAGGCTTTCCATTTAAAATCTACTTCAATTTGAACTTTGAACGAGTTGTTCCATAGACTTGAATATTAAGAGATTTTGGTGTAAGGATTAAAAATTAGCCCGTAAGGCCTCTCAGTTATTCATTTATTTTATCTGAAAATAACATTTACTAGTAAATTAGAACCACTCGGCACAAATACGTCATAGATCAAGATCATACTTGGTAGAGTGTTGTAGAATAAAAATAGGAGCAAGGACACTGAATTCTGTCAGTTTTCTTGGTTCTTATTCCTTTGTGTATCTTTGCACCTTTAGGGGTAATTGCTAGTTTAAAGTCTTATTCTTTAAAGGGTGCTAGCTCAGTGAAAGAGCACCTGATTCACAAGCAGGAGGTTGGTGGTTCGATTCCATCGTGCCCTGATATTCATATATAGGGAATGACAAAGATCAATTTTTGGTGACGGATGTTGTTTTGACCATCACCAATGAGCTTATGGTGACATTTTTCGACCCTCACCAAAATATGAAATGGTGACGGTCAACGAACGCCACCATATATACGCATCAATAGTGATGACCATTAAAGGTTCGTCACCATAGATCGTTGTTGTTGATATGAAATGGTGAGGGTCACTGTTTGTCGTTATAGCCATTATTTGTGACGGACCTTGATGTCACCAATGAGTTT
This sequence comes from Pinus albicaulis, assembly GCA_034641835.2. NCBI lineage: Eukaryota > Viridiplantae > Streptophyta > Pinopsida > Pinales > Pinaceae > Pinus > Pinus albicaulis. The sequence goes on along the minus strand of CM076574.1, from coordinate 51,434,182 downwards.
ATGGTGAGGGTCAATGAACGTCGCCATATATATGCACCAATAGTGATGGCCATGAAAGGTCCATCATGAAAAATAGTTGTTGTTCATATGAAATGGTGACGGTCACTATCCGTCATTATAAACAATATTCGTGATGGACCTTGAATGTCACCACAACACATACTTTCAGCGACGCCACCTTTCGTGACGTTCATTTTTTTGGTAACAGATGCTATTTTCCATCACCATTGCTCATATGAAATGGTGACGATCACTATCCGTCACTATAAATCGTTATTGGTGACGGACCTTGAATGTCACCACAACACCTATACTTTTGGCGACGCCACCTTTGGTGACGTTCAGTTTTTTGGTGACAGAGGCTATTGTCCGTCACCATTGCTCATATGAAATGGTAATGGTCACTATACGTCATTATAAATTATTATTGGTGACGAACCTTGAATGTCACCACAACACCTATACTTTCAGCGACGCCACCTTTGGTGACGTTCATTTTTTGGTGACGAAGACTCTTTTGACCCTCACCAATGAGCTTATGGTGAAATTTTTCACCTCTCACCAATGTCCTTTTTTCTTATAGTGTATTCTTGTGTTTGCTTAGGGTGACTCCATGAGGGTACTATCCAGGTTCGCTAGTAGTGGAGCAACATTGGGGAATGTGCTTGTAAATTTTGGTATACTTATTATCCTTCTAAAACAATTGAGGTATGACTGGTATTACGTTTATGTGTTTCAAGATGAGAAAAGAGTAGAAGAGATGATAAAATTAACCATGATAAGTAACCAAAAGAAGGTAATGTACATGGCGAATCAATACATCCTTAAGCACTAACCCCTTGCAGTTAAAAATAAAACTTGAATAAAGAAGTTGGAGTTCTACCAGTGTGTCGTCAAGTGTTGATGATGCGATCAACACCCTCCTCCTACACTTGAATCTTGGAGCCTACTAAGGATAATGTGATCTATCTTCCTATGGTCATTTAATATTAGACTGATCTTATTATAAGTGTTTAAGTATTATTCCTAGTTTCTAACTCATGAAGTCACTTTCTCACACATGCTCAACCCTTGATGAGTTCATAAACAAACTTATTTTATGCAAGCTTGATAGGTATAGCACAATCCCTCAATAAAATTACTACACAATGTATAGCCTATGTCAAAAGTTAGTGCACACTTTCCATTCATAATATCCCTCACTTCATTTCAATTGTACTTTCATTTCAATGAGTCTTCCCAACTGTCACTTTTGTCCACCTTTGTTTTTAAAAGTGTAACTTTCACATTCACAACTGTCTTGTCTACTTTCTTTCACTTTAACAAGTGTATTTGTCATGTTATATTTTCTTTGGAATGTGTCACTGTAGAAAATATCTAACACAACTATAATACCATGTAGAAGTTATATCAATGGATTCAATCCGATCATGTAATGTACTAAAACAATATACTAAATCCTTCTACTATATTTGCAAAATATAAAACACGATTGTTCAATCACACGCAAGTAAGCAAAAGGAAATTATCTATCACTCAACACAACATGTTCTTGGGGAAACAACCTACTCAAAACCCCTCTATCATATATTGTACATAGTCAAAGAATCATGAAACAATAAAATGTTTTCTTACAGTGACAAAATCCTGCACTCTACCGATTGTCTCACCCTGATCCTGCACAAAACTGTATAGAAAATATTAGGCATAATTGACCAACACTTAGCCAATTCTCAGCCCCTCCTTATCCCGGCCTTGCTCACACGATACCTAGGCAATTAGTCCCTATTAGATACGATAATTAGCCTTCCTTGACTGCATAATCCCTATGGAGCCTTCCTCTGACTATAACTGCACTTGGCTAGTTCACTAAAAATAGACTGATAATTTACTTTTCTTTACCCTTTATCTCAACTGTGTCTCCATCCAAATTCAGATGCATGCAGATATTAATAGTGAATCATTACTTACTTGATAGATCACTACTTGTGAATTAAATATATTTTAATTCAATTTATCTTACACTAGCTCATCAAACAATTAGAACTGGTTAAACTGTTTTTAACTCAATTAATATGAGTTAAATGATCCCACTCACACCACACTAGTGCTACAACTACAACTGGACCATGTAAATAATAGAATCACTCTACATGCTTATCCTTTTACCCTCAACTCAAAATTATTGAGCTAACTAAGTCTATCACAATTAGTTAACTATTACAAGATGTTATGAGATAAGATTTCAATTTTATTTTAGTTTAATTAAGGATAATTAAATGAAAAGGTTCACATGGTAACCATTTTCTGGGTGCCATTTTCTAGATTTTGTTTCAGGATGCCAATTTCACTATTTCTTGTTGAAAATTTCAACACTCCCTCTCAACAATAAAGGAATCCATTTATACCGATCTGGTACCTTTGGAATCTTTTGCATGCAACACTTCTCGAGTGTTCTTAGCACATGCAACTCCGCTTAAAATAAATAGCCTCCAAACAAATGAATCAGTATAATGCATCTATCATCAGAGTCTTCTGACTAATGTTAGCTAATGCATGTGTCTACTGGACTCTCTCTGTGTTTCTGGTGACATCTGCATTCATCCAGTTTGCATTGTTGCCAGCTATGATCTGTGCTCTAGTATCCAACACCTGTCTCTATGATTTATGTCCTCATGACATATGACTGGATCAATCTAACTGATTCTTCCTTCTATTCCTATATTATGGGCTCCTTGTAGCCAGGTTCGATCCATGAGACACACCATCTCAGTGGACCCTATCCAAATTTCTTCTTGGGATCGATTCTGCATAGCGCCCCACCTCACACCTGGAGATATTGTTGCATGTACTCCCTCTACCCATCTGGCTCAAAATTTCCAACTCCTGGAAGTCTCTACTTTAGTGGACTCTTCCACTCGGTCTTCTCTCTACTTCTCCAATAATGGCTGCTCCATAAACCTCTGAGACTGCTTCTGAGGCCGCATGTTGAGAGATAATTTCTCCCTCTCAACCACCAAGCCATTAACCACTTCTCTTCTCCTCAAAGCCTTGCATGCATCCTCAACCTTGAGAGCATACATGTTGTTGACTCTTGAACCGATTTGCTTCACCTATCTTGTAGCTATGTGTTTAAGGAACACCTTTCCTTTTCAAAACATCACTTCATAACCATGGTCTTCCAATACTGCTACGGAGACAATATTATTCCTCAGGTCTGGAACATACAAAACATCTGCTAGTCTGAGAGGGTATCCAGACTACCTTTGAAAGGTAACTGTATGTATTACAGTTGCATCATACCTCCTGTCATCTCCAAACTCTATTTTCTGTTGGAGGTCCTTCTCCTCCAAGTCACTCAAGAGATCTCTATTCTCTGTCATATGGAACGAGGAACTGTTTTCTAGATACCACATGCATCCAATTGCAGTGGTAGCCATGCATGCAATGAGAGTAAAATAAAGCTTAAAATTTGAAGCCAATGATTCACCCGACGCAATTGTAGGTTCCTTCTTGCTTCCCTTCTGTGGAAAATTCGAAGCATAGTTCCCATGCTCATGAAAGTAAAAACATCTGATCTTGGACAAGTCTCTCTTGCCCTCTTTGCCTTGGGACTTGTTTCCCTTGGCTTTCTTTCCTTTTCTGACTTGTGCACATTGTAATTTTCCAGCCGTCACAACATTTTCTAAAAAAAGAGATGATTTTAAATTGATGATATCTCCCTCATCTAAGAGCCTATTTTACCAATTGTTTTTTTCAATTTGGGTATTTTTCACAGGGAATACAAATATTCTATTTTTTTGGGAAATTTTGCATCCAAAATTTCAAATATTCTTTGCAAACTCATTGCCAAACAATTCCTACTCTCATACCATGTAGAAAATCTCTAACATAGCTATAATACCATGTAGAAATTATATCAATGGATTCAATCCAATCATGTAATGTACCAAAACAAGATATTGAATCCTTCTACTATATTTGTGGATACAAAACACGATCTCTCAATCACATGCGAGTAAGAGAAAGGAAATTATCAACCACACAACACAATATGTTCTTAGGGAAAGAACCTGCTCAAAATCCCTCTATCATATATTGTACATATTCAAAGTATCATGAAACAATAAAATTCTTTCTCAAACCGAGAAATTCATGCACACTACCAATCGTCTCACCCTGATCCTGCACAAAACTGTCTCGCAATTCTTAGGCAAAATTGACCAAAACTTAGTCAATTCTCAGCCCCTCCTTAGCTCATCATTTCTCACGCAATCCCTAGGAAATTAATCACTATTAAATAGGGTAATTAGCCTTCTTTAAATACACAATCCCTATGGAGCCTTCCTGTGACTTTATAACTGCACGTCAGCAGTTCGCTAGAAATACAACTGATAGTTTACTTGTCTTTAACCTTTGTCTCAACTGGGTTGACATTCATGCAACTATTAATAGTGAAGCATATGTTACTTGGTAGATAACTACTTGTGAATTAAATCTATTTTAATTCACTAGTTAAATTTATTTTAACTCAATTAATGTGAGTTAACTAATCCCACTCACACCACACTAGTGCTACAACTACAAATGGACCCAGTAAATAATAGAATCACTTTGCATGCCTATCCTTTGATGCTCAACTCGAAATTATTGAGCTAAATAAGTCTATCACACTTAGTTAACTATTACAAGTTGTTATGAGATAAGAATACAAGTTTCTTTTAATTTAATTAAGAATAATTAAATCAAAAGCCTCACATGGTAACCATTTTCTAGGTGTCGTTTTCTAGATTTTTTTTCTGGATGCCAATTTCATTGTTTCTTATTGAAAATTTCAACATTCAACTTTATTTATCTTTTGCAAGTGTCATTTTCATTTTTTCTTATTGCCACAATTGTTTCTTTTGATTATTTTCACTCTTGTGTGTATCACATCTTTCCACATCACTAGACTCAGTTTTGGAACACTCTTATGCCAAACATGTTATTGTATCCTCTCAATTGAAACCATAGACATCAAAATAAACTGATGATTATTTATTTCTTCATTTATATAGTTAAAGGGGGGGAAATGCACCATATAAAAGAGGTTCTAAACACCTCCATGTTCATCTTGAGCTCTCAAACTCCATCCATGTCAAACTTTTGATAGAACTTCATTTATACATTACATGACCTCTGCCTCTAATCAATATAAATATGTCAAACTTCATGCACTTGGACATGTTAAGTGAAAACATAATCCCAAATATCACACGCTCGTGTTTAACAAAGTAGCATTGAATCTCCTCTCTTCTCCTACATATCTACTCCAGCTCCTCATTTTCTCGGAGAAAGGGTCATTTTTTTGGCTTAGTAGGCAAACCTTAAATTTGGTACTATTAATAGCCCAATTAATTTTTTGTGAACTCTTTCCATCGTAAAGAATTAAAGTAGTATCCCCCTACATAATTTGGCATTCATGTAGTAATGGTTCTCTGGGGAAAATGTTCACATGTTTGAACAATGCGAAATATTATCTAAGAGAAATATTATTTAAGAAATGCACGCTGGAATATTATACAACATGGTTTTGTATTGTCGAATAATAACATCAATTTTCATCCTAGCTCCCTTTTTTGGTAACTCTCTTTTTTGGTAGGTTCTTATACCCTACTTCTTCAGGGTTTTAATAACCACTGATTGAGGTGGTCTTTGAAGTAGAAAACAAGGCCTAGGAATCCCTAGACTGGTATATGGTGGGATTTCGATAAAGATGAATTTTTTTTACCTCGTTGGGCCTAGGAATCCTCGACTACTACATATAGTCTTACCAATTTGTCATAGATTGCTTTAGATGTGCTAAAATCTATAACAAAGGGGATTGGATGATATTTAAAGGACTCAATGAGAATTCTTTGAGCCCTAACTTCTCCTTTATTTTACTTGACCAATTCTTGAGTCTTATCCTTATCTCCTTCCGTAACTTTTCTTAAAACATGATCCATGATTTCATTTTCTATGAGCACCAAATTGATTATCTTCTTCCATGATTGAAATTTTGATGACCCATCGAGTTTGTCTCCTTCCTTACAAAATCAACTAATTTGATTTGAAGATCGATACAAGGATTGAAATAAAGTACTTACTTGTCAAGATAGTAAACTACTTGATGATGATGTCTTTCAAATATCTTGATTCTCCCAAGGTTCCAAGAGTCTCTAAAGTTTTCAGAGAATGATGACTTCTAGGGTGATTGGTAAAATAGTAGCTTCAAACTAATTCAATGATGAATGATGATTCTAAGAATGTAGATGAAGTTCCCAAAAATATTGATGTTATATAAATATGCCTTCCAAAATGAGTGATCATCAAAGATCTTCTAAGAGGGAGATTGATAAGATGGATATCTTCTTAAAATGATGATGAGTAACCAAGATACTTCAATGATAGAGAGATAGTGTAACACCCCCAATTTATGTGTTGAAATTTCGAAGTTAGACATTTGAACTTTAATCCTAAGGGGAGTGGACCCCAAAGGATGAATGAATTGTGAATGTAAATTAATATTCAATTTGAAGAAATGAATAAAGTACTGGTATGCATGTTGACCAAAAATGAGATTTGAGATCACTTGCTAAATCCATGAGGATGGATAAGGCAACTATTCCCCACAATCCTTCAAAAATCCTTGGAAGGAATTAATGCTAATTTAGATTTTGAGGAAGAATCTAAATTTACCCAATGATGAGGAAAGTAGTTGGGAAGAGGTAAAAAGCTGGAAAAGCTGAGGGAAAGCATAGAGCAGCTTTAAAGAATCCAAAAAATGGGAAGCCTAGGCAAACAGGAAGAAAAGCATCCTGCTATTCTGGACACAGAATTAGAAACATGCTTTGAGGAACTATTAGCTTAAATAAGCTACTGCTAAACATATCAGTTGTTGTTGATCTATGGTGGAGGTGGTCTCAGCTCGGGGGTGAGTTCTGGGAGAGAAATGGAACTCTACGGTCGGGAGGTTGGTCTACTGCATGAGTGGTATGTATTTAAATCAGCCAAGGATTTTATTTTCTGCAGTATGAATTGGCTACATATAATTAACTGCTCTATATTAGAAGTGTAGATGTTGTATGCTGTGTGATGGTAGATCAGAAATTCAATTATAGTCAATTCTGGCCTATCAGTCTTCATTATGAGTAATGGTAATTACGGTAAGATGAATTTTATTTGTAACTTTAATCTGCTTCAATAATTAAGAGAGGGACAGTAGGAATGGGTCCTTCAACCCAAATGGCAGAGAAAGGAGAAATTGTTGGAGTCTGTGGTGTTCTTACTTTTAACAGAAGTAAATAGCAGAAGCAAATCTTCTACCTTCTATATGGTAGTAAGAACAATAGCCTGGGATAGTATCCACCAGAATGTCTAAACCCACCCTGGGTCTAAATCTAGAGATACTGTACAAAAGAAATATCCCAGGGGGATTCAAAAATTATAAAAAAATTAAGTAGTTATTAGAATGGAATACTCCAGATTCTCAGAAAAACAATTATAGCAACAAAACCAATGTTACTGTCTGTACAAATTAGGGATACTGAAACACCCTGAACAGACTCTCCAATGGAGATAAATTCAGTAAATTCATCATGGATGCATCTAAAATAGATCATGTTTGTGCAAATAAACATTTTGTAAATACATGGAAGAGTATAGCCATAATATAAATTACTCTAAATCTTATTATTAAAGCTATAAGGAAATCAGTGGAAAACCTATTCAACTCAGAAATATAGTTCATACATGTGTTGTAAGGCAGAAATCATACACCCCAGGAGGTATGTGACTGTCATCTTAAATTCTGGTTATACCTGAGATTAAAAGATTAATAGGACCAGTATTTATTTCGCAACCATAAAACATTATGGAATATCACATGCGAGAGTCATAACTAGCTGCCCATCAATTTCGATATATTATTCTGAATGCATGTAAATAAATTTATGATAACAATACGGAAGTAAACACAGGAAGAGACTTGGTAGGTATAAAAAGAGACCTGACCTACAGTGTATAATTTTCAATACGAAAATCACAAACGCAAGCCTACAGTAGATAGTGAATACATTTACTCTGCAGACCTTCTGGAAATACGGTAAATTCGTATATCATATCAACAGCAGAAAACATTATAGAAATCAAACAAGTCTAGAATGAAAAACGATAAATAAATTAAGGCTTTTCACATATCCTATCACCGTTCATCTGCATCAAAACGAAACAAATATCATATGCCAAGCATTCAGTCAAAAACGCAGTGACTAGAATATACAACAGACATATATATATATATTTTAAAACCGGCGTCGATATTCACTGTCCACGATTAAAAATTAGCATCAAATGTTGAAAGAGTCTCGGCATAAACGTCGAACAAAACTCAACAGAACTTAAAACGCAAACGGTGATAACCACAGTCCTTAATACAAATTAGAAACAAAGTTATCCATGATATGTCTGAAATTAACGAAATCATCAGTCTATAACGAGCCACGATGGCATCGTTCGATCACGAGGAACTCAGGAATTGACATTTTGCCATCAAGCATTCATCTGGAAGCTATCTCAATAGGAGAATGCCACGAATACCGACCTGTAGGTATGAGCAGAAGTTTAAATTAGTACATGAGGCAACTGTGCCAGAAACTCGCGTAGCTGAGGCTAGGGTATACACAGGAAACGAAAGACTTCACCTCCTCGAATAAGATCTGACACCTGCACATACCGAGAAGAAGTATTAGAAATCCACAAGAATGTGAAGGCAGTAAGAGTCAAATACGTATAGAAATTCCAAAAAATGGGTACTAATGTAAATCGTCAGGTATCGCTATTGCGAAACCAATAAACTGAAAGGCTACCGCCAGTAGCACGCAACAAAAAAATGCATAACCAGAGACGATGGGACGAGAGACCATTACCTAAACGCCAAAAGATTGTGGAGAAAAAGCTCTTCTGCGAAACGCCCAGGCACCAAGATGAAACCAAGAACTGGAGACGAAGTTTGTTAACTGCAAACAAAATTGTTTGACTCGTAAAAATTCATAGCCACTGCAACAAACGCCTGGTGAAAAAGACTGAACGATTTAGTAATAGAAATATGATTCTGGTATATGGTTATCAAACTAAACACAAAAACCCCAAACAACAATTTACCTGCGTGGAAGCCAGAGGTAACCCAGATTTCAGGACTTCAGTCGCCTGGGGGAGAAAACGACCTCAACATGCCGAGCAATGGCATAGGGAGAACAGAAGGGAAGAACCCTCTCTGCAAAGAAACGTGACTCCTGCATCGATGTGCCAAGCTATGGGATGGCTGCGTTACTCGTTCGGAACAAGAGGAAAGGAACAGAGTTAATCAATGAGTAAATTAAATATCAACCGGAATCCAAGTCTACAAACCCTAACCCGCCATGCGCCATACACTTGTCCTCATCATAACGAAGGTCATGGGGATGAGCAACTCGGCGGGACTGGCGCAATTAAATTCAGAGGTAGATAGAGGGCTACGGAACCAGTTAATAAACCATGTCTCGAACACGCTTGAGGGTGAACAGTGTAGCGGTCGAGCGTATTGCCATGTGAACCCAAGCCGAGGTGGCTCAGCCCTTGCCCAGGTGGTACTCCAGACTTAAATGCCAAAGATCGGGCCAAATAAATGTACGCAGAGCGCAATGATGCCCCTCGAAATCTCGACCAGAGTTCGGAACAAAACATACGTAAATCCTTATGGTCTCAAATTGAAATAACATCTGTGTTAAAAGGCGGTTCAATAGTGAATGATCTCGGGTAGGCATGTTTAAATTTCCTTAAACCTTACGTTGTATCCACATGATATATATATATATATATATAGATATATATATATATATAAACCCAACGTTGTTGATATAGGTATATGCCAAAGTTTCGTCACGGCTATGGATAATGTGATGCGTAAATCCTTTGATTGGTGCGTGGTATAGGAGGAGTAGTCCTCCATGTATGTAAATCAAAAAAATATATATATTGTGATATGCATATATATAAGTTCTATGGAAATGTATTTATCATATGTTGGAAAATTATGTCATGTGGCATATTTTATGGATATATATATTATATGGCCACACCCAAGTATATAATTGGGAAAGAAAATTTAACCTTAACATGAGGATATTAACCGGTTCGATGCATAAGTTTGATTAATACATTCTAGGATATAAACTGTTAATGTCAAAAAAAAAAAAAAAAAAAATTGTTGTGGTAATAGAAGTACATTACAAATGGTATCAGAGCCCAAGTTATAAAACTGGGCTGTTATGATTGTGCTCACTGAATTCTGAATGTTATTTTTATGAATGAATATTGTAGAGATTGTTTTTTTTTCAATTTTACTGATCAATATTCTGAGTGTATACAGTGGTGCTAAAATGGCTAAAGGTGGAGAAATTTATGTGGATCTACGTGATGAGTTTGGTTCACCAGATCCCAATGCCCCGGTAATGGCTATGTTGCACAGGTTGCAATGAGAATTGGCTGAACTAAGGAGCCAGAATGACATATTGTCATTAGCCAGTAAGGAGCAAGAAAAGCTCATTAGAGAACTAACTTCCCAGAACAGCCAAGAAGGCGAAGGTTCCAGAAAGAGGAAGATGGATGAATCTGATGATGATGATGCTACTAGACATCAATATAAACAAAAAAGAGAATTGCAAGGGGAATTTCGAAAGATCAAACCTCCCTCCTATGATGGGGAGAAGGAGGAAGATGTTGAAGCTTGGTTGCTGAACATGATTAAGTATTTCCAAGTTTATGAATATGAGAGAAATCTGAAAGCCAGATTAGCTGTTTACCAGCTAGAAGGTAAAGCTTCCTTGTGGTGGGAGGAGACAAAAATGGTGCATGCCATTGATGAAAAGACAGTTACTTGGGAGGATTTTCAGGCTAAGTTCAAAAATCGTTATTTGAATGAGCGATATTATGATGATAAAGCAAAAGAATTCCATGAACTTAGACTAGGACAGCTCACTATTGATGAGTTTGTTACTAAGTTTACAAACCTGTTGAGATATGTACCCTACATTAGGGAAGAAAAGGAAAAAGTACAAAGGTTTCTGAACTGTTTGCCTACAGTATACAAAGAGAAAATTGAGTTTGACAACCCAAAGACAATGGACGAAGCTGTTAGAAAAGCGAGATTATGCTATCAGCAGTTTAAAGGAAAGGCTGAACAAGGAAAAAGCTGGTTAAACAAGGGGGAGTTTAAGGGAAAAAGACAAAAACCAGCATATTTAAAGAATTTTGGCAGAGATCATCTGCGGAAAAGGTTTAATAAACCCAAAGAGAGCCAAACTGCTCAATCCCAGGTGGCTTCAAAACAAATAGAGGGGGACAATAAAAAGGAAGGGACAGTCAGAATGAAGGAACCCTTGAAATGTTGGGGCTGTGGAGAATCCCATCTTTTGAGGGACTGTCCCCATAGAAACATTCATATGATCATAAGAGAGCAGGAAGCGACAACAGTAAATGACATAGCCAGAAATATACCAACTATCAGTGCAGCTTGGGAAAATCGGCAAGCAGAACATCAAGCAACCATGGTGGAAATGGAGGGTAATATTTCTGACCTACCTGTTACTGTTTTGATTGATCCAGGTGCTTCTTTAAGTTACATTAGTCCTGGAGTTGTAGAAAAATGTAAAATCAAACCTGAAAAATTTCAGCAGTCATGGTTGGTACAGCTGGCCACTGGGACTAAGAGAAAAGTAACCCATAAATTGCCCAAAATAGCCATTCAATTAAATGGTTTTCCAACAGAAGTAAATCTAAACATACTGCCGTTAGGATCCTATGACTTGCTGATAGGAATGGATTGGCTGGAAAAGAGGAAAGCCCTGATGAATTGCTGGGATAAAACCCTGCATTGTGTGGATGAAGAAGGGGAACCTTTTACTCTAAAAGGAAAACCAAAATCCATTTCATTAAGACAAATATCAGCCTTACAATTAAAACGAACAGCTAGGAAAGGATACCAAGTTTATGCAGTACATGTGGAAGAAGTAGAACAGAAAACTGGAGAAATCTGCTGAAGGAGTTGCCGGTGGTAAGGGAGTTTAAGGAATTTTTTCCAGATGAGATTCCTCATCTTCCCCCTAAAAGAGAAATTGATTTTACCATAGATCTGGTTCCAGGAGCAACACCTGTTTCCCGAGCCCCCTACCGAATGAGCCCTCCTGAACTTATGGAGCTGAAGATTCAATTGCAAGAATTACTAGATAAAGGTTACATTAGACCAAGTGTGTCTCCTTGGGGAGCACCACTCTTATTCGTGAAAAAGAAAGATGGAACTTTCAGGATGTGCATTGATTATCATCAACTAAACAAGTTGACCATTAAAAATAGATATCCGCTCCCTAGAATTGATGATCTTTTTGACCAAGTGAGAGGGGCCTCAGTATTTTCGAAGAATGACTTAAGAACTGGATATCACCAGCTCAGAATCAAGGAAGAAGACATCAGCAAAACAGCTTTTCGAACCCGGTATGGATACTACGAATTTGTAATCTTACCTTTTGGATTGGCAAATGCCCCTGCCACATTTATGTGTCTAATGAACAGTGTGTTAAATAAGTATTTGGACAAATTTGTTCTTGTGTTCATAGATGATATCTTAGTCTACTCCAAAAAATGAAGATTAACATCAAGAACACTTGAGAATAGTGTTGCAGACTTTAAAAGAAAACCAGTTATATGCCAAGTTCAGCAAATGTGAATTCTATAAAGATAAAATTCAATATCTGGGTCATATTATTTCTGAAAAAGGCCTTGCAGTTGATCCTGAAAAGATAAAAGCCATTAAAGAATGGCCAGTCCCAACTGATGTTTCAGCAGTAAGGTCATTCATGGGGATGGCGGGATATTATCGCAGATTTGTGGAGAGATTTTCTGCTATAGCACATCCCATCACGTCATTGCAGAGAAAGGGTGTTAAGTTCGTGTGGACTGAAAAATGTCAAGTCAGTTTCGAGCAATTAAAACAAAAACTTACTTCAGCCCCTATACTAAAGATTGCAGATCCTGATAAGGAATTTGTGGTGTGTACCGATGCTTGCAGAGAGGGGTTGGGAGGAGTCCTGTTGCAGGAAAACTCAGTTATTGCCTATGAATCTCGAAAACTGAAAATACATGAACAGAATTATAGTGCCTATGATTTGGAATTAGCAGTTGTTATCCATGCTTTGAAGATGTGGCGACACTATCTTCTTGGAAAAAAGTTTATCTTGATGACTGATCACATTAGTCTCAAATACTTCTTTTCCCAAACTAATCTGAATGCAAGGCAAGCCAGATGGCTGTCCTTTTTAAGTGAATTTGACATGGAAATCAAACATATGAAGGGAAAAGAGAATAAAGTTGCTGATGCATTAAGCAGGAATGCTTGCCAGACTATAAACAGCCTTGGAAGTAGTGCACAGATCGAAGTAGAAGAATTGGTGAGAAAAGCAGCAAATCAAGATCCAAACTATGAAACACTCTTGGTGAAACTAGAGAAAAAGGAGAAAACCGATTTCACTCAAAACCAAAAAGGGTTGCTCTATTATAAAAACAGGTTGTATATTCTAAATGTAGAGTCTTTAAAAAGAGAAATTTTGGATGAATATCACAAACAGCCATATGCAGGGCATCCAGGATATCAGAAAATGTTGACAGCCCTGAAAAAGAAGTTGTTCTGACCAGGAATGACGAAAGATGTGGCAGAATATTTAAGTAAGTGCATGGAATGTCAACTAGTCAAAGTTGAACATCAACATCCAGTAGGTCTTTTAAACCCTTTGCCAATAGCAGAATGGAAATGGGACACAGTTTCCATGGACTTTATAACAGGGTTACCCAAAACCAAATATCAACATGATTCTGTAATGGTAGTAGTAGACACTCTCACAAAAGCTGCCCCCTTTATACCATTGAAATCTACCTTTGGGACAGCTCAAGTAGCGAATGTGTTTCTGAAGGAGGTAGTAAGGCTTCATGGGGTTCCAAAAGTAATTGTATCAGACCGAGACGTTAAGTTTACAGCAGCATTTTGGAAAGGATTGTTTGGAGGGATGGGTACTAAGTTGAATTTTAGTACTTCCTATCACCCTCAGACCGATGGGCAAACAGAAAGGACTAATCAAATTTTGGAGGATATGCTGAGAATGTATGTGATGGATAGACCATAAAAGTGGGAAGAGTATTTGCACTTAGCTGAATTTTCCTATAATAACAGCTACCAATCCTCTATCAAAATGAGTCCGTTTGAGGCACTGTATGGGAGGAAGTGTCGTACTCCTTTGAGCTGGAGTCAACCAGAGGATAAACTAATGTTGGGACCTGATGTATTACAAGAGATGGAGAAAATTGTAAAACAGATACAAAGAAACATCAAGATAGCACAAGATCGCCAGAAAAGCTATGTTGGTAAGAAAAGAGTGCATCGAGAATTCAAAGTGGGAGATCATGTGTATTTGCGTATTAAACCCAAAAAGAGCACACTTTATGCTGGAAGTTGTGCCAAATTGGCTCCTAGATATTGTGGTCCTTTTGAATTCTTAGAAAGGGTGGGACCAGTGGCATACAAACTGGCCTTACCACCCCATGTTAGAGCTCATGATGTGTTTCATGTTTCATTATTAAAAAGATATGTGCATGATGCTTCTCACATAGTTGATTGGAATGTTGTACAGGTGGAACCAGAAGGGGAATTTCTGCCAGAACCGCTTCAAGTATTGGAGCGGGAAGAAATTGAATTGCGAAACAGAACAGTAGTCAGAGTAAAAGTGCAGTGGAAGCACTTTACTGCTGAAGAAGCTACTTGGGAAAGAGAAGCTGAAATGATGGAGAGATATCCATTTTTGTTTGAGAAATGAACTCTAGTAGTTAAATAACAACACCGAGGACGGTGTTTATTTTTAGAGGGGGAATATGTAACACCCCCAATTTATGTGTTGAAATTTCAAAGTTAGACATTTGAACTTTAATCCTAAGGGGAGTGTACCCCAAAGGATGAATGAATTGTGAATGTAATTTAATATTCAATTTGAGGAAATGAATAAAGTACTGGTATGCATGTTGACCAAAAATGAGATTTGAGATCACTTGCTAAATCCATGAGGATGGATAAGGCAACTATTCCCCACAATCCGTCGAAAATCCTTGGAAGGAATTAATGCTAATTTAGATTTTGAGGAAGAATCTAAATTTCCCCAATGATGAGGAAAGTTGTTGGGAAGAGGTAAAAAGCTGGAAAAGATGAGGGAAAGCATAAAGCAGCTTTAAAGAATCCCAAAAATGGGAAGCCTAGGCAAACAGGAAGAAAAGCATCCTGCTATTCTGGACGCAGAATTAGAAACAGAATTTGGGGAACTATTAGCTTAAATAAGCTGCTCCTAAACAGATCAGGGGTTGTTGATCTATGGTGGAGGTGGTCTCAGCTCGGGGGTGAGTTCTGGGAGAGAAATAGAACTCTACGGTTGGGAGGTTGGTCTACTGCATGAGTGGTATGTATTTAAATCACCCAGGGATTTCATTTTCTAAAGTATGAATTGGCTACATATAATTAAATACTCTATATTAGAAGTGTAGATGTTGTATGCTGTGTGATGGTAGATAAGAAATTCATTTATAGTCAATTCTGGCCTATCAGTCTTTATTATGAGTAATGGTAATTATGGTAAGATGAATTTTATTTGTAACTTTAATCTGCTTCAATACATAAGAGAGGGACAGTAGGAATGGGTTCTTCAACCCAAATAGCAGAGAAAGGAGAAATTGTTGGAGTCTGTGGTGTTCTTACTTTTAACAGAAGTAAATAGCAGAAGCAAATCTTCTACCTTCTGTATGGTAGTAAGAACAATAGCCTGGGATAGTATCCACCAGAATGTCTAAACCCAACCTGGGTCTAAATCTGGAGATACTGTACAAAAGAAATATCCCAGGGGGATTCAAGAAAAACAATTATTAAAAAAACTTAAGTAGTTATTAGAATGGAATACTCCAGATTCTCAGAAAAACAATTATAGAAACAAAACCAATGTTACTGTCTGTACAAATTAGGGATACTGAAACACCCTGAACAGGTTCTCCAATGGAGATAAATTTAGTAAATTCATCATGGATACATCTAAAATAGATCATGTTTGTGCAAATAAACATTTTGTAAATACATGGAAGAGTATAGCCATAATATAAAGTACTCTAAATCTTATTATTAAAGCTGTAAGGAAATCAGTGGAAAACTTATTCAGCTCAGAAATATAGTTCATACATGTGTTGTAAGGCAGAAATCATACACCCCAGGAGGTATGTGACTGTCATCTTAAATCCTGGTTATACCTGAGATTAAAAGATTAATATGACCAGTATTTATTTCACAACTATAAAATATTATGGAATATCACATGCGAGAGTCATAACTAGCTGCCCATCAATTTCGATATATTATTTTGAATGCATGTGATAAATTTATGATAGCAACACAGAAGTAAACACAGTAAGAGACCAGGTAAATATACCCAGAGACTGACATACATTATATCATTTTCCATACGAAAATCACAAACGCAAGCCTATAGTAGATATTGAATTGTATTAACTCTGCAGACCTTCTGGAAATACGAGAAATTCATATATCATATCAACAGAAGAAAACATTATAGATATAGAACAAGTCTAGAATGAAAATGATAAATAAATTAAGGCTTTTCACCTATCCTATCACCGTTCATCTGCTTCAAAACGAAACAGAGATAGGATGCCGAGCATTCAGTCAAAGACAAAGTGACCAGCATATACAACAGATATATATATATTTTAATCCGGCATTGATAATCACTGTCCACGACCAAAAAGTAGCATCTGAAGGTTAAAGAGTCTCCGCATAAATGTCGAATAAACCTCAACAGTACTAAAAATGCAGACGGTGATAAACACAGTCCTCAATACGAAATTGCAACAAAGTTTATCCATTTTATGTCTGAAATTAACAAAATCAAAAGTCTATAGCGAGCAACGATGGCATCGTTCCATCATGAGAAATTCAGGAATCGACGTCTTGCCATCAAGCGTTCATCTGGAAGCTATCTCAATAGTAGAATGCCACGAATACCGACCTGTAGGTATGAGTAGAAGTTCAAATTAGTACGTGAGGCAACTGTGCGAGAAACCCACGTAGCAGAGACTAGGTTATACATAGGAAACGAAGGACTTCACCTCAGCGAATAGGATCTGACTCCTGCACATAACCGAGGAGAGGTGTTAGAAACCCACAAGAATGCAAAGGTAGTAAGAGTCAAATACGTATAGAAATTCCTACCAATGGGTACTGATGTAAAGGGTCAGGTATCGCTATTGCGAAACCAATAAACTGAAAGGCTACCGCCAGTAGCACGCAACCAAAAATGCATAACCAGAGACGATGGGACGAGAGACCATTACCTGAACGCCGAAAGATTGTGGAGAAAAAGCTCTTCTGCGAAACGCCCAGGCACCAAGATGAAGCCACGAACTGGAGACGAAGTTTGTTAACTGCAAACAAAATTGTTTGACTCGTAAAAATTCATAGCCACTGCCACAAACGCCTCGTGAAAAAGACTGAAATGATTTAGTAATAGAAATATGATTCTGGTAAATGGTTATCAAACTAAACACAAAAACCCCAAACAATAAATTACCTGCGTGGAAGTCAGAGGTACTCACGATTTCAGAGCTTCAGTAAACTGGAGAAAACAACCTCAACAGGCCTAGAGATGGCGTCGGGAGACTTCACTCCTGCATCTGGTTGTCATGCCAAAGGATTGCCGCATTCCTCGTTCGCAACGAGAGAAAGGAACAGAGTTACGAAATGGGGGAATTAAAGATTAGCTGGAATCAAAAACTACAAACCCTAAACCGCCAGCGCCCCTACACTTGTCCTCATCCCAACGAAGGTCATGGGGATGAGCAACTCGGCGGGACTGGGGCAATTAAATTCAGAGGTAGATAGAGGACTACAGAACCAGTTAATAAACCATGTCTCGAACACGCTTGAGGGTGAACAGTGTAGCGGTCCAGGGTATTGCCATGTGAACCCAAGCCGAGGTGGCTCAACCTTTGTCCAGGTGGTACTCCTGACTTAAATGCCAAGATCGGGCCAAATCAACGTACGCAGAGCGAAACGATGCACCTCGAAATTGCTATCGGATTTCATAACGAAACATATGAAAAACCTTAGGGTCTCAATTGAATATGAACATTTGTGTTAACATGTGGATCGAGAGTAGGTGAGCGTTGGGTAGGAATGTTTAAGTGTCATTAGGCCTTACGTTATATATATGCGATGTATATCCAACGTTTTTGATATAAGTACATGCCAACGTTTCGTCACGGCTATGGGTAGTGCGATATATAATTTCTTTGATTGGCGCATGGTATAAGAGGAGTAGTCTTACCCTTATATAAATCAAATATATATATTGTGATATGCATATATATATAAGGTTATGGAAATGGTCTTTATCATGTGTCGCAATTATGCCTTATATCATACTATATGTATGTATATATATCATATGCCCAAGATCAAATATATAATTGGGAAGGTCAGTTTAACCTCAACAGGGGGGGTGATGGCCCTATTTGATACATAAGTTTGAATAATACATCTTAGGCTATAAATTGTTAATGTCGAAAAAAAAAAAATTTGTTTATGGTAACGGAGGTACATTACAGATAGATGGATAATTGATGTAGTATTCTTCCTTCAGGATGAATGATGGTCTTTTAATCTTCTTCCTTGTGCCCTTCCTTATTCTTTCTAAAAATTAATTCCTCAAAAGTAGCTTGAATAATTGTTGTAGAAATTTCTTCCGCTTATGTCGACAAGTGTGATCTTCAAGTTGCCTTTTCCTCACCTTATCTTTGATACCATGTTGAGAAATCACTTGATAAATGATTGTGAAAATATGTTAGCTTATTATTATTTTATTATGTTTTCTTCATCAAAAAATTACCAAAACATAAACCATGAATATGAGAATAAGGCAATGAACACAAGATATAGGCTCCAAGACTGGGAAAAAAGCCACAAGGGAGAAAACCAAAACAACTCTTTTTTTCTTATATATTCAAATCAATGAAATAAATAGATGACCAAAAAACAAGAAAAATACCTTCTACAATACTGAAACCATCCCTACTTCAAGCCTTCTTTATCCAAGCCAAGTCAACGAAAGGCACAACTTCCAATCACAATTTTTCCCTACAACTTTGCAAAGTTTCCATAACAACTTCGTTAAAACAAAATTTCAGCCTTGTAACTTGAAAATTTACCCCAACACTTCACATGTGTGAACAAATATAGACAAGAGTTTGATTTTTCGTCCTTTTTAGATATTCACTCTCTCTCTCTTTTTATTCTTGCTCTTTCTTCTTTTACTTTCACTTGCTTCCTTGCTCTTTCATGTAGATAAATCAAAGTTTCCAACTGATGATCAAATGAGGTCGAACTTCTCTTTATATATACACACCCAAGAGGTCAAATTGTCCCTTCCATGTCCAACTTGGTCATGTGGGTGACGAAATGATTGTTTCGAGTCAAATAAGATAAATTTTCAACCTTTCAAAAGTCGAAATGGGACTTGATTCTAGTACAATAGATCGACTCATGAAAAATATTCTTTTGACTCAATAAACCCTAAAAGCATGAAGAACATGATTGACTAATGATAATAATAATATATTTTACTTATTTTTATTTTACATGAAACCTACAATGACATAAGTACAATGATAATTATGAAGACCAAACTTAGTTGCATTTTTCAATAGAGTGTACCTATGGCTTAGTCAATTTAACAGTCTAATAAATAATTTATGTTGTTGGTTCATGAATTGAATTAATATGGTGTAATTTTTGTTGTTGTTTATAATATTAGAATGTTAAAGGAATGTTTCTTGTTAAAATATTTTCTTTATTTCATTTTAAATTATAAGAATTATTTGTTGTTATTTCTTTAATATTTGAGTGTTATTTTATTAGGATAAGAAATCCATATAATTGATGTCTATGTATTCTAGTTATAGGAATTTGAATCTAGTCATGGCCTATTGATGGGTAGTCATGCAATTAAAGGTATTCCTAACTATAAACCATTTGAATACTGAGTATATGATGGGGTTCAAAGGATATTTCAATTCCATAGAAAGCGTTTTTTTTTTATAGGTTGAATAAACTTTAAGAAGTCTTAGACAAGAAAAAATATTGTTGCTACACAAGTTGTGCAATGTGGAAGATTCTTTCCATGTAATATGTTTTTTTGGCCAAGATAAATCTAATTAACTTAGAGATTTAAGAAAATACAATGCTATGGTGCAATGTATCACACCAAGATATTTCTTCAAGTGACATACCAGCAACCCAGATCCATTTTAACTCTAGATCTTGAGTCCCAAAGTTGAGGAAATGTTTGCACCTCCAAATATTCGATCTCTCTAGGGGCTTGATAGATCAAGAGTTAAGATGGATCTAGGCTAGGTTTTTACACATTTAGAAATATATTCTTGAAATCACTTTGCTTCAGAGCGGTGCAAGGTTTCATGTAAGGCAAACATTAAATCATTCTAATTTGGTGGTCTTTAGCCGAAGGCAAATAATAAATCATTCTTCGCACTGTCACAGAGATGCTTCCTCACAAATATAGTTTGACACTCTATTTATGTTAAATTTATATATTTAGAGAGAGGTGATTTTTCATTAGGGCCTACATTAGAGTAATTAGATTAAATTTTAAATATTAAATGTTAAACATTACTTTTGCATTTACGTTTACATGTTTAACTAAGATAGTCAATGCATGTAGTGTACTCAAATACAAATGATCCAAATTTATCAAATGTAATAATATCTCTGGTTTATTTATATTTATATTTATTTACCATATCTCTTTTATTTACCATGGTATTTGGCCCATAGGCTTGGTATATACTTGGATGTTGATTTCTAATCATATTTAATATATTTTTATGTATTTACCGTATACCTCTTTTATATTTATTTCTTTACCATACATATTTTATAAAAAAAGAAAATTACCATGACACGTAGTGAAATTACAAATGTTGTGGTGATGTGAGAAGAAAAAGAAAAGAACGTGTTTACAAAGATAGAGATGGAAGTGATATCTACTAAGGGGCATAATGATATTTTTTTGTAATTTATAGTTCTTTGCATCATGTCAATAATTTTGAAAGTACAATAAGTGCATTGAAACATAATCAACATATTCATCATTGATGAAACTACCCAAATTTATATCTATTTTGTATTGCCTTGTTGAATTCAAAAATAAATTGTATTGTGTACAAGTAAGAGACATACACATTAAAAAAAAAATTACTCCATTAAGATCCTCAAAAGTAATCTATCACTATTAGTTAATTTTTGACATAATTCATTCAATTTACTAAGTTTCATCCTTTTACACCTAGAAACAATGACATTAGCCCTCTATTGTGAATGTTCAACAAGAATTGAATATGAATTTCATGATGATATTTTGGGCATCATGGATGGGTCTTGAGCTTGTAACCATAGTTGAGGAAGAGAAGCCAGAGCCTTTGTCCCTAACCATTGACTCTTTGTGTTGACTACAATGAATGAGTCACTAAACCACCACTTTGTTTATAATCACTTTCCCAAGGGTGGCAATGCTGCCTAAACTAGGCTAGTTGTACACTAAAAAGGATATTTCTTGGTCTACATCACAATGCAAGACACCAATAATCCACAAAACAAAATGATATTTCTTGGTCTACACCACAATGAAAAACACCAATAATCCACTAAACATTGCATCTCTTGGGCATATTTCAGCCATATATTGTTTGATAGATGAAATTATGACATTCTCAACAACACTTATAAAGCTTTACATATTGACCATAGTTATAAAAGTATAACAAAAACTTTGAGCATCTATCAAATTTTTTGAAACTCAAATATGATAATTATTATTAAACAACAATTTCAAAAATTTAAAATAAAAACAAATATAATAATCTAATAATAACTCAATATTCCAAAATACATTTACATGTTCAAAATAAAAGCTCTCCATTAAGGAAAATAAAGCTCTCCTACAATTAAGAAAACATATCATATTATTAAACATAACCTGTACCACACAGTTAAGAAAACATAACAAAGTGATTACAGTCACTGCATTATAAATACAGAATCACTCCATTTTATATCCCAACTTATTGAGAACCTAAAAGGGCAGCCAAATCTCTTGGTTCGTAATTAAGTGCACCACAAAATTGTAAAAAAGTTACACTAAAGAAATAAAAGAAGATTGCCTTAATTAATGCTATTGTGCCTTAAGCAGCACTGTCAATTTCCCCTTTCTGTATAAACTCCCAGTCATCATCCATATCATCATGATCACCGTCTGTCACTGAATGTGATATTCGTGAAGAATAATCATGCTCTCCCTTTGGAATAGTTTGGCCTCCTCCTTCGACGGCGACTTCTGCAGTATTCACTATGTCAATGGGTTCCCGAGTTTCATCGATTCTGATGTTAGAATCAGAGGAAATGTCAATGGAATTAAGACTTTCTTCAAGTTTGTCCAAATTCCCCGATGTTGAGCTCACTTCCTGCATGCAAAGTTAACGTTTATCAGCTAAAAGGTTCCTAAAACCACTATTGTATGCTAAAATATGTGCCACTCTCACCCAGAGTTATACACACAGAAACTACATTGTCGGTTAGGGCTCCATCCAATGAAAAACAATAATGTTGTGTGATGCCATATTTTTCAGTTTACCACGGCTGTATCCAATGAAAAACAAATAAATTCACTTTGAAAATGCATCTTTCATAGCCAATGCTCATTTTACTTAAATCAAATTTCTCATGTATATGTATGTAAACACATATACATTCGATGAAAGTTTTAGAATATATATTGGAGAACGAGTTTTTCTTAAAAAAAACCTAAATGTTTGAAGACGTAATGTCTTCATTAGATTTTTCAAGATATCGATTTCCAGTTTAGTTTTCATGATATGGAATTTGTTCTGTGGTTGTGTGGAATTGCTGTGATTCTCCTCACACAAATTCGAATCTAATAAATTTGCATATTTAAGCACGCTCGGAAATTAATGGATGTCTAATGATTTAGAACAGATCTATTTGTTGAATACTTATACAAAGGACTGTAAATCATTTTACAAAATAAAACCTTTATCAAACAAACAAAATTTAAATCTTACTTGATTGAGTACTGCTGCAGCAGTAAGACCCATCGCGGGAGATTGATGTGCATTAGATATGCCCAGTGACGACAACATGGAGGCGCCTGCAGTGACCAAAGTAGTGGAAACTGAATTCGAATTTGGGTTGCGATCAACTGAACCCGTGGACGCGTTGCATTCAAAGTTGTGCCCCTGCAAGTTGTACAAAACTTCATCCAACGACAGATCAATGGTGCGTGCACGTGAGTAGTCAACATCAAAATAGTAAAAAACATTATACAACGGCCCTTCAAAGGCGTGGGCGGGCGAATAATCGACATCATAATCGTAAAAAAATTCATCCAACGGCGCTTCAAGGGTGCGTGCAGGCGAGTACTCGACTTCACAATCGTAAAAGGCTTCATCCAACGGCGCTGCAAGAGCGTGCGCGCGCGAGTAGTTGACATCATAATTGTAAAAATCTTCATCTAAAGACCATCGAAGGCGGCGCGACGGCCAGTAGCAGTCGACATCAGAATCGTAAAAACCTTCATCCAACGGCCGTTGAAGGGCGCGCACGCGCGAGTAGGAGGCATCAAACAACCCTTCATCGTAGCCGTCCATCCAGTGGAACAACGACGACTCCATATAGGCCAAATCCAGCCCGTCCAACCAGGAGGATTCCATACCCATAGAAAGGGAAGGTAAGTCTAATATTTTGAACTCCCTCGCCAAGGAAACAAGCTAGATTCGGCGCGTGAGATACAGATTGAGGAAAAAAACAGAAGTGCAAACTAGGCTTGAAAAACGCTGTTCTGCTTCGCAGACTAGCATTAACATTTGTAGAACCGAAACTGAAACTAATGTGAAGATGAGGCACAACTTGCTTTTTCTTGTGAATATTGAACCCGAGGTGAAATGACGTGAGAAGGGTTATTTTATATCCAAATTTGAAGTCATCTTTGGTCCACAAAATAATTAAAAGCCACGTCAATAGATTATTTGATACAAAATGTGTCATTTTTTGGTCCACAAAATATTTTATACAAAATTGGAACCGTCTTTTAAACAATAACGTTAATTCTTGATATAATGGTTTACCATAATATTAAAGTAATTTTAAATCCACAAAGTAATGTTTAACGTTAATTAACAATTAGTGGGGTTGAATTATTAAAAAACATTATCATAATATTAAAGTAACTTTAAATCCACAAAGTAATAATGTTTAAGGTTAATTAACAATCAGTTGGATTATTAAAAACATAGAACTTTTTAACTATCATTTCACATGCAACATTCCACAAGAACAAAACTAGGAATAACTTTAAACGAATGAACCCAATTAATAGAGGTATATTTTATAATGATCCAATTTATTAATAAAGTCTAAATTAGTTATAGGTTTTTCATTATAAGTAGGTTTATAGGTAGTGGTTTCATAGGTAGTTAAGAATTTTTTTTAGGGATAGCTATATGAGTTAGGTAATGTTTTCTCAATAATTACACTTATAGACATGTCAATTTTGGAATAGAGCTTTTATAATTTTAATTTAATTATTAATAAATTATTATGGGATGGTCGAGTTTAATCTACTGTGGAATATCTTAGAATATTATTAGTAGTATGCATAAATAAATGGTTGAGATTTATCTCTATAGTAGTTTTATTAGTTTTTTCCTATTAATCAACTTGATTATTTAAAGAAAATGCCATACTAGCAAGTATCATATTAAATGATTTATGGTCTCTTTGCTGAGTCTGTATTGAAAAGCCATGGTATTGTAACAAAGTCTATTTACATATATAATAAAGTAGGCTTGAATATCCATGGTTAAAAATATTACTACATGTTATTTTAAATACATACATGTTTATCTTATATATTAATTCTTTTTAATAATAATAATAATTTAATAATAAAGACGAGGTTGGATGGGCATAGTGAAAGGGATCTTGGGGGCCGTCTCCACACCCCCACAGACTCCCATGGTGATTAAGGTGGGGGGGGTGGCGTGGCGAGCTTCCCCCATGCATGATAAGTGTGAGGTAATTACCATTTAATCATGAACCATAGTTTCAAGGCTTTTCAATATTCATCGATGGAAGGTATGTAGTGGCAAGATGAACAGGGGGTTTAAATGGGTGCATGGATGTTGGTCAATCTTCCCTAAAATTTAAAATTTTATTCATTGATGTCGAAACTGTGTAAATGAGAGTGGGGTCCTCTATAGAATATTCTTTTGGGTGAGGATAGGGCGAAGCTACATTGTTATTCTTTGGCTCATATGAATCATATTGATACTCATGTGGAACACATGGAGTGACACATTCAGTGCAAATTTCTATGTCCACCACCCCCAGTTTCTCATATGGAAAATCATGAGTCAATAACTTAGGCATTGGGCATAATGTAAGAAAGATAATGTGTCAAATTTTTTTAAATGTCATCTTAATATGTTGAATTTATATTTATTTACATGACATTTCTATCCATTTCTTATGTAATGATCCAGCTGTATATTGGTGTCCACTGCCTATTCGACTTGGACCCCCACCATTGTTTCTTTCGGGTTTTTCAGTTTCCTTAATTGTAGCAAAAATTTACTATTATTGGCAGTTTTTCGGGTCCTGAACTTCTGGAGCTCTTTTTTGGCCCCAAATGACGTTTTTGAGAAAATCACCTCTAGGAATATATGAGTCTTTGCCTCAATATTTTTTGTTAGAAATTGTATTGATCTAACGAGGTATCATGTGCATCAAACGAATATAATATGCCAAAGTTATGGCCACGGGAAATTGATGTACCAATTTACCTCAAGAAGTCTTATTTCTACTACATCTATGCATTTATGTATATTTATGTATTTTATTGCGTTCCTACATAAGTTCGGATCGACTGCTATCGAGTGGTCCGCTCTTTATTGAACCTTATTTTCCGTCCCCAACGAGGTCATGTTATAAGGAGTTAGGACTCGACCTAGTTGAACCTTTGCAATATCGGCCTCGCAAAACTCGGTGATCGCCCATGGGGGGATGAAAATAAAGACGAGTAAGAGATCCTATAAAAATATTTCTCTAGGAGACCCTCGAGAAACAAAGGAACACGATGATGGATAACTTTTCCCAGATTCTTCAACGACTACCCACCAACGACAGCGTACGCATCAAACAACCACTTTAGAGGTGCAATTCCTTTTAAGGTACAAGTAAAATTTGACATTCCCATATATGAGGGAAAAAATATATGTATATGTCATAGATAAGTGGTTGAATCTATTAGAAGGTTATTTCTCGGTTCATGAATTTTCCAACCATGAAACGATTACTTTTAGACTCCTCAAAGCTACTCTCCATGTCGGGGACTGGTGGGACACCTTCTATGAGAAAAAGGATGAGAGATAACCCTCTCCGTTTTCAACCACACCCACTTGGAATTATTTCCTAGACATCGTCAAGGAAAAAATATTATCCCATGGGGGAGCTATGAGGACGAGTACATACAATGGACTATGCTACGACATCAAAGTGATCAAGATGTGCATGAGATGACAAATCTATTCGATAACTCCGTGAACAAAATTGGGTATCAAAGAGTCGGAGATATACAAGCATGAATTTGTTGTTCGGGCTTTTCGAAATTTCAAATATTACTTTAAGGAAAGTTTGGGTGCTTGATTTATTTGGTCTTGCTCCTTTGTTTCATTAATTTTCTATAGATTTTCAAATTTTCCATCGTTAGAAGGATTGGGTATGCCATATCATAGCTTTTGCTATCAAAATTTATCATTGGGTTCTAGTCCAATTCTTACTATGGGTTTTTCTTGGTGTCCCATCTTTGACCTTGGTTATCATGGGGTTGGGTTTTTTACTAGGGGTCTAGATTGATATATATTTTCCATTGTGATGTTGGTTCCATGATAGTGCTTTTCATATTGGTTTTAAGGAGGTGGGCAAGTAGAGTGAGTATGTATGGGATTAAACAATGCTAAATATATTCAAGTAACATGTCGGTGGAGAAATCGAGTGTCTAAATTACGAGTAGATCCCTCATAAGAATAGAATTAGGTCTCGTTGTATTATGCACTATGCCTATACAAGGAGGATGTAGTCACTAGGAAGGTTTTAACATGGGAAATATACCCATGGATAGCCCAACCAATCCCGACTTTAGGTTTAGGTGCAATTGCTACATTTTCATACTCTAACCCCTCCTTATACTCAATCTAACATTCACAAACTAGAGGGGATTGTGCACTAGGATATACATTCATTCTATGACTGCGAACCTATTAGAGATTTTTCTCATTGGATCCCAAACCCATGATACACTACGAGGAAAATAACTCAATCCATCCACTCATTTAGCTTAAATTGGAAGTTAAATAATTTGTTGGAATATGTCCTCAAGGAGAAACATGATGATTGGAATGAGAGCATCTCTTTCCTTAATGATTTACAACAAAATCAATGGAGAATGCAAGATGTTTTGGCTCATTTGTTAGATCATATGAATCATCTGGATACTCACGTGGAACACATGGAGTGACCCATTCAGTGAAAATTTCTATATCCACCACCCCCAGGTTCTCGTATTGAAAATCATGAGTCTATAACTTAGGCATTGGGCGTAATGTAAGAAAGATAATATGTCAACTTTTTTTTAAATGTCATCTCAATATGTGGAATTTATATTTATTTACATGCCATTTCTATCCATTTATTATGTAATGATCCGTCTAGATATTTACGGCCACCCGCCTATTCCACTTGGACCCCCACCATTGTTTCTTTCGGTTTCCTTAATTGTAGCACAATTTACTATTTTTTGGCATTTTTTCAAGTCCTCGAACTTTCAAAGCCATTTTAAGGCCCCAAATGATGTTTTTTCGGGAAAATAACCTCCAAGAAGATAAGGGTCTTTGACTCAATATTTATTATCGGCGAGTTTTAGTCCTTAGATATATTTTTTCTAACGAGGTATCATTTGCAACAAACGAAGATCGTATGCCAAATTCATGATTGCGGGAAATTGATGTACCAATTTACCCAAGAAGTCTTAGCTCTACTACATCTCTACATTTATGTGTATTTTTTTATTTTATTGCATTCCCTGCATAAATCCGGATCGGTGGTATTAGAGTGGTCTTCTCTTTCTCGATCCTTCTTTGCATGTCCCCAACTAGGTCGGGTTATAAGGAGTTAAGGATCAATCCGGTTGAACCTTTTCAATATCACCCTTGCAAAATCGGATGACCGACCATCGAAGACGAAAAGAAAGATGAGGGAGCGAGGAGATCCTATAAAAAATATTGCTCGAGGAGGCCCTCGAGAAACAAAGGAACATGATGATGGATAGCTTTTCCCGGATTCTTCAACCACTCGCCACCGATGGCGCATCCGCATCCATCGGCCAATTTGGAGGTGCAACTCATTTTAAGGTACAAGTAAACTTTTACATTCCCATAGTTGAGGGCCAAATAGATGTATACATCGTAGATAAGTGCTTGAATCTATGAGAATGTTATTTCTTAGTTGATGAGTTTTCCAACCCGGGAAAATATTACTTTTTCATTCCTCAAAGCTACCCCCCCCATGTCAAGGGCTGGTGGGAAACCTATTGTGAGGAAAAGGATGAGAGGGAACCCTTTACGTTTTCGGCCACAACCACTTGGAATTATTTTGGAGATGCCATCAAGAAGAAATATTATCCCATGCGGATCTACCAGGATGATTACATACAATGGACTATGTTGCGGCAACAAAGGGATCAAGATGTGCATGAGATGAAAAAAATCTGTTCTATACCCTACGCACAAAAAATTATTTGGTATCAAATATTCGGAGAAACATTTTTTTGTTGAAGTACTTTCGTTTTTCGTACATATACATTTATGAGGAAATGGAATTCCTCGACATCTCCTCACTTGGTGCAACATACCGAGTATCTTGCAAATATTGAGAAGAAGTTCAAACAAAAGAAGCGAGACTTTGGATCTTCAAATCGAAGCAAGGGAAAGGTGCCTCCAAACCACAAAACAAAGGACAAAGCCAAGGCGGAGCGGCCGGGACAACCTACCAAAGCCACAAGAAAAGAACAACACTTAGAAGCCAAATAAGGACATCGAGAAAGTGGTGTGAGTTCCATAAGAGCTCCACTCACAACACAAGCGAGTGTTAGGCCAAGTAGTCACGCGGTGGGCGAGATGAAGGATTGTTAATATAATTCATTCTATGATTTTGAATCGAGAACCCAACAAGGGGAGTGACAAAGGGAAGAAAATTATCGATGCGAGAGGCCAATGCACCATTGCCACCATGAAGATGTAGAAGGAGGAACCGAAATATATAGTGGAGGAAAAGCGCCTCTTCCATTCCTAGATGTGTGCAAAGGGTTCCTCACTATAGTTCATTGTCGATAGGCTGGAGCCAAAATAACCTCATTCAAGCGAGAGGTCACGAAGCGGCTAGAGCTTTCGACTACAACACACCCACACTCGTACACCATCGGGTGGATTCACCAAGGATGGGATCTCCGCATCAGCTAGCAGTGCCGCGTTCCCAACAACTTCAAGCCCTTCATGGATGAGGTCTTATGTGACATTTCCCCTCTTGATGTTTGTGAGGTATTATTAGATCGCCAGAAAAGCTTTGCTGATAAGAAAAGAGTGCATTGAGAATTCAAAGTGGGAGATCATGTGTATTTGCGTATTAAACCCAAAAAGAGCACACTTTATGCTGGAAGTTGTGCCAAATTGGCTCTTAGATATTGTGGTCCTTTTGAAGTCTTAGAAAGGGTGGGACCAGTGGCATACAAACTGGCCTTACCACCCCATGTTAGAGTTCATGATGTGTTTCATGTTTCATTATTAAAAAGATATGTGCATGATGCTTCTGACATAGTTGATTGGAATGTTGTACAGGTGGAACCAGAAGGGGAATTTCTGCCAGAACCGCTTCAAGTATTGGAGCGGGAAGAAATTGAATTGCGAAACAGAAGAGTGGCCAGAGTAAAAGTGCAGTGGAAGCACTTTACTGCTGAAGAAGCTACTTGGGAAAGAGAAGCTGAAATGATGGAGAGATATCCATTTTTGTTTGAGAAATGAACTCTAGTAGTTAAATAACAACACCGAGGACGGTGTTTATTTTTAGAGGGGGAATATGTAACACCCCCAATTTATGTGTTGAAATTTCAAAGTTAGACATTTGAACTTTAATCCTAAGGGGAGTGGACCCCAAAGGATGAATGAATTGTGAATGTAAATTAATATTCAATTTGAGGAAATGAATAAAGTACTGGTATGCATGTTGACCAAAAATGAGATTTGAGATCACTTGCTAAATCCATGAGGATGGATAAGGCAACTATTCCCCACAATCCTTCAAAAATCCTTGGAAGGAATTAATGCTAATTTAGATTTTGATGAAGAATCTAAATTTCTCCAATGATGAGGAAAGTAGTTGGGAAGAGGTAAAAAGTTGGAAAAGCCGAGGGAAAGCATAAAGCAGCTTTAAAGAATCCCAAAAATGGGAAGCCTAGGCAAACAGGAAGAAAAGCATCCTGCTATTCTGGACACAGAATTAGAAACAGGCTTTGGGGAACTATTAGCTTAAATAAGATTCTCCTAAACAGATCAGGGGTTGTTGATCTATGGTGGAGGTGGTCTCAGCTCGGGGGTGAGTTCTGGGCCAGAAATAGAACTCTACAGTTGGGAGGTTGGTCTACTACATGAGTGGTATGTATTTAAATCACCCAGGGATTTTATTTTCTGCAGTATGAATTGGCTACATATAATTAACTACTCTATATTAGAAGTGTAGAGGTTGTATGCTATGTGATGGTAGAAAAGAAATTCAATTATAGTCAATTCTGGCCTATCAGTCTTTATTATGAGTAATGGTAATTATGGTAAGATGAATTTTATTTGTAACTTTAATCTACTTCAATAAATAAGAGAGGGACAGTAGGAATGGGTCCTTCAACCCAAATGGGAGAGAAAGGAGAAATTGTTGGAGTCTGTGGTGTTCTTACTTTTAACAGAAGTAAATAGCAGAAGCAAATCTTCTACCTTCTGTATGGTAGTAAGAATAATAGCCTGGGATAGTATCCACCAGAATGTCTAAACCCAACCTAGTTCTAAATCTGGAGATACTGTACAAAAGAAATATCCCAGGGGGATTCAAGAAAAACAATTATAAAAAAAACTTAGGTAGTTATTAGAATGGAATAATCCAGATTCTCAGAAAAACAATTATAGAAACAAACCAATGTTACTATCTGTACAAATTAGGGATACTGAAACACCGTGAACAAATTCTCCAATGGAGATAAATTCAGAAAATTCATCATGGATACATCTAAAATAGATCATGTTTGTGCAAATAAACATTTTGTAAATACATGGAAGAGTATAGCCATAATATAAAGTACTCTAAATATTATTATTAAAGCTGTAAGGAAATCAGTGGAAAACTTATTCAGCTCAGAAATATAGTTCATACATGTGTTGTAAGGCAGAAATCATACACCCCAGGAGGTATGTGACTGTCATCTTAAATCCTGGTTATACCTGAGATTAAAAGATTAATATGACCAGTATTTATTTCGCAACTATAAAACATTATGGAATATCACATGCGATAGTCATAACTAGCTGCCCATCAATTTCGATATATTATTCTGAATGCATGTGATAAATTTATGATAGCAACACAGAAGTAAACACAGTAAGAGACCAGGTAAATATACCCAGAGACTGACATACATTATATCATTTTCCATACGAAAATCACAAACGCAAGCCTATAGTAGATATTGAATTGGTATATGGTGGGATTTCGATAAAGATGAATTTTTTTTACCTCGTTGGGCCTAAGAATCCTCGACTACTACATATAGTCCTACCAATTTGTCATAGATTGCTTTAGATGTGCT